>OY294038.1:5512872-6225745 GCA_958510855.1 Rhagonycha lutea
GTTTTTCAGTTTGGAAAACTATGAGAAATCTTAACATAAAAATTGTTTTTTATTTTTTAGTTTGACCTATTTCTTTTTCACATTGAAAAATTTCTTTCTATTTCTTGAAAATATTACACTATTAAAATGAAAATTAGTTATGTGTTTAACGAACGAATGTAAAAAGGACCACTAAATTTTTGGAAGTACATTTCGTCCTGCATTTGGAGTATTTCCTATAGTTTTCTTAAAATGGGGTTAATGATCAATTTACCTGATCTGTAAAGATCATTTAATTAATTTAATTCTCAATGCGCAATTAATAAATTATTATAATGTCTCGATTTTAATGCTTTCAATTAGAAAAGCTTTTCAGCTTTGAGAAATTGATTTAACTATTTTCTTAGAAACCTGGTAGTAACATTTTACACTGGCAACTGTAAGGATGAAAGTAAAAAGACACCCTGTATAGACTGTAATATTTTTAATAAAATTCAAAATTTTTGTGAAAGTATTTTCAGATTACCTGACAGTTACGGTTTGTTAAAAGTTGACAATATTTTATAATACCAAGCGTAAAGGATAACTTTTTAAATTTTATAATGAATGTCCTGTCAAAACTGTTGAAGGGATGTCTATCTCTTTTTCAGTTTACCTGTGTGAGAGTAAATTGTATTGTCAAGATAAAAAGATAAAAAAAATTTCGTTTCACACGCAAAATGAACATTGAAATTACAATAATAAGAATTAATTTTAGAACAACCTTCCGGAATGTACGATAAAGAAAAGGTTACAAAACTACCATTTAATTTCGGAGGACTTTTTTGTTAGCAGTGCACATTTTTCTATTATTGTGCTATAATAATATCAAATAATTTAAAATTTTTAGGTAAATGTTTAGTCAAAAATAACACTTGAGCTAACCGCCCACGAGTATCAGATAGGCCATGAGGCCTAGGGAAAACTTTGAGTGGTTGGTCTTAATATTGAGATGGAATATTTGCTACACTTTGCTAAGTTAATGATCATTAAGTGATCATAAACTGAATTCTACGAATGGGATACAAAAATTACACATAAATTGAATTCTGTCTTAAAGGAGCCTTATATAATGATCATTAACTTTACAGTATAATGTAGGAAGGTAAAAGGAGAATACGTTTTATTTGTGAAAAGGTAATGGAAAATTACATGGAAATATTAAAATCAATAGTTATGTTTTTTTGTTGAAGCTTATGAATAAATTCATCTTTATTTATAAATAAATTATTCAATGTCACTTACACACTTGTATTTTTTTAATTGTTTATGTATATTATTATTCTCCGTAATATTTACAATTGCATAATATACCTGTCCTGTAGAATAATAAACAGATAATCGAAATGTTGATCTAATTTTGAAAAAACTTTGGTATTTTTTCAGCTAAAAATTAAAATTTTAGACGAATTCCCATAAGAAAACTTGATTATCGCAGTTAGTTCTTGTATACGAGTGTTATAATTAACATTTTATGAAAAATTAAAGTCAAAATTTTTTATTTTCTTCTGCGTTTCGCTTCACACATTTTTGAACGAATTGGCGACGTTTGCGTCAATCTCGCAGGAGTTTTTCGAACTCTACTCATTTAGAATTATAAAAACCCATTAGAAATGTTCGACCCGTTTGGATGTATGGCAGTATATCGAACTTTAAGAATCTAATTATAATTGCTAATCATTGACTTATACTTTTGACATACCGTCAAGTTAAAGACCATTAGGGATACTTTCAGAAAGAATTTATTTTCAAATGACCAATACTCTAATTTCTATTCAATCAAATGAACTTTTCAAGAATCTCAGAATTAAAACATTAATGATCATTAATTTTAAGTGTGATACTTATTATGTTGTGTATTAGGTTTAAAATTCATTTTTAAAGTTACTGATTTCTTTATAAGAATAACCAGGCTGATAAATATAATTTAATTTTTTTACAGGTAAGTCAAGTAAAAATGTGTCGAGACCTGCGGAAATAATTAATATTTTGATTCTTTTCACTGGTATTCGACATTATTAATTATTCGATAAGAATTAAATGTTGTTTGAATAATCTGAAAATGCTTGAAAATACTGATTACGATCCAGTGAACACAGGAAAAATAACCAAAAAATTCTAAGCGTAGAATTTCATTAAATATTTTGATGATTTGATTTGTGCGCGATTTCTATTTTAATTTTGCGATAAAAATTAAATGTTGTTTGAATATCCTGAAACTGCTTGAAAATACTAATTACGGTCCAGTGAACACAGAAAAAATAACGGAAAAATTCTAAGCGCAGTAGTGCGTTAATTAATTTGATGATTTGATTTGTGCGCGATTTCTAATTTTAATTTTGCGATAAAAATTAAATGCTGTTTGAATATTCTGAAACTGCTTGTAAATATTGATTGCGGTCCAGTGAACACCGGAAAATTAACCAAAAAATTCTAAGCGTAGAATTGAATTAAATATTTTGATGATTTGATTTGTGCGCGATTTTTAATTTTAATATTTCGATAAAAATTAAATGTTGTTTGAATATTCTTAAACTGCCTGAAAATACTAATTACGGTCCAGTGAACACAGGAAAAATAATGAAAAAATTCTAAGCGCAGTAGTGCGTTAATTATTTTGATGATTTAATTTGTGCGCGATTTCTAATTTTAATTTTGCGATAAAAATTAAATGTTGTTTGAATATTCTGAAACTGCTTGAAAATACTCATTACGGTCCAGTAAACACAGGAAAAATAACGAAAAAATTCTAAGCGCAGTAGTGCGTTAATTATTTTGCTGATTTGATTTGTGAGCGATTTTTAATTTTAATATTGTGATAAAAATTAATTGTTGTTTGAATATTCTGAAACCGCTTGTAAATATTGATAACGATCCAGTGAACACAGGAAAAATAACGAAAAATTTCTAAGCGTAGAATTGCATTAAATATTTTGATGATTTGATTTGTGCGCGATTTTTAATTTTAATATTTCGATAAAAATTAAATGTTGTTTGAATATTCTGAAACTGCTTGAAAATACTAATTACGGTCCAGTGAACACAGGAAAAATAACGGAAAAATTCTAAGCGCAGTAGTGCGTTAATTAATTTGATGATTTGATTTGTGCGCGATTTCTAATTTTAATTTTGCGATAAAAATTAAATGCTGTTTGAATATTCCGAAACTGCTTGTAAATATTGATTGTGGTCCAGTGAACACCGGAAAATTAACCAAAAAATTCTAAGCGTAGAATTGAATTAAATATTTTGATGATTTGATTTGTGCGCGATTTTTAATTTTAATATTTCGATAAAAATTAAATGTTGTTTGAATATTCTTAAACTGCTTGAAAATACTAATTACGGTCCAGTGAACACAGGAAAAATAACGAAAAAATTCTAAGCGCAGTAGTGCGTTAATTATTTTGATGATTTAATTTGTGCGCGATTTCTAATTTTAATTTTGCGATAAAAATTAAATGTTGTTTGAATATTCTGAAACTGCTTGAAAATACTCATTACGGTCCAGTCAACACAGGAAAAATAACGAAAAAATTCTAAGCGCAGTAGTGCGTTAATTATTTTGCTGATTTGATTTGTGAGCGATTTTTAATTTTAATATTGTGATAAAAATTAAATGTTGTTTGAATATTCTGAAACCGCTTGTAAATATTGATTACGATCCAGTGAACACAGGAAAAATAACGAAAAATTTCTAAGCGTAGAATTGCATTAAATATTTTGATGATTTGATTTGTGCGCGATTTTTAATTTTAATATTTCGATAAAAATTAAATGTTGTTTGAATATTCTGAAACTGCTTGAAAATACTAATTACGGTCCAGTGAACACAGGAAAAATAACGAAAAAATTCTAAGCGCAGTAGTGCGTTAATTATTTTGATGATTTAATTTGTGCGCGATTTCTAATTTTAATTTTGCGATAAAAATTAAATGTCGTTTGAATATTCTGAAACTGCTTGAAAATACTAATTATGGTGCAGTAAACACAGGAAAAATAACGAAAAAATTCTAAGCGCTGTAGGGCGTTAATTATTTTGATGATTTGATTTGTGCGCGATTTCCAATTTTAATTTTGCGATAAAAGTTAAATGTTGTTTGAATATTCTGAAACTGCTTGAAAATACTCATTACGGTCCAGTAAACACAGGAAAAATAACCAAAAAATTCTAAGCGCAGTGGTGCGTTAATTATTTTGCTGATTTGATTTGTGAGCGATTTTTAATTTTAATATTGTGATAAAAATTAAATGTTGTTTGAATATTCTGAAACTGCTTGTAAATATTGATTACGGTCCAGTGAACACAGGAAAAATAACGAAAAAATTCTAAGCGTAGAATTGCATTAAATATTTTGATGATTTGATTTGTGCGCGATTTTTAATTTTAATTGTTAGATAAAAATTAAATGTTGTTTGAATATGCTTAAACTGCTTGAAAATACTGATTACGGTCCAGTGAACACAGGAAAAATAACGAAAAAATTCTAAGCGCAGTAGTGCGTTAATTATTTGGATGATTTGATTTGTGCGCGATTTTTAATTTTAATATTTCGATAAAAATTAAATGTTGTTTGAATATTCTGAAACTGCTTGAAAATACTAATTACGGTCCAGTGAACTCAGGAAAAATAACGAAAAAATTCTAAGCGCAGTAGTGCGTTAATTATTTTGATGATTTAATTTGTGCGCGATTTCTAATTTTAATTTTGCGATAAAAATTAAATGTTGTTTGAATATTCTGAAACTGCTTGAAAATACTCATTACGGTCCAGTAAACACAGGAAAAATAACCAACAAATTCCAAGCCAAGAAGTACGTTAAATATTTTGATGATTTGATTTGTGTGCGATTTTTAATTTTAATTTTGCGTTAAAAATTAAATGTTGTTTGAATATTCTGAAACTGATTGAAAATACTAATTTCCATCCAGTGAATACGGGAAAAATAACCGAAAAATTCTAAGCGAAGAATTGGTTTAATATTTAAATGATTTGATTTGTGCGCGTTTTTTAATTTTAATTATTCGATAAAAATTAAATGTTGTTAGAATATTCTAAAACTGCTTGGAAATACTGATTACGGTCCAGTGAACACAGGAAAAATAACCAAAAAATTCTAAGCGCAGAAGTGCGTTAAATATTTTGATGATTTGATTTGTGCGCGATTTTTAATTTTAATTTTGCGTTAAAAATTAAATGTTGTTTAAATATTCTGAAACTACTTGAAAGTACTGATTTCGGACCAGTTAATACACGAAAAATAAGCAAAAAATTCAAAGCGAAGAATTGCGTTAAATATTTAGTTAAATATTCAAAGAACATTTAATTTTAATATTTCGATAAAAATTAAATATTGTTTGAATATTCTAAAACTGCTTGAAAATACTGATTACGATCCAGTGAATACAGGAAAAATAACCAAAAAATTTTAAGCACAGTAGTGAGTAAATTATTTTGATGATTTGATTTGTGCGCGATTTCTATTTTAATTTTGCGATAAAAATTAAATGTTGTTTGAATATTCTGAAACTGCTTGAAAATACTCATTACGGTCCAGTAAACACAGGAAAAATAACCAACAAATTCCAAGCCAAGAAGTACGTTAAATATTTTGATGATTTGATTTGTGTGCGATTTTTAATTTTAATTTTGCGTTAAAAATTAAATGTTGTTTGAATATTCTGAAACTGCTTGAAAATACTAATTTCCGTCCAGTGAATACGGGAAAAATAACCGAAAAATTCTAAGCGAAGAATTGGTTTAATATTTAAATGATTTGATTTGTGCGCGTTTTTTAATTTTAATTATTCGATAAAAATTAAATGTTGTTAGAATATTCTAAAACTGCTTGGAAATACTGATTACGGTCCAGTGAACACAGGAAAAATAACCAAAGAATTCTAAGCGCAGAAGTGCGTTAAATATTTTGATGATTTGATTTGTGCGCGATTTTTAATTTTAATATTGTGATAAAAATTAAATGTTGTTTGAATATTCTGAAACTGCTTGTAAATATTGATTACGGTCCAGTGAACACAGGAAAAAGAACGAAAAATTTCTAAGCGTAGAATTGCATTAAATATCTTGATGATTTGGTTTGTGCGCGATTTTCAATTTTAATTTTGCGATAAAAATTAAATGTTGTTTGAATATTCTGAAACTGCTTGAAAATACTAATTACGGTCCAGTAAACACAGGAAAAATAACGAAAAAATTATAAGCGCAGTAGGGCGTTAATTATTTTGATGATTTGATTTGTGCGCGATTTTTAATTTTAATATTGCGATAAAAAGTAAATGTTGTTTGTTTATTCTGAAACTGCTTGAAAATACTGATTACGGTCCAGTGAATACAGGAAAAATAACCAAAAAATTCTAAGCGCAGAATTGCATTAAATATTTAAATGATTTGAATTGTGCGTGATTTTAATTTTGATTTTTTGTTAAAAATTAAATCTTATTTGAATATTCTGAAACTGCTCGAAAATACTGATTACGGTCCGGTGAAGACAAGAAAAATAACCAAAAAATTCTAAGGGAAGAGTTGCGTAAAATATTTAGATGATTTGATTTGTGCTCGATTTTAATTTTAATTTTTTCGATAAAAATTAAATGTTTATTGAATATTCTGAAACCGCTCAAAAATACTTATTATAGTCCGATGAATACAGGAAAAATAACCAAAAAATTCTAAGCGAGGCATTACGTTAAATATTTAGATGATTTGATTTGTGCGCGATTTTTAATTAATTTTAATTTTTCGATAAAAATTTAATTAAAGGCTTTGCACCTTAGTCGCATTTTCTCGGTGCCCACAACCACATCCAATGCGAACCTTCTACCTCTCATTTTACTTTTAGAGGTCTTCCTAAGAAGCTTGTACAGTCAGGTGCCTTACGATCGGTTAGTGGGGAGGTGATATTAGGGGTGCGTTCCACTTAAAGGCCACGACGACCGCGGTGTGATCACGTGGTTCTTTATTGGTCTAAAGATCGAAAGCGGTAATTTGATTGGACTGACAATCGACCATGGTCGTCGTGGGCTTTAAGTGGAACGCACCCTAGGTATCCCACGCTCTTCATCCATCCTGACAAGCTAACAACCTTCCTTTCGCAGGTTAGCCGTTTTTTGTCAGACTTTTTATCTGGCTTTGCACCTTATCTTCATTGTATGGCTACTCATACCCACATCTAATGCTGGACACCGCGGGGAGGTTTCCAAGTAGCTGTTTTGGGACAGTACTCAGGTAAATAAAGTGCCTAATTTGTTTAAGGGTCTGTAAGCAGGAGACCAGCATACCGTTGTCTAAACGTCTTTCTTTACAAGAAAGCAAATTGATCAGTCGTCTAACCGTCTGTGAGTAACGATGCAACTTAAATCATTATTGTGGGTGGGGACATCAAACTACATCTTGTATTTCGACAAAACACATCCCCTAATTATAGTTTATAATTTAAATTTGAATATTATTTTTGTTACAATGTAATTTCCCATTTTTAATTGGTAAACATAAATTATGTTTAACAAAAATGTATTGCCAATTAGTAGCGGCACTTTAATTAAAATGGTAATCGCAAATATATTCATATTAAATTCAATAACACATTTTGTTGTTATTACAATATAATCTTTATTGCGAGGTTACTTTATATCAATATTTACATGTTTTTGTTGGGTTCTGTAATTAGGAGGAGAAATTTAAATATCAATATGTTCCCATCAGATATCGCTTGAAGTGGGTTAATTTGTTTAAATTTTGAAAAATTGCTTTTAGTCATTATTCATCAGTCTCAAAGTAAACCTAAATAATTATTAATTTAGTAATTATAATTTGAGCAAACGTTACATTCATTTAGCTTTATCATTCATACTGCACAACTACTAAGCTCACGATGTTTATCATCCCCGCTAAAACCAAAATAAAAATTAGCTCGAAGATTACCTTTAAATTTTTTGTAAATACTGACCAAAATTTTGCAGACTATCTCAGATGTGCTTAACCAAAAACTATTCCAACAATAGGAAGTACAAAGAAGATACTTATTGAATTTATGCTCGATGTGTATGTAACTTTCTTTTGAATGGTCTAAAAGTAATTTTTAAAGGGTGGTTTTTTTGGGGTGGGCTTGAGTTAATAGGAAATGAAAGGGACAAAAGTTGGACCTCACAATATTCAACAGAATAATACGATATTGAACTCGAGTCGGAACAGTGAAATTTCAATTTATTACGTGCGCTTCGTTTCTATTAGACTCAGGATCACCCTAAACCCCTCCGAAATTCTTTGAACTAATAATTTTTATAAATAAAAGAAATTTAATTACGATCATATAATTTTTTCTATAATATTTAAATTATTTATTTTATCTCGATTGTGCAATTCATATCAGTACAAACTTGTCCTATGGTAATACACCAGCACTTGTTACAATTTTTTTGCCAGCTGGTACCCAAATTACAATTTTCTATGCCTTTTCCATAATTTTCAGGACTAAAACCAACATTTTTAAACCACAGGAAAAAATTGTAAAATTTCTGCTTACCACTCATAACCAGTACAAGCCAATTCACCTTCGGATGTACAGTAACATTTATTACAATTGTTTTCTCTTAGCTTGACCTCAGTGGGACAATCTAAAATAATTATCAGCGATAACAAAATTGAGACGCGAATGAAAATTACATACCAAATTCTTCTGCTTGCAGTAATTGCGAATCCACATTGAAAAATATATAAATAGCCAAAACAAACAACAGCGTAAATTTCATAATTATTGTGTACGTTTGAACAAATTAATATAAAATGATGCGTTTAAACCTAATCGAATAATAATATTCTGTGATTAGCAAGGTTAAATGTTAGCTGTGAAGAGCGGGGCCTTGAAAATTTACTTTATTACAGTTGTTTTGAAAGGACCGAATATTTAAGTGATTGGAATTACTTGTTTTCGAATAAAAATAGAGAAATGGAACTAGAAATGTGTTTTATTGATGTGCGGTAACTTAAATACAGTGCAACGTCGATAATCCGAACCGAATGTAATTTGAAGCTTTTGAATTAAATTAAATTTTAGTTAATGGTATTTTTTGTAACTTGAACACGCAATTGGACGAAATAGTTAACTATTTATCTTAAAATAGGTTAAAATATAAGTGGGAATTTTTGCACACTTAAGGTCGTAATTTTTGAAACAAAAAAAATTTTATTTTGTTTTCATTCGGTGCATTTTGGGTAAAAGTGATCTTGTTACCTTTTGAAAGTAAAAGTGACACTTTAGTCTCTAATTGGTCGATTAGTTAATTGTTAATTAACCTAATCGAAAATTTAATCAAGCATTGAAAACCCCATATTTATAATTTATAAAACAGCAAAATAAATAAATAATTAATATTTTTCGCAGTATAAAATATACAAATGATGTGAAAATCACCAAATGAATTGCATAGTTTAGATTTAACAAAATTGAAAATATTTGTTATTATATTACATTTTGTTTACAATAAAATTCAAAAATCACCTGCGACCTGTTAATAATTAAAACCAGAATAATTTATCATTCAAGAAATTTATTCAAAATTTCTTGTTTTATAAAATAATTCTGCAGAGTGAAAAATTTGATATTATAATATGTATTTATATTGAAAATAAAGTAGAAAAGCATAAAAAATCGCCTGTGGCACTGCAATAATCAAAAACCAAGATGGTTTAACTCAACAACTTAATTTGGATTCTAATTTTCTGCAAAACAGCAACAAAAAATTTAAAAAATGTGTAAATATTACATTATATTAAAAAAATATAACTTAAAAATATAAGAAAATTCCCTGCGCCGCGGCGCCGTAGTAATTGAAAGCTATAGGTCTTTTAAACTTTAAAAAATTAACAAAATTTGTTTAAATAAATTGTTTAAAACTACCACATAAATTGTGTTGAAATATTCAAATATTTGTTGTTATGTAGTTTTTATATTTGAGATGTAATTAAAATTAACTAAACTTTCTTAACCTTTAATTAGTGACGTGAATCTTTACTTATACATACATTTCAAATAGGAATTTTACCTCGGAGACGCCCAGGTCACTAACTAAAGGTTAATAATAGAAATTCTATATAAAATCAAAAAATTTGATATTAAATGTTGTATATTGTATAGAGCAAGATAATTTACAATGCAACAAATTAATTTAATAGTTTAAATTTTTGACAACTGTCACGTAACATTAAAGAATATATGATTATTATATTTACGATAAAATTTATAAAGCGTAATAAAACCGCCTGCGGCTTTGCAATAATGAAAGCCCAAACTCTTTAAAATTTAGCAAATTAAATAACTTTTTCCAATTTTATGAAAATTACCAAATAAAATTAAAAAATGCGATGTTATGTTATTATTACATATTTTCAATGAAATTTAAAAAGCATTAGAAAATTGCCTGCGGTTCGATATAACAATCAAAGACAAGGGTTTTTAAAATTTAGCAAGAAATAACTAAACATATTTCAATTTTATGAAAACTACAATGTAAAATTCAAAACCCATGAGATTGAACAAATTTACATTGATAATGTAATTAAAAAATCGCCTGCGGCATTGCAGTAATGCAGAACTAAGATGATATAAAATTCAACAAATTATACTTTAAAGTTTCAAATTTTATGAACATTGTCAAATAACATTTAAAATGTTAAATTTTTGTATTCATAATAAAATCAAAAACTAGTGAAAAATCGCCTGCGGCTCGTTAGTACTCAAAGGCAAACGTTTTTAAAATTTAGCAAATTAACAAATTTCTTTTTCAATTTTATGAGAATTGCTAAATAGCGTTGAAAAACCTTACCTTTAATTTTTGGTATTACTGTATTACTACAATATCAAAAATATTAAAAAGAAACGCCTGCGGCACTGTAGAATTTAACGGCCAGGATAATTTAAAATTTAACAAAAATATTTAATAGATCTGATTGTCTAAATATTAATTACTATGTAAAATTGAAAAATATAATAATATACCTATTGTAAATTTACAATACAAATTAGAAACTCGCCTGCGGCGATGTAGTAATCAAAGGCAAGAATGGTTTAAAATTCAATAAATTAATTTAAACGGTCCAAGTTTTGAACACTGCCATATAAAATTAAAAAATATGATTGTTATATATTTATATTAAATTTGAAAACCTAAAAGAATCGCCTGCGGCTCTGTATCAAAGATAGAGGTATAAAAGATTAAATAAATTATTATATATTTTATGTAAATTTCAAAATAAAACTGAAAAATATGTTTTTAATTTTTTTGTAATTCTATGGAGTCAAAAAATATTAAACAATCGCCTGCGGCACTACTTTGCCGAAGACTATAGTCGTCAAAATATCATAATCAAATAACAGAATAGTTTAAAATTCAATAATTAATTTAAACGTTCCAATTTTTGAAACCTTCGTTATGAAAGTGAAAAATCTAATGTTTTACAATAAATTTAAATAACCTAAAAAAATCGTCTGCGGCTCTGTAGTCATAAAATTAAAATTTTATGTAAATTTCAAAATAAAATTGAAAAATCAGGAATGTTAAATTTTTTTCAATTATAATGAAATCAAAAAGTATTAAAAAATCGCCTTAGGCAATGTAGTAATCAACGATCAAGTTGACTTAAAATTCAACAAATTAACTACTAAGTCCGTTTGAATTTTTGAAAACTGCCACATGAAATTCAAAAAATGGATGTTATGGTTATATTTATAACAAAATTTAAAAATCGCCTGCGGCTTTGTAGTAGCCAAAATTATAGGTGTAAAAAATTCAACAAATTAAATAAATTATTTTAATTTTTATGTAAATTTCGAAATAAAGATGAAATAATATTATGTGATATGAAATTTTTTGTATTGATAATAAAATAAAAAAATATTATAAAATCGCCTATGGCACTGTAGTATTTTTAAAGCAAATTGGTTTAAAATTCAACAAAGCAACTAAAGTTCGTTCTAATTTTTAAAACTGTCACAGAAAATGGTAAAATTTGATATGAAATTTAAAATAGCTTAAGGAAATCGCCTGGGGCTCTGTAACAATCAAAAATCAGAATAGTTTAACATTTAAAAATTAGTTTAAACGTTTCAATTTTTGAAAACTGCCACAGAAAATTTTAAAATTTGTTATAAAAAATCAAAAAACTAAAGAAAATCGTCACCAGAATGGTTTAAACTTCAATAAAGTAACTAAAATTCATTCCAATTTTTAAACTACCACATAAAATGTTAAAAAATTTAAAAAAACTCAAGAAAATCGCCTGCGGCTCTGTAGCAATCAAAGATCGGAATAGTTTAGCATTTAAAAATTAGTTTAACCGTTTCCTTTTTTAGAAAACTGCCATATAAAATTTGATGTAAGAATTAAAAAATTAAGAAACTTAAGAAAATCGCCTGCGGCTCTGTAGCAATCAAAGTTCGGAGTAGTTTAACAATTAAAAATTAGTTTAAAATTTCATTTTTTGAAAACTGCCACATAATATTGTAAAATTCGATAAAAAATTTAAAAAACATAAGAAAATTTCCAAAACCAAAATGGCTTAAACTTCAACAAATTAACTAAGTTCGTTCCAAATTTTGAAAACTGTCACATAAAATTGAAAAATATGATGTTATTATAATATTTATGATAAAATTTAAAAACCACCTGCGGCAGCACTGTCAAAGATATTTAATATTCAACAAATTCATTAAGTTTGCTTTAATTCTATTTTCAAATGAATAAAATTTCAAGAATAAATCGGCTGCGGCACTGCAGTACCTAATTAAAGAAGAGGATGATTTCAAATTCAATAAATGAAGTTAAAAAGTTTCTATTTTCTGAAAATTGCCACATAAAATGGAAAATGCTAAATTTTACAATTAAAGTTAAAATAAAATTAGAGAATCGCCTGCGGATCTAATGGCAATCCATAACGAGGGTTTTTAAAGTTGACAAACACATACACAGACAAATAAATAAACTATCCCTTGTGAAATGGAAAAACCTTCAGTTTCGCAAACCTTCGGAATCTACCTCTTTGTACGGGGGGGGGGGGATTCCACTTTTATAGTCTGAATGAAATGGTTATACATAGAAATATTTAAATGTTTATTGAAGCAATAATTTTTGCTATAAAGAAGATATACCCGCCTATTTTTTATTTCTGTCGAAGCGAATACCCCATTACTCTCATGTGAATGAATGCCATTAAACATAGGAATAAAAGAAATATTTTTATTTTGTTTTCTTCTGTTTTAAAGAAAAAAAGTTTCATAATAAAATTTGCTAACTTAAATATAGGTAAAATAAATACAATTTTTTTGGGTTTTTAATAGCACAAGTTAGGATTCGAACCAGAGAATTATTATGATATCAGATTTTCTGGTGAAAGTGGCATCACACAAAAGCATTTAGAAAAAAATTTGTTTTAGTAACTGCATTGATTTTTTGTGCACACTGTTCCAATATCTATGCACCAACATGTATTGCATCCTTTGGTCCATTTGGTTCCAGGCGAGCAATTTTGCAAGCTATTTCCGTTGTTTTTATTGCTGTAAATTAAAACTTATATTATTTTTCAACTCGTGAAATTAAAACAATAAAAATTGTGTTAAATATTTTCTAAATAATAAAACAACTTTACGTAATTAACGAGAATTTAATTTGCTTTCATGTAACACAAAATGAAACTGGAAAACTAATTGGAAAATTACGCTTGTCTGTGACACTTGTTAACACATTAGAAGCAAAGGAAGTAAAGTTGGATGCTAGCAACAAAATTTGTGAGGGTTGGAGATGATTTATCATGTGACATTTAATATCCTAGATGGATGTTACATAAAACTACAAGCAGCGTTTTACCACCAAAATTTTAGCTTTCTGTTTATAACAAAGTTTTATACAAAAATATAAACACACAAATTAAGCAATCGGTTGTAAAATATAATAGAACTTCGTGACGCTGATAAATTAGTCACTAATTTTACACGTTTCAAATTTACTTAACTAAGCTTACAAATAATGTAAAATAGCAAGGCGGAGAAAATTATTCGCATTAAACGTGTCACAATTGATTTAATTAATATTAAATTTTCTTCCAAACTACGCTCTTAATAAAAAAAATTTTAGAACAAAAATTTTAGCTGGAAGAACTATGAGTTAATAGAAAGAAGAAAAAGTGGAATCGAAAAACTTTTGTAGAAGTTATTCTTATTTTAAGGATTAAAACTGCAAATTTATGTACTTAATTTTGTTTGGTTAAAAATGCACGGAATGTGAACTATCGGGGCACTCCGTATATAACAAAAAAAAAAATTTCTTACCAATTATTCATGGTACAAACAAAATCATCTATGTCCAGACAGAAACATTGGTCACACTCATTTTTTTCATACTGCACCCCTGGTTGGCATTCTAAAAATTTACTTTGTGTAATTACTAAAAATGCAGGTGTTATTAACTTACGAAAGATGTCCTGTATGGTTGCACAATTTACATACACTCCAAGGTAAACGACTGCAAACAATGCCCACATAGAAACTTTCATTTTTCCAAACTTTAAACCAAAAATGCGAGTAAATAAAATAAAACTTTGTTTCAAAATGCGATTATATTATATACCCAGTCTAGGGGTCAGTAGCAATGTGATACTAAAAACAACTCTGCGATATTATATTTTATTTCGTGTTTGAATCGGTTGACTGCTTTCTTCGACAAGTCAAAGTTGGGAATGTTAATTACGGTAAAATCCAAAGTTAAAAGTTAAAACCTTTTTACGGTTTGCATTTTCAGACACGTGAACTCGAAAATAAGAGTAGAAAAAAAAATTTAATTCTTGTTAATCAATTTTCATATTATTGAGTGTAGCAATGTTTATATGGATCAAATAGGGCATAGGTTATCTTGATTTTAGAATAACTTTTTACTTACGATAAAATTGACTGGTTTATAACGGTTAGATATGTTCAAAATATTGTTTGATAATAATTACAAATTCACTGATTAAAATACTTGTTTGCCAAGGTTACACAATTTTAATTTGTTACTTGAAATAATTTCATTTTAATAACTTTTTTATTATTTTTTGATGGCGTCTTCGTAATATTTTTTCCTAGCAATTTTGACAATTATTTTATTTTATTAGTCATGAAGAAATCGTTCTTGCGTAATTAATAAACATTGCACCCTCTCTTATTGAGAATAGGAGTATTTTTAATAATTCTAGTGCGGTATTTAGGCCGCACAAAAATTGATTTTTTAGAACTTCACATGCAATCGATCGATATCTATAAATTATTATGCACTGGAATAATTCTCGTTATTTTACTCGATTTGGAATTATTAATAGATTAAAGCACTTGATATGAAATGAAATAAATACGAGATTTGCACGTAACTAGTACTTTTATTTACCTAACAAATATAATTCTAATTATTATAAAATTAAAAATCCACAACTGCCTCTGATATGTGCATGCAATTGCATCAATATTGACGCACAGGATTTAGAATTACAGCACTGGTAATTTTATACATAGATAACAATAATAGATAAATTATTGGAAAATTAAATAAATACGAGAAGCGCATGTAAAAATATTAATTCCAACATAATAATAATTCTGATTATTGTAATAATTTAGCTCGAGACCTTGCTGTTAAAATAAAAAAATTATTTCGGACGAATTTTGTTTCTTGTACATTAGGCCCTATTTCGTAAAGTAATCGGAAATAATATAATAATACAAGCCCCTAAATGCGCTTATGGGTCTCCTTTTAATCCAAACGAGCATTTAAAACATTTAACTTTAATTTTAAAGGTTTAATTAGCCACTGATCACAGACTATTAATGGTTATTCAGTTTAAACGAACCAAAAACCAAAATCTCTGTGCTGGAAGTTGGGATTTCAAGAAATCGACTACGTCGACTAAATCGACTACTCAGTTATCGTTGGTTTTAAGCTTCTATATATTTTATAATCAATAATAATTAATTTGTTTTGCTTTGAATTACGGACCGATAAAACTGCATAGAGAAGCTTACCTTTTTTTAAAATTTATTGTGCTATTGTTGTCCAAATTGTGAATTTTCTTTTATAGTTTCCGATGTATTTTTTTTACAAGAAACTCAGGTTAAAATCTAATTTAATTTTGAAATAATACTTATTGATTAGTTCAAAATGATCACCACCGACATTTCCAAAACTTGGTCCCCTTAATTTTCTTCCAAGATTCTTAAGTTTAATAATTTCCTTTGCATTTCATACGGAAAAATCTTCTAATTCCACTTTTTTCTAACTAATAATTCAGTGTGTTGAATATATAATTATTTTAATATAATAATCAATAGAATTATAAATTTTTAATACGAACACATAGTTATATTATAGCTTACTTTGTAATATTATACAATAAATTATTGTATACATAATTGAGTAAATGGTGTACGTTCCCCGAGAAATGTTGAGTAAAAATTGTCTGTCTTGCTCTCTCGGCCCCATTTTTAAACTAGGAGCAATTTTTGGTTTTCCATTTATTTGGTCAATTTGTAAACACAGTGAACCAAAATTGAAGTTTTGTGCGGCAAAGCATCGAAAAGTGATAGTATATCCCGGTTTATTGTTTTTATTACTTTTTCTAGTGGGAAGCATTTCCTCATGGATTCAATTTTTCAATTTTTATCAAAAAATTTAAATAAAAAATTGCAATGAAATCAAAATAACTGCATATCTAATACATCTTAGGGCTTAGAATTTTTTTGTTATTTTTTCTGTGTTTATTAGAGTAGAATTAATATTTTCATAAAATTTCAGAATATTTTTTTTTTTTTTTTATTAACTCCATGAGTACAGCAATTTGCCCGGAGGCATTAGGCATTTGGTTTGATAATTATACAGCAAGAAGAAAATTGTTCCAACAAACAATATCTATTTTAATCACTTAGAAGTTTGTCTATTCACTCAAATCTGTTTATCAGGTCGATAGGTTGGTATCTCTTTAATCGCCGCACTTCACTTGTATTTTTGAGCAGTTTGTTTGCGTATATATTAGGATGGTGGACAAGTCTTTCACTGTATTTAGCACTGTACCCTGTGATTACCTCACCAACGGTGGGCATTAATATGTCGCGTTGTATCACTTCATTAGTTACATATCTGGGTGCGTCAACAATCGCTCTCATTACTTTGTTTTGGAATCGTTGTATTATCTCGATGTTAGAGTTAGCTGCTGAGCCCCACAGCTGAATTCCATGGGTCCATATTGGCTTGAGTATTGTTTTGTACAGCAGTAGCTTATTTTCTAAGCTAAGTTGGGATTTTCTGCCTATTAGCCAATACATTTGACTAAATTTGATTCCAAGCTGTTTCCGTTTAGTCAAAATGTGTTTTTTCCATGTTAGTCGTCTGTCTAAGTGGATACCAAGATATTTGACATCTTCAGACTCGGGGAGTTGCTGGCCATTCATTGATACTGTTGGGCAAGTTGTCCTATTTAGGGTGAAGGTAATGTGGATAGATTTAATTTCGTTAACCTTCATGCGCCATTTCCGTAGCCACAGCTGAATTTTGTCTATGTGAGATTGGAGATTTTTTGATGCTGTTAAAGGGTCTGAATGGGATGCCAGTATTGCAGTATCATCTGCGAAGGTGGCTGTCTTTGTCAAAGGAGTAGTTGGTAGGTCAGCCGTGTAAATCAGGTAAAGCACTGGACCCAGCACACTACCCTGTGGTACTCCAGATGAGATGGGATATAGATCTGTGTATTCATTTTGCTGCTTTACCAAGAAATGCCTATTATGTAAGTAGGATTGCAATATTAAAAGGTGCTGATATGGCAATGCCTTTTTGATTTTGTAGCACAATCCCCTGTGCCAAACCTTGTCGAAGGCTTGACTCACGTCCAGGAATGCTGCTGAGCAATATCTCTTTCTCTCAAAGTCTTTATTGATTATGTTAACCAATCTATGAACTTGTTTGATGGTACCATGCTTGCTTCTGAAACCAAACTGATGATGGGGTATAATACTAAGTTTTCCTAGTAAAGGTTTAAGTCTCTTGAGATATATTTTTTCGAAGATTTTAGAAAGCATTGGCAGCAAACTTATTGGTCTGAAAGATTTTGCATCTTCCGGTTTTTTGCCCGGTTTCAGTATCATAATTATTTGAGATACTTTCCATATGTTTGGATAATAAAGTATGCGAATTATTGCGTTGAAGATAAATGTGATTAGTTTGATGCACTTTTCAGATACCTCTTGTAGGACCTCGCCTGTTATTAGGTCAAACCCAGGAGCTTTTTTGATTTTAGTTTCCTTTTGCAATGCATGTTTGATTTCTTTAATTTTGATTTTCTTAATGGGAAGATCTAGCTGAAAAGGAGCTTCGAGATAGTCTGTTATTTCTCGTTCTTCTTCTATTGTTGACATTGGCGGATATGGTTGAAAGACCTTTTCCAAGTGTTTAGCAAACACTTCTGCTTTTTCTTTATCATTTCTTGCCCATTTATTGTTGTCATCTTTGATTGGTGGTTGTGGTACTGATGGTCTTTTAAGTTTTCTGGTTGCTTTCCATAAATAGAAATATGTGGCTTCTGTTGGAGTTAAACTCTCCAGATAGCCCTGGATGCCTTGATTTTTGTACTCCTTTAGTATCTCCTTCAACTCCTTAGTAGATTTGTTCAGTTTTGTTTTGTTTTCAGTTGTTCTCGCTTGTTGCCATTGTTTTTTTAAGGTCATTTTTTCAGCAATTTTTTGTTGAATTGTGTGTGGGACTTTCTCTATTACGTGTGTCGTATTAGTGTTTGGAGTAGCAAACCAAGCTGCTTCTTGAATATTTTTAGTCAACTCAACAGTTGCTGCTTCTATGTCGTATTCTGTTTTGAGTGATATGTTCAGGGTAATTAGTTCGTCCAGTTTTTGTCGAAATAAGTTCCAATCTATTTTTTTATTATATAGTGATGGTTGCTTTTCTTTATTTACTATTTGACCGTTAATTGTGACCATTATAGGAGAATGATCTGATGACAAGTCCAAACATGATTCTGCTTTGATTCGTTTGGAGTCAATACCCTTTATGATGCAAAAGTCGATAACGTCTGGAATCTTCCTTAAGTCTGATGGCCAGTAAGTGGGTTGTCCTGTTGTAATATGCTGAAGATTGTTTGCTCTCATTGCTTTAGCCAATTCTCTGCCTTTTGATGTGGTCAATCTAGATTCCCACATGGTATGTTTAGCATTGTAGTCTCCTCCAGCAATAAATTTACTTCCCAGTGTATTGTAGAAAGCTTCAAAATGTTCTTTTTTGTTATTGTGCTTGGGCGGACAGTATACCGCAGAGATGGTTAATGGGCCCAGCTTATCTTCGATGGTGATGCTAGTAGCTTGTAGATGTTCTTCGGCGTATTTGTTCCTTTCAAAGTGTTTGATGTTACTACGAATAATTATAGCTGTTCCTCCATGGGCTTTTTTATCTGGATGTTTTGTATCATATATCTGGTAATGAGGTATTCTTAAGTAGTGGTTATTTGTGAAATGAGTTTCTGAAATTAGCATTATGTCGATGTTGTGAGTTTGTAAAAAGTTTTTAACTTCCTGTGCGTGTTGGTAGAGGCCATTTGCATTCCAGATTGCTAGTTTGTATCTATGGTGAGTAATCATTGAGACATTTTACCGACAAGAGTTGTTAGCAAGCCTAACATGGAGTTCATTTGTGTCATAAGTTGTTCTAGCATTTTTTCGAGTTTACTCAAATTGTTGAACTGGTGATTTGTATCTTGGGTTGATGTTGTATTTTGGATTGGGGTTTGGTTATTTTGCCAAGCCTGTACTTGTTGATTATTGCCACTTGGTGGGTTTGTGATTATCGCGCTGGTCTTGGTTGGGAGCTGAGGAAACGCCATATTATAATTAAGTGGTGTTTGGTAGAATATTTTGGTTGGTTGTGGATGTTGATTTTGCGTCATTTCCGGTACTTTATTTCTGAGGGCAGGGTACAAACGTTGTTGTAATTGCAAATGTACTTTGCATCCACGGTAGTTTGCTGGGTGTTTATCACCGCAATTCACGCATTTTACGTTGTTATCTCTAATCTTGCGAGGGCAGTCCTTAGTGATATGATCCTCTGCACATTTTACACATCTTGCAGTTTTAAAGCAAACATTTTTGGTATGTCCGTAGCATTGGCACCTCGAGCATTGTGGGATGGTTCGTTTTACATGGGGAGGTTCAAATCGAACTACATTTGCTCCTAATAGTTTTATTTCAAATATATCTTTATTATTATCTTTCTTCTTAAGATCGACATAATGCAGAGGAAGGGCTTTCTTGGTTTCCTTATCTCTAATATTCCATATGTTAGTTGTTTCATGCCCGAGCTTCAGTAGTTCCCCTTGAATCACTGTATTTTCTACCGTTGGGTGCAAACCTCTCATAACCACCCTATAGCTTTTCTCTTCTTTGGGCTTGTATGTATGGAATAGGGTACCTTTCTTTTGCAGAGCTTCTATTACATTCTTAAATAGTTCAGGCTTTTTGAGCTGTACTTTAATTTCTTCGGCTCCTATTGCTTTTATGAATTCAGAATATTTGAACAAAATTCAATTTTTATCAAAAAAAGTAAATAAAAAATTGCAATGAAATCAAAATATCTGCATATCTAATGCATCTTAGGGCTTAGAATATTTTTGTTATTTTTCCTGTGTTTAGTGAATCATAATTAATATTTAAATATAATTTCAGAATATTTGAACAAAATTAAATATTTATCAAAAATTTTAAATCAAAAATTGCACTAAAATCAAATTAATTGCGTATCTAATGCATATTAGGGCTTAGAATTTTTCCGTTATTTTTCCTGTATTTAGTGAATCAGAATTAATATTTACATATAATTTCAGAATATTTGAACAAAATTAAATATTTATCAAAAATTTTAAATCAAAAATTGCACTAAAATCAAAATAATTGCGTATCTAATGCATATTAGAGCTTAGAAGTTTTCCGTTATTTTTCCTCTGTTTATTGAATCAGAATTAATATTTACATATAATTTCAGAATATTTGAACAAAATTAAATATTTATCAAAAATTTTAAATCAAAAATTGCAGTAAAATTAAAATAACTGCCTTGCCCTGCCCAGCCCTGCCTATCGGATGTAAAAGGAATTATAACACAGTTCACAGGATAACAGTGCCAAGTGAACATGGCATGATTGGTAATCACAAAAGCAGTAGTCCTATATTTTAAAAGAAGACTTGAAGAATATATTATTTAATTACATGAAATAGGTCACCGGTCGAAGGTCACATGTATTGACTAGAATCACACTAAAATCAAAAAAGTTAATAAATATTTGTATAATTGTGTTTGAATATATTATATAATCGTATAATATTTTGTTATTATTTTATACTGTTAATAATTTATTATGATATTGATTATAATTACTTCCAAAGAGCCAAACACGTCAGTCTTAAATACGGATGAATAGCGTCAAGTTCGAAAATGTTACGTGCAAATTGTGTGTCTTGCATTTTAGGTCCCATATCGAGATTAAGTTCAATTTTTGGTTTTCCGCTTCTTTGGCCGGTTTGTAAACATTCTGAGATAAATCTAACTTTTCATGCTATCAAATACAAGTACATCGCATACCCCAGCATAATCATTTTT
Organism: Rhagonycha lutea; assembly: GCA_958510855.1. Classification (NCBI taxonomy): domain Eukaryota; kingdom Metazoa; phylum Arthropoda; class Insecta; order Coleoptera; family Cantharidae; genus Rhagonycha; species Rhagonycha lutea. The sequence goes on from OY294038.1 coordinate 5,534,576, forward strand.
TCGATATTACTTTCAGCATTTATTTACAGCGCAGTGAAATTATACAATGATTTCAAGAATTTAAAGAGCATTTTGGAGATCTTGACAAAAATTCCAAATATTCTTTTATATTTCAATGCAGCGATATGTGTATTCATTTCGCATCTTCAAAAAAAAACAATTTGCTACTCAGCCGAATTGTATCAGGATTTATTAGAGGATTTTCGAAGGTTAAAATCAATTACTTTACTTACCCTAAATGACATTACAACTCTTAGAACCATAACTCATTTGTGTTTCATTATAATCAGTGTTACAACTTTTGGTCTGGGATTTGTGTTGTACTTGACAGTAGAGCTGAACTTCTTCGAAAAAGTTAGCCTCTTGACTACCGAATCTTTTGTACTCACATTCACTCTTGATATATATTTCTGGAATAAGTTTGTACTCCTGATATCGCGTAACTATCAGAATCACTTGCAACGAGAACTCAACGAAATTTTACGTTTTTTTGTTCATGGTGTGAACAAACGAATAATAATTGTTAACAACAATTTTGTAAATGAAAATATTGCGGATTCTATTGCCTCGTATACTTGGCTACAGTATAAACTATTTGTGGCTTTTCGTTTGTTGAACAAATTTCTGAACCCACTTCTTTTAATATGGATTATTAGCTTAATTATAGCCCAAGTTGCTATTCTCGTCGTTAATAACTTAACCATATTGACAAATATGGAAGATATGTTGAGTTGGCCTATCATAATGTTAAATTTAAAGCTTGGAAGTGCAACGGGAATAATGTTATTTTTTTCATTGATAATAGCACAAACAGAAAAGTCTGTAAGATATCTTTCATGTATTTAGGCTATATAATTTTGCATGGTATTATAATCTATCACTTTTTAGAATGATGACTTCATTTCGTTTCTATACAAATATCCCATCAGCACACTGGATGAAAACGAGGCTAACCAGGTTAAATATCTTCCAAATAAATACTAAAATAGGTATTTTAATCTAATTTCCCAATGTAATATTCCTTTTTCTGTAGTTGAATTTTCTGCTAACTCTATTAACCAAACAAAAATTTGTATTGATTGCATCGGATATAGTACCATTACAGTTTTCTATAGCCGGAGCGGTAAGTCTGTGCAAAAATTGTAATTTTTATATATTATTTTTGTTGTAGATTATTGCAACAGTATTGACGTATGTATGCACAACAATGGAACTTATAAAAATGTATTCCTAAGTAAAATGCTATAAATCAGAAAATTATTAATCATAATTGTTAGTTTGCACATTTTAAGTCTCGAGGTTCCTTAGATAAAACTTTTGACTGTATTTGTGCGTTTTTCAATAATATTTTACCATTTATATGAAAATTTTAATGGATATATAATATTTATATAATTATCACTCAGCACCCAGGCTAAAAAAAATAATGAAAACTACAAAAGGTAATATTCAAAGCCCATCTGTTTCGTTTGTATTCTTGGAATAAATTTTTATCTCCCTTATTTATTGAATTTCTTGCAGATTTTAGGCATGAGATGTATTCCTAAATCAAAATGTTGAGAAACAAAAAAATAATAAGAAGCAGCTACGTATAATAGTTGAGTCTGGATATTCTTTTGATTTACCATTTAGTCTGTTGTTTGCGATTTTTAACTGAATTTGACTTTAAAATTTAAAATAGTAATATAAATAAATATTTAGTGCTAAGAATATTATGCTCCATATAATGAAGCCCCACATTGGGTGCCATTTAGTTTTCTTCTCTCTGCTCCCTTTTATATTTAGTCCAGTCAATAGCGAAATGAACTTTGCAAATATTCTGCACAGCATTGTTATTGTTAGGATCGTTAGTAGGCTTATAAAAAGCTTAAATTCAAAAATGAAAATTATGAAACATCGAGCGCTAGCCGCCATCTTGGAAAACGCGTTTCGTATCATATCTCGGAAATGGCAATTGAATTTCCCACCTTTTTTGTTCGAAACTTTTTTTTATTCAACTTACCGTTTTTCAATTACAGCTCGTTCAATGCCGCAAATCTCTTAGGCCTCTTTAAAGCATTTTTTTTAATTTCCACCTTCACGTGGCCATAACCCCGAAAATATTGATTTTTAAGTAAAAGTCGTATAGAGCTTTTTAAAGAGCGTGAAATAATCTACAAACTAGATTTAAATCTTTTATTGTCTACAATCAACGGCTCTCGAGTTATGAATTAAATTATTTAAAAAATGTCGAAAAATTTGAGCTTTTTCTTTTTTTGTTTTTTTTTTCAAAATCCTGTAACTTTTAAACGAAAGATATTAAAAAAATCTGACGCCCCATTCCGGATAGGAAATTTAACGGATTACAACTTTTGTTTAGTAAAAATTTTTGAGAAACCAACCCATTTTACAGAAAATAAGAAAATAATAAACAAGGTAGCTACAAAACAAAAAATTAAATTCGCAAAATTTTTATTTTTATTGAAAAATTATTTTATTAATTAATTTTAAACTATTAGATTATTTAAGTAAATGTTGAAAATGACCACCCTCATTTTCAATACACAATCGCAATCGTTTTAAAAGGTCCAAACTTTAAAACTTTAGGTTTAAACATAAACAAAAACTTAGTGAAGAAACTAACAAAAAATGTGGTGTTCTGAACAAAGCAGCTTGCTTGTTTATAACAAAATCTTTAAACTTGCCAATCAAAACTAATGAATAATTTGAATTGATTTACGCCGAGCTTTAATTCAGATTACTGTTGGCTGTTTGTTCGCGCCGTCAAAGAAGGCACACTTATTGCAGAAGCTTTTGTGCTTTATTCAGAAAGTGAAAAAAAATCTGTCAATCTTTATAAACAAATAATAGACCAATAATTAGTATTAGAGGCTTAAAGTTAAATAATTTGCAAATCCGCAGAAAACCACCCATTTTCCCAAGAAGAAGATTCCAACGACATTGAAAAAAACAGGACTATTACTAAATTAAAGCATAAAAATCGAGCAAAAATCAAATCATATAAATATTTAACGCAATTCTGCGCTTAGAATTTTTTGTTTATTTTTCCTGTATTCATTGGACCGTAATCAGTATTTTCAATCAGTTTCAAAATATTCAAACATTTAATTTTTTTCGAACAATTAAAATTTAAAAATCGCGCACAAATCAAATCATCTAAATATTTAACGCAATTCTTCGCTTAGAATTATTTGGTTATTTTTCCTGTATTCATTGGACTGTAATCAGTATTTTCGAGCTGTTTCAGAATATTTAAAAAATATTTAATTTTTATCGAAAAATTAAAATTAAAAATCGCGCACAAATCAAATCATCTAAATATTTAACGCAATTCTTCGCTTAGAATTATTTGTTTATTTTTCCTGTATTTATTGGACTGTAATCAATATTTTCGAGCAGTTTCAGAATATTCAAAAAATATTTCATTTTTATCGAAAAATTAAAATTAAAAATTGCACACAAATCAAGTCATCTAAATATTTAACGCAATTCTTCGCTTAGAATTATTTGGTTATTTTTCCTGTATTCACTGGACCGTAATCCATATTTTCGAGCAGTTTCAGAATATTCAAACAACATTTAATTTTTATCGAACAATTAAAATTAAAAATCGCGCACAAATCAAATCATCTAAATATTTAACGCAACTCTGCGCTTAGAATTTTTTGTTTATTTTTTCTGTATTCATTGGACAATATTTTCGAGCAGTTTCAGAATATTCAAAAAATATTTAATTTTTATCGAAAAATTAAAATTAAAAATCGCACACAAATCAAATCATCTAAATATTTAACGCAACTCTGCGGTTAGATTTTTTTGTTTATTTTTCCTGTATTCATTGGACTGTAATCAATATTTTCGAGCAGTTTCAGAATATTCAAAAAATATTTAATTTTTATCGAAAAATTAAAATTAAAAATCGCACACAAATCAAATCATCTAAATATTTAACGAAATTCTTCGCTTAGAATTATTTGTTTATTTTTCCTGTATTTATTGGACTGTAATCAATATTTTCGAGCAGTTTCAGAATATTCAAAAAATATTTAATTTTTATCGAAAAATTAAAATTAAAAATCGCACACAAATTAAATCATCTAAATATTTAACGCAATTCTTCGCTTAAAATTATTTGGTTATTTTTCCTATATTCACTGGACCGTAATCAATATTTTTGAGCAATTTCAGAATATTCAAACAACATTTAATTTTTATCTAACAATTAAAATTAAAAATCGCGCACAAATCAAATCATCTAAATATTTAACGCAACTCTGCGCTTAGATTTTTTTGTTTATTTTTCCCGTATTCATTGGACTGTAATCAGTATTTTCGAGCTGTTTCAGAATATTAAAAAAATATTTAATTTTTATCGAAAAATTAAAATTAAAAATCGCACACAAATCAAATCATCTAAATATTTAACGCAATTCTTCGCTTAGAATTATTTGGTTATTTTTCCTATATTCACTGGACCGTAATCAATATTTTCGAGCAATTTCAGAATATTCAAACAACATTTAATTTTTATCTAACAATTAAAATTAAAAATCGCGCACAAATCAAATCATCTAAATATTTAACGCAACTCTGCGCTTAGATTTTTTTGTTTATTTTTCCCGTATTCATTGGACTGTAATCAGTATTTTCGAGCTGTTTCAGAATATTAAAAAAATATTTAATTTTTATCGAAAAATTAAAAATCGCACACAAATCAAATCATCTAAATATTTAACGCAATTCTTCGCTTAGAATTATTTGGTTATTTTTCCTATATTCACTGGACCGTAATCAATATTTTCGAGCAATTTCAGAATATTCAAACAACATTTAATTTTTATCTAACAATTAAAATTAAAAATCGCGCACAAATCAAATCATCTAAATATTTAACGCAATTCTTCGCCTAGAATTTTTTGGTTGTTTTTCCTGTGTTTATTATACAATAGAATTAATATTTTCATATAATTTCAGAATATAATTTGAACAAAATTAAATTTGTATCAAAACATTTAAATCAAAAATTGGCAATTAAATCAATATAACTGCATAGCTAATACAACTGAGGGCTTATAATTTTTTCGTTATTTTTCCTGTGTTTATTACAACAGAATTAATATTTTCATATAATTTCAGAATATTTGTACAAAATTAAATTTTTATGAAAAAATTTAAATCATAAATTGCACTGAAATCAAAATAACTGCAATTCTAATGCATCTAATGTCCCTACTAGGGCCTTAATACTTGGTACCAATTACCAAAATGTTCCATAGGGGGTAGCGTTCTCACTCAGTAAATAATACCAGGATTATTCATTTACCACATTTATTAAATAACTAATTATAGTTACTAAATTGTAACTTTTATTATTTTATATTCAAGTTAAGGATAAATAAAAATTAAAATTGAATGTATATATACCATGACAGCTGTTTCGTCCTTTTTTGGACTTATCAAATGATAATAGTATAAAATCAAAGATTTTATTATAAAGTGATGTAATAATAATAATATATATAATAATACACATAAATATTTATTAAATAACTGACCCAATACTTTTAACTTTTACAATTATTATTCAAATACAACTTACATAATAACATTTAAGATGGTCATCTTTAGATTTTGACTATTGGCTGCAACCTCAATGAAGGGTAGTGACCATTGGATTAGCTTGCTGGCAAACCGACCCCCGATACCTCTATACCGGAAACTCGCTAGCACGCTAACTACCGAAGACTCAAGACTACCGAGTATAACTGATGACAACTACTGACAACTACCAAAGACTGACGACTACCCCTCATTGATTGATTGACCATATTTATGTAATTGGCTCCCACTTGATTTTCCAATCGCCTGATCGGTGAACCCAGGTTCAGTTTGTATGCGTGGATCCTGTCACGCCATAAGTTATTTGGTTTAATTACATTATTGCATTTTTAGAAACTGCACTTTGGTTAGTTTGAACTTCCTAACGGAAACCGTTGAAAGTTCAACTAACGAATAATTATAATAAATTTAGATATTGAAATTATTCACGACATTATGACTTAGAATTTTTTCGTTATTCTTCCTGAGTTTATTACAACAGAATTAATATTTTTGTATAATTTCAAAATTCATGGTATCGGAGACCTATAGTAAACTAATCTATATAATAACTTTTCTTAAGATTAAGTCAATCATAATGAAATATGATCAAATTTTCATCAATGTGATTATTTAACTAGAAATTCCTCATGGACTTTCGAAGGTCGCCTTTAAAAAATGAACGTTGATCATTCTTGTACCAAGAATTTTCAATTTTCATAATTAACACAATCTGAACATCAGTAAACTTTTAAATATTGCCAAGCAGTTGTTATTAATTTCATATTGGTTAATTCCCAATTTCATTTCCCTCCGTCTCACTCTTTAATAATTAAATAAAATAATTTTCCTTATTTTGAGGCCCATTGATTTACGAGGCCCCAAGCGCGCGCTTTTTGCGCCTGTTCGGAAATCCGCCACTGTAACTTCTAATAAATGAACGAACTAAATTAGAGATGCGTATTTAAGTGACACGGAGGAGCTTTCTAGCAAATTATTATATTTAACTAGAATTTTTAAATCAAATTTTGGGGAAGTTATTTCAGCAATTACATCTGATATTTCAAAAAGTGCAGTTACTAATTTAGATTTTACGTGTGCTTAACAAAGTCAAACCCCGTAACTCCGTCTATTATTGGAAGGTATTCCATACCTCCAAACCCCCCCGGTCACGAAGACTAAAATAGTGAATATACTTTATAATTATTGATCTTAGTGCGTTGGTCCAAACGCATATATCATAATGTTGTGGCATTATGACCGGGGGGTCTGGGGGTCTGGGGGCAGGGTGAGAGTTCTATATTATTAACTCATTTCCGATTAAAGCTGCAAACACAACTGAACGCTGGAATAATATTGCAATTGGTGTAATAATGTTCCAGTTAACTCGACAATATTTTAAAATGTATTTATTATACAATTTTTAAATATATGCAGTGGATCGTCCATAAAGCACATCCATGAGTAGAAGGAATCACACCACGTGGCTAAACCATAAGTATGCCAGGGGGTGAGGGGCGTAGCCAAATATTACGTCTGTATCAAATCCCTGTATATGAATTGTCATTAATATTAAACTTAAAATTTTAAACTGTGGCGTGATCGTTACTTTTATAAATGTGGCTCTTGAGGGGGGGGGGCAAAGATTGTGACCAACTGTGACAAAGAGGGGGTCAAAAATTTGGAAGAAATTGCAAGTGTCCTTTACTGGTAAGTTGGCAAGTTGAAAAACTGATGCCCAGCACTGCCTATCGGATGTAAAGGAATTATAATGTTCACAGGACAATAGTGCCAAATGAACATCCTGATTGGTAATTACAAGCAGTAGTCCTATATTTGAAGGAAGAGATGAAGAATATATTATTTAATTAGATAAAACAGGTCACAGGGCGAAGGTCACATGTATTGACTATAGAATTACACTAAAATCAGAAATGTTAATATTTTTATAATTGTATTTGAATAGATATAATCGTATAATATTTTGTTATTGTTTTATCCTGTTCATAATAATTTAGATATTGATTATAATCACTTCCAAACAGCCAATTAACTCATCAGTCTCAAATACGGACGAATAGAGTTAAGTTCGAAAATGTTACGTGAAAATTGTGTGTCTTGCATTTTGGGTCCCATATCGCGATTAAGTTCAATTTTTGGTTTTCCGCTTCTTTGGCCGATTTGCAAACATTCTGAGATAAATCTAACTTTTCATGCTATCAAATACAAGTACATCGCATACCCCAGTATAATCATTTTTTCGATATTACTTTCGGCATTTATTTACAGCGCAGTGCAATTATACAATGATTTCAAGAATTTAAAGAGCATTCTTGAAATCTTTTTAAAAATTCCAAATATTCTTTTATATTTCAATGCGGCGGTAAGTGTATTCATTTCGCATCTCCAAAAAAAAACAATTTACTACTCAGCCGAATTGTATCAGGATTTATTAGAGGATTTCAGAAGGTCAAAATCAATTACTTTACTTACCCTAAACGACGTTACCACTCTAAGAACCATAACTCATTTTTGTTTCGTTATGATCAGTGTTACAACTTTTGGTCTGGGATTTGTGTTGTACTTGACAGTAGAGCTGAACTTCTTCGAAAAAGTTAGCCTCTTGACTACAGAATCTTTTGTACTCACATACACTCTTGATATATATTTCTGGAATAAGTTTGTACTCCTGATATCGCGTAACTATCAGAATCACTTGCAACGAGAACTCAACGAAATTTTACGTTTTTTTGTTCATGGTGTGAACAAACGAATTATAATTGTTAACAACAATTTTGTAAATGTAAATATTGCGGATTCTATTGCCTCGTATACTTGGCTACAGTATAAACTATTTTTGGCTTTTCGCTTGGTGAACAAATTTCTGAACCCACTTCTTTTAATATGGATTATTAGCTTAATTATAGCCCAAGTTGCTATTCTCGTCGTTAATAACTTAACCATATTGACAAATATGGAAGATATGTTGAGTTGGCCTATGATTATGTTAAATTTAAAGCTTGGAGCTGCAACGGGAATTATGGTTTTTTATTCATTGATTGTTGCGAAGTCGGAAAAGGCTGTAAGATTTCCTTCATGTACTTAGCTATTATAATCTATCACTTTTTAGAACGATGACTTCATTTCATTTCTATACAAATATCCCATCAGCACACTGGACGAAGACGAGGCGAACAAGGTTAAATATCTTCCAAATAAATACTAAAATCTGTATTTGAATCTAATTGTCCAATGTATTATTCCTTTGTATGTAGTTGGATTTTCTGCTAACTCTAGTAACCAAACAAAAATTTGTATTTAGTGCATCGGATATAGTGCCATTACAGTTTTCTATATACGGAGCGGTAAATCTGTGCAAAAATTGTAATTTTTATTTATTTTTTCTATTGTAGATTATTGCAACAGTAATTACGTATGTATGCACAACAATGCAAATTATAAAAATGTATTCTTAAGGAAAATGCTAAAAATCAGAGAAGGAATCATAATTGGTAGTTTGCACAGTTTAAGTCTTGAGGTTCCTTAGATAAAACTTTTGAATGTATTTGTGCGTTTTTCAATAATATTTCACCATTTAATAAAAAATTTAATGGATATTAAAATATTTATGTAATTATCACTCAGCACCGGCTAAATAATAATGAAAACTACAAAAGGTAATATTCAGAGCCCATCTGTTTCGTTGGTATCCTTGGAATAAATTTTTATCTCTTATTTATTAAATTTGTTGCAGATTGTAGGCATTATAATCACCCTTATATCCACCGTTATTCAAATAAATTATGAGATGTATTCCTAAATCAAACTGTTGGAAAACAAAATAATAAATAGAAGCAGCTACGTAATAGTTGAGTCTGGATACTCGTTTGATTTACCATTTAGTCTGTTGCTTGCGATTTTAAACTGAATTTGACTTTGAAATGTAAAATAGTACTATATAAATAAATATTTAGTGCTAAGATTATTATGCTCCATTGGATAAAGCCCCACGTTGGGTGCCATTTATTTTTCTACCTTCTACTCCTTTTATATTGCTGTTATTTGTAATCAAATTCGTAATCACAAGTGTATGCTTGTGATGTGGCCTTTGACGTAGGATACCGACATAGTTTTCAAACCTCTCAGTAGGATTCGCTTGAGGGTGATAATTAGCGGTAAAAGTTATCTTGCTACCATATTTACTAACCATATTATCACGTTCGTGACTACGAAATTGGATACCGATATCGCAGATAATCAATATCAAAAACAATGTGTTTGAACAGATGATATATGTAATCGAAAAATATTTTGTTTTTATTTAATTCTGTTACTGAGAATTATTATATAGATTGTAATCACCTACAAACACGTCAGTTCTAAATACGCGCGGGTAGAGTAAAGTTGGAAAATGATACGTGCAAATTGTGTGTCCTGTGTTTTAGGTCCCTTATCAAAATTAAGTTCAATTTTTGGTTTTTCGCTCCTTTGGCCGATTTGTAAACATTCCGAGATAAATCTAACTTTTCATGCTATCAAATACAAGTACATCGCATACCCCAGCTTAATCATTTTTTCGATATTACTTTCAGCATTAATTTATAGCTCAGTGAAATTATACAATGATTTCAAGAATTTAAAGCGCATTTTAGAGATCTTTATAAAAATTCCAAATATTCTTTTATATTTCTTTGCGGCGATAAGTGTATTCATTTCGCATCTCCAAAAAAGAACAATATGCTACTCAGCCGAATTGTATCAGGATTCATTAGAGGATTTCCGAAGGTCAAAATCAATTATTTTACTTGACTTAAATGACATTACCGCCCTAAGAAGTATAAATCATGTTTGTCTCATTCTAATCGGTGTTACAACTTTTGGTCTGGGAGTTGTGTCCTACATGACAGCAGAGCTAAACTTGTTCGAAAAAGTTAGCCTTTTGATTGGTGAATCTTATTTAGTCATATTCACTCTAGACATATATTTCTGGAATACGTTTCTACTCCTGATATCACATAACTATCAGAATCACTTGAAACGAGAACTGAACGAAATTTTATGGTTTTTCGTTCATGGTGTTATAACAACTGTTAACAACAATTTAGTAAATATAAATATTGCGGATTCTATTGCTTCGTATACTTGGTTACAGTATAAACTATTTATGGCATTTCGCTTGGTGAACAAATTTCTGAACCCACTTCCTTTAATATGGACTATTATCTTAATTATAGCTCAAGTTGCTATGATAGTCATTAATAATTTAATTATATTGACAAATGTGCAAGATATGTTGAGTTGGCCTATCATTATGGTAAATGTACAGCTTGGAGCTGCAACGGGAATAATGGTTTTTTATTCATGGATGGTAGCGAAAACGGAAAAGGCTGTAAGTTTTCTTTCATTTTGTTCTATTCGTTTCATATTTGAATTTCGTCTGGAGGCAAATACAAACTAGAAGCAGGTTGCCCGTTTCAGATTATCGGTACCGAAAATCCCAAACAGTAACAAATGAAAGTGGTCACAGTGCAATCAGGTAAATAAGCGTCGAGAGCGACTATCGGCGCTGGTATTTACCAGAATTAAGTGTTCACAGTGCATGCAAGTTTTTTCTAAGCGCCGACTGTAACGCATAATTTAACGTAGTAAGATGTACATACATAAGTGACCACATGGTTAGAAGGAATGTCGAACTAAGCCGGTAACCAGTACCAGGATAATCACAACAATGATTTGTTCATGCTAGGCGACAGTGAAATTTTGAAACTTTATATAATATAAAACAGTTAGCTAGAGGCAGACATAACCTGCTTTAACCAGCGTTTACTGTGAACAGATCTCTTCGACGTAAGCGCCGACTCTCGGTACCGATAGCCAGCAAGCAGTCTGCCTGCTTTTACTGCTTTTAATGCATGTATTTATATATTTGTGCATGCTTTTATAGTCTATAAAATTTTAGAACGATGACTTCATTTCATTTCTATACCAATATCCCATCAGCATCCTTGATGAAGACCAGGCTAATAAGGTTAAATATCTTCCAAATAAATACTAAAATAGATATTCGAATTCAATTGTTCCATGTATATTTCTTTGTCTGTAGTTGGATTTTCTGCTAACGCTATTAATCAAACAAAAGTTTGTATTGAATGCATCGGATGTAGTGGCACTACAATTTTCTATATACGGAGCAGTAAGTCTGTGCAAAAATTGTAGTTTTTATTTATTATTTTTGTTGTAGGTTATTGCGACAGTAATTACATATGTCTGCACAACAATGCAACTTATAAAAATGTATTCCTAAATAAAATGCTATAAATCAGAGGATTAAAAATTGGTAGTTTTGAGGTTCTTTTATAAAACTTTTGACTATATTTGTGGGTTTTTCAATAATATTTCACGATTTATATAAAAATTTTAATGGATATAGAATTAATATAACCATCTGCTCAGCACCCAAGCTAAACAATAATGAAAAGTATCAAAGATAATATTCAAAGCGACCTGATTGGTTCGCTTACAATCTTTAAATAAATTTTTATTTTTCATTATGTATTAAATTTGTGTAGCTGAAGTAATCACAATCACACTTTACTTCTATGTCCGACAATGCAAATTTTAAATTGTGTTCAGAAGAAGAGAGTTGGATGGTCGAGTAAGCGACAAGCACAATCAATAATGCCATAGTTGGTACATATCTTGCGAAGAACTGGAATACTTTCCACGTGAATAAATTTGTACAAAATAAATTAATATTAATAATAATAATAATGTATTAAAGAATAATAAATTATAATAATGTTGTAATTTACTTTGAGTCGCTGCCCCGATGATTCACCTTATTTCTGTAGATAGACTAGCAATGTTTTAATGTATCAGAGCTGGATTAGCTAAGCTCAGAGCCGTGGGTTCCCTTGCTCCACTAATTTGTTCTCCTGATATTGTTTAATTGTAATGTTTCTTTAGTTCTCATGACACGATCGTTGTATGTTTTAACCGATTTGTTGCACTTTGTGTACCACAATAAACTAATTTATCTTCCAAGCAAAAAATTACGTTGGTGTTATTTCAAATTTGGTTTGAATCAAACCAAATCCAAACACTCGAAAATCGTCTATAAATAATCGAGTGGTCTTGTAGACCAACCAATTATTGCTTTTATTATTTTTGGTTCACCCTAAAAGGAAAGGGAGCTTTCAATGATTTTCCCCTATTTGTGTTCCATTTTATATTGTACTAGATTGATAGATGATCATAACAAATGAAATAAATAAATAATAAATATTATACTAATGTATACAACAAGAAGTGTCGATTACTGTATAAACAAGAGTAAGTAAATATTGAACTTTTCGTTTAGAAATGGAATATCAACTCCGTAGAATAACATTTCAGTAATTAGAAAAATGTTCCACGAGAACTGTCTCTCCTGTAGTATAGGTCCTGCTTTCAAGTTTTGTGCGATTGTAGGCTTTATGCAGATATGGCCAACTTGTAAACATAACGAAAGAAAATTAAAATTTCATACCCTCAAGTCTAAGCTATTCAATTTTTCCGTTTTGTTATTAATTTTAGCCATGGGGTCAGCCGCCGTTTACACTGGTTTCAAATTAAATAATAAATTGAGAAATTTTAATGACATTGAAGAATTGCTATTTCTAATTTCTCAGTTCGTTTTATATTTTGGAACGTCAATTATAGTTGCAAATTTCTTTTTTCATGCAAAAACAATGCGAGACGTTTGCGATTTTCTTCAAAATTTTGTGGAAGACTTCAGACAATTAAACTCGATTGTTCTAATAACGGAAAACGATATCGTTATGCTAAGAACCATTAGTTATGTAATTTTAATTTTAATTACTGCTGGTATGTCTGTAGTATATATTGCATTATTTGAGAAAGCGAGTGCTAAAGACCTGCATTTTTTGGAAAAAATTGGCTTCTTAGCAATTTCGATTTTCTTGATTGCACTTTTATTTGGAATTTTGCAATGCTTTCTAATTTTACGTATTATTCAAAAGAAGTACCAAGAACATTTTAAACAGGAGTTAAACGATGTTTTAAGCTTTTCAGTTAACAATGTTTATAAGCGGATCAGAATAATTAACAACAGGTTTGTAAAAATAAGCATCGCAAATTCTATAGCGGAGTACACTCAGTTACATTATAAATTATACTTGTGCTTTCGGATGACAAACAAATATTTAAATCCAGCTATTTTAATTGTGGTGGTTGCCCATACAATAATTAATATTTTCAATATTACTGAAGATATTTTATGGATAACTAGAAATAATATACACGATATCTCATTTTTAACCCTTGAAATTTTAAACTTGGAGTTGGTTTCTGGATCTGTGGCTTTGTTTATGGCGGCTTGGCTCACATTGGAATTGGAAACAGCGGTAAGTCGCATTTAACATAGTATTTACTAAAATAAAAGTTTAGAAAATTTGCACCTCTTATCATTTTTCTGAGCGACCTCTTATATCACAAAGTAACAGACTCAACTTTCGACCTTATGTGTTAAACCATAGTGAGCCTATTCAGCATTATATTCGGGATTCATCGGGGCAGTGGTTCAAATTGTTAATACTGTAATTTATTTTATTTCTTATAATCAAATTATTACAAGAACAAATTGCTCAAAGTATATGTTTAATTTGAATTAGGTGTACCTTTTGATTATTACCGTCATTAGCTACTGTGTCTATGTTTGCAGAAGCCATACACATTGCAATTATTGGAACTGTTATAGCATCTCTCAAGTTTTTTGAGTTTCCCCAAACTACCGTTATTTTTTCCGAATCCACGACCTACGCCTTTGTAAGAATAAGGGCTGATCTATCAATATCGTTGCAAACAAACTGGAGAGGTCATCTCCGAATTGTAACGAACTCTGGTCTCTGTTTGGCTTAAACCTCTCATTAGGGGGGTTGCGTGTCAGAGGGTAACCTTTGTTTCAAATTTTAACCACGATGTTTCACAAAGGTTATGGTGAATAGGCTCACTATATTTTACCCCCCCCCCCCAAGCACGGAGCACTAAAAAAAATGTTAATTGACTTCAGTACACCATTATTTTTTCAGAACCAAGGAATAATTTCGTTCTTATTAAAATATCCTATCAACAAATTAGTTCAAGAAGAAGCTGATCAGGTTCAAAACATTTTATACTAAAAATACTAGCAAGTTTGTATTCTTTTTCTTATATAGATTGAGGTCTTTATAACCACATTGACTTTGCGAAAGTTATCACTCAACGCATCTGATGTATTATCTCTGAGCTTAACATTGTATGCTTCGGTAAGTGTACAGAAAAATTTGTTTCTCCTCTTTCATTGTTGTTCTAGATGGTAGGTGTAATAATTACAAATGTATGTACAACAATGCAGTTCATAAAAATGTATTATACCCATAAATAACTTCAGAAGAAACTTCACATTCAGTAACTAAAAAGGGATTATGACTTGAGTGGAATATTTGCACAATATAATAGTGAAAAAATATTATCTAAGAACAATGTTGAAAACCGCACATCCTCATTTTTTTTATTAATTATTATTATGACGATTATTGGTCATGCAAAAACATTTTCATGTTTTTTCACTTTTTACACAAATAATGTAACGTAATTTCCTTATACATATATTAATTTTTATAATCAAATATTTGCACGTTGACCACCACAGAGGTTTGGTCTTACCGCTGATTGAATGATTGAGAGTCGAAATTCCGAGTTCGGATATCGGAAATATTTAATTTTACACTTTAGCACCAGCATTGTGTGATTTGCAATAATATGTAGCTTTATTGAGTAATTTAATTGTATGAACAAAATCTTTGAAAAAATTAAAATAATATCAAAAATTTTAGTAATTCGTTATTATTATTATTAAACAAAAATTTGAATTTGAATTTATCCTCAAAGATATTTGAAAATTAATTTGGATCTGCAGATATACTTAGCCTAATATTATAATAATTAATTAGTAAAGTTTGAATTTAATAAGTTGGGATTTATTTAAAATTTTTTGAATAACTTAAGAGGGTTTAATTCAATTGCGGGAAGATCCTTATTCATCCTTATAGATATTCCAAAATTAATTTGTATCTGCTGATATGATTAGCCTAATATTATAATAATTAATTAGTAAAGTTTGAATTTAATAAGTTGGGATTTATTTAAAATTTTTTGAATAACTTAAGAGGGTTTAATTCAATGGCGGGAAGATCCTTATTCATCCTTATAGATATTCGAAAATTAATTTGTATCTGCAGATATGATTAGCCTAATATTATAATAATTAATTAGTAAAGTTTGAATTTAATAAGTTGGGATTTATTTAAAATTTTTTGAATAACTTAAGAGGGTTTAATTCAATTGCGGGAAGATCCTTATTCATCCTTATAGATATTCCAAAATTAATTTGTATCTGCAGATATGATTAGCCTAATATTATAATAATTAATTAGTAAAGTTTGAATTTAATAAGTTGGGATTTATTTAAAATTTTTTGAATAACTTAAGAGGGTTTAATTCAATTGCGGGAAGATCCTTATTCATCCTTATAGATATTCGAAAATTAATTTGTATCTGCAGATATGATTAGCCTAATATTATAATAATTAATTAGTAAAGTTTGAATTTAATAAGTTGGGATTTATTTAAAATTTTTTGAATAACTTAAGAGGGTTTAATTCAATGGCGGGAAGATCCTTATTCATCCTTATAGACATTCGAAAATTAATTTGTATCTGCAGATATGATTAGCCTAATATTATAATAATTAATTAGTAAAGTTTGAATTTAATAAGTTGGGATTTATTTAAAATTTTTTGAATAACTTAAGAGGGTTTAATTCAATGGCGGGAAGATCCTTATTCATCCTTATAGATATTCGAAAATTAATTTGTATCTGCAGATATGATTAGCCTAATATTATAATAATTAATTAGTAAAGTTTGAATTTAATAAGTTGGGATTTATTTAAAATTTTTTGAATAACTTAAGAGGGTTTAATTCAATGGCGGGAAGATCCTTATTCATCCTTATAGATATTCGAAAATTAATTTGTATCTGCAGATATGATTAGCCTAATATTATAATAATTAATTAGTAAAGTTTGAATTTAATAAGTTGGGATTTATTTAAAATTTTTTGAATAACTTAAGAGGGTTTAATTCAATGGCGGGAAGATCCTTATTCATCCTTATAGATATTCGAAAATTAATTTGTATCTGCAGATATGATTAGCCTAATATTATAATAATTAATTAGTAAAGTTTGAATTTAATAAGTTGTAATTTATTTAAATTTTTTTGAATAACTTAAGAGGGTTTAATTCAATGGCGGGAAGATCCTTATTCATCCTTATAGATATTCGAAAATTAATTTGTATCTGCAGATATGATTAGCCTAATATTATAATAATTAATTAGTAAAGTTTGAATTTAATAAGTTGGGATTTATTTAAAATTTTTTGAATAACTTAAGAGGGTTTAATTCAATGGCGGGAAGATCCTTATTCATCCTTATAGATATTCGAAAATTAATTTGTATCTGCAGATATGATTAGCCTAATATTATAATAATTAATTAGTAAAGTTTGAATTTAATAAGTTGGGATTTATTTAAAATTTTTTGAATAACTTAAGAGGGTTTAATTCAATGGCGGGAAGATCCTTATTCATCCTTATAGATATTCGAAAATTAATTTGTATCTGCAGATATGATTAGCCTAATATTATAATAATTAATTAGTAAAGTTTGAATTTAATAAGTTGGGATCTATTTAAAATTTTTTGAATAACTTAAGAGGGTTTAATTCAATGGCGGGAAGATCCTTATTCATCCTTATAGATATTCGAAAATTAATTTGTATCTGCAGATATGATTAGCCTAATATTATAATAATTAATTAGTAAAGTTTGAATTTAATAAGTTGGGATTTATTTAAAATTTTTTGAATAACTTAAGAGGGTTTAATTCAATGGCGGGAAGATCCTTATTCATCCTTATAGATATTCGAAAATTAATTTGTATCTGCAGATATGATTAGCCTAATATTATAATAATTAATTAGTAAAGTTTGAATTTAATAAGTTGGGATTTATTTAAAATTTTTTGAATAACTTAAGAGGGTTTAATTCAATGGCGGGAAGATCCTTATTCATCCTTATAGATATTCGAAAATTAATTTGTATCTGCAGATATGATTAGCCTAATATTATAATAATTAATTAGTAAAGTTTGAATTTAATAAGTTGGGATTTATTTAAAATTTTTTGAATAACTTAAGAGGGTTTAATTCAATTGCGGGAAGATCCTTATTCATCCTTATAGATATTCGAAAATTAATTTGTATCTGCAGATATGATTAGCCTAATATTATAATAATTAATTAGTAAAGTTTGAATTTAATAAGTTGGGATTTATTTAAAATTTTTTGAATAACTTATGAGGGTTTAATTCAATGGCGGGAAGATCCTTATTCATCCTTATAGATATTCGAAAATTAATTTGTATCTGCAGATATGATTAGCCTAATATTATAATAATTAATTAGTAAAGTTTGAATTTAATAAGTTGGGATTTATTTAAAATTTTTTGAATAACTTAAGAGGGTTTAATTCAATTGCGGGAAGATCCTTATTCATCCTTATAGATATTCCAAAATTAATTTGTATCTGCTGATATGATTAGCCTAATATTATAATAATTAATTAGTAAAGTTTGAATTTAATAAGTTGGGATTTATTTAAAATTTTTTGAATAACTTAAGAGGGTTTAATTCAATTGCGGGAAGATCCTTATTCATCCTTATAGATATTCGAAAATTAATTTGTATCTGCAGATATGATTAGCCTAATATTATAATAATTAATTAGTAAAGTTTGAATTTAATAAGTTGGGATTTATTTAAAATTTTTTGAATAACTTAAGAGGGTTTAATTCAATTGCGGGAAGATCCTTATTCATCCTTATAGATATTCCAAAATTAATTTGTATCTGCAGATATGATTAGCCTAATATTATAATAATTAATTAGTAAAGTTTGAATTTAATAAGTTGGGATTTATTTAAAATTTTTTGAATAACTTAAGAGGGTTTAATTCAATTGCGGGAAGATCCTTATTCATCCTTATAGATATTCGAAAATTAATTTGTATCTGCAGATATGATTAGCCTAATATTATAATAATTAATTAGTAAAGTTTGAATTTAATAAGTTGGGATTTATTTAAAATTTTTTGAATAACTTAAGAGGGTTTAATTCAATGGCGGGAAGATCCTTATTCATCCTTATAGACATTCGAAAATTAATTTGTATCTGCAGATATGATTAGCCTAATATTATAATAATTAATTAGTAAAGTTTGAATTTAATAAGTTGGGATTTATTTAAAATTTTTTGAATAACTTAAGAGGGTTTAATTCAATGGCGGGAAGATCCTTATTCATCCTTATAGATATTCGAAAATTAATTTGTATCTGCAGATATGATTAGCCTAATATTATAATAATTAATTAGTAAAGTTTGAATTTAATAAGTTGGGATTTATTTAAAATTTTTTGAATAACTTAAGAGGGTTTAATTCAATGGCGGGAAGATCCTTATTCATCCTTATAGATATTCGAAAATTAATTTGTATCTGCAGATATGATTAGCCTAATATTATAATAATTAATTAGTAAAGTTTGAATTTAATAAGTTGGGATTTATTTAAAATTTTTTGAATAACTTAAGAGGGTTTAATTCAATGGCGGGAAGATCCTTATTCATCCTTATAGATATTCGAAAATTAATTTGTATCTGCAGATATGATTAGCCTAATATTATAATAATTAATTAGTAAAGTTTGAATTTAATAAGTTGGGATTTATTTAAAATTTTTTGAATAACTTAAGAGGGTTTAATTCAATGGCGGGAAGATCCTTATTCATCCTTATAGATATTCGAAAATTAATTTGTATCTGCAGATATGATTAGCCTAATATTATAATAATTAATTAGTAAAGTTTGAATTTAATAAGTTGGGATTTATTTAAAATTTTTTGAATAACTTAAGAGGGTTTAATTCAATGGCGGGAAGATCCTTATTCATCCTTATAGATATTCGAAAATTAATTTGTATCTGCAGATATGATTAGCCTAATATTATAATAATTAATTAGTAAAGTTTGAATTTAATAAGTTGGGATTTATTTAAAATTTTTTGAATAACTTAAGAGGGTTTAATTCAATGGCGGGAAGATCCTTATTCATCCTTATAGATATTCGAAAATTAATTTGTATCTGCAGATATGCTTAGCCTAATATTATAATAATTAATTAAATTAAAATTAAATTAAATTTTAAATTAAATTAAATTTTAAATTAAATTAAAAGTTAAATTTAGTTCAGACGTTTTTGAAATAATAATTTTGAGCTGATGTCTTTGTTTGAATATCTTCTTCTTCTTCCTCTTCTTCTTCTATATCAGCCTTTCCTTGTCCACTGCCGAACGTTGGCCTCTCTTCTTGTCTTCCACACTTCTCTGTCTTCGGCATGTCGCTCGGTGCCATTGTTTGCCTGCTGCGTTTCTTATGTTATCGACCCATCCTTTCTGGAGTCGGCCAACACTGAATTTTGTTGTTCGTGGTTTCCATAACCACAATCTATGTGGCCATCTACTTGGGTCTTGTCTGGCTACATGTCCCGCCCAGTTCCATTTTTGCTCCGCTAATCGGGTCAAAACGTCGGTTATCGCTGTTCTTGGTATTTCTTCATTCTTAATTCTGTCCCTTAGGCCTATATTGAGCATAACGGGTTCCATGGCTCGTTGAGTACTTTGCAGTTTTACCATATGTTTGATAGTTAGTGCCATACTTTCGTGACCGTACTTCCGTGACCGTACTTCATGACCGGGAGAATGTATTGGTCAAAAACTTTCCTTTTCAAGCATAATATGCTTGAAAAGGAAAGTCATATTATGACAAATCGCTGTTCTTCAAAGTAACTCTAAGTTTACCGAAGATGACATCTGAACACGTCTTCCTATCTCGGTCACCTGATTGTCTTTTCCCAATACTATTTTGTGTCCCAGGTATTATATTCATTCACGTTCTCTATTCTATAATTTTCCAGCATTATATTTGCGTTCTCGTTACTCATTATTTTGGTCTTTTAGAGGTTAATCTTTAGTAGTTTTTTGAATATGATGGGGCGAAACTTCTTCCTTTACTGGCCCAGCTGACTTTGAAGTTTGACAGGAAGATGTCATACTGTCCTTTTAAAATCAATTTTTTACAACAGTATGATAAGTGAAGTAAGAATCTTATTCTGGCCGTCTCACTGTTCGTCCAGGTTGGGGGGGGGGCTGTGTTGTAGCTCTAAAGCGATCGCATTATTTAAACTTATACTGCGACCACAATGATCTTCACACGTTAATCCGTGCGCTTCTGCAGTTCTGCCGCACTCAAAGAAAATATCAACAATATCTTCAAATAAATATGAAAGTAGATAGTAATCAAACTTTGTTGATACTTCAAAGATACCTTTTCAATATCGGCCTATATTGGCTCATGCTAATATAATTTATTAAAAAAGGACAAATAGAACACAATTGTTTTCTGTTCGGTTGGTAACTACAGTGTCCCAAATAAGTGCATAATTTACGTCTTTTATATTATATATATTAAGATGTTAATGTGTTAATACCAACACCGCATATTTGTCGTGAATTTTACTTTCCCAAACAAATTTTCTCCGACCACAATCAACAATCGGCTTCTCTACTCTGCCGAAATCTCCAGAAGAACCACCAAGATTTGGCCTTCTAATCCAGTACAAACAAAATTTTCGATTTAGTGAAGAATGACGAAAAGTGATTAATAACAAATTGAATTTTATAATAAAGTAAACAATATTTACACAAATTTAAAAAAAAAAGTTCAAACAGCAAATAAATAACTAGAAGACAAATCACTAAGATATCCCAAGCGGTTACTACGTAATTATATATTTTTTGAGAAAACGGTCACTAACCTTTCAATTAGTTTTCTTTTTCTTCCTTCCTCTTTTTAAACCAAACTGTAAGAACCTTTTTCTTATAATTCTGGTACATTGCTTGCTGTTGTGAGCAAAAACGTTCCTCCTTTCGGAACAAAAAACGTTATCAAATTTTTATCGCCTCTCCCATTCGGGGCAAAATCGTTACTACTCTTTAATTTTATTTATTATTTTTCAGTTCAGTCTGGCCTTGTGAATAAACCTCCAGTCAGCAAATCGCGTATACCTATTGTCCA
Source organism: Rhagonycha lutea (assembly GCA_958510855.1). Classification (NCBI taxonomy): domain Eukaryota; kingdom Metazoa; phylum Arthropoda; class Insecta; order Coleoptera; family Cantharidae; genus Rhagonycha; species Rhagonycha lutea. The sequence goes on from OY294038.1 coordinate 5,556,464, forward strand.
TCAGAGATGAAGTGACCTCTCGACTGACCTGATTGAAGTTTTGTAAAGTTTTTTCTTAGTTCTGCAGTCCAGTTAGTCGTTGGATATGTTCAATATCCTGAACAGCGCGCAATGTGGCCCACACACGTTTTCTTTGACTTGGGTCTACACATTTGGTACCCGAGGTTAAATTGGATTCATCCCCTGGTATGGTCCAATCAATATTTTGTCTCCTTGAGACAGCCCTTGCCTTGATCCAAATATTTAGCACCATATTATGGCTATCTCATTTACTATCGGATCCGGGGATTACTATTATTGCCATATCCGACAACTCCGCAGCTATCGGAATTCCAATTAAATTTTGCTTCTGTGGGCCATGGATAATATATTCGTTAGCCGTTTCCTGCGGCAGGTAGGTTATTTTCGTAAACTCGTAGCTCTAAAGATATCATCAATATTCTTTCAATCTCCCCTTATACTTTCCGATCCTCATCGGAAAGTTGAATGTCGGATATACGAATTTCTTCATAGCGTCTATCTTTTGCCATGGGGCTAGTTTGGAATTCAGAATGCTGAGCCCTAAGTTACTAAACTCTCCCTTTTCAGCCGATGACTGTATTGGGCTAAATCCTATGTTTCTTGCCAGAAACTTTCCTTCCTGGTAGCGGCTCATGGATTGAATTATTTGTTCTCCTACTTTGTAATTCCTTGCTATTGCCTTTATCCCCACTACGCACAGGGCTTTGCATTTAGCCGGGATAATCACACGGTTAATTTTCTTATGTTCGTTTACTATCTCTTGAATTACCCCTTCAAATTCCTCAGCCGATCTTGCCATGAGATTGATATCATCCGTAATTGCCAATATGTTCTGATCCGTTGAGTTTCTCTGAACCTTTTTCAGAACTTTGTTCAAAACCAGGCCCATCATAGAGAGGACATCCTTGTTTTATTCCTCTCTTGATGGGGATTGTTTCGGTCTGTCCATCTTTGGGCTTAATCGACGTTATACTGTTATTTATTATCTCCATTATTATGTCTTTGAAGACTTCGCTAGCTTCATTAATCTCAAGTGCCTCTTCCACGGAGTCAAATTTACATGTAAAACCATCAGCCTGCAAACCAAAATAAAATATTCTGTTTTTACAGTTGTAAGTACAAATTTGACCTGATAATGATTTTATTTTAGTTCTGATAAATTTCCACAAAAATTTCCAAAAATCGTACGCAAAATTTGCTTCCATCATTCTAGAATTTTGAGTACAGTCTCTATTTCTATTCTAAGTTTAGGTCGAAATTTGATTTTCCTAAAATCGGCCTACTATTATTGTGCAATTGATATCCATAATAAACGATTGTGTACTATAATCTTCCATTATAGGTCTAGTAATCACACTTGTATGTTTGACAATGCAAATTATAAAATTTTGTCCATAAGAAGAGAGTTGAATGGTCGAGTAAGCGACACGCAATATTAATAATGTCTTGTAGATAACGAAATACTGGTGTACCTTTCAAATGCATAGTTTGTAAAAAAAAGATAATACTTCTTCTTATTGGACGTCCATGGACCTTGTACCTATTGTAGGTATATGGTCCATGGACGTCCAATGGATATCTAACGGACGTCCATTTGACGTTCCAGGAGGGTGTGTGCTACTAGGGTAATAATATGATTCAAAAAATAATAAATTAACTAGAATAATGTTGTCATTTACTTTGAGTCGCTGCCCCGATGATTCACCTTTTCTATCCAGATAGACTTAACAAACATTTTAACGTATCAGAGCTGGATTAGCTAAGCTCAAAGTCAGAGCTTACTTTGCTCTGCTAAATTTTTCTACTGATATTGTTTAATTGTAATGTTTGTTTAGATATCAGGACACAATCAAAGATTGTGTTAACAGATTTCTTGCCTTTTGTGTATATCACAACAAACTAATTAATATTCCAAGCAAAAAATTTGGAAAAGGTTATTTATCATTGCACATTTGGTTTGGATCAATCCGAATCCAAACTCTCGAATAATCGAGTGGTATTGTAGACCATCCGATTATTGCTTGTATTATTATATGTACACCCTAAAAGGAAAGGGAGGTTTTTATGAATTTCCCCTCTTTTTGTTTCATTTTGTATCGTACAAGATTGGTAAATGATAATAACAAATGTAATAAATAAGTAGTCAATATATATTCTTTATAATATATTAATTTTTAAGTCAAATATTTGCACGTTGACCACCACAGGGGCTTGGTCTTACCGCTGATTGAACAGAGAGTAGAAATTCTGAATTCGGATATCGGAAATTTTTAATCTTACTCTTTTGCGCTACCATTGTGTGATTTGCAATAATATGTAGCTTTATTGAGTAATTTAATTATTATATGAACAAAATCTTTGAAAAAATAAAAATAATATCAAAAATATTAGTAATTGGTTATTATTATTAAACAAAAATTTGAATTTGAATTTGAATTCATCCTTGTAGGTATTCGAAAATTACTTTTGGTCTGCAGATATGCTTTGCATAATTATAATTAATTAGTAAAGTTTGAATTTAATAAGTTTGTATTTATTTTAAAAGTTTTTAAATAAAATTTTAGAGGGTTTACTTAAGCAGTGGCGTAACTACCAGTGTGCGCCGTGTGCGAATGAACACGACCCATAAAATTTGAGGGGCCCGAGGCAATGTACAGTAAAAAATTCTTAAATAAGGGTAAAACGCTCCTGTGCAAGCCGGAAACGGACGACTCGGCAAAGGGAATCCACCGGTCAAGACTAGGTTAGTGTTAGGAAACGATTTTAGTAAATGAGGGGACCGTTAACAGAGAGATTCGCTGGTGCCGAGTTATTGTGTACCCTTCCTTGTACTGGGGGGTATTCCATACAGGTATTCCATACCCCCCAGACCCCCCGGATTCACACCCATTTCAAGGGAGAAAATTTGATTTTGCTCTAACAATGTTTTCATTGATTTTGTATTAAAAAAATACCTTATATTTGAAAGGGGTCCGGGGGGGAGGTAGTGCAAATTAAACCGCTTGTTACGGGTACGTTTAATTTAAAAACTTATTTATACAATTAAAAACACTGCTAAACTAACACAAACCAGGGTCTGGGGCTCATAAATCAAGGGAACCTCAAAATTCAGTTTTTTTGTACCTTAGGTATACTGCATACCAGATTACAAAACGTTCGTGTAGAATGCACACTGTCGGATGTAGGGGTAGTGAAAATATTTAGAGGGGGGCCTCAAAATTGCACTTAGGGCCTCTGATGTGCTAAATCTACCACGTCTCTGCTTCTATGCCCCTGATTTTGTACAATAACATTTTTTTTTAAATTAAACTTACACTACCCCCCCCCCGACCATTAAAACAAAAGATCTTTTTAAATATTTATTTATATAATTAAACGCATCTTTAAACCAAAACATATTTATCCCCTAAAATGTGAAGAAACTAAGGGGATCCCTAGAACAAGTAAGTAACAATATTACTCCCCCCCCATAGATTACAAGAAATCGAAAAAAAGTACTTTACTTGTTTAGAATTAGAATGTACTATACAATTTTCAAAAAAATTATGTTTACCCCTCCCCTAGAACCGTAACGAAGGTAGAAAGCGATTTCATTTGCACTAAACCCCCCTCCCCTCTTTCAAATAAACGATTTTTTTGAATATCTATTTAAAAACCAAAACAAATGTATACCCTAAATAATTGTGAAGTGGGCGTGAAACCGGGGGGTCTGGGGGGTATGGAATACCCTCCAAAACAATTATAGTAACTGAGAAAACATATTTTTCTTACTTGTGGCTGGGGAGTATTCCATACCCCCCAGACCCCCCGGTTTCACGATTGTTTACTAGTAAAAGATCCCTTTAGGTCAGGGAAAGATTTTTTAGGAACATATAAACTACACCAGAGGTCGGCAACCCGCGGCCCCCGAAGGGTCTTGGTGCGGCCCGCGGATTCTAAAATAAATTACCTTTCCGTTTTTAAAACAAAAGGTTGCCGACCCCTAAACTAGACACAGCTAGACAATACTTTATTTATTTCACTTTTAAGTATTAGTTCTATTTAAATAGATGTGAAATCGTGAGGTCGTCTGGGGATTATTGAATGGAATACCCCCCAGCACAAGGAAGTAACGATTATATCTTTTCAAAATTGATAAAGACGCAAATTTAATTCATGTGAAACAAATTTTGCACTAAAACACTCTAAAATGTGAAGAAATGAGTGTGCAACCTAGGGTATGGGGAGGTATAGACAATGGAGGAATGGTCTCGGCCCCAATACTTTGGACCCCCTTAAACTGAATTATTTTTCGAACAAATTTTGTTTCTAAATCGCACATCTCTCGATCGAGGGGCCCGTCAAAGCTTTTGCTCCCGGGCCTAAAATTTGAAGTTACGCCACTGGCGGGAAGATACTCCAAGTTCTTGTTAAAGTGAAATTTAGTTCGGACTTTCGTGAAATAATAATTTTGAGCTATATCTTTCATTATAGTTCCAGCAATCACACTTGTATGTTTCACAATACAAATTATAAAATTTTGTCCATAAGAAGAGAGTTGAATGGCCGAGTAAGCGACACGCACAATCAATAAAGCCGTAGTCTTACGAAAAACTGGTGTACTTTTCATGTGTATAGTTTGTAAAAAAAAGATGATAATAATAATAATATGTTTCAAAAAATACTAAATTAATAAATATAAAATTGTTGTAATTTGCTTTGAGTCGCTGCCTCGATGATTCACCTTTATTTTAACTTATCAGAGTTGGATTAGCTAAGCGCATAATCGTGGGTTCCCTTTTTTCTCCTGATGTTGTTTAATTATAATTTTAAAATATTTGTTTAGTTCTCAGGACACAATCACATATTGTTTTAACCGATTTGTTGCTTTGCTGCAAAAAATTAGGCTCTGTATTATTTCACATTTGGTTTGAATTAAACCGAATCCAAACTCTCGTAAATCATCGGTAAATAATCGAGTGGTCTTGTAGACCAACTGATTATTGCTTTTATAATTTTTAGTTCTCCCTAACAGGAAAGGGAGCTTATTATGATTTTCCCCTCTTTGTTTTTCATTTTATATTGATCCAGATTGGTAGACGACAATAACAAGTTTAATAAATAATTAGTAAATATTATGCTAATGTACATATACAACAAAAAGTGTTGATTACTGTATAAACAAGAGTAAGTAAATATTGAACTTTTCGTTTAGAAATGGAATATCTACTCTGTAGAATTAATATTCCAGTAATTAGAAAAATGTACCACGAGAACTGTCTGTCCTGCAGTATAGCTCCTGCTTTCAAGTTTTGTGCGATCGTAGGCTTTATGCAGATATGGCCAACTTGTAAACATAACGAAAGAAAATTAAAATTTCATACCCTCAAGTCTAAGCTATTCAATTTTTCCGTTTTGTTATTAATTTTAGCAATGGGGTCAGCCGCCGTTTACACTGGTTTTAAATTAAATAATAAATTGAGAAATTTTAAGAACGTTGAAGAACTTTTATTTCTAATTTCACAGTTCGTTTTATATTTTGGAACGTCAATTTTAGTTACAAATTTCTTTTTTCAAACAAAAACAATGCGGGACAATTGCGATTTTATTCAAAATTTTGTGGAAGACTTCAGAGAATTAAAATCGATTGTTCTAATAACGGAAAACGATATCGCTATGCTAAGAACCAGTAGTTATGCAATTTTAATTTTAATTACTGTTGCTGTATCTACAATATATATTGCATTATTTGAGCTAGCGAATGCCAAAGACCTACTACACGTTTTGGAAAGAATTGGCTTTTTAGCCATTTCGATTTTCATCAGTGCTATCATTCTTGGAATTTTGCATAGCTTTCTAGTTTTCCGTGTTATACAAAAGAATTACCTAGAACATTTTAAACAGGAATTAAATGATGTTTTAAGCTTTTCAGTTCACAATGTTTACAAGCGGTTCAGAATAATTAACAATAGGTTTGTAAAAATAAGCATCGCAAATTCTATAGCTGAGTACATTCAATTATATTATAAATTAAACTTGTGTTTCCGGATGACAAACAAATATTTAAATCCAGCAATTTTAATCATAGTAGTTGGCTATATTACAATAAATATTTTTAATATTGCTGAAGATATATTATGGATAACTCGGATAACTAGAAATAATATAAACGATATCTCATTTTGGACCGTTGTAATTTTAAACTTGGAGTTGTTTGCTGGATCTGCGGTTTTTGTTTTGATTGCTTGGGTTACATTGGAATTGAATACATCAGTAAGTCGCATTTAACATACTAAAATGCACAATTTTAGAAAATTTGCACCTCTATCAATTTTCTGAAGATCCATCTCTTCTATCACAATGCAGAAATACCCTATGACTCAGCTTTCGGACCATAGTGAGACGATAGTGAGCTATTCACCATTATATTCGGGAATCATCGGGGCAGTGGTTCAAATTATTAGTACTGTAATTTATTTCGTATAACCAAATTATTACAAAAACAAATTGCTCTGAATTTATTACAGATTTTTGAGTTTGTTATTTAGTTCCAGCTTGAATTGTATTTCACAATTTTCCTGGATCCGGTTCTGTATTTTATTTTATTCCTATTGTATTCATGCATGGTCCAGCTTTGTGTAACATCTCCAACACCATCTCTCTAACTGGTCCAGTTCTAGCTTTAGATCAGCACATGTAAATCAACAAGTTACAAATTTTCATCTTTTATGCCTCACGTTGGACAGCAATTGGAGACGAACACCTGTCACCATGATATTGTAAACTTACATAAGTCGCTGAAGTAAGTAAATTTTATCTTTTCTAATTCGTATGTACCAACGTAATATTCAGGCTCTTGTGTTCCAGATTGAATAACTGTTAGATGTTATTCTTTATTGATTTGGGTACTTGTTCAATTTGAATTAGGTGTACCTTTTGAATGTTAACATCATTGGCTACTGTGTCTAGGTTTGCACAAGCCATACACATTGCAATTATTGGAACTGTAATAGCATCTATCAAGTTATTTGTGTCAATTAAAGCATTTGTTTACTATTTAATTTTTTGGAGTTTCCCCAAGCTACAGTTATTTTCTTCAGAATCCACGACCTACGCCTTCGCATGAATAAGGGCTGGTCTATCAACATCGTTGCAAAAAAACTGGAGAGGTCACTTCCGCATTGTGACAAACTCTGTCAATTTTAATTCTGGTCAAATTTTAACCACGATGTTTCACGAAAGTTATGGTGAATAGGCTCACTATATTTTACCACCAAAGCACTAAGCACTAAAAAAATGTTAATTGACTGCAGTACACAATTATTACAATTTTTTCAGAACCAAGAAATAATTTCGTTCTTATTAAAATATCCTATCAACAAATTAGTTCAAGAAGAAGCTGATCAGGTTCAAAATATTTTATACTAAAAATACTAGCAAGTTTGTATTCTTTTTCTTATATAGATTGAGGTCTTTATAACCACATTGACTTTGCGAAAGTTATCACTCAACGCATCTGATGTATTAACTCTGAGCTTAACATTGTATGCTTCGGTAAGTTTACAGAAAAATTTGTTTGTCCTCTTAAATTTTTGTTATAGATGGTAGGTGCAATAATTACTTATGTATGTACAACAATGCAGTTCATAAAGATGTATTATACCCATCAATAACTTTAGAAGAAACTTCACATATAATAACTAAAATGGGGTTATGACTCCATTGGAATTTTTGCACCATATAATAGTAAAAAAATAGTAGTAAGGACAATGTTGAAAACCGCACATCCTCGGCAAATGGAATCTACGTCAAGTCGTCTCGTTCAATTCATCGCTTAAAATAATTCATCGTGTGTGACGATCACCCATTTTAAAACGTAGATAAAAAATTATATTTATAAAAATTATAGAGGTGCTCGCACACTTAGGTGTCGGCGGCGTGATACGACGAGTTTCTTGAGGAGAAGTTTAAATAGAATCAAATGGGATCCCGTACATTAAAGCGACGCGACGCGACATCGAGTAAGCGTCAAGAAACCTGTCGCTACGTGTCGCGTCGTATCGCTTAAGTGTGCGATCACCTTTAAAGTTACAAATAATGAAATGTTTCCAAAATTTGAATTTAAAAAAACCCAGAATTTTAAAAAAGAGCTCGTGTAAACTTCTTACATTTCATTATCAACAAGGCAGTTAAACATCAGGATCTAAAGGATTGGAGTATTTTTGGAAAATTGGTGAGTAAAATTGTATTTTCATTGAACCAATACGGATCTGACGATACCAATGTCACGTATAAAAACGTGGCTAAGGTTGAAACAATTGTAATCCGTTAAGGAGTTTCTGTGATTTTATAATTTTTTTTGCTAGTTTTTTGAATATACGTCGTATCCTAATGACGGCCCTGGTTTTTTGGTGCTTTTGTGTTAATGGATCGTAAGAAGTAAATTTAAAATCTACTTGTTGGATTATTCTAGATCTTTTCTCAACTATAATTTGTTTTATATTTAAAGATATAAATTCTTAAATTTCGATTATTGATTTTGCAAAAACATTTTCATGTTTTTTCATAATTTACACAAACACAAACGTAATTTTTTGTAACCGGGCGACCGGCCGCCGATGTGAACATAAGGAAATTAACATGGGAAATTGATTTTTCTTTAATTCCTGCTTCCCATCACAACGGATTAGAACGATTCTTCATGATTTGAAGAGATTTTAATCCCTCTTCTAAAGATACCTAACATTTGGTATTTTGTTCTTTAATTACGGTTAAAAACTAATTAATAAAATGTAAATAAATTGTTTTTGTTTGATGAAAACCAATAAACTTTATTAAAATGAAGTTTTAACCAAAATTGCAATCTGGCACAGTACTTTGTTGGAAAAAATCAATATTTTCATGCAGTTGCCGAATATTTCAACAAACTTTATTTTTTATCCAAAAATTGAAATCAAAAATCGCTCCAGAAACAAATCATCGGAAATTAAAGACAATATTGGCTTTAGAAATTTTTCATTACTTTTCCTATAGCTTTACTAGGTAAAAATTAATATTTTCGTGTAGTTGAAGAATTTATGAACAAATTTTATTTTTTATCCAAAAATTGAAATCAAAAATCGCTCCAGAACCAAATCATCGGAAATTAAAGACAATATTGTCCTTAGAAATTTTTCATTATTTTTCCTGGCTTTACTAGGTTAAAATTAATATTTTCGTGTAGTTGAAGAATATTTGAACAAATTTTATTTTTTATCCAAAAATTGAAATCAAAAATCGCTCCAGTTCAAATCATCGGAAATTAAAGACAATATTGGCTTTAGAATTTTTTCATTATTTTTCCTGGCTTTACTAGGTTAAAATCAATATTTTCATGTAGTTGAAGAATATTTGAACAAATTTTTTTTTTATCCAAAAATTGAAATCAAAAATCGCTCCAGTTCAGATCATTGGAAATTAAAGACAATATTGGCTTTACAAATTTTTCATTATTTTTCCTGGCTTTACTAGGTTAAAATCAATATTTTCACGCAGTTGCAGAATGTTTGAACAAATTTTATTTTTTATCCAAAAATTGAAATCAAAAATCGCTCCAGTTCAAATCATCGGAAATTAAAGACAACATTGGCTTTAGAAATTTTTCATTATTTTTCCTGGCTTTACTAGGTTTAAATCAATGTTTTCATGTAGTTGAAGAATATTTGAACAAATTTTATTTTTTATCCAAAAATTTAAATCAAAAATCGCTCCAGAACCAAATCATCGAAAATTAAAGACAATATTGGCTTTAGAAATTTTTCATTATTTTTTCTGGCTTTACTAGGTTAAAATTAATATTTTCGTGTAGTTGAAGAATATTTGAACAAATTTTATTTTTTATCCAAAAATTGAAATCAAAAATCGCTCCAGTTCAAATCATCGGAAATTAAAGACAATATTGGCTTTAGAAATTTTTCATTATTTTTCCTGTCTTTACTAGGTTAAAGTCAATATTTTCACGCAGTTGCAGAATATTTGAACAAATTTTATTTTTTATCCAAAAATTGAAATCAAAAATCGCTCCAGAACCAAATCATCGGAAATTAAAGACAATATTGGCTTTAGAAATTTTTCATTATTTTTCCTGGCTTTACTAGGTTAAAATCAATATTTTCATGTAGTTGAAGAATATTTGAACAAATTTTATTTTTTTATCCAAAAATTGAAATCAAAAATCGCTCCAGAACCAAATCATCGGAAATTAAAGACAATATTGGCTTTAGAAATTTTTCATTATTTTTCCTTGCTTTACTAGGTTAAAATCAATATTTTCACGCAGTTGCAGAATATTTGAACAAATTTTATTTTTTATCAAAAAATTGAAATCAAAAATCGCTCCAGAACCAAATCATCGGAAATTAAAGACAATATTGGCTTTAGAAATTTTTCATTATTTTTATCTGGCTTTACTAGGTTAAAATCAATATTTTCATGTAGTTGAAGAATATTTGAACAAATTTTATTTTTTTATCCAAAAATTGAAATCAAAAATCGCTCCAGAACCAAATCATCGGAAATTAAAGACAATATTGGCTTTAGAAATTTTTCATTATTTTTCCTGGCTTTACTAGGTTAAAATCAATATTTGCACGCAGTTGCAGAATATTTGAACAAATTTTATTTTTTATCCAAAAATTTAAATCAAAAATCGCCCCAGAACCAAATCATCGGAAATTAAAGAGAATATTGGTTTTGAATTTTTTCATTATTTTCCTAGTTTTGCTAGATTTGCATGAACTGCATGAAAATATTGATTTCAAACAAGATAGCAAGTGTTAGGTATCTTTGGAAGCGGAATAAAAATCTCTTCAAATTGATACCATTTTCATTCTTATCCATTCTGATGGGAAGCAGGAATTAAAGAAAAAAATAATTTCCTATGTTCACATCGGCGGTGGGTCACCCAGTAGGGTAGAGTGCTCTAAGACTGCGCACTTAAGGTTTGACCCGGTATATTAAAAAAACTAAAGCAATTAAAAACTCAGTGTATTAAAACTTATTGGTCTTTCAACAACATTATTTCAAACTTAATTAGTAATTATTACATATACTTTATAAATAAAAACAAAAAAATCAGAAAAAGTCATTTGCGCAGTCTTGCAGACCCCGTCATGTAAGACTGCGCACTTGGGTCTGCAAGACTGCGCATGCAGTTTACAAGCATAGATCACATCACATGCTAGTATTATGCAGTTCACTTCTTCTGCCACCACTGAGAGCATGATGTACACTCGATCCAATCTTCAGTTATTGGCATTTACTTTGTTCTATGCATCCTGGACAACCCAACTGCTCTTTGCTTCCAATAATTTTTTTTTATTTTTCTTTGGACTTATTTTGTGTGCCGTGAATTGCAGTTTCAGAGATTTCCCTCTCCGTCACACGACTGGCCATAAAATCAACCTCACTTTAGGTAAGAAGAATAAAATTAACCAGCATTACAATGTGAGATTTGTAAAAGTACGCGCGCAGTCTTACAAACCACCACACCGCGCAGTCTTACACGCCACTCCATAAATTTAAAAAGGACACGAATATAGCCATCTCCAATTAAATTTGAAAATAATACCATCATCCACGCTTGGTTAAGAGTTTTGTTTACATGATATTGCAATATGCAGGCGATAATCACAAAAACAACGACCGTACACAATTTCCAAAATGTCGAATTATTAGATCAAAACAGCGTAAAATGGTAAAACTTGCCTAAAATGTTTATTATCCATTTTTTTACGACAAAAATCGTTAAGGGTAACCACGCTATCGGCAGTAATGTGTGGGAATTAAAATTAGCAAGAAAACAAACACCCATGCCGAAATATAAGGGGTGCGCAGTCTTAGAGACCGCGCAGTCTTAGAGCACCTTACCCTATATTACTTTTTCAATTCAAATATTTGCACGTTGATCATCATAGAAGCTTGGTCTTACCTTTGATTCAATAGAGAGTAAAAATTCCGAGTTCGGATATCGGAAATTTTTAACCTTACTCTTGATCGCCACCATTGTGTGATTTGCAATAATCTGTAGCTTTATTGAGTAATTTAATTATTGTATGAACAAAGTCCTTGAAAAAATAAAAATATAATATCAAAAATATTAGTAATTGGTTATTATTATTAAACAATAGCCTTTATTTTTGATATGTTGATGTTTTGCAGCAGTTTTTTTTATAGGGTACGTAAAAATATAAAAATTAACGTGTGGTCCTAATTCCTTTCTAGTGAGGCCGAAGGCTGAACAACCACGTTAAACACGCTCGAGATATCTGAAAGTTGCCCAGAACCGTGTCCTTAGATACCTAACAAATAATTACTGATGCTAATCTTGACGGATAATTTTCCATTTATAACTAGAGAATTGAACATATAATTTTATTATAATTGATAAATCAATAAAATTATAAATTTTTAATATGTACATAATAAATTCTGTTTTGCAATATAATTATGATTATTATGATAATTCAGTTAGTCGTGTGCGTTCCAGTAGAAATGTTGCGTGAAAATTGTCTGTCTTGCGCTTTCACTCCCATTTTTAAATTAGGCGCTATTTTTGGTTTTCCATTTCTTTGGCCAATTTGCAAACACAGTGAACCAAAATTAAAATTTTGTGCCGCCAAGCATCGATACGTTCTATATCCTGGATTACTTTCCTTATTACTTTTTCTATTGGGAACCATTGCCGCATGGATCCAATTTCGAAACTCTATCATAAATTTTAAGAGTATTGATGAATTAGTACTTACAATTCCAAGTTTGATTTTTTGCTTGACATCGACATTAACTAGCATACTTTCGTATCGACAAAGAAAAACATTTCTCCGCGTAGCAGAACTAACTCAGGATATGTTAGAAGATTTTCACGAATTAACCTCCATTGTTTTACTAACATTGCAGGATATATCCAGGATAAAAACTGAAGGGTACATTTTTTTACCGTCGTTGATTGTTTATATATTTTCGGTACTGTATATGTTTTTAAATGTGATTCAAATTTCATATCTTCATTGTTTAGAAACAATCAGCGTATTAGTTGCTCTATTTTTTACAATCGTAATTATTCAGGTACTTTATTTGGTTAGCAAAATTTATCCCTTGATAGCAAGCAATTACCAAAATCATATGCAACAGGAATTGCGTGAAACCTTGGATTATTCAATTCACAGTGTGACGAAGCGAATAAAAATCGTCAACAATAAATTTGTAAGTGTTAATATCCTTGCAAATTCTATTGCTGCGTACACTCGGTTAAACTACAAAATATATGGAATATTTCGCTTGGTAAATAAATTTCTTAATCCAATGATTTTAATCTGGATGATTTCTTATATTGGAATAGCAATTTCCATTATTGTTCACAATATTTTATTAATTTCGACAGATTTCCACAATTTATTTACATGGTCTCATATTATATTAAACGTGGAAATAGTCATTGTATCTATAGCAGCATTTATGACTTCGAGGATAATAATCAAATTTAATTCTGCGGTAAGTTGTGTTAATTTTAGTAAACTTAACTTTGTGTTACCTAATGGAAAGTCAGCACAACCGACAAGCTACAGACCCATAAGCCTGCTCAACCGCAAATTTTTGTGTAATTTTGACCTTGTAACTTTCAGAACGAAGATATGATTTTGTTTATGCATAAATATCCTATCAGCAATTTAAGACAAGAAGAAGCGTTGCAGGTTTAAGTTTGAAATTGTAAAATACAACTACATTTTAATTTTTATTTATAGCTGGAGGTTTATATTACTTCGCTTAAATTGCACACTCTAACTTTGCACGTGTCCGAAACATTTGAGTTAAGATTACCTATATATGCTGGGGTAAGTCTGAGCAGAATTTTTTGGTAATTATCTACTTATCTTGGTTGCAGATTATAGGTACAGTAATCACACTTGTGTGTTCGATAATGCAAATTATAAAATGGCATTTGTAAGAAGAGAGTTGAAGATGAATCTGCACACCGAGCACAATTAATTATGTAGTAGTTGGCACATTTTTGCGCAAGTATTGTATGCATTTTTCATTTAATAAATAAAGTTAATGTTAATACATATTTTTGTATTAAAAATTAATAAATTATAATATGTTGTGAATTTATTTTGATGATCCACCTAAGCTGTATGGAAAGACTACCTACCCGTAGCGGTGATATGAGTAAGCGAATGTAAGCTATGCTTAGGGGCCCGGGATCATACGGGGCCCTACCCTACCTGCCCATATACCGTTATTAAAATAAATAGACAATATCTAATAGCAATATTTCAATGATTATAGAACGTACAAAAATAAACGATTTTATATGCAAATAAAAACCTTACGAACTTATTTTTAGGGGCCCGTTTTGTATATTTGCTCTCCTGCACTGCCGCTGGTTAGAACCAATATTTTCATGAAGTTGCAGAATATTTGAACAAACTTTATTTTTTATCCAAAAATTTAAATCAAAAATCGCTCCGAAACCAAATCATCGGAAATTAAAGACAACTTTTGGTTTAGAATTTTTTTATTATTTTTGCTGGCTTTACTAGGTTGTAATCAATAGTTTTATGCAGTTGCAGAATATTTGAACAAACTTTATTTTTTTACAAAAAAAATCAAAAATCGCTCCGAAAACAAATCATCGGAAATTAAAGACAACTTTTAGTTTAGAATTTTTTCATTATTTTTGCTGGCTTTACTAGGTTGTAATCAATATTTTTATGCAGTTGCAGAATATTTGAACAAACTTTATTTTTTATCCAAAAATCTAAAGCAAAAATTGCTCCGTAAACAAATCATCGGAAATTAAAGACAACTTTTGGTTTAGAATTTTTTCATTATTTTTGCTGGCTTTACTAGGTAGTAATCAATAGTTTTATGCAGTTGCAGAATATTTGAACAAACTTTATTTTTTTACAAAAAAAATCAAAAATCGCTCCGAAAACAAATCATCGGAAATTAAAGACAACTTTTGGTTTAGAATTTTTTCATTATTTTTGCTGTGTAATCAATAGTTTTATGCAGTTGCAGAATATTTGAACAAACTTTATTTTTTTACAAAAAAAATCAAAAATCGCTCCGAAAACAAATCATCGGAAATTAAAGACAACTTTTTGTTTAGAATTTTTTCATTATTTTTGCTGGCTTTACTAGCTTGTAATCAATAGTTTTATGCAGTTGCAGAATATTTGAACAAACTTTATTTTTTATCCAAAAATTTAAATCAAAAATCGCTCCGAAAATAAATCATCGGAAATTAAAGACAAATTTTGGTTTAGAATTTTTTCATTATTTTTCCTGGCTTTACTAGGTTGTAATCAATAGTTTTATGCAGTTGCAGAATATTTGAACAAACTTTATTTTTTTACAAAAAAAATCAAAAATTTCTCCGAAAACAAATCATAGGAACTTAAAGACAACTTTTAGTTTAGAATTTTTTCATTATTTTTGCTGGCTTTAGTAGGTTGTAATCAATATTTTCACGCAGTTGCAAAATATTTGAACAAACTTTATTTTTTATCCAAAAATTTAAATCAAAAAATCGCTCCGAAAATAAATCATCGGAAATTAAAGACAAATTTTGGTTTAGAATTTTTTCATTATTTTTCCTGGCTTTACTAGGTTGTAATCAATATTTTTATGCAGTTGCAGAATATTTGAACAAACTTTATTTTTTATCCAAAAATCTAAAGTTAATCTAAATCGGAAATTAAAGATAACTTTTGGTTTAGAATTTTTTCATCATTTTTCCTCGCTTTACTAGGTTGTAATCAATATTTTCACGCAGTTGCAAAATATTTGAACAAACTTTATTTTTTATCCAAAAATTTAAATCAAAAATCGCTCCGAAAATAAATTATCGGAAATTAAAGACAACTTTTGGTTTAGAATTTTTTCATTATTTTTGCTGGATTTACTATCAACACAATATGATTGTGCACTATCAACCCAAGAGCTGGATTTGATAAACACTTCACAATGCACGTACATAATGTATTTTACAGCGCCGGATGGAGGCACATACTTAGGACGCTGCGAAAAAGAATCAAAAATGCGCATATCTACAATATTATCGCCAACTTCCTGGAGAAGCGCAAGTTAAGGCTAAATAGGGGGTTCGGATGACATGGTAGTACGAAACGACGTTCCACAAGGATCAGTTCTTGATTTAGTCTTGTGGAACCTATAATGTACGACGCCCATTGTACTACTTCCGGTTTTCAGATCCTGTGATTCCCTCTTTATTTTTTAAATAATTAATTTTGCAGATTGTTAAAATTTTGTTAGTTGGAAATTTTATATAGTTTAATTATTTTTATATAGTAATTTGTGCTAGAACGCACAATTTTGAAGATATTAAGACAACAACTGAGGAAAGAGACATTTTAACGGTCGCCCTTGTTCATGCCTGTTAGGCAGGCTTACATCATTATGTTTAGATCAGCGGTTCCTAAGTAGTTTTGGCCGCGGAACCCTTGGGCGATGTAAAAAATTTGGCGAATTCCCAAGTCGATTTGTTTGCTATTAGCTAAAAAAAAATGGGCAAAGTGGTCGGTGAGGGATACAAATTTAAACATTATTTGTTATAAAATACTTAATTTTTCAGGGTGTCCCCGCACTCACTTTACATAACTTAGGTGGTGATAGAGGACACTTTTCTAAGAATAATATTTAACAAAAATTTTTTTCTAAATTCAAACCCTCGAGAGTTAGGCCTCTTTAAAGCATTTTTTTTAATTTCCATCTTCACGTGGACATAGCCCCGAAAATATTGATTTTTCAGTAAAAATGGTTTAGTGCTTTTTTAAAGAACGCGAAATAATCTACAAACTAGATTCTAACCTTTTATTGTCGAAAATCAACGGTTTTCGAGTTATGAATTAAAGTAAGTTAAAAAATGTCGAAAAATTTGAGTTTTCTTTTTTTTTTGGTTTCTTTCAAAACCCTGTATCTTTTAAACGAAACATTTTACAAAAAATCTGACGCCCCATTCCGGATAGGAAATTTAACGGACTACAACTTTTGTCTAGTAAGAATTTTTGAGAAACCAATCCATTTCACAGAAAATCAGAAAATAATAAACAAGGCAGTCACAAAACAAAAAATTAAATTCACAAAATTTTTATTTTTTTTTTTAAATTATTTTATTAATTGGTTTTAAACTATTAGATTATTTAAGTAAATGTTGAAAATGACCACCCTCATTTTCAATACACAGTCGTGCTCGTTTTAAAATATGCTTTATATTATTATTTATAAAATTTCCTTTTTTGTTAAGAGCCATTATAGCAGGGGTGGTCAACAAGGTCGAGGGATTGACCGGAATTGACCAGCCAATTTTGGTCAATCGGTGAGTGTGAAAAGTGTCAAAAATTCGAATTTCTGCGATTAAAAGTGTCGAAAAATCGATTTTTTTCGACAAACATCTTTTAAAACAATCACGACTGTGTATTGATAATGAGAGTGGTCATTTTCAACAATTAATTTATTAATGTAATAATTTAAAATTAATTAATAAAATAATTTTTCAAAAAAAATAAAAATTTTGTGAATTTAAATTTATGTTTTGTAGCTGCCTTGTTTGTTACTTTCTGATTTTCTGTGAAATGGATTGGTTTTTCAAAAATTTTTACTAGACAAAAGTTGTAGTCCATTAAATTTCCTATCCGGAATGGGGCGTCAGATTTTTTGTAAAATGTTTCGTTTAAACGATAGAGGGTTTTGAATATATCCAAAAAAACCAAGAAGCTCGAATTTTTCTACATTTTTTAACTTACTTTAATTCATAACTCGAAAGCCGTTGATTTTAGACAATAAAAGGTTTGAATCTAGTTTGTAGATTATTTCACTCTCTTTAAAAAAGCACTAAACCATTTTTACTGAAAAATCAATATCTTCGGGGCTATGGCCACGTGAAGGTGGAAATTAAAAAAAATGCTTTAAAGAGGCCTAACTCTCGAGGGTTTGAATTTAGAAAAAATTTTTTGTTAAATATTGTTCTTAGAAAAGTGTCCTCTATCACCACCTAAGTTATGTAAAGTGAGTGCGGGGACACCCTGTATATTAGTAAGAAGAATGACATTCGGACACGGATTTTATAAGCTTATAAGCATACAATTTATTGTTACGCCATTTTGAAATTCTTTTTGGCGGAACCCTTGGATTTTTTGGCGGAACCCCATTTGGGAACCGCTGGCTTTTGATACCTTAATGGCAATACCTTGTTAATAAATCAATATTATTGATTTATTATTGTTAACTTAGCTATCGCTATCTATAAAATTATAGTATCGAAAATATACCTACAAGTAAATAGATTAAAATCGACATTTGAAAATACTGAGTAAATTTATGTATAGTTTTTATTGGAATATCAATATGATAGCTAGAATAATTCAGTCAGTAGTGTACATCACACGAGAAATGTTGCGAGAAAACTGTCTGTCTTGCACTCTCTGTCCCATTTTTAAATTAGGGGCTATTTTCGGTTTTCCACTTGTTTGGCCAATTTGTAAACACAGTGATCAAAAATTAAAGTTTTGTGTCGCCAAGTATCGATACGTTATATGTCCCAGTTTACTTTTTTTATTAGTTTTTGTATCGGTATTGATTTCCACTGGGATCGAATTTCATTATTCTTTCAGAAATTTCAATGGTCTTGATGAATTGGTACCTAGAATTCCAAGTTTGATTTTAAGCCTCACGTCGTCATTAACGATCATAATTTCGCTTCTACAAGTTAAATCATTTTACTGCGCGGGGAAAATAATGCAGGATACGTTAGAAGATTTTCACGAATTAACATCCATTGTTTTACTACCATTGCAGGATATCTCCAAGATAAGATCAGAACAGTATATTTGTTTAATGGGTTTGAGTGTTTATGCATTTGTAGAACTATATATGTTTTTCAATGCGATTCAAATTTCATATCTATTTTGTTTACAGCTATTCAGCATATTAGTAGCTTTATTTTTCACACTCGTAATTATTATGGTGATTTATTTTTTCTCCAAAGTTTATCGGATTATAATACATAATTATCAAAATCATATGCAACAAGAATTAAATGAAACTTTGCAGTATTCTATTCACAGTGTAAACAAACGAATGAAAATCGTCAACAATATTTCTGTAAATATTGATATTTCAAATTCTATTGCTTACTGCTTACTGTCGGTTACATCAGAAAATTTATTTTATAAGTCGCACCGCTAACCAATTTTTCAATCCGCTCATATTAATCTGGATAACTTCCTTTATTGGTATAGTAATTTCCGTTATTGTTCAAAATATTTTAGTGCTTTCGACAGATTATCATAAGTTGTTTACATGGTCTCTTATTGTTTTAAACTTTGAAGTTGTAACGGTATCTATTGTAACATTTGTTACTTCCAGGATCTTAGTGCAACTTGATACTGCTGTAAGTTGAATTACTTGTACCAATTATTTATTACATTCTAAACTTGACTAGTCACACAAACTAATAATGCAACCGACAAGCTACAGACCCATAAGCCTATTTGAAAATTATATTTCATATTTTTCGTCCAAACATTTTTTTGTTTAACATACGACAGCAGTTTAAATCTTGTAATTTTTAGAACGAAGATATGCTGAAGTTTTTATTTAAATATCCAATCAGCAATTTAAGAAATGAGGAAGCATTACAGGTTTACATCTAAGAGTTGTATAAAAAATCAATTTCATATTCTTGTTTTTAGTTGGAAAATTATACGACTTCACTAAAAATACGTTCCCTAACAATGAACGTGTCCGAACTATTCCAGTTAAGATTACCAATTTATGCTGCGGTAAGTCTAAACAGAACTTCTTGATAATTATCTACTTAATACCTTGGTTGCAGATTGTAGGTACAGTAATCACACTGGTGTGTTCGACAATGCAAATTATAAAATTCTATTCAAAAAAAGATAGTTTTTGAGTAGAGTCAGCAACTCACATAATTAATCATGTATTTGTTTGTTGGCACAACTTTGAGCAACTATTGTACTTCTCACGTGCTCTGTGTACAAAAGAAACTGTTCAATTAATTATAGAATTTAATAAAAACCAATAAATTATAATATAATGTAAATTATTTTGTGTCACTTCCCTGATGTTTCACCTGTTCATCGTGAACAGACTAGTTATGTTGGTGCACAAATTGGATCAGAACTGGGTGAGCTAAGAGCACATGATTGGTACCGCAAACGTAAGCGGCAGCTAATACCAGCGCTTGATTCGTGGTATCACATATTTACAATTGCTATTAACCACGGATGCATCCCTAACAGGTCTCGGAGATGTTATTTCACGTATTATAGATTGCCGATATGAGAAACCAATTCCAATTGCATCCAGGGTGCTATAAAAATCCGAGGGGAACTATAGCCATGTCAGCAAAGAAGCAACAACTATAATTTGGGGCAAGAGAATTGCTTCCAATACTATTACTGAATTAAGGGATATGGGTGGATTGCTAAGACTTGCAAAATGTCTTTCGAAAGTGCAAGTGTGCATATTACAATATATTTCAAGGGATTGGTTTCTATATTGACGATTTATTTTTCTATCATGCTATTTTTTGAGATCTGAAGAAGACTAATATTTTATCAAATCTTGATGAGTTTTATAATACATTGCATTTTTTTAACATTACAACTTTTTTCGTAAACAAGACATCTGAAAGTTTTCTGAAACTGGGTGGGTAATAAAGTCCATCTAAATCCACCCGACTCCACTGTAGCTAAGCCAGCCGCCAGTTTGTAATGTCTAGTTTTTACTAAGGGTCTGACTTTGACCTAATGCCCTAATGGGAGGATTGCCCATGCAAAGATCCAAGAATAAGTTGCAAGCCGGAGAGAGCAGTGCTGAGTCTCTGAAATAAATTGGGAGTTTGAGGTATCTTGTCAAATAAAGATATGTATAGGCAACACACAAATTTAATGAAAAACAATTGATATTGATATAATTGATACAATGTATGGACCGTGCAAAAACAATAAATTAGGTATATCGATTTCTGGTAAGTTTACAAGATCGTGGTGATAGCAGTTAACTTTCAATCGTTTTTCGACGTGCGGCTTTAATGAATGAAAAACGGTTAAATTTGATCCAAATAAACTGTGTTCAATTACTTTAAAAAATTTCGTTATAATAACGAAGTTATTATACTTTACTGTTATACTTAATAATTCAAAAAATATTCAAAATATATCATTAAAAAAATTTGGGAATAGAGATAAAAGATGTAGGTATCTACAGTATAAATTTCATTAAATTTGAGAAAACACTTTACGAGAAAAAAATTTTAAAGTTGTCATTGTGTTAGTTGTTGCATAAATTGTGCCTCTTTTTTTAAATATCTGCATGCCAAAAACACAAATTCTTTATCTGTATCTTCTTGGTGCATAAAATTCCATCAATTATTTTTTGAGATATAAGACTTCAAAAGACTATTTATAGATTCCTAGGAGTATGAGTACGGTCCTGCATGAAGTGTATTGGTTTTGAGATGGATATTTTTTGAAAATTGGAGAATATAAAGAGATTAATTTGGAAACAAGTTGTGGTGTGCGAAGAGGGTGATATATAAAACTGAAGAAGTGTTTTAATAAAAATATAACACTTCTTCAGTTTTATGGATATAGTCATTCCTAACCAGTGGCGGATTTCCCAGCAGGCGCAAGAAGCGCGCGCTTGCGGCCCCGTAAATCAAGGGGCCTCAGAATAAGGAAAATTTAATTATTATTAATTAAATTCCAGTTGTAATAAACACAGGAAAAATAACGAAAAAATTCTAAGCCCTAAGATGCCTTAGATTTTTAGTTATTTTGATTTCATTGCAATTTTTGATTTAAATTTTTTGATAAAAAATAAATTTTGTTCAAATATTTTGAAACTTAATGAAAATATTAACTATCTTGTAATAAACACAGGAAAAATAACGAAAAAATTCTAAGCCCTAAGATGTCTTAGGTTTTCAGTAATTTTGATTTCATTGCAATTTTTGATTAAAATTTTTTGGTTAAAAATTAAAATTTGTTCAAATATTTTGAAACTTTATAAAATTATTAACTATGTTGTAATAAACACAGGAAAAATAACGAAAAAATTCTAAGCTATAAGATGCCTTAGATTTTTAGTTATTATGATTTCAGTGCAATTTTTGATTTACATTTTTTGATAAAAATTAAATTGTGTTCAAATATTTTGAAACTTTATGTAAATATTAACTATGTTATAATAAACACAGGAAAAATAACGTAAAAATTCTAAGCCTTAAGTTGCCTTAGATTTTCAGTTATTTTGATTTCAGTGCAATTTTTGATTTAAATTTTTTGATAAAAATTTAATTTTATTCAAATATTCTGAAACTTTATGAAAATATTAATTCCGTTGTAATAAACACATGAAAAATAACGAAAAAATTCTAAGCCCTAAAAGATGTATTAGATTTGCAATAATTTTGATTCAATGCTATATTTTTGATTTACAATTTTTGTTAAAAATTTAATTTTGTTCAAATATTTTGAAACTTGATGAAAATATTAACTATGTTGTAATAAACACAGGAAAAATAACGAAAAAATTCTAAGCCCTAAGATGCCTTAGATTTGCAATAATTTTAATTCAGTGGTATTATTTTTGATTTACAATTTTTGTTAAAAATTAAATTTTGTTCAAATATTTTGAAACTTTATGTAAATATTAACTATGTTATAATAAACACAGGAAATATAACGTAAAAATTCTAAGCCTTAAGTTGCCTTAGATTTTCAGTTATTTTGATTTCAGTGCAATTTTTGATTTAAATTTTTTGATAAAAATTTAATTTTATTCAAATATTCTGAAACTTTATGAAAATATTAATTCCGTTGTAATAAACACATGAAAAATAATGAAAAAATTCTAAGCCCTAAAAGATGTCTTAGATTTGCAATAATTTTGATTCAGTGCTATATTTTTGATTTACAATTTTTGTTAAAAATTTAATTTTGTTCAAATATTTTGAAACTTGATGAAAATATTAACTATGTTGTAATAAAGACAGGAAAAATAATGAAAAAATTCTAAGCCCGAAGATGCCTTGGATTTGCAGTTATTTTGATTTCAGTGAAATTTTTAGTAAAAAAAGTATTAAAAAAATTAATCGTCTGCGGTGATTGTGAATGGGCCCCCTAGGCACCAGGGGTTCAAATCAATTGTCTTGAGAGAGGGAGTGTAGAATTAGTGAAAATACTTAGAGAGGGGCCTCAAAAATTGAATTACGCCTGGGGCCGCATAAGTTCTAAAACCGCCACTGTTCCTAACAATATTGGAAATAATAGATTATTGTAAGGAAATGGGGTTGCCTAAGTACAACTAACATAGGCAAATAATGAAAAATAGAAAACACAACAGAGAAAGAGCAAATAGTGTACCATCGAAAAAGGAATACCTTAAACGGGGAAGGGAAAATTTAAATTCGAGGAAAGAGGAAAAGGAGGCATTCCGAAGAAGTAAGAAAACACCTAAATCACCAAATAGAGCAGTGGAGAAAGTAACGCAGGGTGAAACCATGGACGAATTGAAGGAGATGATGGCAGGACTAACAAAAATGGTAATCGATGGTAATAAAGTAAATATGGAAATAAAAGAAAAATTGAATACGATAGAAACAAACTGGATTGCAAAATATAAGTCTGGCTACTAAAACAGGAATACAAGATGAAAGAATGGCCCTTCTTGAGGAACAATTGGAAAAACATGAAAAATAAAAAAGAAGAGAAAACATAATAATAAAACATCTAGAAAAAGAAAACAATAAGATACAGGTACAAGTTGAAGTTGCGGATGCCTTTAAAGTGGGAAGAATTGCCGAAAAACAGATAATCGTAGCAAAATTGAAAAACCACACCCAGAAGAGATTAATTATGGAAAACAAAAATAAACTTAGAGGTACTAAAACTTACATTGAAAATGACTTGACCAACAAGGAAAATGAGATACAAAACCAAATTATGGTCTTTAGCTAAGGTTGAAATGGGAAAGGAAGAGAGAATTATGCCTGTTTTCACCAACAATTTATTATTATTAGTCGACCTCAATAAAATGGATTTTGTAAGTCCGTAAAGGACAGCTATATTCTTTTGTTGAATGTGATGCTAATATAATAAAATAATAATAAGACTTCAAACTCAGGGGTCAGAACTTTTACTCCGATAGTAGTGGCAATTATTAGTAGCTAAGTCAGCACTTCTCAATGATATTCGAAATTTGGAGTGTGTTATTTGGTTGCTCGATTGTTTGGTTTTGTACCATGTACCACATACCATATGCGAACAGCTCTGAAAATATAGTAGCAATGACTGGACCGAACAGTACACAAAACGACGTCCGAAAACAGCAGGTAGTGGAGAAAGATATTACTGACACTAATATCGAATTTAATAGCACATTAAAATGGGCAAATCCATTACATCATGACAGCTTGCAATCGTTACCCTTGCAAGACTCGCTAAATGATAGGCCGGCATGATATTGGAAGCTGGAAGGTCTGGATGGATTATAACCACTATTGTGTTTATAACACTTGAATTTAAATCAAGATATTCCTGTTTCCTTTTTTGTATCGATAAAAACCTTTCATATTTGCCGAATAAATATAAAAATCAGGTTGGTCTCTCCAAACCATAGGCATGTCAAAGTTCCAACTTCCTCTTTGTCCCCTTTGTCGACAGACCAAGATTTGAAGAAAGAAAAAATAAGTACCCCATGTTAATTTTCAGTTATGTTATATGTTGATAAATTCGAAACTTTTAGTACTTGCGCGAATCAACAATTGATTGCTTCAATCAACAAAAATTTGGAAATTCACCTCTTGATTACAGATTAAACAGCTGTCAAACGTGATTTATTATTTGCGACAAAACTATAATTATATCACAATCTATATAAAATCAAAAGCATACATGGAATATCTATTCCCCGCGGGTAAATATTGAAACAGTATTTATTATTTAGTACCATAAAACTTATGTGTTATTTCACAATTATAACGATTCAGTAGTATTACCAAAATGTTAGTACACAAAATGTAGTTACTGGTACGAAGCCATGAACTTTTTAACTAAAAGTTGACCACGGATCGATGCGGCTTACCCTGAAGATCGAGGTAGACTGAATAGAATCGTCTAAAAATGCAGTACCTCCACTGCAACGCCACACGCCAATATTCTATTGGCTGGGGTAGGTCAGGTGGACAGAGATAAGACTGCGTATGAATTGGCCTTGAGAAATAATGCCGTTCCAAAATAAAATGGTGCATTATAAAAAAATGCAAAAATGCAGATGGTCGAAAATAAGGAGGAAAGCAAACGAAAACTGATGTTAATTAATATTAACAAATTTTCGTTACACACTCCCAACCACTATGAATAAAATTACCTCTAATAAATGAACCAAGCAACCAGAGATTGGTTAGATGGATCAAAAATAAAGTGTGTTTGTATATCTTCGTATCATGTTCATAAGCCTTGTCAGTCTTTAGAGGTACAATTGACGCATCCCACAGTTCAGTTTTGCAACTACAGCAATAAATAATTCTGTTTTTCTTTTTAGAACCACGATATCATTTCGTTTCTATTAAAATATCAGATCAATAAATTAAATGAGGAGGAAGCCAACCAGGTTCGTATATATTTTAATCTAACATTCCAAGTTTTCAATATTGTACTGCTTTGTTTTAGATTGAAGCTTTCATAAGCACATTGACTTTACGAAAACTAACATTAAATTTATCTGACATGGCAACCATGAGCGTAACATTTTATGCCACTGTAAGACCATAGAAAAGTTTGTTACCCGTCTTTCATTTCTCTTGTAGGTTGTAGGTACCATAATTACATATGTATGTACAACAATGCAGTTCGTAAAGATGTATTCAAAATAATATCAGAAGAACGTTCAAAGGCACCAATAGTAAGAGACTAAGAGTCAAAATTAGTTTTTCGCACAAAGTTTACTGATTGATACTTTTAAACATTTCACACACAATGCACATATTTTTATTGTGTATTTTGTAATATTGTATTATCAATAAAGAGTAGGGTGTAAACAAAACAGACAATCAATCAAGTGTTAGTTTGCACATTTCTTGAGCATCTATTGTACCTTTCACGTTTATGGTGTGTTCAAAATAAGTTGAATAAATAATAAAATGTATTCAAAAATAATAAATTATAATATTTTGCAATTAATTTTGAGTTACTGCTCCGAAAATCTACCTATTCATCGTGAACAGACTAGCTATACTTATACACTATTAGTATCAAAGCTGCGTTGGTTAATCACAGAGCTGAGTACATTTCATCCGTCAACCTATTCGTTACAACATCGTATTTCATCGTTACGCATCTCTGATCTTTACCCTCGTTACCGCCTAGATTCGGTTTAAGTAAACAATCCCATTCGTATAACCTACCATGCTACGTATCTCTCTCGCTTCAAATTTCGTTAATAAATGTTTCAAATTCGAATTTAATATAAATCACTCGCAAAACAGTAAAAACAGTTAAAACAGTAAGCTCAAAGTAAATTATTTTCTAATTTAGACGAGATTCTACGCTAACTTTCAGTTCTACAGATGACATATGGCGTTTGGAAATAAAACGTCAAATTTATTCAAAGTCCCACTTACACGATAACAATAATTATATCCTACTATTTAGCAGGAGGATAAACTAAATGACTTTGGTGATCCTCGCCCTTATTGTGTAAGTTCATTACGGGACGATTTGTGAACCAGTAAGTATTTTCTAGTGAATATTTGACAGTGAGTCGTCGCTGAAAGTCAGTGAAAAGGAAGAATCTGCAATTTAATAGAGATTATTTGTTAAAATCCTTTAATCAGTTTGGTAGCACAGATTTTCTGATTATTTAAAAGTTAAAAGAGTTGATTTGTAGTTTTTTAAAGAAATATTAATCTGAGGAGCTTAATTCCAAAATGTTGATAAATTCGAAATTTGAATCTACAGTTGTTTGCACGAATAATGAAGCTTCGTCATAAACGGCATTTGTATGAAATAAGATGAAAATTGTGAGTCACATAAGTGTTTGATATCATAAATTTAAATCATAAAATTTAATAATTAATAAGCTTTAAATTTTATTTTTAACAATATTTATGACTTTTATGAAATAAGTGGGTCCACGCCCAAGTAACATTTTCCCCCTGCTAGATATCTGCTAGGGCTCTGGCAGAGAAATTTCGCAGGGCCCTGTCTCTGTAATCGGATTGTAACAGGGCTCTGTCACATAATATGAGACAGAGAAAATGGACCCTGCAAACCCTCTGCAGAAAATTTGTCGCAAATCCTAACAGGGTATCTGTTAGGTACCCTGTCAGAGACTCTGCAAGAGCTCTGTCAGGCACTCTGCCAGAGTCTCTAATAAGTTTTAACTTTAATTTTAACTTAAAATTTCTAGAATAATTGTGAGTGCGGTATATATGAGAAATTTAATTTTTGATAAATAATATTGATCAAAACGAATCAGTAATAGTGAATCAGAATCAGTAAATGATAATAATAATATAACAAAAGTTTTGTTGTTTAATTCTAGATCGTGGTTTAATTATGATTTCTTTAGATTGGATAAATAAACTGTTAAAATTTATAAATTGCACATAAATGACGTTTAAAATCGAAGCGGATTAGCCTTTGTATTTTGTATTTCTAATATTCTAGAATATTCTAAATGACCTGAACTAAAACTATTTTATCTCTTTCTCTCATAGCAATATTTATTATAGCGCTATCCTACTTCGTTACATAGTAACTAGACCTAAATTTTTGGCTCAAAATTACGAGGCGCTTTACGAATTTTTTTATACCTGTAACTCATAAAAGGTAACTGTCAATGTAACTGTCTCTGTCTGTCTCTGTAACCCTGACAAAGTTTCTGTCATATCGTTGGTTGCTTTGAAAAAATCGATTAATTAATTTTCAATAAATCTCTGAAGATATATTCCTTTTAACAATCTTAACCAATATGAATGAAGAAAGCTTACATCGTTAACAAAATTCTTGATTCTGATTTGCTAAAATTTTAATAAGCATTGTGTTTATATCTACCTGTAGTAGGTATCTACTATTAAAAGTACAATATAGTATTTAAATTTAATGAATTGTTAAAATTAAAAGTAATTGAAAAATGGTAAAAAAAGATAATTTTTATGAAGACCACGTGGTATATACGAGCTTTGCAAATTTCCTATAACAGAGACTCTGCAGGGCTCTGCCGCAGAGTTTTTGCAGGGCCTTGCAAATTACCTGTAACAGGGACTCTGCCAGGGCTCTGCCACAGATTTCTTGTAGGGCCCTGCAAATTATTTTCAACAGAGACCTACCAGGGCTCTACCAGAGTTAATTTTCAGGGCTCTGCAAATAATCCGTTACAAATACCTGCCAGGTATCTGTAAGAGCTCTGTCAAAAAAACCCTGTTATAACCCCCTGGCAGATATTTGCTAGGGCCCTAGCAGAGACATTTAAATTTCACCAGGGAAAAATGTTACTTGGGCGGTCAAATTCATACCAAAAACGGTTTGGGAAATCAAAAAATTTAAGAAACCCTGCTCTAATGAAATGGAAATATAACCTAAAATCAAACTAATTTGTTAAAAAATTAAAGCACGTCACTATAAAAACTACTTTCATTAAAATTATTATGCACGCTAAGAACTATTGTATCTATCTCTTTCTATCTCATACGTTGGGTGTAAATTTTCGACGTAAAAGATTTCTAAAATCAGAGATTTAAGAATAATTTAATATAGTGTGTCTTTGTTTCACCTATGTTACTACAATTAATTTAAAAAAAAAAGGTTGTCTGTACTTAATTCAGATGGTTGTGACGTAAGCTTCATTATTCGTGATTACAACTGTATAGTTTAGTTGCTGTACTTACGCGAATCAATAATTGATTGCTTCAACCAACAAAAATTTGGAGATAAATCCTTATATCCCGTTTAAGATTAGAGCCGAGCGTAAGCATAGTTAATATCACCAACGAACTCAGGAGTACCTAATCTTCCAGCCAGTAAAAACAATTGCTCCACTATGTCTGCAAAGTTAGGTGAGTAGTTACGAGGTGCTCTTAATGAGGAACAAGGCCCTAGTAGGACGGAAGTTTGCTCAATGGTAAATGGTGGTGTTGGCTAGAACACTCTTCCAAATCAAATAAATCGGGATTCTTAAAACATAGTAGAGGAAAACAAGATGCTTCCTTGAGGATATAGCCCATAGCGTTCCTGATGGTTAATCTCCACACTACATTGTATGAAACTGCTATTTAAATGAATATAGACATAGCGCTGGTGTCTGAATCTAACGGGAAAACATTTATCAAAGTTCTCAGGGAAGACACCAGCAAAGCGGTAATTTTCCTGCCATCACCTAAACTTCTCGAAAGGAGTGGTGGATGTGAGCAAGTCTGAGTCACGTTCAGGTAAGGCATTTTCTGAGCTATTATGGACTTCTGAACTGGTGCCATGCAATGTTGGCGATACACGAACCTTTCTGAGAAGAGATTTTCATCGATCTTGGACCATTCTTCAATATAGAGGCACTTACTACCAGCGTAGCAGTACAGCCAGTGATCCAACCAGGGTAGTCGTCTCATAATTTGGACAATGAGAAATTTCTTCTGGTCTTTATAGCAGAAGCGCAGAAAAAGAAATAAGCAGAAGCATCTGCCTCGCAGCTAACTCTGACTCGCAAGATAAGCTGGAGCCATCGAGTGAGCAGATGTTTCAGTAGCAAGTGGTAATTTCAACCCATTTAGATGTAAAATAATTCCCCATAGTAGCGAACTCAGCGACTTTAAGCGAAAGTTAGAGATTGTTGTTTGGGTTTTTGATGATTCAAAAACTGGATTTTATTGTGGAAGACAAGATAAACTCGCATGCCTCGAAATCGGGCCCATTGTACTACCTACGATTTTCAGCTCCTCCAAGATCCTGTGATTCCCCTTTTAATTCCTAAATAATTAAGCTATGAAATTTTATATAGTTTAATTTTGTATGTATAGTAATTTTTTCGAGAACGCACAGTTTCGAAGATATTTAGGGAAAAACTGAGCAAAGCAACATTTTAACGGTCCCCTTTCATGACGCCAATCAGGAAGAAAAGCTGGTTAATGAGTCAATATTGTCGATTCCTGTGTTAAGAGGTCCTTCATTGTTAACATAGCTATCGCTATCTATAACTATAGTACCGAGCACATACAAGTAATTAGATTATAATCGAAAATCGAAAATACTTAATGCGCAAATATATATATAGCTTTTATTGAAATCTAAGTATGATTGTTGTAATAATTCAGTTAGTAGTGAATATTTCCCGAGAAATGTTGCGAGAAAACTGTCTGTCTTGCACAATCTGTTTAATTTTTAAATTAGGGGCTATTTTCGGTTTTCCGCTTATTTGGCCAATTTGCAAACACAGTGATCAAAAATTAAAGTTTTGTGCCGCCAAGTATCGATACGTTTTATATCCCAGTTTACTTTTTTTATTAGTTTTTGTATCGGGATTTATTTCCACTGGGATCGAATTTCATCATTCTTTCAGAAATTTCAATGGTATTGATGAATTGGTACCTAGAATTCCAAGTTTGATTTTTTGCCTCACGTCGTCATTAACGATCATAATTTCGCTTCTACAAGTTAAATCATTTTACTGCGCGGGGAAAATAATGCAGGATACGTTAGAAGATTTTCACGAATTAACATCCATTGTTTTACTACCATTGCAGGATATCTCCAAGATAAGATCAGAACAGTATATTTGTTTAATGGGTTTGAGCGTTTATGCATTTGTAGAACTGTATATGTTTTTCAATGCGATTCAAATTTCATATCTATTTTGTTTACAGCTATTCAGCATATTAGTAGCTTTATTTTTCACACTCGTAATTATTATGGTGATTTATTTTTTCTCCAAAGTTTATGGGATTATAATACATAATTATCAAAATCATATGCAACAAGAATTAAATGAAACTTTGCAGTATTCTATTCACAGTGTAAACAAACGAATGAAAATCGTCAACAATATTTCTGTAAATATTGATATTTCAAATTCTATTGCTTCTTACTGTCGGTTACATCAGAAAATTTATTTTATAAGTCGCACCGCTAACCAATTTTTCAATCCGCTCATATTAATCTGGATAACTTCCTTTATTGGTATAGCAATTTCCGTTATTGTTCAAAATATTTTAGTGCTTTCGGCAGATTATCATAAGTTGTTTACATGGTCTCTTATTGTTTTAAACTTCGAAGTTGTAACGGTATCTATTGTAACATTTGTTACTTCCAGGATCATAGTGCAACTTGATACTGCTGTAAGTTGAATTACTTGTACCAATCATTTATTACATTCTAAACTTGACTAGTCACGCAAACTAACAATGCAACCGACAAGCTACAGACCCATAAGCCTATTTGAAAATTATATTTCATATTTTTCGTCCAAACATTTTTTTGTTTAACATACGACAGCAGTTTAAATCTTGTAATTTTTAGAACGAAGATATGCTGAAGTTTTTATTTAAATATCCAATCAGCAATTTAAGAAATGAGGAAGCCTTACAGGTTTATATCTAAGAATTGTATAAAAAATCAATTTCATATTTTTGTTTTTAGTTGGAAAGTTATAAGACTTCACTAAAAATACGTTCTCTAACAATGAACGTGTCCGAACTATTCCAGTTAAGATTACCAATTTATGCTGCGGTAAGTCTGAACAGAAATTCTTGATAATTATCTACTTAATACCTTGGTTGCAGATTGTAGGTACAGTAATCACACTGGTGTGTTCTACAATGCAAATTATAAAATTCTATTCACAAAAAGATAGTTTTTGAGTAGAGTAAGCAACTCACATAATTAATCATGTATTTGTTTGTTGGCACAACTTTGAGCAATTATTGTACTTCTCACGTGTGCTGTGTGGACAAAAGAAACTGTTCAATAAATTATAAAAGGTAATAAAAACTAATAAATTATAATATAATATATATTATTTTGTGTCACTTCCCTGATGTTTCACCTGCTCATCGTGAACAGACTAGCTATGCTGGTGCACTAATTGGATCAGAACTGGGTGAGCTAAGTTAGCAGTCGTAGGTTTCCTTGTTCCACTATAATATTATACTGCAAATGGAAATATCTGAGCGTTTTATTCCCCTTCCCATTCTCTGGTAACATCAAGAAAGATATGGATATGCACATGATTGGTAACGCAAACGTAAGCGGCAGCTATCAGCGCTTGAGTCCTGATGGTATCACATAATTACATTTGGTATTAGCCACAGATGCATCCCTAACAGGTCTCGGAGCTGCTATTTCACATATTACAGATGCGGATATGAGAAACCAATTCAGATTGAATCCAGGGTGTCATCAAAGTCCGAAGGCAACTATAGCCATGTCGATAAAGAAGCAACAACTATAATTTGGGGCAAAAGAAATGTTTCCATTACTATTACTGAATTAAGGAATATGGGTGGATTGGTAAGACTTGCAAAATGTCTTTCAGCAGTGCAAGTTTGCATATTACAAACTATTTCAAGAGCTTGGTTTGGCTGGAGGGGGGCTGGAGACATGGTAGCCCCCTCCCATGTCGAATTTTGGATCCAAACTGGTCTCAATCGTTTGTGCGTGTTTGTGCCTGTTTTTGCAAACATTTTTTTCGTTTGTACCTAAATAGTTTTCGAGGTAATTCAATTTTAAGTTGGGGGGGGGCGGATTTCGGATTTAAAATAGTCTATATCGTTTGAATTTGATTTGCGCCTGTTTGTGCAAGTCTGCAAGTATTATTTTTGTTTGTACCTAAATAGTTTTTGAGATTTTCAAGAAAAACTTCAGCTACACCGACGCGCATGAATTGATTAACGAGATTCTCCTTACCTCGTGGTTTTTTAAATTTCGAATTTCGGACTCCAAAATGGTCTAGTTAGAACGTTTGAGTTTCGTTTGTGCATGTTTGTGCAAGTCTTATTTTCGTTTGTACCCGAACAGTTTTTGAGAATTTAAAGGAAAACATAAAGGACATGACGCGCATGATTGCATTAATGAGATTCTGAGAAAAACTTACAGCATGAAGACCAAAATAGTCTCAATTGTTTGTGCTTCGTTTGTGCCTGTTTCTGCAAACATTTTTTTCGTTTGTACTCGAACAGTTTTTGAAATTTTTCAGAACGCTGACGTGCATGATTGGATTAACGAGATTCTGGGAAAAACTTACAGCATGAAGACCAAAATAGTCTCAATCGTTTGTACTTCGTTTGTACCTGTTTGTGCAAGTTTTATTTTCGTTTGTACCCAAATGGTTTTCGAGAAATTACAAAATTGGGGGGGGTTGACATTGCTTGGCTTGACATGGGTTAGCTCCTAGCATTCACGTTAAAGTTTTTCGTTTTAATGATGTATACAGGGTGGAGCATCAAACGTCTAAAATACTTACCTGAAGAATTCTGATAGGATGAAGCTGATTTCTGGGAAATACCTGCATGATCAAGTTCAAATTATCTCAAAATATCTAATATATTCAAATTGTTTCAGACAATTTTTAATAATAAATATACTATAATCAACTATAGTACAAAAGAATACTTGCTTTTTCTAAATTTACTAGAGACTACTTGGGAATTTCCAAGACCACCTGGGATTTCCCGGGACTATGTTATGCTGTATTCTTTTGTTTGTGATTATTAAAGCACGGATTTTAGGCCCTAAACAGATCGGACTTAAGAGAAAACCGGAGTATACATTATATAATTCACCAGGGCTCGGAACTTTAGGTAATTGCATATTCGTTGGGAAAGCGCATATTGTAATTTTGGTTTGACAAAAATTCGTTTCGTATTACGTACATTTGTAATATAAAAGTTTTTGTCGCATAATTTTGCATATTTTGTTAATTTTTGGACAAACTCGCATATTTTAAGTTTAAGAACATATAATTGCATATTTTGGCGATTTAAAGAGAAAACAAAATTCTTATCTAAATTAATTGTATTGTACTCGATCACGTAATTTAAAAACGACCTAGAAAATGTTAGTTGAAGGTGTAAAATAGTAGTTTTCATCACGAGGCCCTAAAATAAGATTTTACAACCGAGGGTGTAAAATCGCTTTACGGCCGAGTTGATGTAAACCGCTTTTCGTTGTGCCGGGACCAATGGAACCGCTTGGTGTAAACCACACTCAAGAATTCGCCAATCTTAAGGCATTTATTACAGGTGATATGGCCATCTCCCGGTGCTCTAACGCCAAGGATTTAAGACTTACTCCTGGTTCGCCATCCACCGCAGGCTATGTCCGCTAGGAGGCTCTTCATCGCTTGTGGTAACTCCTCCAGAGTAAATTTGGACCAAGGATGGGGGGTTTGCATATGCGAATCGACGGTTTTTGGGTGATTAGGGTACAGTTCATCTGGCACCTACTGGTTTCTTACTGGGGTGAGCCCATGTATGGTGATTTTCTGCATTAAGCCGACAATGACGGCTCCCGCTAACATCGGTCTGCAAAATTCCATCATACATGATATTCCACAAGGTCAGTCCTAATGTCGACAGCTGTGGGACGCCGCTGGAAAGGTGAAATCCGTCTTTCTCTAAAGTTCTTCCTCTACGAAGAGTATTCTTGATACTATGGAAATAATCTTTTATCGAATTTGTAACACTCGGGTGCACATCCCTTCTCGTGAGTTCCTCGATGAAATGATTCCATCCTCCAAAATTATAGAATTTGACTCAAATTTCTCATAACTCATAATTCATAACTCAAAGCTCAGAGAAAGTAATACTTTTAATAACTCTTACTCAAAAACATTACCAACACGAATATCCAACTTAACAGGACATCAAAATAATCAAATTCATCATGATGTGACCGCCTGCAACCGTTACCCTTGAAAGACTGCCTAAATGATCCACGTTTGCGCAGCTTCGATAACCTTCACCAGCAATTTCAAGGTGAAATATATGCAGGGCCGTCATGGGGAATATTAATGAGCATAATTGAAAGGGAAACTAAACAAGCAATTAAAGAAATGATTTACAACATTAAATACATTTATTCTGTGTTTTTTATATTTATTTATTATATCTTTTCACAATTTTTTGCTTGTACAGTTACATAGAGATAGATAATATCCAGTGATATGTTGAAGATTATGTAAGTGAAGAAAATGTTCATGGTTTGTGCTAGAAAATAGTCAAACCTATGAAAATCAGTTAAAGTTTTCAGTTAGTATGTGCGAAAAACTAATTTTAACTCTTGCAATTGGTATCATTAAATATTTTTCTGAAGTTATTTAGAGTACATCTTGATGAATTGCATTGTTGTACACACATATGTAATTATTGTACCTAAAAGCTACAAGAAAACTTAAAAAAGGATAATAAATTTTTCTCTAGACTTACCGATGCATAAAATGTTAAGCTCAGCGTTACAACGTCAGATGCGTTTAATTTTAGCTTTTGCAAGGTCAACGTGGTTATGAAAGCCTCAATCTAGAACCAAACAGTGTAAAATTGTAAACTTGTATTTTTTTATTTAGATTCCCCTTTCAAAGGGGAAAAATCCGTAACTCGAACTACAGCGGTAGTCATAACTCAAATATGACCTAACTCGAGTACGGATTTTAATTCGTACGTCTTTAATTTCCGATGATTTTTGGTTCTGGAGCGATTTTTGATTTAAATTTCTGGATATAATATAAAGTTTGTTCAAATATTCTGCAACTCCATGAAAATATTGATTTTAACCTAGTAAATCCAGCAAAAATAATGAAAAATTTCTAAAGTCAGTATTGTCTTTAATTTCCGATGATTTTTGGCTCTGGAGCGATTTTTGATTTAAATTTTTGGATAAAAAATAAAGTTTATTAAAATATTCTGCAACTCCATGAAAATACTGATTTTAACCAAGTAAAGCCAGGAAAAATAATGAAAAATTTGTAATGCCAATATTGTCTTTAATTTCCGATTATCTGGTTCTGGAGCGATTTTTGACTTAAATTTTTGGTTAAAAAATAAAGTTTATTCAAATATTCTGCAACTCCATGAAAATATTGATTTTAACCTAGTAAAGCCAGGAAAAATAATGAAAAATATCTAAAGCCAATATTGTTTTTAATTTCCGATGATTTTTGGTTCTGGAGCGATTTTTGATTTAAATTTTTGGTTAAAAAATAAAGTTTATTCAAATATTCTGCAACTGCATGAAAATATTAATTTTAATCTAGTAAAACCAGGAAAAATAATGAAAAATTTCTAAAGCCATTATTGTCTTTAATTTCCGATGATTTTTGGTCCTGGAGCGATTTTTGATTTAATTTTTGGATAAAAAATAAAGTTAATTCAAATATTCTGCAACTCCATGAAAATATTGATTTTAACCAAGTAAAGCCAGAAAAAATTATGAAAAATTTCTAAAGCCAATAGTGTCTTTAATTTCCGATGATTTTTCGTTCTGGAGCGATTTTTGACTTAAATTTTTGGTTAAAAAATAAAGTTTATTCAAATATTCTGCAACTCCATGAAAATATTGATTTTAACCTAGTAAAGCCAGGAAAAATAATGAAAAATATCTAAAGCCAATATTGTCTTTAATTTCCGATGATTTTTGGCTCTGGAGCGATTTTTGATTTAATTTTTGGATCAAAAATAAAGTTTGTTCAAATATTCTGCAACTGCATGAAAATATTGATTTTAACTTAGTAAAGACAGGAAAAATAATGAAAAATTTCTAAAGCCAATATTGTCTTTAATTTCCGATGATTTTTGGTTCAGGAGCGATTTTTGATTTAAATTTTTGGATAAAAAATAAAGTTAATTCAAATATTCTGCAACTCCATGAAAATATTAATTTTAACCTAGTAAAACCAGGAAAAATAATGAAAAAGTTCTAAAGCTAATATTGTCTTGAATTTCCGATGATTTTTGGTTCTGGAGCGATTTTTAATTCCTTAAATTTTTGGATAAAAAATAAAGTTTGTTCAAATATTGTGCAACTACATGAAAATATTGATTTTAACCTAGTAAAGCCGGAAAAAATAATGAAAAATTTCTAAAGCCAATATTGTCTTTAATTTCCGATGATTTGGTTCTGGAGCGAATTATATTGATTTAAATATTTGGATAAAAAATAAAGTTTGTTAAAATATTCTGCAACTGCATAAATATATTGATTTTAACCTAGTAAAGCCAGGAAAAATAATGAAAAATTTCTAAAGCCTATATTGTCTTTAATTTCCGATGATTTTTGGTTCTGGAGCTATTTTTGATTTAATTTTTGAATCAAAAATAAAGTTTGTTCGAATATTCTACAACTGCATGAAAATATTGATTTTAACTTAGTAAAGCCAGCAAAAATAATGAAAAATTTCTAAAGCCAATATTGTCTTTAATTTCCGATGATTTTTGGTTCTGGAGCTATTTTTGATTTAATTTTTGAATCAAAAATAAAGTTTGTTCGAATATTCTACAACTGCATGAAAATATTGATTTTAACTTAGTAAAGCCAGGAAAAATAATGAAAAATTTCTAAAGCCAATATTGTCTTTAATTTCCGATGATTATTGGTTCTGGAGCGAATTATATTGATTTAAATTTTTGGATAAAAAATAAAGTTTGTTAAAATATTCTGCAACTGCATAAATATATTGATTTTAACCTAGTAAAGCCAGGAAAAATAATGAAAAATTTCTAAAGCCAATATTGTCTTTAATTTCCGATGATTTTTGGTTCTGGAGCTATTTTTGATTTAATTTTTGAATCAAAAATAAAGTTTGTTCGAATATTCTACAACTGCATGAAAATATTGATTTTAACTTAGTAAAGCCAGGAAAAATAATTAAAAATTTCTAAAGCCAATATTGTCTTTAATTTCCGATGATTTTTGGTTCTGGAGCGATTTTTGATTTAAATTTTTGGATAAAAAATAAAGTTTGTTGAAATATTCTGCAATTGCATAAAAATATTGATTTTAACTTAGTAAAGACAGGAAAAATAATGAAAAATTTCTAAAGCCAATATTGTCTTTAATTTCCGATGATTTTTGGTTCTGGAGCTATTTTTGTTTTAATTTTTGGATCAAAAATAAAGTTTGTTCAAATATTCTACAACTGCATGAAAATATTGATTTTAACTTAGTAAAGCCCGGAAAAATAATTAAAAATTTCTAAAGCCAATATTGTCTTTAATTTCCGATGATTTTTTGTTCTGGAGCGATTTTTGATTTAAATTTTTGGATAAAAAATAAAGTTTGTTGAAATATTCTGCAACTGCATGAAAATATTAATTTTAATCTAGTAAAACCAGGAAAAATAATGAAAAATTTCTAAAGCCAATATTGTCTTTAATTTCCGATGATTTTTGGTTCTGGAGCGATTTTTGATTTAATTTTTGGATAAAAAATAAAGTTAATTCAAATATTCTGCAACTCCATGAAAATATTGATTTTAACCAAGTAAAGCCAGGAAAAATTATGAAAAATTTCTAAAGCCAATAGTGTCTTTAATTTCCGATGATTTTTCGTTCTGGAGCGATTTTTGATTTAAATTTTTGGACAAAAAATAAAGTTTGTTCAAATATTCTGCAACTGCATGAAAATATTGATTTTAACTTAGTAAAGACAGCAAAAATAATGAAAAATTTCTAAAGCCAATATTGTCTTTAATTTCCGATGATTTTTGGTTCTGGAGCTATTTTTGATTTAATTTTTGGATCAAAAATAAAGTTAATTCAAATATTCTGCAACTCCATGAAAATATTAATTTTAACCTAGTAAAACCAGGAAAAATAAAGAAAAATTTCTAAAGCTAATATTGTCTTTAATTTCCGATGATTTTTGGTTCTGGAGCGATTTTTAATTCCTTAAATTTTTGGATAAAAAATAAAGTTTGTTCAAATATTGTGCAACTACATGAAAATATTGATTTTAACCTAGTAAAGCCGGAAAAAATAATGAAAAATTTCTAAAGCCAATATTGTCTTTAATTTCCGATGATTTGGTTCTGGAGCGATTTTTGATTTAAATTTTTGGAAAAAAATTAAAGTTTGTTCCAATGTTCTGCAACTGGATGAAAATATTAATTTTAACTTATTAAAGCCAGGAAAAATAATGAAAAATTTCTAAAGCCAATATTGTCTTTAATTTCCGATGATTATTGGTTCTGGAGCGAATTATATTGATTTAAATTTTTGGATAAAAAATAAAGTTTGTTCAAATATTCTGCAACTGCAAAAAATATTGATTCTAACATAGTAAAGCCAGGAAAAATAAATAAAAATTTCTAAACCCAATATTGTCTTTAATTTCCGATGATTTTTTGTTCTGGAGCGATTTTTGATTTAAATTTTTGGATAAAAAATAAAGTTTGTTGAAATATTCTGCAACTGCATGAAAATATTAATTTTAATCTAGTAAAACCAGGAAAAATAATAAAAAATTTCTAAAGCCAATATTGTCTTTAATTTCCGATGATTTTTGGTTCTGGAGCGATTTTTGATTTAATTTTTGGATAAAAAATAAAGTTAATTCAAATATTCTGCAACTCCATGAAAATATTGATTTTAACCAAGTAAAGCCAGGAAAAATTATGAAAAATTTCTAAAGCCAATAGGGTTTTAATTTCCGATGATTTTTCGTTCTGGAGCGATTTTTGATTTAAATTTTTGGATAAAAAATAAAGTTTGTTCAAATATTCTGCAACTGCATGAAAATATTGATTTTAACTTAGTAAAGACAGCAAAAATAATGAAAAATTTCTAAAGCCAATATTGTCTTTAATTTCCGATGATTTTCGGTTCTGGAGCTATTTTTGATTTAATTTTTGGATCAAAAATAAAGTTAATTCAAATATTCTGCAACTCCATGAAAATATTAATTTTAACCTAGTAAAACCAGGAAAAATAATGAAAAATTTCTAAAGCTAATATTGTCTCGAATTTCCGATGATTTTTGGTTCTGGAGCGATTTTTAATTCCTTAAATTTTTGGATAAAAAATAAAGTTTGTTCAAATATTGTGCAACTACATGAAAATATTGATTTTAACCTAGTAAAGCCGGAAAAAATAATGAAAAATTTCTAAAGCCAATATTGTCTTTAATTTCCGATGATTTGGTTCTGGAGCGATTTTTGATTTAAATTTTTGGAAAAAAATTAAAGTTTGTTCCAATGTTCTGCAACTGGATGAAAATATTAATTTTAACCTAGTAAAGCCAGGAAAAATAATGAAAAATTTCTAAAGCCAATATTGTCTTTAATTTCCGATGATTATTGGTTCTGGAGCGAATTATTGATTTAAATTTTTGGATAAAAAATAAAGTTTGTTCAAATATTCTGCAACTGCATAAAAATATTGATTTTAATCTAGTAAAGCCAGGAAAAATAATGAAAAATTTCTAAAGCCAATATTGTCTTTAATTTCCGATGATTTGGTTCTGGAGCGATTTTGGATTTAAATTTTTGTATAATAAGTAAAGTTTATTCAAATATTCTGCAACTCCATGAAAATATTGATTTTAACCTAATAAAGCGAGGAGAAAAATAAAAAAATTCTTAACCCAATATTGTCTTTAAATTCCAATGATTTGATTCTGGAGCTGTTTTTGATTTTAAGTTAAGTCACACCCAGGGTCCTTTTTGGGGTGAATCGTTTAGAAGATAACATTTTTAATTTCGTTCATTTTTAATTTAGCAATTGGTAGATCCATTTGATAAGGGAAATTTCAGTCTGACTTCCGAAGGTCGCGTACAT
This sequence comes from Rhagonycha lutea, assembly GCA_958510855.1. Lineage (NCBI taxonomy): Eukaryota > Metazoa > Arthropoda > Insecta > Coleoptera > Cantharidae > Rhagonycha > Rhagonycha lutea. Next base: position 5,597,310 of record OY294038.1, read on the forward strand.
ATCTAATCAACAAATAATTTCAAATGGTGGCTGATGAGGTTCAAAAATATTTTATTACAAAATTACCAACAGGTTTGCAATTTTTGTTATGGATTAAAGCTTTCATTATCTTAGTGAATTCGTGAAAATAGATAGAAGTTTCAAGGGCACCAGAAAACAAAGAAATAAATCAAGGAACAATAATATATCGACTGGAATAAAGACCCCTTGGTGTCCTTAAATTTTTAATCAATGTTTTTTGAATGTAAATGGAGTTTGGGTAGCGATCGATAGTAAATTTTGGGTGTATATAACATTTTCCTGATAATTTATTATCCCGGTGGCACTCGTCGATAACAAATGAGATTACTTTTTACCTCATAGTTCTAAATATATAATATAATGTATTTATGTATTAGATTGTAACTTATATATAATAAAAAGTACTGATTGATATATTTAGACAAGCTCAAGTAAATATTGAACTTTCTGTTGAGTAGCAGAAAATATAATAATTTCTGTGTTGCTTTATAATAAAAATTCAGTAATTATCGAAATGTTTCATGAGAATTGTGTGTCCTGTTGTTTAGGTCCCAGTATAAAAGCTTGTGCAATTTTAGGTTTAATACCTTCATGGCCGTATTGCCAACATAGTGAAAGAAAATTAAAGTATCATATTGTTACGCCTAAACCACTATACACTTATTTTCCTGCCTTATTAATATTTCTCTCATTCTCTTCAACCACCATTTACTGCGGTTTACAAGTAAATAATGCAGTAAGGAATTTCAAGAATTTTGAAGAAATTTTTATTTTAATTCCAAATTTTGCAATGTGTTTTTCGGGGGCCATTGCATCAGTATCTTCCTTACTTCAAGGAAAACAGTTGGATAATATTGGCATACTTTTTCAAGATCTAGTCGAGGATTACAGGGAATTAAAAATGATTAATCTAATAACGGAAAATGATATCACTATGCTAAGAACCAGCAGTTATGTTATATTAATTTGGATGACTTCAGCTTTATCTATATCATTTATTATGTTATTTGATATAGTAAATACGCCAGATTTGCCTGATATGGTAAAAATTGGATTATTTACCCTTTCGGTTTACACTAAAGCAGCCTCGTTTGGATTTTACCATATCTTCAGGCTTTTCCTCATTTTACAAAAGAACTATCAGGCAAATTTTAAACGGGATTTAAATGAGATTTTGAGTTTTTCAGTTGCCAATGTTTTTAAACGGCTAAAAATCGTTAACAACAGGTTTGTAAAAATAAGCATTGCAAGTTCTATTGCTGAGTATACTCGATTACATTACAAGCTACATTTGTGCTTTCGGTTAGCAAACAATTTTATTAATCCAACTACTTTAATCATCGGTGTTGCTTATATTATTGTGCAAGTTTTCATTATTACTCAAGATATTGTATTGATAACTAAAGCTAGAAATATATTCGATCTCTTCACTTGGCATAGTGTTATTTCGAATTATATATTGGGTTTTTCAATGGTGTCTGCATTTTTCATTGCTTGGTTGACCATGGAGTTGGAGATAACGGTAGGTATACTTTATGTAACATACTAAATTATGTATATTGTCGTATTTTGAATTGCGTCGTCAGCTTTTTAAGATTAGGATGCTTAGAATAGAATAAATAATCGGTTTTATATTGTTCCGAAAAATATTATAATTAAGATTCCATTTTTGACACAAACAATACAAAATTTCAAATGGTGGATGACGAAATGTAATTGAAAAACAATTTTAAAATAATTGCACCGAAATCAAAAACTATTTAAAATTCAAGGCGATTTGGCCTTAGAATTTTTTCAATAATTTTCCCACGTTTTTAACTATCGTATTAGAATTATCATGATGTTTCAGAATCTTTGAACAAAAGTTAATTTTATCAAAAAATTTGATAGATCAGATGAGGGCGTCTGATTCATTTGCCATTTCCTTTTTAGAATCCACCATTAAAACAACAAAATTACAGACACCAGTAAATGATACATAGAATCAGCTTTCTAGCAAAATATTATGCCATCATAACTTCGGGTGATGCTTAATCAGATTTCATTTACTGCTTAGCCAGTCAAAGCCCTAACTCCGTCTATGATTTTAAGTTTGTAGGAATAAAACTGACTCATTATGCATCTCATTTTGGAAATATCCAGTAAACGTTGTCTTTTTTGTTTTAGAACAACGATATGATTTCGTTCCTATTAAGATATCCTATCAATAAGTTAGACGAGGAGGAAGCTAATCAGGTTCAAAATTATTATAATGTAATCAAACAAGTCTGCAATTTTGCACTGTTTTGTTCTAGATTGAGGCTTTCATAACCACACTGACTTTGCAAAAGATAAAATTAAACGCATCTGACGTCGTAACGCTAAGTTTAACATTTTACGCAACGGTAAGTCTACACAAAAGTTTTTTCCCATTTGTAAGTTTCTTTGTAGGTTTTAGGTGCAATAATTACATATGTCTGTACGGCCATGCAGTTCATAAAGATGTATGATAAAAGGCAGCAATAGCAAGCCAGAGTTACCAATGGTTTTTAGCACATATAAATTGAAAACGTTGATTTTTGACTGTGCATAAATAATGCCTACAATTTTTCACTTATACAATATTTGACACCTCTTTGGATATTGTCTCACTAATGTGATAAATATATCACATAATTTCACATATTCACATAATAATAATGTGAATGCCATGTGCAAACTTGAACTTAAACTAGAATTTATTTAATTTTAACAGAGAGAAAAAGTAATAACCTAGTCACAGTTACGTTACCCGCAGTCAAAATTAAACCACGAGTTAAAACGCTCTACAAAAATAAAGATGCTTTTTAAATAATTTTGGAAACAAATTCCAAAGGCACTGAACGCAAAGGATTTTTTCGCACCTGTTAAGGAATATAAAGTTTAAGTGATTTTTATCTCACAATTCAGCTAAATGATCTTTATTAAAGATCCATTTTTTACTCATCCATTCACTTGGGCAGCACAATTTGGATGGGTGCACTCTCGAAAAAAATACCTGAAGACACTGATGGGTTTGAATAGTTTAGTTTATAGTAAAGGCACCAATGGATTTGTATTTGTAGCAATTCAGACGAATTTGTAACTAGTAAAGTTTTAGTTAAAAATTGTGAATAAATAAGTTTTAAAATTGAGTGTATTTTTATTGAATTTAAAACATTTTTGATACCGGTTTTCAAGGAGGATGGCGATATTTTCTTGGTCACTTCATTCAAATTTGTAAATCACCTTTAGAATACGCCCACGAATACCATAACGGTCAAGACTAAATTACCAATCAGCAGATTTTCTACATTTTGCTGAATAAACGGCAGGGTAGGATGGTAGTTTAACCTGTAATCCTAAAGAAGGCATAGATAAATTTGGGAGCTACTGGGATTTGAACCTAAGATTTTTAAGTCTATAGCCGGACTCTCTAGCTACTACACCAAACTACTTGTATCTACATATTATACAGTAGCATTACGAAAGTTGCGTGCAAAATAGTGGAAGGAAAATGCTGAATCTCCAAAGGAGTTTTAATTTTGCAAGACAATTTGAAAGCACACTATTCACACATCGTCATCAATAAATTTCGTAATATGAGGTTTGAATTTGTGGAACAATCCCGTTGCTCACCTAACGTAGTTCCCTCAAATTACTATCTCTTCCCTAAATTGAAAAAAGTGTGCAAGATCTTGAATTTTCTTCCAATAAAGAGGTGAATCTTCCAATTCATCACAATTCGTGAATTTTCTGAAAGAGTCGGGAATTGTATCTATGAAGAAATTAATAGTCTCTAATAGAAAAATTATTTATTTTTTATAATATTTATAAGACTTTGCATATACAACTAAAGTCATCAATAAAGCTACAGAGTATTACACATTCCAAAATGCAGGACCGAATTGTAAGATGAGAAATTTCCGGTATCCGAACCCGGGAATTTCTAGTCTACACGCAATCAGCGATAGCAACAAATCGATCATATTTTTTTAGTTAAAAAGTAGTCTTGTTTAAAAATTATATTATTTCTACAAGACCAACCTAACACAATCTCAAAATTTTAGTGCGGATGTGGTTATAAAAGATTTAACAGTGGAACTTGATTTTGATCATTTCTAACGTTCTTCTTAAGTAATTTAAAATAATATTGAAGTATAAATAACTTATGAATATTGTTTAAGGAAATTACAAGCTAATAATAATAAATTAATTGTTGTATTTATATCGTACTATGACATAATAATATGTTTTGCTTTCTTGTAATTAATTTAATATAAAGTGTGCAAGTTATAATTACTTTAGAAAATCTATCATCACTAGTGCGTAAACTAGCCTATCCACTAAGATAAGGTATACCATCGAGGCAGTGAGTGTAAATCCAAACTGCAGTGAAGAAAATGTGCCAATGTACTTTATTTTATTGATTGTTCGTGTTGTTTACTTTGCTCTCTAATTTACTCCTTAGAATACCATTTTACAAGTTGTAATGTCGAACAAACAAGTGTGATTACTGTACTTACAATCTGGAACAAATGTAATGAGTATATTATATTAAAATGTTCTGCTCAAACTTACAGCACCGTATATTGGTAATCTCAATTCGACTATTTGGGATGCGTTCAATGTTAAACTTTGTAATTTTAATGCATTAAAATAAACTTCTACCTATAAATGAAATTAAAGGTTTGAAGTGGTTTTTTTTGACGTTTAGAGTCTCAAACCTGCAATGCTTCTTCTTGAATTAACTTGCCCAGAGGATATTTAGCCACAAAATTGAACATATTTTCGTTCTAAAAATTATAGAGTATTATTTTAATTTATTTTATATAGGAATCAGTTCTTGGTTTTGTTTATGAAATGCAGTACCTTATAGGATAGAGAAATCATACTTATGTTTAACTAACTACACAACTGACGTCTCTCTCAAAGAGAAAAACCTTTTTACTATGGTATTTTTGTGAATTTGAAATTTTGAAGAAAACTTACTCCTTATAAATATTAAAATTAAGATTAACAGTGTTTGTCAAGGAAGTTTGGGGTTACGCCAAAGTAATCCAAGAAACCACGACAGCTGTTTTGGTTACATGGCGGTGCTTATGTTCAATCGGGCGGGGTGCGATGGCTTAACACCAAGGTTTCCTGACAAGTCCTTCATATAACTACTACCTATATAAAAACTAAAAGGATTCCATTGTTTTAATTAAGTTAAGAAAATTTTTTGTCGGGTAGGCTAATTTGTCTGCAACTTGACGGTTGTATCTGTATCTGACTTGCCGTTAGGTAGCACAAAGTTAAGTTAAAGTTCAAAATAAGACATAAATGCATCATACAGACAGACAATAACACTTACCATAGATTCAAGCTTCTTTAGGCTACAAGAAGTAATAAATATCATTATAGATCCAGTTCCTAGTTCGATGTATGAAATAACAAGTGTTCGATTAAAAATAGTTAAACTAATGCGAACAATAATAGAAATTGCAATTCCTATATAAGACAGCATCAAAATTAAAAACAGTGGATTGAGAAATTTGTTAACCAAATTAATTATTGCATATAATTTATAGTGTATCCGAGTATGCGAAGCGACAGAACTAGCAATATTGACTTTCACAAATTTATTATTTATTATTCTTAACCGTTTATTCACACTACGAAGAGAAGAATGCAAGGTTTCACGCAATTCCCATTTCAAGCGATTTTGACACCCGTTTACTATAATCTCATAAATTACAAGAATATAATAAAGCACCGAAGTGATTATGACTGAGTATAATACACCAACCGATAATGCGATTGTTTCTAAACATTTTAAATATGAAATTTGAGTTACAGCTAGAAACGAATTAAGCATTGCAAGTAGATAAACAGTCATCGCCATCAAACAAAAATACGATTCCGTTCTTATCCTGATGATATCCTGCAACGTTATCAAAACTATGGCCGTAAGCTGGTGAAATTCTTCAACTAAATCTTGTACTAATTTTACTACGCCGAAAATTGTGTTTACTTGAAGATACGAAATTACAATAGTTAACACTGAAGTGAGGCAAAATAACAAAGTTGGAACTTTAATTACAATTTCATCAAAACTCTTTGAATCGCGAACGCCTTCATAAAATTGAATCCATGAGCAAATACTTCCTGATAGCAAAAGTACTAAAAGAAGTAAACTGGGATGTACTACGTGTCGATACTTGGCGACACCAAATTTTAATTTGATATCACTGTGTTTACAAATTGGCCAAAGTAATGGAAATCCAAAAATCGCACCTAATTTAAAAATGGGACCTACAACACAAGATATACAATTTTCACGAAACATTGTTCATGCCACGTATACTAATAACTAAAAAATAATTATAATCAGGATACTAATACGTTGGCGCTGCTACAAATATTTACAAAGTACGAGTCGAATATTTGATTGATTATTATCTATTTTTTTAACACTAATTATAGTGTTAATACAAATTCAATTATTTGTACTACAACCTCGATGCCCTACTTGTTGCGTATAGGCGACTAGCTAAGTAGTCCCCCTTTAATACCGCAGATTCTTAGTCACTTTGAGACTCTTCAGCCCCTAAAAAGTTACCTGACCTGCAACCTTTCTTATAGAACAGAAAGATAATAATCTGTTGTTTTATCAAATTAACAACATTTTATTTATATTATAATAAGAGCAAAAGCCTGAAGAAAATCTGCTCTAAATCAAATTGTTGACCATCCTCTATGTATCAGACCAGCTTTCATACATCTAATCACAGTTAGGTTACAAACAGTTTAAACCATGAGTTAACAACCGCACTTTTGCCTGCTGGCTTAGCCACAGTGGGGTGGAGTGTCTTCGCAATAACAGCTTTCTGTTCAATCACGCCGCTTCTCCAAAGAAGCATACAAAGAAGAAGTAGGTAGATGATATTTGAAACAATTGATTGATTGATTGATTGATAGGTCAACGATATTAAAAAATTTGTAATGCGAATGTCCCATCTACTAAATAATCTGGAAAAGCAAATTTATGACCATCTCTGCTTTTGCCCAGCGTCTCCAGTTTTTGGCTGACCATATTATTTTGCAATTTGTAATTACTTTAATTGCACGCCATCATTATTGTCGTGAATAATTTCAACATCCAAAATTATTATAATTATTACCAAATTAAAAATAAGATTAAAGTCGTAATGGGTTGAAATTATTCACATGAAACATTGAACCCCAGGTTGGTTGAACTTTCAACGGTTTCCGTAGGAAGTTCAATCAACTACAGTGCAATTTATAAAATGCAATAATGCAATTAAAAGCAAACAACCCGTGGCGTGACCGGATCCACGCAAGCAAACTATACCCGGGTTCACCGATCAGGCGATTGGAAAATCAGGTGGGAGTCGATCACATAAATATGACGAATCAATTAATGAGGGATAGTTATCGTCAGTGAGAGTGCTAGCGAGTGCCCGTATCGTGGTGTCGAGGGTCGGTTTGTTAGCAAGCTTACTAGTGATCGCTATCCTTCCTTAAAGTCGCCATTCAAAGTCAAGAATAGAAAGATGATCTTATTAATGTAAGTTAATTTTATATATTTGGGAAAATTAGTAAATAAATGTATTAAATGAATAAACCGGGTGTTATTTGACTAAATGAGAAAGCTACCCCCCTCAACAACCAACATGGAACATTTTTGGTAATTATAGGTACCAAGTATTAGGGCCCTAGAGCAACAAGGGCCTTAAATACGACATTATAATGGACCCTTTGCTCTCCAACGATTAGTCAGCTTTGTGTATATTTTTTGCACATTGTAAGGAAGCACCCGGTTTTGAACTTTGTGTGTCCTGGAGTACGTTTACGCTCAAAATATTTACAAAGTAATTAAGTTTTAAGTCTAAAAACAGGAACTTTTCACCACATAATTGGATAGAAAAAAAATCTTATTATAGCTCGCAATTAAGCGACTTAACCTCCCCACCTTAAATTTCTCTTCTGAGGCCATCAACAAAATATTTGCTATTAATCCGAGCTGCAACCTTTGGGGGGGGGCAAAAATCAAAAGTATCGTATTATATTGTCGTATTTCAACAAGAGGCGATAAAACCTAGATTTATTTCGAATAATATTGTTCCAATATTGGAAATCTCACACTTCCAAGAATCTTACAAAAGCGATTTGTGCTAAATTAAGTGGAAAGTTTTAATTCGAAGCTTTAATAGAACTCTTTTGGTGCGAAGTTTACTGTGTAATTCTGCTAATTTGTTGTGACTAAAAATTGAAAGTTCAATAAATTAATGGAACTTTTCACGAATATTATCCAAAAAATGCGAAATCCGATTTACAATTTATTTAATAATGATATAAAGATAAAACTAGTAAACTAATTACATTTTTTATAATTTTGGAATGCTATTGCTGCTGTAAGGGCACCGCTTCGCATGTATTGTTTGTGCACACAATCCCTATCATTCGACACCAACATTGATTACAATCTTTCTTCCATGTATCTTCAAAATTACATCTTTGTCTTAAGTGGTGAGCCTTTTTTGGACTGAAATTAAAAATGAATCATAACTAGATTTTCCAGCCCTTCGTCAAACATGGTCACAGAGCGCATGTTATTGTTAAGCGGCGTTCACAATGAAGTGGGGTCTTGCCTTGCTTCGGTAGAAAACTGGCAATTGTCAATTAGATTAAAGCATTTTCTTCCATCTTTTTCTGTGATTAAAAAATCATTCATTTTGATTGGCTCTTGCTAACTTTCTATTGAAGCAAGGCAAAACCCCACTTCATTGTGAACGCCGCTTTAGATTAGTTATTACGCCAAGGTTTGCATGCAGATCGAGGAATGACTCTTTAGTTTAAATGTTGAGCGAAAGGTCAAAAAACGTAATTTAGACACAAGGACTTGTATTTCGGGCTTTGGTCGTAACGAACCAACCAAACCTGGGTTTGATTAACAGATAGCCAATGTCCATTTTCGGACTTTGGGCGCAAAGTCATACGTCATTATGACTTTTACAATTAAAATCAAAATACTAACCATTTTGATAAATCACAATTTAAAACAGTTGCATTCCCTCTATCAATTGCACACTCACATGGGTAGACTTCGTCTAAAGTATAATTTAGATGTGTTTGACATTCTAAAATTAGGATTATTATTAACAGAATACAGAAACTTTCTTAAAATATTCATACCAAAATCCAAACAAAAAATTTCTAAACTTATAGCACAACACAGAAACGCAACAAAAATCAAATTATTAAAATAGTTCATGTCGTATTTGTTACTTAAGATTAAATCATGGCAACAAAATTTATTGCGTATTTAATATTCCAATTTGATAATAATAATCCAAGTTTAATAAATTATAATTATCGGCTTTTTTTTAACTTTTGTATGTATTGGTTCGCGAAGATTAAATTATATTATTATTAGTATTCAATCAATGTTTCTATTTGAATTATTTCAATAATAATTAATAGTTATTTTAAATTAATTTTTAAATAATTAATTTATTATTATTATTATGGGATGTAGTTTCAGTGAAAAATTTATTCCGGCAGGAAAAAGAAAATTGTCCTAAAATCACAATTATAAAAAAAATAATCTAAAACGAGAGTAAAAAATGATATTCTTGTTGAAGAATTAAATTAAAAGTTTCAAATTTCGCTCTTTTCCATTAAAAATTCTAATGCTTTGTAAATGGAAGTTTACTTATCAAATTACTTACTCGCGATGTTATGATGTAATAATTAACACATTAAAATTAAACCTCGATTTTCAAAATAATATTAAAATAATTTTTTAATATGAAAAATATAAAATTTATTCTGCTTATTTTTAACACACGTTATAACAACGTGAAAAAGACGCGTATTAATTTAAACGGGTAATTTGCTGGGTATCGAATACAATAAAATTTACATCTGCTTTAAGATCAATAAATTGTTAATTATGAACTATAATTAGCATAAACAAATATTATACTACAATTACGTTAACAATTTCGAGTTTGCGACGTTGTTCCTGCCATTATTTAAGTATGAAAGTTTAACTTTAATTAATATTTTACGTTAGTACTATTCATTATTTTAAGTATCCAGGTAAGGCACTGATTAGTTTCTTACTTTACGCACAAGAGGGAAACATTTTATCGTACGTATGAGGTTTAATCCTAAATTAAAACAAACTTATAATAAAAGCAGAGGATGGGCTAGCAAAATTACTTTAAAATTGGTCCTGGAATGTAATTATAATGCTAAGCACATGGAGGTTATTCTTGCTTAAGGCATTTTAAATGTTCAACACATCCCTTAGCGAGCATAAAACAAAATAAATTACAAATTGTGTTCCGCAAGATTAAAGTCTTATTTCTTTTAGTACCGGCAATAAACATAATTCTTTAAAGGCGCTGCCATCGTTTTAATCCGCGGTTGGGATCTTATGCACTTAACTTACACCTCTCTTAATTTCTCTATTATTTTATTTTTTCGACTTGTTAACTCGTCTAATATTTTGCTAATCCGCTTCTTTAGATGAAACTTCCGGCCAAATTTTAGAACCACCACTAAATTCATTACAAAAGTATTTTAACTATCAAAGCCTTTATTTCATTTCGTTCCCGCAATTAGAACGTGATTTAGTCCTTAACTTTATTAATTTTTGAAATTTAACGATTGAACCTCAAAGTTGACCGACCGCCAGCGCAGTCACCACATAAGCAATAATTTTAGCCATTATGCAACTGCAATTACTGGAAATCTTAATTGCTGTAATTTTGGAAAGCATTAAGGTGCCAGGTGGATTCGTCAAATTGATCGAATTTCCCGTTTAGAGGAAATTTTTTGTTTCTCTTTGGAGCAACAATGGTGGATTAAATTACAGATTTGTGATGTAGGATGTAAAGGAATCCTGAAATAGTTTTCAATTTTGGATCGACATGCAAACACTTATAATTCTATTTGAATTATAATTGCTAAGCCACTAAGCTGAAGTTGTGGGAATTTTAGGGTTCAATAATCAGTGTGGTCATCGCAGAAAGCGTAATAACAGTTAGAACATGATGTATGATATTAGATAGTTTAACCACTTGGGTCGCGATCTCTATGTTGTAATCCCTTGCAACCAAGTTAATTAAACTTAAATGATATTGCTTAAACCAATTGGAAATGAAACCATATTATTACAATACATTTTAGAAAGACATAATCCTAATTTAACAAACTTGTGCTTGAGTTTTGAATTTACAACTTTAACTGTAAGTGAAAGATATTGATACTTGTTTAAGGGTGGGTTATTGGGCTAAAGTTTAGCTATCTCGCAAGTTAAACTGTTTGCTTTTTAAATAGTAATTGCTTTTCGTAATAGCTTCAATAGTAACCCCTCAGAATTTCAAATCGATTCTTTAAGTCGTGTTTAAATTAAGTATGACAAGCTTAAAACACATACCCCAGCCTTAACGATTATTTAACTAAATAACTCAATAATTTAACTAAAGCCCATTAAAATGTAGAGATTTTCCTATGTAATAATAACTGCAAGAATGAAATTCAGTATAATAATTTGCTAGAAATCCTCTCCTTCTAGAAAAAAATACCAAACTTTTCCATGTGAAATTATAAATAGTTTATTTTACAATAATAAATTACAATTAATAAGTCTTCGAGAAAAAAATGAGTATTAGATAAATTAAGAACATTTATTTGTAGTACAAATCGTCCCCAAGACTTGAATGCACCAGCACTTATTGCATTCGTTAAACCAAGTGGTTCCAATTTCACAGCGTCGAAATTTTGGATCCGTATGTGTAGCACTACAAAACAAAAATAATTTGATTTAAAATTTTTAAAAAATCATTCCTTTACCATCTCCGTAAATCGCATCCTAAAAACTTGGCATCGGAGCACGTGCAATAATTACATTCATTTTCCATGTATCGAACACCAGGAACGCACTCTAAAAACACAATTAAATTTGAAACATTTAACGCAATTTAATTAAAAAATCTTACCAAAATACTCAGCACCAGCAACGTAAGCTGATGCGAAAACGAAAAATAACAGTAAAAATGTAGTAAGATTCATTATAACTTAGAGCAACGTGATCGGATGTTACGAAGAAATTAATTAATATAACGCAAATTGCGTTTTAATCAGGTATTTATGACTAAAATTCCCCCTTACTGGGTCGCAATTTTTTTTTATCGTAAACATGATAAACTTTTAAATTACGTATAAATCGAAAGGTGAGTCATAATCCACAAATAATTGGTTACAAAAATTATTAAAAACAAGATTAATTATGTTTTGTTGTTAATTTTGTAAATATTCGACAGATTTTCCAAAAATTACGATTTTATTGGCGTTCTTAAAATATTATTATCTCGAAGTTATTTAACCACGACGATAACCTCTTCTTGTTCATAAATTAATAAACAGGATAAAATTTTGTGTTTACTTAATTGTTTATACTAAGCATGATTAAATTATTTTAAAATTGTTTATATAATCTTAAAGTAGAATGTAGGTCGTAAGTTCGTAATAAATTAATCATAATTTAGCAATTTGAAATATTTTAAACCCGGGTGCAGGGTACGTCGAAAAAAAGAACGACCACGCAGAGCAATGCTGCTTTTTTTTACAGTTGAATTTACAATTTAGATATTTTTGTGATCTAAAATTATTAAATTATTGACTTACCACCGTTTTAGTTTGAAAAAATTCTAGAATTAAACTTGTTGGTTTTCTGTTTGGTTTAAAAAAAATCTGTTAGAGGGCTAACTTTAACAACCGGTTCAACCAGGTTAGATATTCGAACCCAAGTAAAATGCGCCCTTATAATTTAAATAATATCATGTTGATTTCTACAACTTTACATTGCTTTCAATTTGTTTTTTATCTCGCCCGTTGTTAATTTTTCGATTATCAATTTTAGTGCTCTTAAAATAACAATAAACGTATAAGTGTTAATTAAAAATTGATTAGTTTATTTAATTGTTTTTGAACTATAATTTAATAAGGAATTTTGTTGAGAAAAAATTTAGTTTCGTCCACTCACATCTTTGAAACTGTTGCAAATTCTAATCCTATAACTAGGAAGTTCTATAATCATTTTATGGGAAATTCGATGCTTTCAAGTCGTGCAAGGGCGCCTGTGCTCACGAAGGGTTAAAAATTTTGAATTTCTGTATTAAGAAGGTTAAGATAAGGTAGTTCAATGCGTTGGTAAGTGTTTCAAATTTTCTTAAATTAATTATTAACTTAATTAAATTAATTATTACCATTGAGAAAGCAATAAATTGTTATGGTTAATTGAAAATTTTTACAACCTGTTGAGTATTTCATTAACGCTTGTCTTGGCTTGTGCTATTATAGCTAAATCTTCAATTCTTCAGTTACAATTTTGAAATTGTTAGAAGTTCTAATCAAGTAGCCATGAAGTTCCTTATCATTTTGGGAATCTTAGTGTTAGTTGCTGTTGCTTACAAGAAGGATTTCAGTACGAAGTTGGGTTAAAAGCTAATAAATTTTTAAACATTTTAATTTTGCAGAATGTGATACTCCTTATACATTAAAGGCAAACGATTGTAATTTTTGCTTGTGTACCAAAAACGGATCTCTTCCGTTATGTACCAAAGGGAATAAGTGGTAAGTCTACCCAGATATCTTAAAATAAATAACACTTGCCGTTATCTCGGCAACGGACGCTCCGCATTTTCTCTTTGACTTTACAGTGATTCCGAAAAATACAAAAGACTCAAAAGTTGCTTAGTTGGACGCTACTGGAAAAAGCAGTGCAATCGTTGTTGGTGTGTTGAAAATTTCGGAACTATTTGTGAATGGCGATCATGTAAGAAAAAAGGCTACGGTCCAAAACTTACCCTCCGTGGGCAAATTCGAAATAAAGGAATTGCTAAATCGCTTCTGGTTAATTAATTTAGTTTAATATTTTCAACCACAAGGAAGGAATTTTTAAATTTGGACCAACATATAAATAAAGTAAATGTTTTATTATGTTCTTTTATTTCAATTTCAAATTGTTTTAAAATTATGCTCTAATTCTGTTCAATTGCACCACAATTGTACATCATTTTAACACAATTTGAATTTGTGCACAATTATATTATATCGAAATTGTGCCACTTTTCAACACAGATTTTTCTAGTACATTAGGTGCTAATATAATAGTGGATGAAAGTTTAGCTTTAATCCTTCCCTTCTTTTTTGTACAACTTTTTGTAGCACCAAGTGCTACAATTTGTAGTTGGTGAACCATTATAACCGCTCATAATCTCTGTGTGGCATTCTGGAGAAGAAAGAGTTTGAAAATTGCATGCAGCAATTACTATGTAAGTCACTAGCGTTTTTTAGATTAGTAATAAACTAGCGACATAATCAAAGGCGTGTCTAAAAATGACACGGAAAGGGGTGAGTAAAATTTGAATGTACTACTGCCATTCAAAAGTTCAGACGTGCTCTAAGAGCGCTTAAAAAGAATATAGATTTATGTACCTATCTATTGCGATGTTATGGTCATTCGGCGTCAACACCCCATACTTCTTTATCTCCGACTACAATCAAAAGTGCGCCCACGACGTTCTGCAACGATCTCAAGAATAAACACCAAGCTTGTGTCCTTCTCATTCAATGCAAACAAAATTTCAAATTGGTGGGTAAAGAAAATTTTGAAAATATTAAAATTATAGAACCTGTGATCCCCGAATCGACCAGGTCTTCTTTTTTTTCGCACAGATCCTCCAGAAATTTTGAAAAATTGGGACAACTCGCCGCAAACCCAACTCGCCGCTGTTAATTGAAAGAGTTTGCATTTCGTGATTGATGACATTATAGCTTTAATCCTTTCCTTCCTTTTGATAAAGTCGCAGGGACTAAATGAGCGTTTAAAAAGTTAGAAAATCCATAAAATCTGAGATATTTAGAATTCAGGAGTACAAAAATTGCAAAAGCAGCACAATATTCAAAGGAGGGGGTTCTTGAAAAATTAGGACAATCCTCCCTAAAGGACGGTTGGTCACCTTAATGTTAGTAGTTATTTTTTCAAGAAAATTCTAAGCCGTAAATTTTCATTAATTTAAGGGTATTTTGATTTCAGATTTTATAATATTTTGAAAATGTTAAATGTTCTTCAAATATTCTGGAACTTCATGAAAATACCAATCCTATTACAATAAAGACAGGAAAAATAACAAGAAAATTCTAAGCCGTAAATTGTCTTTCATTTAAGGGTTTTTTGATTTCATATTTTATAATTTTTTTGAAAATGTTAAATGTTCTTCAAATATTCTGGTACTTCATAAAAATACTAATCCTGTTACAATAAATACAGGAAAAATAACAAGAAAATTCCAAGATGTAAATTGTCTTTCATTTAAGGGTTTTTTGATTTCAGATTTTATAATTTTTTTGAAAATGTTAAATGTTCTTCAAATATTCTGGTACTTCATAAAAATACTAATCCTGTTACAATAAATACAGGAAAAATAACAAGAAAATTCTAAGATGTAAATTGTCTTTCATTTAAGGGTTTTTTGATTTCAGATTTTATAATTTTTTTGAGAATGTTAAATTTTCTTCAAATATTTTGGTACTTCATGAAAATACTAATCCTGTTACTATAAATACAGGAAAAATAACAAGAAAATTCTAAGATGTAAATTGTCTTTCATTTAAGGGTTTTTTGATTTCAGATTTTATAATTTTTTTGAAAATGTTAAATATTCTTCAAATATTTTGGTACTTCATGAAAATACTAATCCTGTTACAATAAATACAGTAAAAATAACAAGAAAATTCTAAGATGTAAATTGTCTTTCATTTAAGGGTTTTTTGATTTCAGATTTTATAATTTTTTTGAAAATGTTAAATGTTCTTCAAATATTCTGGTACTTCATAAAAATACTAATCCTGTTACAATAAATACAGGAAAAATAACAAGAAAATTCTAAGATGTAAATTGTCTTTCATTTAAGGGTTTTTTGATTTCAGATTTTATAATTTTTTTGAAAATGTTAAATTTTCTTCAAATATTTTGGTACTTCATGAAAATACTAATCCTGTTACAATAAATACAGGAAAAATAACAAGAAAATTCTAAGATGTAAATTGTCTTTCATTTAAGGGTTTTTTGATTTCAGATTTTATAATTTTTTTGAAAATGTTAAATATTCTTCAAATATTTTGGTACTTCATGAAAATACTAATCCTGTTACAATAAATACAGGAAAAATAACAAGAAAATTCTAAGATGTAAATTGTCTTTCATTTAAGGGTTTTTTGATTTCAGATTTTATAATTTTTTTGAAAATGTTAAATATTCTTCAAATATTTTGGTACTTCATGAAAATACTAATCCTGTTACAATAAATACAGGAAAAATAACAAGAAAATTCTAAGATGTAAATTGTCTTTCATTTAAGGGTTTTTTGATTTCAGATTTTATAATTTTTTTGAAAATGTTAAATATTCTTCAAATATTTTGGTACTTCATGAAAATACTAATCCTGTTACAATAAATACAGTAAAAATAACAAGAAAATTCTAAGATGTAAATTGTCTTTCATTTAAGGGTTTTTTGATTTCAGATTTTATAATTTTTTTGAAAATGTTAAATATTCTTCAAATATTTTGGTACTTCATGAAAATACTAATCCTGTTACAATAAATACAGGAAAAATAACAAGAAAATTCTAAGATGTAAATTGTCTTTCATTTAAGGGTTTTTTGATTTCAGATTTTATAATTTTTTTGAAAATGTTAAATATTCTTCAAATATTTTGGTACTTCATGAAAATACTAATCCTGTTACAATAAATACAGGAAAAATAACAAGAAAATTCTAAGATGTAAATTGTCTTTCATTTAAGGGTTTTTTGATTTCAGATTTTATAATTTTTTTGAAAATGTTAAATATTCTTCAAATATTTTGGTACTTCATGAAAATACTAATCCTGTTACAATAAATACAGGAAAAATAACAAGAAAATTCTAAGATATAAATTGTCTTTCATTTAAGGGTTTTTTGATTTCAGATTTTATAATTTTTTTGAAAATGTTAAATATTCTTCAAATATTTTGGTACTTCATGAAAATACTAATCCTGTTACAATAAATACAGGAAAAATAACAAGAAAATTCTAAGATGTAAATTGTCTTTCATTTAAGGGTTTTTTGATTTCAGATTTTATAATTTTTTTGAAAATGTTAAATATTCTTCAAATATTTTGGTACTTCATGAAAATACTAATCCTGTTACAATAAATACAGGAAAAATAACAAGAAAATTCTAAGATGTAAATTGTCTTTCATTTAAGGGTTTTTTGATTTCAGATTTTATAATTTTTTTGAAAATGTTAAATATTCTTCAAATATTTTGGTACTTCATGAAAATACTAATCCTGTTACAATAAATACAGTAAAAATAACAAGAAAATTCTAAGATGTAAATTGTCTTTCATTTAAGGGTTTTTTGATTTCATATTTTATAATTTTTTTGAAAATGTTAAATGTTCTTCAAATATTCTGGTACTTCATAAAAATACTAATCCTGTTACAATAAATACAGGAAAAATAACAAGAAAATTCTAAGATGTAAATTGTCTTTCATTTAAGGGTTTTTTGATTTCAGATTTTATAATTTTTTTGAAAATGTTAAATTTTCTTCAAATATTTTGGTACTTCATGAAAATACTAATCCTGTTACAATAAATACAGGAAAAATAACAAGAAAATTCTAAGATGTAAATTGTCTTTCATTTAAGGGTTTTTTGATTTCAGATTTTATAATTTTTTTGAAAATGTTAAATATTCTTCAAATATTTTGGTACTTCATGAAAATACTAATCCTGTTACAATAAATACAGGAAAAATAACAAGAAAATTCTAAGATGTAAATTGTCTTTCATTTAAGGGTTTTTTGATTTCAGATTTTATAATTTTTTTGAAAATGTTAAATATTCTTCAAATATTTTGGTACTTCATGAAAATACTAATCCTGTTACAATAAATACAGTAAAAATAACAAGAAAATTCTAAGATGTAAATTGTCTTTCATTTAAGGGTTTTTTGATTTCAGATTTTATAATTTTTTTGAAAATGTTAAATATTCTTCAAATATTTTGGTACTTCATGAAAATACTAATCCTGTTACAATAAATACAGGAAAAATAACAAGAAAATTCTAAGATGTAAATTGTCTTTCATTTAAGGGTTTTTTGATTTCAGATTTTATAATTTTTTTGAAAATGTTAAATATTCTTCAAATATTTTGGTACTTCATGAAAATACTAATCCTGTTACAATAAATACAGGAAAAATAACAAGAAAATTCTAAGATGTAAATTGTCTTTCATTTAAGGGTTTTTTGATTTCAGATTTTATAATTTTTTTGAAAATGTTAAATATTCTTCAAATATTTTGGTACTTCATGAAAATACTAATCCTGTTACAATAAATACAGGAAAAATAACAAGAAAATTCTAAGATGTAAATTGTCTTTCATTTAAGGGTTTTTTGATTTCAGATTTTATAATTTTTTTGAAAATGTTAAATATTCTTCAAATATTTTGGTACTTCATGAAAATACTAATCCTGTTACAATAAATACAGGAAAAATAACAAGAAAATTCTAAGATGTAAATTGTCTTTCATTTAAGGGTTTTTTGATTTCAGATTTTATAATTTTTTTGAAAATGTTAAATATTCTTCAAATATTTTGGTACTTCATGAAAATACTAATCCTGTTACAATAAATACAGGAAAAATAACAAGAAAATTCTAAGATGTAAATTGTCTTTCATTTAAGGGTTTTTTGATTTCAGATTTTATAATTTTTTTGAAAATGTTAAATATTCTTCAAATATTTTGGTACTTCATGAAAATACTAATCCTGTTACAATAAATACAGGAAAAATAACAAGAAAATTCTAAGATGTAAATTGTCTTTCATTTAAGGGTTTTTTGATTTCAGATTTTATAATTTTTTTGAAAATGTTAAATATTCTTCAAATATTTTGGTACTTCATGAAAATACTAATCCTGTTACAATAAATACAGGAAAAATAACAAGAAAATTCTAAGATGTAAATTGTCTTTCATTTAAGGGTTTTTTGATTTCAGATTTTATAATTTTTTTGAAAATGTTAAATATTCTTCAAATATTTGGGTACTTCATGAAAATACTAATCCTGTTACAATAAATACAGGAAAAATAACAAGAAAATTCTAAGATGTAAATTGTCTTTCATTTAAGGGTTTTTTGATTTCAGATTTTATAATTTTTTTGAAAATGTTAAATATTCTTCAAATATTTTGGTACTTCATGAAAATACTAATCCTGTTACAATAAATACAGGAAAAATAACAAGAAAATTCTAAGATGTAAATTGTCTTTCATTTAAGGGTTTTTTGATTTCAGATTTTATAATTTTTTTGAAAATGTTAAATATTCTTCAAATATTTTGGTACTTCATGAAAATACTAATCCTGTTACAATAAATACAGGAAAAATAACAAGAAAATTCTAAGATGTAAATTGTCTTTCATTTAAGGGTTTTTTGATTTCAGATTTTATAATTTTTTTGAAAATGTTAAATATTCTTCAAATATTTTGGTACTTCATGAAAATACTAATCCTGTTACAATAAATACAGGAAAAATAACAAGAAAATTCTAAGATGTAAATTGTCTTTCATTTAAGGGTTTTTTGATTTCAGATTTTATAATTTTTTTGAAAATGTTAAATATTCTTCAAATATTTTGGTACTTCATGAAAATACTAATCCTGTTACAATAAATACAGGAAAAATAACAAGAAAATTCTAAGATGTAAATTGTCTTTCATTTAAGGGTTTTTTGATTTCAGATTTTATAATTTTTTTGAAAATGTTAAATATTCTTCAAATATTTTGGTACTTCATGAAAATACTAATCCTGTTACAATAAATACAGGAAAAATAACAAGAAAATTCTAAGATGTAAATTGTCTTTCATTTAAGGGTTTTTTGATTTCAGATTTTATAATTTTTTTGAAAATGTTAAATATTCTTCAAATATTTTGGTACTTCATGAAAATACTAATCCTGTTACAATAAATACAGGAAAAATAACAAGAAAATTCTAAGATGTAAATTGTCTTTCATTTAAGGGTTTTTTGATTTCAGATTTTATAATTTTTTTGAAAATGTTAAATATTCTTCAAATATTTTGGTACTTCATGAAAATACTAATCCTGTTACAATAAATACAGGAAAAATAACAAGAAAATTCTAAGATGTAAATTGTCTTTCATTTAAGGGTTTTTTGATTTCAGATTTTATAATTTTTTTGAAAATGTTAAATATTCTTCAAATATTTTGGTACTTCATGAAAATACTAATCCTGTTACAATAAATACAGGAAAAATAACAAGAAAATTCTAAGATGTAAATTGTCTTTCATTTAAGGGTTTTTTGATTTCAGATTTTATAATTTTTTTGAAAATGTTAAATATTCTTCAAATATTTTGGTACTTCATGAAAATACTAATCCTGTTACAATAAATACAGGAAAAATAACAAGAAAATTCTAAGATGTAAATTGTCTTTCATTTAAGGGTTTTTTGATTTCAGATTTTATAATTTTTTTGAAAATGTTAAATATTCTTCAAATATTTGGGTACTTCATGAAAATACTAATCCTGTTACAATAAATACAGGAAAAATAACAAGAAAATTCTAAGATGTAAATTGTCTTTCATTTAAGGGTTTTTTGATTTCAGATTTTATAATTTTTTTGAAAATGTTAAATATTCTTCAAATATTTTGGTACTTCATGAAAATACTAATCCTGTTACAATAAATACAGGAAAAATAACAAGAAAATTCTAAGATGTAAATTGTCTTTCATTTAAGGGTTTTTTGATTTCAGATTTTATAATTTTTTTGAAAATGTTAAATATTCTTCAAATATTTTGGTACTTCATGAAAATACCAATCCTATTACAATAAAGACAGGAAAAATAACAAGAAAATTCTAAACCGTAAATTGTCTTTAATTTAAAGGTATTTTGATTTCAGATTTTATAATTTTTTTGAAAATGTTAATTGTTCTTCAAATATTCTGGTACTTCATGAAAATACCAATCCTATTACAATAAAGACAGGAAAAATAACAAGAAAATTCTAAACCGTAAATTGTCTTTTAAGGGTATTTTGACTTCAGATTTTATAATTTTTTTGAAAATGTTAAATGTTCTTCAAATATTCTGGTACTTCATAAAAATACTAATCCTGTTACAATAAATACAGGAAAAATAACAAGAAAATTCTAAGATGTAAATTGTCTTTCATTTAAGGGTTTTTTGATTTCAGATTTTATAATTTTTTTGAAAATGTTAAATGTTCTTCAAATATTCTGGTACTTCATAAAAATACTAATCCTGTTACAATAAATACAGGAAAAATAACAAGAAAATTCTAAGATGTAAATTGTCTTTCATTTAAGGGTTTTTTGATTTCAGATTTTATAATTTTTTTGAAAATATTAAATGTTCTTCAAATATTCTGGTACTTCATGAAAATACTAATCCTATTACAATAAATACAGGAAAAATAACAAGAAAATTCTAAGATGTAAATTGTCTTTCATTTAAGGGTTTTTTGATTTCAGATTTTATAATTTTTTTGAAAATATTAAATGTTCTTCAAATATTCTGGTACTTCATGAAAATACTAATCCTATTACAATAAATACAGGAAAAATAACAAGAAAATTCTAAGATGTAAATTGTCTTTCATTTAAGGGTTTTTTGATTTCAGATTCTATAATTTTTTTGAAAATATTAAATGTTCTTCAAATATTCTGGTACTTCATGAAAATACTAATCCTGTTACAATAAATACAGGAAAAATAACAAGAAAATTCTAAGATGTAAATTGTCTTTCATTTAAGGGTTTTTTGATTTCAGATTTTATAATTTTTTTGAAAATGTTAAATATTCTTCAAATATTTTGGTACTTCATGAAAATACTAATCCTGTTACAATAAATACAGGAAAAATAACAAGAAAATTCTAAGATGTAAATTGTCTTTCATTTAAGGGTTTTTTGATTTCAGATTTTATAATTTTTTTGAAAATATTAAATGTTCTTCAAATATTCTGGTACTTCATGAAAATACTAATCCTATTACAATAAATACAGGAAAAATAACAAGAAAATTCTAAGATGTAAATTGTCTTTCATTTAAGGGTTTTTTGATTTCAGATTTTATAATTTTTTTGAAAATATTAAATGTTCTTCAAATATTCTGGTACTTCATGAAAATACTAATCCTATTACAATAAATACAGGAAAAATAACAAGAAAATTCTAAGATGTAAATTGTCTTTCATTTAAGGGTTTTTTGATTTCAGATTTTATAATTTTTTTGAAAATGTTAAATATTCTTCAAATATTTTGGTACTTCATGAAAATACTAATCCTGTTACAATAAATACAGGAAAAATAACAAGAAAATTCTAAGATGTAAATTGTCTTTCATTTAAGGGTTTTTTGATTTCAGATTTTATATTTTTTTTGAAAATGTTAAATATTCTTCAAATATTTTGGTACTTCATGGAAATACTAATCCTGTTACAATAAATACAGGAAAAATAACAAGAAAATTCTAAGATGTAAATTGTCTTTCATTTAAGGGTTTTTTGATTTCAGATTTTATAATTTTTTTGAAAATGTTAAATATTCTTCAAATATTTTGGTACTTCATGAAAATACTAATCCTGTTACAATAAATACAGGAAAAATAACAAGAAAATTCTAAGATGTAAATTGTCTTTCATTTAAGGGTTTTTTGATTTCAGATTTTATAATTTTTTTGAAAATGTTAAATATTCTTCAAATATTTTGGTACTTCATGAAAATACTAATCCTGTTACAATAAATACAGGAAAAATAACAAGAAAATTCTAAGATGTAAATTGTCTTTCATTTAAGGGTTTTTTGATTTCAGATTTTATAATTATTTTGAAAACATTAAATATTCTTTCCAAGCGGTTTAGACTGGAATTTTTGTATGATCTCGAGATTGGAATTATTGGCCGTTCTCCACTATTGGATCCCGTATGTACAGATGGGCTTTATAATGATTTTGTAAAGAGGAGTTTGTTCTCTAGTTTAAATCCTGATTCGCATTCCAGTATCCCCAACATTCTTCTGTAGTAAAGTTCGAGCTGCTTCCGTTTTACCCAAATATGGTTTTTGTATGTTAATCATCTGTCTGAGTATAAACCAAGGTACTTTGGACTTGTGGTGCACAACTTAATAGTGTTTGCTCCTGTTTGCGGAACACTTTAGTTCCCTCTCAGTTGAGGTAGGCAGGATACATCCAATTTTGGTAAATTTTTTTGGTAAATTTTAGGCCAATTTGCAATGATCAGCAAATTTCTTGTTTACAATATTGCTTTTTGCATTGTTTACTATCATCCTCCACCTCGGAAATTTTTAAATTCTCGGCCAGGACCAGTAGTTCCTATCCCCAAAACTTATTTTCATTGATGGTGGTCGGAAGATTTCGCGGCGAGTTGTCCTAGACCCGGATAATTTGCCCCTAATTTGCAACACCTTCTCGTTGGAAGGCTGATTTGGAGCTACCTTCTCTTAACAAAGATCAAACACAAAAGATTGGTTCTTCTCATCCAAATCCCATCTATCATCTTCCCTCTATAAAAAGTTTCTTTTTTTTGTCACTGTTTTTGACATAATCAACCAAATCAACCAATTAAAGAATTAAAAAAATTAATTAAAAATCATTATTAATTTTGTCACAAATAAACAACTAAATTTTTATGTAGTATAATATCTAATACTTAAAATTGTTTTGATAAAATAAACTCAAATGCTATGCAGATTTAATTAATAAAATTTATCTACAGTAATTATTAAAACTTTTATAAGTGGGAAACCTTCTGCACCTGATGGTATGGAATTCCCCCCATTACCGGTACCAGGACAAGAGCAGAATGAAGACTATGTTGGTCTTAGTGACTCTGAAGATTTTGGAAGACACCCTAAACATAGATGGAGTTCTCCTAAGACACATCCTAGGGATGCCGAAATGTCCCGTGTTGAAGTTGGGGGGGGGGTTATTTAATAAAACGTTCAGGGTCATACCCACAAACTATGTTCATACAAATTTTGTACTTTAAAATTTTTTTTCTTTTATTTCTTATCGCGACATGTGCTAATTTTTATATTGTAACTTTAAGTACCATTAAAAAAACAATAAATTATTATGGTTTATTGTAATTTTTTACAACCATTTGCAAACTTTTTAATACATAATCGTGGCTTGTATAAATTGTGATAAAACTTCAATTTCTCCACTTACAATTTTGAAATTGTTAGAAGTTCTCATCACCTAACTATGAAATTCCTTATCGTTTTTGGAATCTTAGTGTTTGTTGCTGTTGCATACAAGCAAGATATCAGTATAAACTTGGATTAAATGGGTGATAAACTTCATAAAGGTTTTAATTTTGCAGATTGTATTCCTGGTGTTCCATTAAAGGAGAACAACTGTAATTCTTGCATTTGCGCCGGAGGAGATTTTCATATAAAATGTAACGCAACAGGTTGGTAAGTATGCCCAATTATGTTAAAATATATAATACTTGCCATTATCTAACGGTCATTCCGCATTTTTTTTTAAATTTACAGTCCATTACAAAGAAAAAAAAATACCAGAAATTGCAAAATGGGACTATCCTGGATGAAAGAGTGTAATCGTTGTTGGTGTCATAACTTTATAGGAATTATTTGTGAAGACAAAGACTGTTCGATATACTTAAGTTAATA
This sequence comes from Rhagonycha lutea, assembly GCA_958510855.1. Lineage (NCBI taxonomy): Eukaryota > Metazoa > Arthropoda > Insecta > Coleoptera > Cantharidae > Rhagonycha > Rhagonycha lutea. The sequence continues at coordinate 5,622,182 of OY294038.1, forward strand.
TTATCAACCATTCGGAAGGAATTATTATATTTTAAGCAACATAATATTATGAATAAAATAAATGTTTAAAAAATTTCAACTTGTTTTAATAATATTCCTGCTGTAAATATACAAAATTATTTTACCCTAGCTGTTTAGTATTTTTTTATTATCTCAGAAGTAGAAGACAATTAATAGATAGAACTTTTAGATTTAGGTGCTGGACGAAGACTCGGCATGTAGTCGATTCTCTCCCCTTAAAGAGAGACCACATGCTCCAAGCCCTGTTTTTGCCTTAGGGGGAGGAATCACAACAGACAGGTCACACTGAGGTAGATAATTGTGCAATTGTGTTAACATTTTTCACAAACATGTTTTAAGATGGGTAGGATCAAGCACGCATAAACAAGAATTGTCCCCCAGTTTTTGGTTTGAGAAGGCCATTTCGTTTGGGTCCAAATTGGACAAGGATGGTTCAGAAACATGCTTTGAGATTTACTTACCATCTTATCTTTAAACTGAGGTTTTGGTGTCCGCCAGGGTTTCAACCTTCCACACCTTGCAAGTTTCCTTGCCACCTTTTTTTTAAATTTAATCCTTATTGCAACATTTATTTAATTTTTATTTTAACTTTTAGTACCAACAGCAAAACAATAAATTGATATTGTTAATAGTAAATTTTTACAACCCGTTGCAAATTTTATTAATACATCTCCTAGCTAGTATAAATAGAGATTAAACTTCAATTTCTTCACTTGAATTTGTTAGAAGTTCTAATCACGTAACCATGAAATTCCTAATCGTTTTGGGAATCTTAGTGGTTGTTGCTGTTGCATACCCGAAAGATTATTTCAGTATGAACTTATATTAAATGGGTCATAAAATTTATAAAAAATTTTGATTTTGCAGAATGTATTGAAGGTGTTCCATTAAAGAGAAACGATTGTAATTATTGCACGTGCGCCGATGGAAAAGTTGAGATATGTACCGCGAATTTGTGGTAAGTGTTGACGCTCTTCATTTTTTCTTTATAATGCTTCACAGTTATTCCGAACGACACAAAGCTATGAAAAAATGCCAAGTGGGACTTTCCTGGATGAAGGACTGTAATCGTTGTTGGTGTAGAAGAACAGGGACCATGTGTGAAGACAAAGAGTGTCCATCCGATCAACCTGAAATTGATGATATGGATGAAATTATTCCATATAATCGTAAGTAAAATAATTGTTTTAATTTAATTTATTTTTAATTATTTACTTCACTTAATTTAATAATTTAAACCACCAAGAGAGACGGTCATTGCCTTGCAGCTAACACAGTTGGATGTGAATGCGGGGTACCGGGTTCAAACCCGGGGAGAGTCAAACTTTCTTATGACCAAGTCTCCGTGCTTCGGAGGGCACGTTAAGCCGGCGGTCCCCCTGAGTTGACGAATTGCCACCGTTAACAAAAAACAGGGCTACAGGCACATCTGAATGCTAGCCTAGGAAGCTGCTACCGGATGTAAAACAATGATAGTCCAAAATCGATCTGCGGACTACTCACCAACCCATCTGGCCAGCGTGGTGAGTTTTGGGCAAACCAAACCTCCATAATATGGAGAGAAATTTATTTTTGTAAATTGTGTTGATGTGGGCTGTAGTTTGGTTCCGCTTGACCGTGTGATCGAAAAATTTGACTGCGGCATGATGAATTTGTGTGGGAAGTCGGGGAATGTTTGCTAATTCGTGTAGTTCGTATAATCGGTGTACATATTTGTGCGATCCGGTGATCACTCGGAGGTACTTGTTCTGGCTACGTTGTTGGATAAGGACGCTTTGTTCCACACCGGGGAAGCATAAAGGAGTATAGGTAAAATCATGGTTTTATAAATCTGAAGGCGGATATTTGGATGTAGTTTATTTCTACAGGAAAGAAGCGGGAAAAGAGCGTGCATTCCACGAGTGGCTTTCTTCGCGGTTTCTAGAAAGTGATATTTACAACTTAGTCGTTTGTCTAGGATAACCCCTCAACTATTTGGACGTCGGCGTCGATTTAATTTCTACTCCGTTCATGTTAAGTTTGTTTGTCATTCTATCACGAGTAGCATTCCAAATGCTATTATTATATTTTGGCGGAAATCTATGCATCACCCTGTGTGTGTTTCAAACACGCGCATCGTATTGAATTTCGAAAATTTGTCAAAATATCATTCTTCGCTTATCTTTATGAAAGGTGCAAGTTTCATTTTTACGTTTGTGCAATTTTATGTTTCAAAAGCCACAAATTGTTAGTTTATTGAAGTGATCTTTTTTATTTTACCTTCTGTGCTACATTTGTGGGTTTTTTTTTTCGTACTACCACGTCAATTTTTTGTGACGTCTATTTTTGGTTTACAATTTTAATTATGGTTTTTTGAGCGGTGCACATGGTGTGGTAGCCGATGTCCATCTGGTTGTTTTTATCCACCAACCATATGGTTATTTGTATGGATATGGGCCAGCAGTTTGGTTATCTTGTTTCCACCTGTGATAACCTTGATTCCTGTGTCGAACCACCTGTGGCAGCCATTTTTAACGATGTTGGAATTTCGTTTTTGGGTTCACCATTCCCGTATGAGATCAATGGAGAGGGCAGGACTGATCAACATTCGTTTATCCCCAGCTTCACCGCAGTTTTGCGTTTTTGATTAAGAAGTGGTGTGATAAGTTTGTCACTTTGGCCGTCTCTTTTGACGATTTTTCCGTACCTTTTGGGAAGACGTGCGAGCTCCATTCCAACATTGTGGGATTTCTTGTCGTAGCGGTAGCGTGAGCCTATACCACTATTCCATCTCTAGTGGTTAGGACAGCACCAACGACGTAGGATGGCTGGAAAACCATTAATTAGTTTTTTTGTGGAACCGCATTTAGGAGATTTGCTTGCCTTAATTATTTACATCGTCATTAAGATGCCATACCGTTCGCAGGTGAATTGATTCTTGTTTAATTGTGCAGTTTTTGTTATTTTTAGCTTTACACCTGAAACTCAGTTTAAACGATGAAGCATTAATATTCCAGAGGTTCCAAAAGAATTGAGATGTTTAATCGGACGGATTGAGGTGGAAGGGTAAGTTAGAAAGCAATTGCTGTATTTAATTTTACTTGATGATATCTCTTGCGAATGTGTTATTTGCAGTCAACTTTTACCAACGTTTTTATGTCTGTGTTGGGCAATCTCCTGGATGCGCGGATTATTTTGGTGAGTTGTTTTCAGATAGCAACTCATCTGTTATTTTATTTTTTTATTTGATTGTCCCAGGGTATCCCTTCAGGTTATCCTGGATTTCACTTGCTTTGTTATGTGTTTTGTGTCTCCTATTGGAGTTTTGGAATCAGATATTGTCAACCCCATCTATTATCTCAACTTTGTTTTTTGAATAAAATCAACTCTTATTTACTTCTGTATTTTATTCAGAGGACTGGCGCCCGAAAGGTTTTTTTTCCTTAGTTAGTTGTTGATTGATCGCCTGAGCCAACGGAAGAACCTACGAACCGCGTCCGCGCGACCCATGCTCTGGCACTGGACGGGGGTGTAATCCCTTAGCTGGCCTGTCTACCATTCCATTCGTAGATCAGCGGTGCAAGTGGCCTAAATTAGAGCAATTTGTGTTACACACGTTTTTGTGAAAATGTGGTCGTGGTAGTTTTTGCGGCGTTGACCTGCAGCCGCCAGTTCGATGGTCTCGTCCTTGGTTTTTGCGGCTGCGGATATGCCGGTATCGTCCGCGTAGAGAGTGAGTGTGGTTACGTCCGTTTTTGGTATGTCGTTTATGAAGTAGTTAAATAATGTTGGGGAGAGGATAGCGGCTCGAGGGACACCGGCCGGTATGGGTTGTGGATTTGATAGTGAGTTGTTGATTTTGACTTGGAAGGATGGGTTTGCAAGGAAGCTGGATAACAATTTTATGATACAAGTTAGGAAATTCATGACTATTAAAATTAAGAATAATTGTGAATTTTATTAATACATCTCCTAGCTTGAATAAAGAGAAATTAAACTTCAATTTCTTCACTTGAAATTGTTAGAAGTTCTACTCACGTAACCATGAAATACCTAATCGTTTTGGGAATCCTAGTGTTTGTTGCTGTTGCATACACGCAAGATTTCAGTATGAACTTGGATTAAATGGGTCATAAACTTTCTAAAAACTTTCATTTTGCAGCACAATGTGTTCCTGGTGTTCCATTAAGGCTAAACGAATGTAATTATTGCTCGTGCGGCGGAGTATGTACCTCGAAGGACTGGTAAGTGTTCCCAATTATCTTAAAATAAATAATATTACTGGCCGTTATTTCACTGACGTTCTTCATTTTTTCTTTATAATTCTTTAAAGTGACACCCCCCGAACTAATGCTCTCAAAAAATGCCAAGTGGGACTCTCCTGGAGGAAGGACTGTAATCGTTGTTGGTGTAATAATTCAGGAACCATGTGTGAAACCAAAGATTGTCCATCTGATCTACGTTAAATTGATGATATGGATGAAATTATGGAATCTAAGTAAAATAATTGTTTTAATTTAAAATATTTTTAATTACTTCACTTAATTTAATAATTTAAACCACCAAGAAGGAATTGTTATTATTTTATGCAACAGATAAATAAAGTAAACGTTTAATAATTTTCAGTTGTTTAAGAATATCATATTTCTTGTTGTAAAGATAAAAAAGGACTATAATTTGGGTCTAAATTGTCAACAAATTTAAATTGTGCTCAATTGTGTACAATTGTATTATTTTACTTCTAGCACAATAATTGTACATCATTTTAAAACAAGTTGGATTTGTGGATGTTACGGTAAATGATGACAATTCGGTCATTAACGTCAATGGCCGGACAATGACGTCAATGCCCGGCCAATAACGTCAATGACCATACCATTTTGGGCGATGTTGACATTTAAAATTTCATATGTGGCTTTTACATCATTGACCGGGCAATGACGTCATTGCCCAATACAGAGTGGCCAATGATGATACTACTATTCTACGATGATGATTGTTGTATAGCAAAACTGATATTATTTTAGTTGGCGGTATTTTTTTTTCTATTCCATCATAAAGTGACATATTAAATGTGCTGTGTACTTTAGGGTGCGATTTTAAGGACTGTTTCAAAACTTCATTTACAGCTCGAAATTAGTTATAGATACAGCATTAATTTTTTTTAACGGAAAGAGGAGAATTTGTGAAGGTCATGATATAATTTTTAGTCAGTTTTTATAACGGATTTATATTTTGATTATGTTAATTGGCGATTTTATATAAAAAGCGCACAATTAATTAAAATTTAAAATATGTCATAACTACAAGAGACAGGATAGTTAGGCAAAAACAGATCGGACGCCCTAACATAATTATAAATAAGCCCTAACTGATTTCAAAAGAAACCAACGAAAATTTACTTTCATTCTTTGCAACCAATGAAAGCCGCCATTTATAATGAAACTGCAAATGTAGGTAACTGCGTCACCTGTTGAAAAAGTTCTTATCCTGATGATAGATCGGGTACTTAAGATAATTTACAATAAAAATGATTAATTTAAAATTTTCTAGTTAATTGTTGATTTTAAATGATTAATTTAAAAAATGTATTTAATATTTATTATTGTTTTAAATTTTTGTTAATTTTTATTACTTTTGGTTAATAAATGATTTTGCCACAATGAATACAACACACCTAAATGTCACTTGCCCATTGGCTGTCAAATTCAAATCACCATTTTTCTGTTCCTTCTAGCATTTATTTTATGTTATCATCATTGTCCAATCCTTTTTGGCCAATAATGTCATTGACCGGCCAAAGACGTAAATATTACCATCAAATGAAAATATTTGCATCATTGCCCACCGATAACGGGCGTTGACGTCAATGACCGGACAATGACGTTAATGGCCAGCATAAATGGGCATTGACGTCATTGCCCGGCCATTGACGTCAACGCCCGATTTACATCATTGACCGTAACATGGACATAAGATGCCAAATTGAGCCACTTTTAACCTTTAAGTGGTACCGTCAGCGTCTCCGAGTCGAAGTTCCCATTTGAAATGCATGTAGGAAAGATTCACGGCACTACTGAATGGTTAAACATAGTTTTTTCCAGTATACATTTTCGTTTTGGTGGTAATATAACAGTGCTTGAAAATTCTGATTTAATTCTTACTTTTCTTTTTGAGAAACGACTTTAAAGTAGATTTTATACACTTAAAAATCAAAACTTCAGTTGTTTTACTATATTTTAAGCGAATCATGGATTCATCGAATCCCAAAGGATCGAATCTCAAAAAACTGTTGGCTTAAAACATGTTCCTCGTAAGTCATAATATTACATCCTTTTCACTATATTTACCTTGCTTATGTAACCGTGATCTCCCCTTAGACCGATTACACCTGCCGCTTGTACTTTCGATGGTCGTGAAAGTGGTCAGGTTTGGATATCTAGTCCACAGTTCCGAGAGCTTGGGTAGCGCGGACGCTTTCGTAAGTTCGATGATGTTCGTTGTGCTGTTGTTGGTGGCCAGTCATTACAATTGGCTCTAGTATGCCAAAGACAGTTTCTAAAAAAGGTAAAATTGTGGGCGCCAGTTAGCTGCATAAAAGAAACTAATAGTTCATTTTTAACTAACAAAAAGGTATTTAATTTCCACACAGCCAGTATGAGTACAAATATAAGTCGAGCTAAAGCTCCAAAACATTCGAATAAAACGACTGAAGGTCCTAAATAAGAAAATTGGATCACAGATCCTAATTCTGATGGAGTTTGATGTTCTTACTGTTTTGTCCATTGAAATCTAAATATGAGGTCTTCCTCATGCAAAACTGTCTATGGTTCTAATGCTAGCAACTAAGATAAATCGTAAACAGTGAAATTTGGACTTACGTGAACCTTAAAAGATGTTCTGCGAGTGTGGGTCTACGATCGATAGAGGCCGTTCACAGTCGACTTGACTAGTGGGTAAGTCGTTGATAATTGCGCGAAAACTCAAAAAACACATGTAACCAGTTATATCAAAGATGCAAAGCTAAAGCCAACGAATCTAAACGTAATCACACAGAAAGATTCAATGGCAAATCAGGTGCAAATCGCATTTTACAAGGTAAGGTATCTTTCGTGGAACTCGACTGTCCCTTTTATCTGCATAGAGTAGCAAAAGAGGATTAATCCACCTCGTGAAATGGATTGTAAAGACTTCAATAGAAGTGGCAATATTCCGACAGGAATGGAAAAGCTCCGTTATCATACCAGAACAAAAGCTATTGCAAAATGAATATTATATTGGTCTCAGTGAATGGGGAATTTTGGAAGACCTTCCAAACATAGATGTAGTTACCAGTTTCGGTTGGATAGGCACACATAAAATCGTACGTCCTACCTACTACTAATTACATTTTCTACCTTTGGGGCTGCGGTAGGCTAAGTGCGATATAAAGCAAGGATCAAAAAATCAAAAGTGAACTGTGTTCCATATACAAATCGACTAAACTATAGTGACTAAAAATGGTAAAAATTGCCACAAATAAGTAGTCGAATACTGAATGAGAACTCTATTTATTTTCAAAAAAAAAAAAAATACATTCGTATCCATAAATTGAGGGGGTCCATTGCAAAACTCGTTAAGTCCACTTTAGTGAATTTGACAGGAGAAGCAAAAAACGCATGTTGGGTATATAAATGTGTGTAGTGATACCCACTTTTCAACAACGATTTTCTATGCTTTATAGCAAATTTTTCAGCGTGAAATTTTAACCATTACTAGAATTAGGTAAATGCAAGAAACGTGGATTTAACGAGTTTTGCAATGGACCCCTCAATTTTTGCTTTCCCCGACGAGACATCTATTAAAATTACAAATTGTGAATTTTTAACTTGTATGTTTGGGTTTACTTCGTTGATAATTTTTTTTTTAATTTAATCCTTATTGCAACATTTGTTTAATTTTTATTATAACTTTTAGTACCATCACCAAAACAATAAATTGATATTGTTAATAGTAAATTTTTACAACCCGTTGCAAATTTTATTAATACATCTCCTAGCTTGTATAAATAGAGATTAAACTTCAATTTCTTCACTTGAATTTGTTAGAAGTTCTAACCACGTAACCATGAAATTCCTAATCGTTTTGGGAATCTTAGTGGTTGTTGCTGTTGCATACCCGAAAGATGATTTCAGTATGAACTTCAATTAAATGAGTCATAAACCTTTTAAAAATTTTAATTTTGCAGAATGTATTGAAGGTGTTCCATTAAAGAGAAACGATTGTAATTATTGCACGTGCGGCGGAGGCAAAGTTGGGATATGTTCCGCGAATATGTGGTAAGTGTTCCCAATAATCTTAAAATAAATAATATTACTGGCAGTTATTTAACTGACGCTCTTCATTTTTTCGTTATAATACTTTACAGTCCGTGGCAAAACAAAACTCTCACAGAATGCCAAGTGGGACTCGCCTGGATGAAAGACTGTAATCATTGTTGGTGTGATACATCAGGAACCATGTGTGAAGACAAAGAGTGTCCTGATGATCTACCTGAAATTGATGATATGGATGAATCTACTCGTAAGTAAAATAATTGTTTTAATTTAATTTATTTTTAATTACTTCACTTAATTTAATAATTTAAACCACCAATAAGGAATTGTTATTATTTTATGCAACATATTAATAAAGTAAATGTTTAATAATTAGATATGCACTTATTTTGATTCCAGTGTAATTTCTGACTTATTTTTTGAAATAAAATTTAATTTTTATCAAATATTCTGATATTTTATGAAAATATTAATCTGTTGTAATAAACAGAGGAAAATTAACTAAAAAGTTTTAAACCCTATGATGCGCTAGATTTGCAGTTACTTTGATTCCAGTGTAATTTTTTATTTATTTTTTGATAAAAATTTAATTTTGTTCAAATATTCTGAAATTTTATAAAAATATTAATTCTGTTATAATAAACACAGAAAAAATAACAACAAAATTCTAAGCCCTTAGATGCATTAGATTTACACTTATTTTGATTCCAGTGTAATTTTTGATTTAAATTTATTGTTAAAAATTTAATTTAGATCAAATATTCTGAACTTTTATGAAAATATTAAATCTGTTGTAATAAACACTAGAGAAATCACTAAAAAATTCCTAGTCCAAAGATGCATTAGGGTCTTTATTCTATATGTTGAATCTTCCCACCTCATAGCCCACGCAGTATTATTCGGTTGCATACAAGGTTGCTGCTGACTCTTACCCGCCCTGGTGACTTTTACTGCTAGCCTAGCATCAATTTATGATGATTTGCAGATGTAGCACCCAGAAATAACTCTTAGGGATGCATCTCCATGACAATACTAACACAGATCTCTAACTGTCCAAAACGTCATCTATCTTAAGAGGATCTGTGTTACTGACCAAGAAGTCGTGGACCCAAATTCTCATACCATGTCACCATTAAAGTGCCAAATGGCTTGGTAGTAAGAGAGGCCCCTTTTCGTGTTCATCGATGGACTGTACGTAACGGCTTAGCTCATAGGTTTCTACCAATGTCGAAGATTTTGGGTTACTCTTTATTAAATGGTTTTTCTTCACTAGAAATATTCCGGAGGGCGCCAGGAGCAATTATAAGACTATATTGTGTTTTATAGCTTTTAATTAAAACAAAATATAAATTATAATATGAATAAACATACGTCAAAATGAAAAATGAGTCACACATAAATGAAAGATTAAATAAAATTACAAAATTCTTGCTTACTACTAAGATTATAGTACAATTTGATAATAATTTACAGATTTTTATACAATAGGATATGATATTTCTTTCGTTAACGTATTTAAAATTTGCTCTCGAAGGCTTCTACAAGATACAAAGCAGTTAATAGGCTCTCGGTATAGAAATTATACAAGCAGCTATTAGTTAGATATAAAATACAGAAGTACATATATTGACAATGAAAAGCCAATGAAAAATCATATATAATAGGTATTGTTGAATGCTAAAATTAAAATCAAAACTGCACATATAAAAAAACTATAACTAAACGAAAGTTGGGATAACTAAAATTCTACGGCGTTGGCTACAAACTGTATCTTTCATAAGAAGCTATCGACTCTTCGAGTAAATACGTGATTATTATTGAAGGCACACTCGATCTGATATTATTTCTTTCCCAAAGGGCTTTGGATGACATTGTTATTAAAGTTGTCGGTTTCATTGATTTGTCTTCGCAAATTACTCTCGACTGCAATCACTGCAATGAATACTGGCGAATAACTTTCGATTTCTACTGAAAATGGGTCATAAACTTTCTAAAAACTTTCATTTTGCAGAGGAATGTATTCCTGGTGTTCCATTAAAGGAAAACGATTGTAATTATTGCAATTGCGGCACCGGAGGAAAAGTTGAGATATGTACCTTGATAATGTGGTAAGTGTTCCCAATTAGCTTAAAATAAATAATATTGCTGGCCGTTATTTCACTGACGCTCTTAATTTTTTCTTTATAATTCTTTAAAGTAACAACCCCCTTAGCAATGCTCTCAGAAATTGCCAAGTGGGACGCACCTGGATGAAGGACTGTAATCGTTGTTGGTGTAATACAGAAGGAACCATGTGTGAAGCCAAAAAATGTCCATCTGATCTACCTGAAATTGATGATATGGATGAAACTATGGAATCTAAGTAAAATATTTGTTTTAATTTGAAATATTTTTAATTACTTCACTTAATTTAATAATTTAAACCACCAAGAAGGAATTGTTATTATTTTATGCAACAGATAAATAAAGTAAATATTTAATAATTTTCACTTGTTTTAAGAATGTCATACAGCTCCACCAACGTTAGAACCGACTTTAGGGGCGTGTCAGGCGCTGCTAAAATTAAAAATGTACACTCAAATGAAGAAGTTTCCCGGCGCGAATATTTAAAATCCATAAATTATTTTGTCAAATTGCAGTCACTAAATACGTAAAAAATGTTACAGCAAATATTAAATAAAGTACTTTTGGAATAAATTATAAAATAACACGAAACCGAATAACACAAAAAACCACGACAAATGTAAACACACGCAATGATTTGTAACTTTTACAACAGAATCTACTTGCGAAATAACTCAATGTTCATTGGTTCATTCAAATTTTTATCAAATTAGTTGGCATATTTGCCGCGTCCTTTCTAAGCTTGGTGGAGCTGTATTTTATATTGTAAGATACAAAAAGGTGTCAGTACACTTTTTCTTCTTCTTCTTCAGGTGCCTATCCGATTTCGGATGTACGGCGATCCCTCCGACTTAGCCAAGAAGGCTGTACCAGGGAAATGTTAATGTTAATGGGGTGGTTGTTTGCCTTCCCTTAGTCCACAGATCACTTTTGGACTTATTTAGATCATTAACATTTTAAGAATATTTCTTGGCATATTACTCTCGGTGGTTTACCATTGCCTTCCGAGGGGAGACGGTCAGAATAAAGTTCTTGCTTTACTCGGATTCGAACCGGGTATTTAGCGTTCATAGTCAACTCGCGTGACCGCTAAGCTCCGACCGCCTCAATCGGTCAGTACACTTATAAATAAGCTGATTTTATAACTGGCATAATTTGGGCCAAACTTGTCATCATATTTAAATTGTACTCAATTGTGTACAATTTCTTGTATAATTCCCTTCTAGCACAATTGTACATCATTTTAACACAACTTGGATTTATTGAAACATCTTTTAAATATCTTTTGTTTTCTATATTTGTTTTTAACATTTTTAGACACTTTTTTCATTAGCGAATATCTGAACACGCGCAACAGGCCTGGGGCCTCAAAATAAGCAACATTATTTTATTTTATTGTTAAAGAGTGAGACATAGGGAAATGAAACATCACTCATAAACACAGAAAAAATAACGAAAAAATTCTAAACCCTATATCCAGTTATTTTGATTCCAGTGTAATTTTTGATTATGTGTATTTTGAGTGTAATTGTATTTTATTTTGAATATTATACAACAGTGTCCAGTAATGACCCCGACATCTATTAAAATTATTAGGAATTGTGAATTTTTAACTTATTGCAACATTTGTTTAATTTCTATTGTAACTTTTAGTACCATCGCCAAAATAAAAATTTTTTTTATAACCTATTGTATATTTTATTAATACATAATCATACCTTGTATAAAATAGAGATTACACTATAATTTTTTCACTTGAAATTGTTAGAAGTTCTAATCACGTAACTATGAAATTTCTAATCGTTTTGGGAATCTTAGTGGTTGTTGCTGTTGCATCCAGGGAAAGTATCGGTAGGAACTTGGATTAAATGGGTGATAAACTTTATAAAGGTTTTAATTTTGCAGATTGTATTCCTGGTGTTCCATTAAAGGAAAACGACTGTAATGGTTGCGCTTGCTCCGGAGGAGATTTTCCTATAGCATGTACCCTGAAGGCCTGGTAAGTGTTCCCAAGTATCTTAAAATAAATAATATTACTGGCTGTTATTTAACTGACGCTTTTTATTTTTTCGTTATAATACTTTACAGTCCATCAAACCAAAACAAAACTCTCAGAGAATGCCAAGTCGGACGCACCTGGATGAAGGACTGTAATCGTTGTTGGTGTATTAGTTCAGGAACCATTTGTGAAGACAAGGAATGTCCATCAAATTGATCCTGTGGATGAAGGTTTTCCAAATAATCCTAAATAAAGTAATTGTTAAATTATTTTCAATTACTTCACTTAATTTAATAATTTAATCCACTAGGAAGGAATTGTTATTATTTGATACAACAGTTAAATAAATTAAATGTTTAATAATAATTTTCACTTGTTTTAATAATATCATATTTCTTGTGGTAAAGATAAAAAAGGACTATAATTTGGGTCTAAATTGTCAACAAATTTAAATTGTGCTCAATTGTGTACAATTGTATTATTTTACTTCTAGAACAATAATTGTACATCATTTTAAAACAAGTTGGATTTGTGGACATAATATGCCAAATTGAGCCACTTTTAACCTTTAAGTGGTGCCGTCAGCGTCTCCGAGTCGAAGTTCCCATTTGAAATGCGAGACAAATGGCATCATGTAGCAGAAACATTAGACCATACCCATACCAAGTTTCATTCATTTCTAACGAGTTCTGACTTGTCACCTTTCATTTTTGTAAAGCGAGTTAGCATGCTATTGTCATTGTTAAAAAAATAAAACCACGAACAAATTTTCAATATTGTTTTAAATTGGGCAAATCGGCCACAGAAACTTACGAAATGATTTAAAAGTGGATGACAAGGATTCGATGAGTTGTTCACGAGTGTTGGAGTGATTTCTAAGTTCACAGAGGGTGTTACGATTAACACGCTTTTAAAAAAATTACGCCTTTAAAAATAATATAATTTTACTTATTCAATTTTATAAAATAAATAAAACTTAAATATTACTTATTCGATTCGTTGGTAAATTACTAAATATGTTTAAATAAAGAACGTCTGGGAATTTGTTATTGTATAAAAATAACCATAAAATTCTTTATGTTTAAATTAGTCAATTTTGCAACTTTAAATCTAAATGCTAGAGCCTACAGACTGGTATCATATTTTTCTTAGACTTTCATTGTTACTTGCATCCTGGTAAAACTTAATCTTATTGGTACACGACTAACAGGTCACTCTGAATAACCAATTAGAAACAGTTATTCAAAAGATAAACCGAAAGGAAGGGTACATTTCTAAAACGTGAACACACTTGTCTTCTGGCTTTGGTTCAGTAAAGAAGTCATTATGTTACGAAATGAATTAGTTAACTTATCGCTAACACTTTTAATCTGCCTTAAAATAATAATGAGTGTCAACTCAATTATCGTATAAACTAAGATAGTTATTTATCAAAAATCTATTCGAATATTTCGTTTGTGAATTCTACAATTATTAAAAATGTATCTAATTTTAAGAAGTTACGAAATAAATTTGGTGAACTCTTTAAACAGTGAATTATAAAATACAGTGTCCTTAAAAATATGGATAAATGTATCGCCGAATTGGAATTTCATGGATTTTGGACCACGTACCATCAATAATTAAAGAAAGTAAATGGATTGGGAAATCAACCAACTTTGACAACAAAATGCGCACAATGAGTGAATTCGTATTTATAATAAACTTTTGGGTACGTACCTATCACAATTATAATTTATCGAATTTCTATTTGGTAAACTTTGATTACTGGTTTAATTCCTTTAGTTTTTGATTAAATATGATCTTTTAATAATTTTGTCACATTTACCGTAATCACAGTTTATTTGTGTATTTATGTTTTTTAGAATAAGTTTTTGTGTATTAATTATGATAGATGTTACTCCGACTTTTAAATTACGAGTCAAGATTTGTGATCCATTTTGGCTTTTGTAATATTAAAAATGTATCGTTCAATTAAGTTATTTCTATATATTATAATTTTTTTATCTAATTCTGATTGATTTAATTTCTGTCTTTTCAACCTTTAATATAAAAGAAAAGCAGGGTAAGTATTCTCACTTAAATGCTAACTCCGGCCTTAAGATAAGATTTCATGCAGAGCTAGCTGGTCTGAGTTTTAAAAAGAGCGAAATCGCAACAATGTCGCCCGCAAGTGGAGCATTTAATTAAGAATAGCTTTCTGTAAAAATTGAATCAATCAGAGATGGAGGTTAAATTACGAATCGTATTGGTAAATAACAAACTCTTAACTACAAAATTCTTTAGTAAAAAATGGGAAGAAAATGTTAGCGATATTAAAAAATCTTTAACAGAATTTAATAAAATATTAAAAAACAATTTAACGTATGAAATTATCGAAATTTCGAAATCAAAAATTAGTTGCATATCAAATAAAATAAGCAATAACGATACAAAAGGTTTTTTGGCTAAAGAAATAAAAATAGAGGAAAATTATAATGAATAAATACCTACACATAAATGGAAATTAGATTCATTTTAGGGAATCAACGGTAGGATTTCTGGTCAAATACGATTTTTGATTTTTAAATAACAGCATAACTTTTACTTTTATGTCTCTATACCTTAATTTGGTGTATTTTGATAAAAATATTTTATATGAGTATAACGACTTCATTTTTGTATAACTATTTTAAAAATTCCTTAAATATTCAAACTTTTTGCTAGCTAAATGTTTAACGTTGATTAAACAAATGAAGTAACAATTTGTTTTAATGTTATCTGATTGGAAAGTAAGATCGGAAAAAATATTATTTTTGATGTACAAAAATAATGTCAATATAATTTTTGATTTTAAATCAAAATTAATTATGAAGAGAATATTGATTACTGATTTTGATAAAGTAATGAGATGTTGGGTGAGATTGAAAAGACCAAATAATCCCAATTATGACTGATTAAAATCCTGATTATGACTACTCCTGTTTCTTGAGAAAAATATCGAAATGCTTCCTCAGTAATTTCGAATCTATTAATACCGTTGTAAATATTGATAAAAAAAGCTTTTTGTATAAATTATTTTAATTAGCGCTTTTTATGAAAACATTGTCGTAGACAAATGTTTATTATGACTAACATTATTACGAACTTTTCTTCAAAATTTGAGTTAAACTATTTTTTTTGTTTTTAATGATTAATTTGTAATATTTAAGAAAAACTTAAATCTTCCAAAAATCAATTTGAAATTATCTAATCCTTTAAAATTATTATTGACGTTTACTATGTGAGTATCCTTGGAAATTTTAAGTCGATCTATTTTCTTTTGTCATAAAATATTATTTTGAATATTATTTATTATTATAATAACGTAGCTAAGCTTCCTAAAATTAAATTGAGAAATTATCAAATCTTTTAAAGTATATTAAAGTTTAATTTTGATCGTCCCTTAACAAATTAAAGTAAAAAAAAAAAAAAATTATTTTCTGTGTAATCAAGTAATGTAATATAAATTACTATCTAATTAATTGTCGGAAATTTTATTAAACAAATTTTGATTTCTTGTGTAAAAAAATATTTAAGTCAAATTAACGTGTAACATAATAGCTATTTTATTTTTTCTTGTAAAACTGGATCGTAAACGAATGGGTTTTGAGGGAGTCGGCGCTTTCGAGCAAATTTGTTTAGGTATGAGGTCATATTATCCTTTTGTTTAGGAATGAGACGAACTCAGAAGTTTTAACTGATAAATAATAACTACTAAATTAAATTTTTTTAGGAAAATATAAATTAATTTTGTATAGAACTTTTTAATAACCCCGTGTAGTAACGAATTACATTTTTTATTCTTAAACATATGTTTCTTTATGTCTTATCAATTATAAATTTTAAATTAGATAAATTTTGCTTCTTTGAAAATCATTAATAATTACCTTGATCAAGTAATTAACTTAAAATAATAAATCAATTCTGTTAGTGAAAATTATAAAAACTAAAATCTCTTTCATTAAAATTAATAATTAACTTATATTTTTAACTTGTTTAGTAACCCTGTTTTATACTTGCGAGAAGCAACTTGTTTGGTGACCCTTGTTTCTAAGAGACGATGATATCATAGGTATCGAACCCTCGAGTTCATAACTTAATAGTGTAATTCTTTTTAATAATTAACTCATAACGTATTCGAATATTT
Organism: Rhagonycha lutea; assembly: GCA_958510855.1. Classification (NCBI taxonomy): domain Eukaryota; kingdom Metazoa; phylum Arthropoda; class Insecta; order Coleoptera; family Cantharidae; genus Rhagonycha; species Rhagonycha lutea. The sequence continues at coordinate 5,638,788 of OY294038.1, forward strand.
TTAAGAAAAGTAAATTTCTTAGTCCCTATTTTAAAAATTATTTTAAATAGCTTTATCAAATATATTTTAAATATCAGAAACTTAGTTTTGAAGATTGTGTTTTTAAATTTCGTAAACATGTAAAGTTAACGTAATTTTTTGTTTTTGCGAATTTTTGGAATTCTAATTATTTAGATTAAAAATTATTTTTGAAAATAATTTCGAATGTTAAGAAAACCATTGCTTCACTTATAAATTCGTAGATGTTTTTACATTAAATGTACATGTAAACGTACAATGTACTAATTATTTAACTATGAGTGGGTCGTTAATTTATATTAGATATCCATTTTAAATCCTTTTAGCTTTTCGTATTTTTATTTGCGGTCATAACGTAATTAATTTTTAAGTAAGTAAAACCCAATTCTTTTAATTTTGGATAAAGTTAGTTTCGTTAATTAAAAAACTAAATTCTTTTACTTTCTGAAAATCTAATTTTTGAACATCTCTTTAAATTTTGATTTTCCAAATTACGTATATTTGAATTAATTCTCTTACATAAAAGTTTATAGATTAACGTCCTTTTATAGATTTTTATTTTTGTTTTTATTGTAGTATAGTAATTTAAATCCTCCCTTGTATAGGAATTTCATGTAGAGATTTTGTCTAGTAATTACTCCTTAGATTTTTATTGTAGATTTTTACGTATTATCAAGTAATTTAGTATTTCCCTAATAAATAATAAAGTATAGATTTTTTGTTTTTGCATGTAATCTTTTAGATTAAATTTTTCCTTGTGTATAAAATTAACTTAGGTTGTCTAATAATTATCAATTATAGATTGACATTTTTATTTTAAGTACGGTCAAGTATTTTAGAAACTCCCTGTAAATAAAGTAAAGTTACCTTGACTATAAATTATTACTTATAGATTTTTATTTTTTGTTTTAGGTATAATTGAGTTAATTAAATTTCTTCTCTGTATATAAATTAAATTAGGCTATCTAATTATTATCATTAATAGATTTTTATTTTGTGTAACCATACTCTTTAGTAAGTAATTTCTTTTAGTGTAAAAAATAACCTCGTTAGCTAATTTTAGGATTTTATCGCGTAAGAATTTTGCTTAAATTATTAAATTAAGTCATTTATAATTATTCTCTGTAAATAATAAATCTTAAATAAGATTTTCGTTAATTCATTTTAGATCAAGAAATATTATTAAGTATTTAACGTAAATTATTTTTAAGTTGTTTTAAAGCTTTCCGTAATATTAAGTTTTATAGTTTTTAAGAATATGTGATTACGTCATTAATTATCGAGACGTCGATAACTAAAGAACAATGACCAACTTATTCCTTACAGGCTACCTCATCAAGTCCGTGAATAACACCAGAGGTGTTCGTTTCATTTATTTTTAGATCTGAAAGTTATACATTACAACTTATTCTGCAATAAATAATATCATTCTAGCTTTTAAAATGGAATTTTATTTAAAAATTATATTTTCTTTTCTAAAATAAAGTAAATTAACTATCAATTATTTAGTCATTTTGGAAACTAGCATTGAATTAAATTTTAATTTTTTCGTTTGATCATTTTTACTGATTAATTTATCATTGGTGTAGGACCTTAACTTTTCAAGTTCAAGGTGAACTTTGTTGTCGTTTCACATTCTTTAGTAATATAATTAGAACATTTTAATTTTATTTTTGCATACATAAATTAGTATCTTTATTATCATTTTTGAATTTAATTATAAAAAAAAAAAAAATTTTATTTATAACTTAGTGTTATGTTTTGAATTACTTAACTGATTTCTATAATAAAATAATACGTACCTTATTGCGTTGATGGATTTATTTTAATTGTATTTCTGTTCTACCAGAGCTCGGTAAAAATTTGAAAAATTATTAGAAGTCCAGTTATGAAATAAAACTTCGATTATCTTTTATACGATTATTTAATGAATATCGAACTAATGCCGTTATAGTATTGTTAAATTTTGTTTGCAGAATTATTAAGTTCAAATTAACTTTAATAGCGTTTGAAATAGTAACTAAACCCTTTAGTGTTAAATTATTTCAGTTCAATTTATTATCCTTTTTGTAAATTAATACTTTTCTTGAATTAAATAAATTCATTATGTAAATTGTAATAACGTTAAATTTTTGTTTTATCTTCATTTTTATTTTTAACCCTTCATTGTTAAATCACTTCAGTTCAATTTATTATTTCTTTTTATCAATCAATATTTTCTTTGAATCAAATACATTCATTATTTAATTTTAGTAACGTTAAAATTATTGTATTATCTTCAATTTCATTTTTGAATTTTTATAAGTAATTTCTTGTTTATCAAATCTCAATTATATTATTTTGCGTAAGTCACTTTACTTTGTTTTTAATTAATCATTAATTAATTATAATAATGTTTTACCTTAATTCATTTAAATTTCTTTTCGACGTTTTATAACTTATATGAATTAAAACAATTTGAATTTCTTTAACAACATTTAATCATTTTAACTTCAAATTAAATTAGTAACTTCCCTTTTTATAATCATTTTTATTAGAATGATGACTTTATCTAGGTAGATTAGTACTACTATCTTAATTTTGTTATCATGTCCTATGGTTAATAAGGATGAGTAGCAGAAGGAAAAAATAGGTAACCCTACAAAATTATTGGAATCGTTTTTCCAGTAATTAAGTAGATACAACTTTTAAGTTGAAATTAATATTGGCGGTTGGCCATATGTAATTGACTCTTTGACAGGTAGGATCTGAACTACAAAAAGAAGTTAATTAAATTTCATATCAATTATAATTCTCGAAGTTAAGATTTATCGAAAACATTTTATTGTCTTTACGATTTATCAACAAACATCAATATTTGAGAATTTTTATGGAACTGGCCATGTAAATATGAATATCTTTAAGTCATTTTAAATAATAAATTTAAAAATGAACAATTATCGGATTACATAAAATACGTATACAATAATTGTCCTGTCTGAGGTCAAGTATTACGAATTATGTAACTTTAATCGATCTGTTATCAAGCATATTTTATTTTTATGTGCTCATTTAATAATATTATAGAGCTATGTTGACTTATTAATTATATTATTTTAATATAGTAAATTCGTTAAGATGTAGGAAGTAATAAACCTTTTGATAATAACTTATGCCTTTATAAAGAGAATATCGAACATTTTAAGTGATTCTAAACAACCACTTACGTATGGCCCTGAACTTTCTTTGAATGTCGAGTATTATTATTTATTTTAGGTTTCTAAAAATTTTATAACAACATTATTATCAGCTTCCCTCATTTCAATAAAGAACAATATGAATTTCATTAAGATTTAGGAATTAATACACCTTAATAATACTACACTTGTATCTAATAGAAAAAAAAATCTCTAACAGAATTAAGTATTCTAAACACCCACATATGTATGGCTCTGAATTGTCTTAAATTTGTAGAGTATGATTATTTAATTTAGATCTCTTAATCTTTTTAACATCATTGTTATCGGCTTTCCTCAGCTCAATAAGAAGAGTTAGGAATTTATTAAACATCTTTTATTAACATCTTGGTTAAGGCCCAAATAAAATTATTTTGGCAATTATTCAGTTGCTGTTAAATAAATAAGGAATCAGAATTACGTCTGGTAATGCGTATTCCAGTTTAAAATCCCTTAGTGCTTCCAAGACATGTGTTTGGCTGTTAAGGAATTACAAAGTTACTTGAGAGAACTTATTGACGACGGGTTTTTAAACAATCATTATCTTTGCCTATACCATTTTGCCGATTACTTTAAGATTTAGTTGGTATAGTAAGTTAAGTTCCTAAATCAACAATTTTTTAAATGTAGGTCAACAATAGTTTAATAATTATAACAATAGTTATATATTATAGTTAATCGTTAAAATATAACAACTAACGATAATAATATATTTTATCTAAAAGATAACAGAATTATCGATGATTAACTTCAAATGATTAGCATCGCGTATCGATTAAATATCGCTAGCAATCTAACAATATCTTATACCGATAAGTCTCGAGCAAAAATCTTATCTTGCCGTCTCTTATCTTAATATTTTCTTTTCGAATCATTCCGAATAAAATAAGAATATTTTATTCCACATAATAATATGGTAGTCTTTGGTCGCAACCCCAATAATGTTTAATCGCTCCTTGATTTACTTTACCATTGATTATGGATTGATCACCTATAGTCGGTAAATGTAATGTTGTTTTGTTGATAGGCTCATTTCACTTTTAATATTTTAATTTTATCATTTTTTAAAATTTTTATTCTTAATAATTAATCAATTTAACGTAGTTATTCCTTGAAAACTTATAAAATTTTGGTATTTTGATATCATAAATTTTAGCATTTTAAATTTGTTTGTCTAATTAATAAATAATCAATCTATTTAACGTAGTTGTCACTTGAAAGCCTATCTGATTTTGTATTTTGTTGTCTTCATTTTTAGAGTTTTGAATTTGTTTTGTCTAATTAATAATTAATGTCGAGTATATTATTACTTTTACTTTTGTCTTAAATAAATTAAGTTTATATTATTTAACTTTAACGTCACGCGTGAATATGTTAAAAAAAAAAAAAAAATTTTTTTTGAATTAACTATAACGTCCCGTGTTGTAAGATTGAACATTATGTCCTTTTTCTTTTCTTGTGTATTGTTGAATTTATTAAATGTCGTAATTTACGAAGTTATCTAAATTAATAATTATTTTAACTATAAAAAATTTAAAATTCCCTTAGCTTAAAATTAGCTTAACCTTAGCTTAAAATTAGCTTAACTTCAGCTTAAAATTAGCTAGTATCTAATTTTGTGTTATTGAAAGACCATTGCGACTAGAACTAAACCTGCCATATTCTACGAAAAAGAGCTCTATAAATATTAAATATTTTAAATGCATCGCATTAAATTTAAGGCGTCTGGCCAATAACAATTTAGGCGTCTGGCCCATAATAATATTTTCATAATCCCCATTCAGGAGTGGCGGATATGAAGTAAGTTTCCATATCTTCTGAAATATTCAATACCGGAAATTGAATATTGTAAATTTGATTCTTCACATCAGGTTAGGTTGGGAAAATTTGAATAGGATGCTTCCTTATAATTTATTGGGACAAATAATGGCAAGACGACTCGGACTCTTGATATTACTCTGTAATTTTATTTGGTTGAATTTCCTTTACAGGACCGAACTTCCTAATTTTGATGCAACGGATTATTTTTGATAATTTATTATCTGAAGTAATACACTTCGAAACTTTTCTAGAAAATCCCTTTATTAATTTTTAATTTTAGGTTAGGTAGGGCAAAACCCAGCTTTTGGTCCCGTTAGTCTTCTCTTGATTTTATTAAATATTTTCTAGATACAAGACGAAGTTAACATAGTTTGATTTTGGATTATTCACTAATTTAATGTAAATATGATTTTAAACCTCGGATGTTGGAAGGAGAACTTGGGTTGATTTCAAGACTTTATTGGGATTAGAGCGCTCGGTTGACGCGGATACCGAATGTCACTCTGTAATTGTTTTGTTTATTAAATCTACAGGTCCGAACTCTGAATTTTGAGGCACCTTTTTATTTTAATAAGTTGGTGACTGTGAATAATACACTTTGTATTCTTAGGGAAATCCCTTTAGTAAATTATTTTTGATTAATTAGGTAGGGCAAAACATAGATTTTGATCCCGTTAGTTTTCATGATATTTTCTAAATATTTGTCTGAACATAATATGAAGTTAATTAGTTTTTTATTTCATTTAAATTACAAAGATTAAGATCTTGAGGATTAATTAGAATGGTTTGTAAATATGATGACCTTTTGTAAATTCTTATGGAATATTTCATGTTCTAAAGCGCATGCACCTGTAGGATCATAGCGGTTCTGAATCCCGTGCAGGAACTATCTACCTTCTCGTACATTGTTAATTAGTCCATGTTAAGAACTCTAATAATTTTTATGAATAATTGATCTTTAAGCCTGTAAATATGATGACCTGATTTTTACCCTGTGCAGTGTTGTAGATATGATTACACTTTTCAAGTTTTTTTATAAACTTTCTTTTACGTGCTGTAAATATGATTGCACCAATACTTTCTGGCTTCATTTCTTGATTTTAGGGTCAGAATATTCCAAATCAAGTGGCGCCTAACATATATTTCCTGAATCAATCCTTTGGTTCAGAAGAACAATAAGATCTTGTTATCATTTTCGAGCTAGTCCCTCCGTGAATATCTCAAGAAACTATCCTTTCCTATTCCAATTCCTTTTGTTTCCTTTACAATCCTTTTCCTACTTATATTGTGACTAAATAAATAATTAATTTTGGTTTTACGAAACATTTTCTGTATGTTTCTAACTTCACTATTATTTTACTACGACTATTACGCATTTTTTTTTGTTTTTTTATAACTTTAAAGGGAATTGTTACGATTAACACGCTTTTAAAAAAATTACGCCTTTAAAAATAATATAATTTTACTTATTCAATTTTATAAAATAAATAAAACTTAAATATTACTTATTCGATTCGTTGGTAAATTACTAAATATGTTTAAATAAAGAACGTCTGGGAATTTGTTATTGTATAAAAATAACCATAAAATTCTTTATGTTTAAATTAGTCAATTTTGCAACTTTAAATCTAAATGCTAGAGCCTACAGACTGGTATCATATTTTTCTTAGACTTTCATTGTTACTTGCATCCTGGTAAAACTTAATCTTATTGGTACACGACTAACAGGTCACTCTGAATAACCAATTAGAAACAGTTATTCAAAAGATAAACCGAAAGGAAGGGTACATTTCTAAAACGTGAACACACTTGTCTTCTGGCTTTGGTTCAGTAAAGAAGTCATTATGTTACGAAATGAATTAGTTAACTTATCGCTAACACTTTTAATCTGCCTTAAAATAATAATGAGTGTCAACTCAATTATCGTATAAACTAAGATAGTTATTTATCAAAAATCTATTCGAATATTTCGTTTGTGAATTCTACAATTATTAAAAATGTATCTAATTTTAAGAAGTTACGAAATAAATTTGGTGAACTCTTTAAACAGTGAATTATAAAATACAGTGTCCTTAAAAATATGGATAAATGTATCGCCGAATTGGAATTTCATGGATTTTGGACCACGTACCATCAATAATTAAAGAAAGTAAATGGATTGGGAAATCAACCAACTTTGACAACAAAATGCGCACAATGAGTGAATTCGTATTTATAATAAACTTTTGGGTACGTACCTATCACAATTATAATTTATCGAATTTCTATTTGGTAAACTTTGATTACTGGTTTAATTCCTTTAGTTTTTGATTAAATATGATCTTTTAATAATTTTGTCACATTTACCGTAATCACAGTTTATTTGTGTATTTATGTTTTTTAGAATAAGTTTTTGTGTATTAATTATGATAGATGTTACTCCGACTTTTAAATTACGAGTCAAGATTTGTGATCCATTTTGGCTTTTGTAATATTAAAAATGTATCGTTCAATTAAGTTATTTCTATATATTATAATTTTTTTATCTAATTCTGATTGATTTAATTTCTGTCTTTTCAACCTTTAATATAAAAGAAAAGCAGGGTAAGTATTCTCACTTAAATGCTAACTCCGGCCTTAAGATAAGATTTCATGCAGAGCTAGCTGGTCTGAGTTTTAAAAAGAGCGAAATCGCAACAAGGGAAGAGAATCGACAGAAGATGCTGAGAGAGCAGGGCGACCGCGTGTCAGTGGAACTGATGAAAACAGATGAAAAACTGATGAAGAATTACCTCGTCAAGGTTCCACTGTGACTGGACCATTCTATAAAGATGTTTTGGATCGATTGCTGCAACGAATGCGGCATGTGAGACCAAAATTGTTGGACAGTGGAAAATGGAGACTCTATTAGCATGATAATATATATATATATTTTTGGTTGTAGTATTTACCACCCACCTTACTCACCTGATCTGTCCCCCCTAGACATTTTTTTGTTTTCAAAAATTAAATTAAGTTTTATTAAAATTATTCTTTTTGAGAATTTTATCTGCATAGAGTCGACGTTGTATTGTTTGAGTAGATACATTAATTAGGGACTCTACTTCAAGTTTAAAGCGAATTTTTGGAGCAGAAAGATTTGGGTCAGTATTGGAAATTGCCTGAAATTTATTATCTTACCTTTTCGTGGTAATTTTTGGCCGGTTCTGACGCGTTAATGATGCCACCTTACTTTCCACCCGAAAAGCAGGAATTACTTTAAAAATTGATGTGGTAGATCTTTTGATTTTTACATTTTTATATTTTTTGTTTTTAACATTTTTAGAAACATTTCCCAGTAGCGGATATTTGATCAGGCACAAGAGGCCTGGGGTCTCGTAAACCAAGGGGCCTCAAAATAAGCAAAATTATTTTATTTAATTGTTTAATTAATAGTGTGACATTTTGATCAAATATTCTGAAATTTTATAAAAATATTAATTCTGTTATAATAAACACTGGAAAAATAACTAAAAAATTATAAACCCTAAGATACATTAGATTTGCAGTTATTTTGATTCCAGTGTAATTTTTTATTTAAATTTTTTGATAAAAATTTAATTTTGTTCAAATATTTCTAAAATTTTATAAAAACATTAATTCTGTTATAATAAGCACAGGAAAAATAACACCAAAATTCTAAGCCCTAAGATGCATTTGATTTGCAATTATTTTGGTTCCAGTCTAATTTTTGATTTAAATTTTTTTATAAAAACATAATTTTGTTTAAATATTCTGAAATTTTTATGAAAATATTATGTCTTTACCTTGCACCTGTACCTGGAAGGTCCATAGAATACCCTATTTCCCGGTCATCGTACCAGAACCAAAGCTATTGCAAAATGTATATTATATTTTGGTCTTAGTGACTGGGGAATTTTGGAAGACCCTCCAAACATAGATGTAGTTACGAGTTTCGGTTGGATTGGCACACATAAAATCGGACATTCAACCTACTGCTATTCGCATTTTCCACATTAGGGCCTGCGGTAGGCGAAGGAGCATAAATCAAGGATTAACAAATCAAAATTGTATTATGACCATATACAAATCGACTAAATTATAGTGACTAAAAACCAAATCAAGTCAGGGACGTATCCATAAAATTATTGCTTTGATAATAATCGATTAGAATTTAGAATCAACTTTTTGATTTGGATGTTTATGGGATCATTTTTTTTTAAATTTATTGCTTATCTCGACACGTGCTAATATTTATTGTTACTTTTATTACTTGTACCATCAACAGAACAATAAATTGTTATTGTAAATAATTGCAAATTTTTTACAACCAATTACATATTTTTTTAATACATTTTTTGGCTTATATAATATTGAGATAAAATTTCAATATTTCCAATTACAACTTTAAAATTGTTGTAAGTTCTGATCACATAATAACCATGAAATTCCTTATCGTCCTGGGAATATTAGTGTTTGTTGCTGTTGCATACAAGGAAGATTTTAGTATGATCTTGGATTAAATGGATCATAAACTTTCTAAAAACTTTTAATTTTAATTAAAATTAAAATATAATTAAAGGACAGTTTAATAATCGTAAATAGAAGTAAGTGAAAAAAGGGTCGATGTCTCGAGAGTCCTGGGCTTGCTGTTCGCATACCATAATTTTATACCAACTTGTACTTTCAATTATTTCAATATTGTACAGGACAATATCAATATTATAAAAATTTACATGTGGTCGTTTGAAGATAAGAAACATTTAAATTTGCTTGTTATTTTAACACTTGCTAATTTTTATTGTAATTTGAGTACCATCAACAAAAAAATAAATTTATTAATTGGGAGTGTTAATTGTGAATATTTTACAATCAGTTGTGTATTTTTTAAACATCTTCTGGTTTGTATAAATTGAAATAAAGATTCAATTTCTCCATTTACAGCTGTAAAATTATTGCAAGCTCTAATCACAAAACCATGCGATTATTTTGTTACCATTTATTCCAATATAACAGCAGAATTATATCTCTAAGGCCCAGTTTATCAATCTCTAGTTTGTGTCCCAAGTAAATTTATCTGACAAGTAAAATTTTTAAAAGACCTTTTAAATGGCTTTTATGGCCTTTAAAATTTATTTGTCAGATAAATTGACTTTGGACACTAAAAAAAAAAAAATTTTAAAGGCCATAAAAGCCTTTTAAAAGGTCTTTTAAAAATTTTACTTGTCAGATAAATTTACTTGGGACACTAACTAGAGGTGGATAAACTGGCCCTAAATGGATTATAAATTGACTTAAAAAATTACTTAGTTGGTCATTTCATTAATCCAAATTACATAACTACATAGCTTTTAGTACTGCCATAAATAAAACAATACATTGTTATTGTTCATTATGAACTTTTTACAACCAATTGAAATTTTTTTTAATACATTTTCGGGCCTGTATAAATCGAAATGAAACTTAAATTTCTCCACTTACAACTTTGTAATTAAAGTCTAGTGCCATTCTAATTACGACCGTAATGTAAATTTTTATCTTGAAGTACGAAGTTGTTATATGGGTAATTATTATAATTTTGAATCAATTAAATCCTTAAATTTGTTCTTTTTTTCAAAATTTGTTTTTATATTGTAATTTTTAGTACCATCAAAAAACCAATATATTTTTAATATTATATCTTCTGGCTTGTACCTATTATTGAGATATATAGCTTCAATTTTTCCATTGATAACTTTGAATTTTCTGGAAGTTCAAATTACATAACCATGAAGTTCCTCATCGTTTTGGGAATATTGGTGCTCGTTGCTGCTGCATACGGGGAAGAATTCAGTATGAACTTGCATTAAATGGATCATAAACTTTATAGAAATTTTAATTTTTCAGAATGTACTGATGGTGTTGCATTAAGGGAAAATGACTGTAATAATTGCATGTGCTACAATGGAGAAATTGTAGGATGTACCTTGGCCTATTGGTAAGTTTTCCTAATTTTCTTAAAATTTAATGTACAATCCGCTTTTTTAAATTTTACAGTTCATCCCAAGAAACCAAGAAAAGTTGCGAAGTGGGATCCTCTTGGATGAAGCTCTGTAATAAATGTTGGTGTCTTAAATCATTACGAACCGTTTGTGAAAACAAGCAATGTGTTTGATATTCTAACTGATTTTTGGTTACTTCATTTAATTTTATAATATCCACCACAAGGAAGCAAATTGTTTGTTATATTTGAAGCACTATATAAATAAAATAAAAGTTTAAATTTTTTAAAAACCGTCATTTTTTTTCATTACCATGCAGCGAACACAGTTGGATTCGAAATTTTCTTATAACTAGCTTCCGTGCTTTGGAAGGCACGTTAAACCGGTGGTATCCTGGGTTAGTAAATTGCCACCATTAATATAATAAACCAGGATATAGGCGCATCGTCTAGCGAGCTATCTCATGCATGTTAAGTTTTCATATGTTCAAAGTTTCTAACACTGCCAAGGATAAACGACGCAGATGTTGGGAAATAGCAGGACTTGGCCTACTAGAAGAAACTTTTCTAGAGAATTGCCTCTATGGAGAAAGAAGAAGAAGAAGTTTTATAATTTTTTATTATTTCTAATTTTACCAGTTTTAAGAATATCGTCTTCTTTCTTCTTTTCATGAACTGGACGAAAATCAACTTCGTTACCATAAACCAAGGCACGAGGGTCGATCCCAGAAATTATATTCTTAAAATCTTTTTTGTAATTTATGCCATTATTATGTGCATCACGACAATCTATAAGAATTTTTAATGGTAATTTTTGAATCTGGATATTTGAGTCTACTTTGTACATAAGAGTAAATTAAATTTGTACCTTATTGTGGGATAGAAAGAAGACATGGTACAATCTTTAACGAGTAATTAATATAATTTGGTTTGGTTAATTAATTTAATTAGAATATATTGTGTGTAAATAAATATTGTTATTATATTGATTACTTGATCATTTAATTAATCCAATTACCTATATTACTGACTAATTTTTATTATAACTTTTAGTACCACGAATAAAATAAATATTGTTATTGTTCATTATAAATTTCTATAATTTCACCACTTACCAGTGTTTGGAAGTTCTAATTATATTACCATGAAATTCCTTATCGTTTTGGGAATATTGGAAGAGCTCACAGTGTAATCAGATAAATAAGCGCCGACAGTGGCGTTCGGTGCTGGTATTTATCGGAATTCAGTGTTCACACTGCACAGTGCAAACAGTTTGGTTTTAAGCGCCGACTGAAGGGCATAATCCAATGTAAAAAGATGTAAATGCCCACATGGTGTAAAATAAGGTATTTGCTAATACTATGATATTCTTGGCAACAGGTTACCTGATTAGTCATCTAGAATCGTTAAAAAATTAAATTCAATATTTGATTTTGAAACTTGATTAGAATATAATATGTTAATTTTTAGTACCATCATCAAAACAATAAATTTTTATTGTTAATTGCAAATATTTTACAACCAGTAGTATATTTTTTAATATATCTTCTGCCTTGTACCTATATATTGCGATATATAGCTTCAATTTCTCCACTTAAAACTTTTAAATTGCTGGAAGTTCTAATTACATAATCATGAAGTTTCTTATCATTTTGGGAATGTTAATGTTTATTGGAGTTGCATACGGGGCTGATTTTAGTATGAATTTGGATTAAATAGGTCATAAGCTTTATAAAAATTTTAATTACGCAGAATGCATCGAAGGTGTCCCATTAGAGGAAAACGAATGTAATCCCTGCGAGTGCTACGGAGGAAAACATTTCAGCTGTACCAAATTGTATTGGTAAATGTTCTTAATAATATTACAATAACTATTACTTGCCGTTATCGCATTTTTTTTTTCAACTTTGCAGTCCATTCGTACAACACCTGCGAGAATGCAAAGTGGGAACCTCTTGGATGAAGGACTGTAATCGTTGTTGCTGTGTTCAAGGTTTCGGAACTATTTGTGAAGACAGGAAATGTTCTGATGGTTTAGTTGCTCAAAATGGGAAGAATTCGGGTGAAGGTGGCCTTGGAGATTCTAATTAGCATTTATTTAATAGGCTCAACCACTAGGAAGAAATTGTTATATCTGAATCAACATATAAAATAAAAAATTGTTTAATAATTTTTGATTAGCTATAATTTTACTGATCATATTATTTTTATAATATAAACGTTAAACTTAAAAATGGTATAATTCGGGTCTAGATTGTCGACAAATTCAAATTGTACTAAAATTCTGTACAATTGTACGATATTGTAGCACAAATGTATTATTTTCTAATACAAACGTACCTATAATTTTAACACAATTTTGATTTGACTACAATTCACCTTCTAGTCCAAGTTAACTTAAACAGTAAAATCTTTGATTGAGCTAAAATTTAATTTATAAGTAATTATTGTATTGTATTCAAATTGTACTAAAATTCTGTACAATTGTACGATATTGTAACACAAATGTACTATTTTCTAATACAAACGTACCTATAATTTTAACACAATTTTGATTTGACTACAATTCACCTTCTAGTCCAAGTTAACTTAAACAGTAAAATCTTTGATTGAGCTAAAATTTAATTTATAAATAATTATTGTATTGTATTCAAATTGTACTAAAATTCTGTACAATTGTACGATATTGTAACACAAATGTACTATTTTCTAATACAAACTTACCTATAATTTTAACACAATTTTGATTTGACTACAATTCACCTTCCAGTCCAAGTTAACTTAAACAGTAAAATCTTTGATTGAGCTAAAATTTAATTTATAAGTAATTATTGTATTGTATTCAAATTGTACTAAAATTCTGTACAATTGTAGGATATTGTAGCACAAATGTACTATTTTCTAATACAAACGTACCTATAATTTTAACACAATTTTGATTTAACTACAATTCACCTTCTAGTCCAAGTTAACTTAAACAGTAAAATCTTTGCAGTCTCTTGCCCATGTAAGACGGCTGTCCAGATGAATGCCGAGAAATTTGACCATGGTGATGTTGTTCAATGACACTGCAGGACTTGTGTCCTTCCTAGGGGTAAACGTGATACCAGTGCATTTTATACTATTGGGTTTGATCCGCAACTTTTTCATCCATCTCTCCAATTCATCGAGGTGTTCTTCAAGGTTTGTAAAGGCAACATTTGCGTCTTATTGTGAAGCTATTATCGCAATATCATCTGCATAAGTGGCAGCTTCAGTTCTGCCTGTAATAAGAGATATAAAACTGGACCAAGGACATTGCCCTGACACTGTCAGATAGGACATCAGTACTTGTCAATAAGGATCAGGTAGTTTGAGTCTAGCTGCAAAGATCCTCTCAAACACCTTAGAAAGGACGAATAGGAAACTAATTGGGCGATAAGAAGCAGTTTCTGTTAGATCTTTGGCAGGTTATCAAATACCTTGCAACAAATAATGTTTATGTTGCGAATGCGTGGTACCGGGTTCAAACCTGGAAAGAGCCAAGCTTTCTTATGGCTAGTCTCCGTGCTTCGGAAGGCACGTTAAGCCGGTGGTCCCTTGGGTTAGTAAATTGCCACCAACCTAAAAACAGGATATAGGCACATCTGAATGCCAGTCTAGCAAGCTACCTGATGCATGTAAAGTATTTATAGGTGAAAGTTTCTAATACTGCCAAGGAAACGACGCAGATGTTAGCAACCTTACGAATGATGGTGGAAAACGATCTCGCCCACGATCTAATTGATTGATTTTTCAGGTATAATATAAATCACTTTTCAAATTCACACAATTCTATTGAAAAGTTGGTAAAATAAATTTGAAGTTTACTATATTTTTATATCCCTTTCAATTTGTTTATCATCTCGACCGTTATTAATTTCTATTGTCAATTTTATTACCTTGGAAAATCCTAACTGTAAATTTTAACAACCAATAGAAAATTTAATTTTCTTCTTTAACTACATCTTCTGGCTGGTATATATTGAGATAACACTTCGATTTCTTCACTAACAACTTGGAATTGTTTGAAATTCTAATCTAACCATGCGATTTGTTATCGGTTTAGGAATATTTGTGTTTGCTGCTGTTGTATTCTGTGAAGATTTTAGTATGAACAGATATTAAATGAATTACACCCTTTCTAAATTTTGTAATTTTACAGTATGCAATCATGGTGTCTCATATGAAGTAAACTCTTGCAATGTTTGCACGTGCGGCGGAATAGAATATATGACATGCTCCAAGCAGTTTTGGTAAGATTTTTTAATTTTGTAAATTAATTATTTCTGCTGACTTCTTCGTATTCTTACACCTATTAAATTTTGCAGTCCGTTGCTAAATTGCACAGTGGGACGAACCTGGAAGAAGGGCTGTAATCGTTGTTGGTGTGTTGCATTAAAGGGGCCCATTTGTGAAATGAATAAATGTTCATCTCCAGATGAACCAGTTGATATTGTAATGGAATCTAAATAAAGTAATAATTAAATCATTTCTGTATACTTAATTTTATTTAAAAGCGTAGGAAAAAAAGACAACAACACTTACCCGGAAAATATGAATGAGGTGGTTTTCCATTGCACTTTCCATACATAATTTCCAATTTGTTCCTAACTCAGAAGAAACTACACAAAAGCTTTACAAATTTTATCAACAGTTCAAGGTCTTTTAATTTTGATTTTACACAAATTTAATTATAAGGAAAATAAAAAAAAATCAAATATGCAAACTATCCACAATTACTTCACAAGTAAAAATGAGTAATAGTTAAATCGTGGGGTACTTACACAATTTTACCTAACTTGTCAGTAATTGAGTCATTTTTGCTTTGAAACCAACTGATGTATAACGGTCATTACAAGCAATGGCGATATCAAGAAATAATTGATTCATATACCTAAACATTTTTTTCAATTTGTTCCTTATCTTGTCCATTGTCAAGTTTTGAATAGGTAATAAAATTAAAATTCAATAATTTGTGCTATTAATGATTTTATGCCAACAGATGCAGATATTACTTGTTAAATTAATTACTTAAACTTTAACCTACATACTATTATAATTAGCATTTCGTAAAATCGATAAAATTTTAATAATGATTGCGATTACTGGAAATTAAACATAATCTTATTCGAATAACTTTCATGCTAGCAAAAGTTGCAATTGCATAAACATGAAATTTTTAATTGTTTTTGGATTATTTACGTTCGTTGCTGTTGCTTTTGGCGAGGAATTTAGTATGGACATGCACTAAATTGGTAATGAATTTTTTAATTAATTTAATTTTGTAGAATGCGTTGAAGATGTTCCATATCAGGAAAATGAGTGCAATCATTGCTTTTGCAACCAAGGACGATTGGGATGCAACCTAATGGCATGGTGAGTCGTCACCATTTTTTTTTCACCATTTTTGTATTCTTACATTTCAGCCGTTCTCATGATAACAAATCTTTGACAGATTGCGAAGTGGGAAAAAAGTGGACCAAGGACTGTAATTCATGTTGGTGTGTCGAACATATGGGAACTGTTTGTGAAACCAAGACTTGTTAAATTTCAAGTGTAAATACAAAAATTAGTTCAGCATAAATAAAATAAATGGTTCTATATTTTACCGAATTTTCAACACTGTTGATTTATTAATTTTATTGTTATTATATGCCTAAAACGCGGCTTTTTAAGATTAACTTGTGTGGTAACCATAATTATGTTTTGGTATTTTGAGTTCTGTTGAGTATTCGGCCTCAATGCATTTGTCCGTGCTTAATTGCTCCTCTTCGATGCACAGTGGATGCGCTACTCCTAGCCGATGCAATGAAAGGTAAGACAAGTGAGGATTGCTTTAAATAACCTTGCCTTTAATAACCATGACCTTGTGATATTCCAAACGTTAGCTTTCCGACTAATGCCAGTTGTTAATAATTCTAATAATTTTGAAGCTTTATTTGCAGATATTTCTCTCAAAGAGAAAACTCAAACACAAAACAATTTTCGTCGTGTTTGAGTTAGTTTACACACCCCATCTATGCCGCATGTTTACTCAGACTTATAAGCTAGCCCACAAAATATCTCTTACGTGCTTCAGCCGCCCATCCCAAGCCACCTCAGTAAGATTTATATTAATATTTAGGATTAGCTGGGACACGTGTGGAGTTAATTAAAAATTGTATTAGAAACAATAACAATTTTGCATTATTTTTTAATCACAATAACTATTATAAATTAAATAATTTACTATTGTAATATTAATTGCTCATATACAATTTTCTATTTTATTTAGGATTACTAAGATATGTGTAATATTTGAACACCTTACGCTGCCTCCACTAATTGCCGAATAATTGTATCCGGGCCCCTGCCGATGGTGTGTGGACTTCTCGCGGGGCGAATATTTAATGTTCAGTTTTTACGGTAATGGTGCCTCCGCACATCACCGATGAAGCTCCTGACGCGAATGTTGGTCGATGTGTGGAGGCAGATTCAAAATCCACGGTGGATATTTGGTACTATTTAAATAGTTTGTACCTTTAGTACAATTACAAGAAATTTGAATTTTTCCAATTAACCTTCGCAAAAGTTATTATTATGAAACCATGAAATTCATCATCCTTTTTGGATTGGGTCTGCAGTCAGTGCCAGACATTGTAGGCATTAAACTTAGTCGGTAATATATTTTTAAATTAATCTATTATTTTTTTTAGTTTGCTTACCCAACGTTCCGTTAATTACAAATGGGAGTGGTCCATTTCTTGAAGCAATAACCAGAATATCCTGCGAAGAGTAATTTGATTACGAAGCAATTTTTGAATTAAATTTTTTGATAAAAATTAAATTTTGTTTAAATATTCTGAAACTCTCTGAAAATACTAACATTACTATAGGAAAGACAGGAAAAATAACATAAAAAATCTTAGCTCTAAATTGCCTTGAGTATTTTAGTATTTTGACTTCGAAGCAATTTTTGAATTAAATTTCTTGATAAACATTAAATTTTGTTTAAATATTCTGAAACTTTCTGAAAATACTAACATTACTATAGGAAAGACAGGAAAAATAACATAAAAAATCTGAGCTCTAAATTGCCTTGAGTATTTTAGTATTTTGACTTCGAAGCAATTTTTGAATTAAATTTTTTGATAAAAATTAAATTTTGTTTAAATATTCTGAAACTTTCTGAAAATACTAACATTACTATAGGAAAGACAGGAAAAATAACATAAAAAATCTTAGCTCTAAATTTCCTTGAGTATTTTAGTATTTTGACTTCGAAGCAATTTTTGAATTACATTTTTTGATAAAAAGTAAATATTTTTTAAATATTCTGAAAAATTCTGAAAATACTAACATTACTATAGGAAAGACAGGAAAAATAACATAAAAAATCTTAGCTCTAAATTGCCTTGAGTATTTTAGTATTTTGACTTGGAAGCAATTTTTAAATTAAATTGTTTGATAAAAATTAAATTTTGTTTAAATATTCTAATACTTTCTGAAAATACTAACATTACTATAGGAGAGACAGGAAAAATAGCATAAAAATCGGAGCTCTAAATTGCCTTGAGTATTTTAGTATTTTGACTTCGAAGCAATTTTTGAATTACATTTTTTGATAAAAATTAAATTTTGTTTAAATATTCTGAAACTTTCTGAAAATACTAATATTGCTATAGGAAAGACAGGAAAAATAACAAACAAATTGTTAGCTCTAAATTGCCTTGAGTATTTTAGTATTTTGACTTCGAAGCAATTTTTGAATTAAATTTTTTGATAAAAATTAAATTTTGTTCAAATATTCTGAAACTTTCTGAAAATACTAACATTACTATAGGAAAGACAGGAAAAATAACATAAAAAATCTGAGCTCTAAATTGCCTTGAGTATTTTAGTATTTTGATTTCGAAGCAATTTTTGAATTAAATTTTTTGATAAAAATTAAATTTTGTTTAAATATTCTGAAACTTTCTGAAAATACTAACATTACTATAGGAAAGACAGGAAAAATAACATAAAAAATCTGAGCTCTAAATTGCCTTGAGTATTTTAGTATTTTGATTTCGAAGCAATTTTTGAATTAAATTTTTTGATAAAAATTAAATTTTGTTTAAATATTCTGAAACTTTCTGAAAATACTAACATTACTATAGGAAAGACAGCAAAAATAACATAAAAAATCTGAGCTCTAAATTGCCTTGAGTATTTTAGTATTTTGACTTCGAACCAATTTTGAATTAAATTTTTTGATAAAAATTAAATTTTGTTTAAATATTCTGAAACTTTCTGTAAATACTAACATTACTATAGGAAAGACAGGAAAAACAACATAAAAAATCTTAGCTCTAAAGTTCCTTGAGTATTTTAGTATTTTGACTTCGAAGCAATTTTTGAATTACATTTTTTGATAAAAAGTAAATATTTTTTAAATATTCTGAAAAATTCTGAAAATACTAACATTACTATAGGAAAGACAGGAAAAATAACATAAAAAATCTTAGCTCTAAATTGCCTTGAGTATTTTAGTATTTTGACTTGGAAGCAATTTTTAAATTAAATTGTTTGATAAAAATTAAATTTTGTTTAAATATTCTAATACTTTCTGAAAATTCTAACATTACTATAGGAAAGACAGGAAAAATAACATAAAAAATCTTAGCTCTAAATTGCCTTGAGTATTTTAGTATTTTGACTTCGAAGCAATTTTTGAATTAAATTTCTTGATAAACATTAAATTTTGTTTAAATATTCTGAAACTTTCTGAAAATACTAACATTACTATAGGAAAGACAGGAAAAATAACATAAAAAATCTGAGCTCTAAATTGCCATGAGTATTTTAATATTTTGACTTCGAAGCAATTTTTGAATTAAATTTTTTGATAAAAATTAAATTTTGTTTAAATATTCTGAAACTTTCTGAAAATACTAACATTACTATAGGAAAGACAGGAAAAATAACATAAAAAATCTGAGCTCTAAATTGCCTTGAGTATTTTAGTATTTTGACTTCGAAGCAATTTTTGAATTAAATTTTTTGATAAAAATTAAATTTTGTTTAAATATTCTGAAACTTTCTGAATATACTAACATTACTATAGGAAAGACAGGAAAAATAACATAAAAAATCTGAGCTCTAAATTGCCTTGAGTATTTTAGTATTTTGACTTCGAAGCAATTTTTGAATTACATTTTTTGATAAAAAGTAAATATTTTTTAAATATTCTGAAAAATTCTGAAAATACTAACATTACTATAGGAAAGACAGGAAAAATAACATAAAAATCTTAGCTCTAAATTGCCTTGAGTATTTTAGTATTTTGACTTCGAACCAATTTTGAATTAAAATTTTTGATAAAAATTAAATTTTGTTTAAATATTCTGAAACTTTCTGTAAATACTAACATTACTATAGGAAAGACAGGAAAAATAACATAAAAAATCTGAGCTCTAAATTGCCTTGAGTATTTTAGTATTTTGACTTCGAAGCAATTTTTGAATTACATTTTTTGATAAAAATTAAATTTTGTTTAAATATTCTGAAACTTTCTGAAAATACTAATATTGCTATAGGAAAGACAGGAAAAATAACATAAAAAATCTGAGCTCTAAATTGCCTTGAGTATTTTAGTATTTTGATTTCGAAGCAATTTTTGAATTAAATTTTTTGATAAAAATTAAATTTTGTTTAAATATTCTGAAACTTTCTGAAAATACTAACATTACTATAGGAAAGACAGGAAAAATAACATAAAAAATCTGAGCTCTAAATTGCCTTGAGTATTTTAGTATTTTGATTTCGAAGCAATTTTTGAATTAAATTTTTTGATAAAAATTAAATTTTGTTTAAATATTCTGAAACTTTCTGAAAATACTAACATTACTATAGGAAAGACAGCAAA
The DNA here is from genome assembly GCA_958510855.1 of Rhagonycha lutea. Lineage (NCBI taxonomy): Eukaryota > Metazoa > Arthropoda > Insecta > Coleoptera > Cantharidae > Rhagonycha > Rhagonycha lutea. Next base: position 5,659,708 of record OY294038.1, read on the forward strand.
AATAACATAAAAAATCTGAGCTCTAAATTGCCTTGAGTATTTTAGTATTTTGACTTCGAACCAATTTTGAATTAAATTTTTTGATAAAAATTAAATTTTGTTTAAATATTCTGAAACTTTCTGTAAATACTAACATTACTATAGGAGAGACAGGAAAAATAGCATAAAAATCGGAGCTCTAAATTGCCTTGAGTATTTTAGTATTTTGACTTCGAAGCAATTTTTGAATTAAATTTTTTGATAAAAATTAAATTTTGTTTAAATATTCTGAAACTTCGTGTAAATACTAACATTACTATAGGAAAGACAGGAAAAATAACATAAAAAATCTGAGCTCTAAATTGCCTTGAGTATTTTAGTATTTTGATTTCGAAGCAATTTTTGAATTAAATTTTTTGATAAAAATTAAATTTTGTTTAAATATTCTGAAACTTTCTGTAAATACTAACATTACTATAGGAAAGACAGGAAAAATAACATAAAAAATCTGAGCTCTAAATTGCCTTGAGTATTTTAGTATTTTGATTTCGAAGCAATTTTTGAATTAAATTTTTTGATAAAAATTAAATTTTGTTTAAATATTCTGAAACTTTCTGAAAATACTAACATTACTATAGGAAAGACAGCAAAAATAACATAAAAAATCTGAGCTCTAAATTGCCTTGAGTATTTTAGTATTTTGATTTCGAAGCAATTTTTGAATTAAATTTTTTGATAAAAATTAAATTTTGTTTAAATATTCTGAAACTTTCTGTAAATACTAACATTACTATAGGAAAGACAGGAAAAATAACATAAAAAATCTGAGCTCTAAATTGCCTTGAGTATTTTAGTATTTTGATTTCGAAGCAATTTTTGAATTAAATTTTTTGATAAAAATTAAATTTTGTTTAAATATTCTGAAACTTACTGAAAATACTAACATTACTATAAGAAAGACAGGAAAAATAACATAAAAAATCTGAGCTCTAAATTGCCTTGAGTATTTTAGTATTTTGATTTCGAAGCAATTTTTGAATTAAATTTTTTGATAAAAATTATATTTTGTTTAAATATTCTGAAACTTTCTGTAAATACTAACATTACTATAGGAAAGACAGGAAAAATAACATAAAAAATCTGAGCTCTAAATTGCCTTGAGTATTTTAGTATTTTGATTTCGAAGCAATTTTTGAATTAAATTTTTTGATAAAAATTAAATTTTGTTTAAATATTCTGAAACTTTCTGAAAATACTAACATTACTATAGGAAAGACAGGAAAAATAACATAAAAAATCTGAGCTCTAAATTGCCTTGAGTATTTTAGTATTTTGATTTCGAAGCAATTTTTGAATTAAATTTTTTGATAAAAATTAAATTTTGTTTAAATATTCTGAAACTCTCTGAAAATACTAACATTACTATAGGAAAGACAGGAAAAATAACATAAAAAATCTGAGCTCTAAATTGCCTTGAGTATTTTAGTATTTTGACTTCGAACCAATTTTGAATTAAATTTTTTGATAAAAATTAAATTTTGTTTAAATATTCTGAAACTTTCTGTAAATACTAACATTACTATAGGAAAGACAGGAAAAATAACATAAAAAATCTGAGCTCTAAATTGCCTTGAGTATTTTAGTATTTTGACTTCGAAACAATTTTTGAATTAAATTTTTTGATAAAAATTAAATTTTGTTTAAATATTCTGAAACTTTCTGAAAATACTAACATTACTATAGGAAAGACAGGAAAAATAACATAAAAAATCTGAGCTCTAAATTGCCTTGAGTATTTTAGTATTTTGATTTCGAAGCAATTTTTGAATTAAATTTTTTGATAAAAATTAAATTTTGTTTAAATATTCTGAAACTTTCTGAAAATACTAACATTAATATAGGAAAGACAGGAAAAATAACATAAAAAATCGGAGCTCTTAATTGCCTTGAGTATTTTAGTATTTTGACTTCGAAGCAATTTTTGAATTAAATTTTTTGATAAAAATTAAATTTTGTTTAAATATTATGCAACTCTCGGAAAATACTAATATTACTATAGGAAAGACAGGAAAAATATCAGAAAACATCGGAGGTCTAAATTGCCTTGAGTATTAATTTATTATTTTATAATTTATTAATTTAAGGAGGGTAACAATCGATCATACGGGAGTTTTATATCTGTTACAGTTGTGAGGAGATTTAAATTCTAGTTTAGATTAGTATCCGTCGAATTTTATTCCTTGTACAGGTACGATAATAATTTACTACCTTTGCTACTATTTACCTTAAGACTAAAGTGGCAATCAGGAGAGTAGTTGTTACTGACAGAATTAAATTAAATATGACCAACCCCCAGCCACTTCATTCTGATTTATTTTAAAATATTTTGGACTTGGTCGGGATACATGGACTATGTAAAAAATTTATTAGAAAAATTAACAATTTTTAATCTAAATAATAACAAAATAATTATAAATTCAATAATTTTTTACTATTGTAATATTAATTGTTCATTGTACCGATGAAGATCCTGACGCCAATGTTGGTCGATGTGTGGAGGCAAATTTAAAATCCACGCTGGATATTTGGTGCTATTTAAATAGTTTGTACACCTAGTACAATTAGAAGAAATTTAATTTTTTCCAATTAACCTGCGCGAAAGTTATAAGTTATTGCGAAACCATGAAACTCATCATCCTTTTAGGATTCCTTATGGTCATTGCAGCTGCAGTCGGTGACAGAAATAGTAGGTATTTAATATAATCGGTAATATATTTTTAATTAATCTATTTTGTTCTTTAGTTTGTCGTCCTCTCATTCCATTAATTGCAAATGAGTGTAATTCTTGTACTTGCCCAGATACTGGAAAATTAGATAAAATATCTTGTGAAGACAATATTTGGTAAGTCGTCACAAAATTTTATTAAAACTGCATGTTTATTATTTGAAAACCTCATATTAAATCAATACAAGGACTAATTGTTTTACCATCTAAATAAACCTACACTCAGTGACTGTCCTGAGAGGTGTGCCGGGGTGGAAATGCACCTCTAAAATTTTAGTCCTCAGAAGTGTTAGATTCTCGTGCTATTGTCAAGGAGTTTTTTCACGTATCATAGAAGAACTTTTAAGAAGAATTAATTAATTTTAAGAAATTATAAACCAAAAAGTGGGGAGTGAAATGGTTATATGTAATGCCATCCTGATGTAACTATAGATGATCAACTTATATTTTTCAGTAAAAACGATAATTACATTGAACTTCGACACTGCAATGATAGGAGTACCAGATTTACTTGGAAGGACAACTGCAATCGGTGTTGGTGCGTCGCAGATAGAGGAACCATTTGTGAAAACAAGACTTGTTTTTTGTTAGGAACTTCGATCTAACAAAGGATTTATTATATTTTCCTAGGTTACCAAGTATATTATGTAACTTATAATAAATTATATTATATTCTAAGATATCTTTGCAGTAAAAAAATTATCGCTTTGCAATTTTAATTTTATTTAATTGACTGGAAATGCAATTTTTAATTTGTGCTTATTTTATAACAATAAAATTTTTGCACGAAAATGAACTTGATTGCTAAAATTTTAAAATTACTCTCCCTGCTGATCTACGAGTGGTAAGGTAGACAGGTCGGCTACTAGTGCTTAACTGTGCCAGTACCAGAACACAGTAGATCCTATCGATTAAACCACTTTAAATCAACATTTGCGAGGTATCTAAGATATAATTGTGACATCTGTTTTATTACTTACACTATTTTTTATTATATCCCTAAATGTGGCACATGTGGTAATCTCCCTAAATATTTAGTCTCAGCTACCCACTGTCACGTAATTTGTCGATTGTCATTCGTTGTTCAGCTGCGGTAATCTTCCGTGACTTCGGCTTCAATTTCAGACCTAAAGACATAAAAGTCAGTCAGGAGTTGATACATACTAATTTAATTCAAACAACAAGAAGACGAACCCCAAGCCACCTTAATAACATTAATTTTAACGTTTAGGATAGCTGCGAATTACCCACGTAGACTAGGAGGTTAATTAAAAATTGTAATAAAATAAATAACAATTTTAAATTAATTTTAATTATAACAACAATTATAAATTTAATATTTTATTACATTGTAATGTGAATTGCTCACATACAATTTAATATTGTTAAGCTTTATAACACTACATTTTAATTATAACACCTTGCGCTGCCTCCACATATTGCCGAACAATTGTGTTCGGGCCCCTGTCGATAGTGTGTGGATGTGTGGAGGCAAATTTAAAATCCACGCTAAAAATTTGTTGCTATTTAAGCAGTTTGTACAACTTATAAATTTAAAAGAAATTTGATTTCTTCCAATTAACCTTCGCGAAAGTTGAAACTATGAAATTCATCGTCCTTTTAGGATTACTTATGTTCGTTGTGGCTGCACGCAGTGATAGAATGTGTAGGTACTTAACTTAATCGATAATAAATTTTTAAATTATACTGTTTTTTTTTTTTAGTTTGCATTCCTTTCATTCCATTAGTGGAGAATGGGTGTAATCCCTGCCGTTGCCCTTTTACTCTAGAATTATATCAAGTAACTTGCGATACCGTGCCTTGGTAAGTCTTCACAAATTTATATTATAAATTCGTGTTTATTATTTGAATTATTATTTATCATCTAAATAAACCTACGTGCAAAGGCGGTCATAGCAGAAGTGCCGGGGCTCAAATGCACCCCAAATTTTTAGTCCGCAGAACTGTTGGGTTCCCGTGCCAATGTCAACATATTTGAGTTTTTGACGGCTTGGCTTGGAATTGACGATGTAAAAATCGCATATTCCCGTGTTAAGCTGTAGGTTCCCTGTATCTGTCGCGTATTTTTAACACTGCCGGGTTAACGGTATAATGTCAGAAATTTTATTAGGTGTCCTTATTGCGATGTATAATTAAACAAATAAAATTTTTCAGTGCCAACAAAGATTATGGTATTCGCAAACAATGCTTGGAAAGACAGAAGGCGCCAACTTGGCTTGAGAACTGCAATAGGTGTTGGTGTATCCCAGGTAAAGGAAGCATTTGTGAAGAGAGGAAGTGTGCTCTATAAGAAAAGCTTGGTCTAAGAAGTAGATTATGTATTCCATGATTATATTTGCACTAAAAAAATTATCTTTTTGCAATTATATTAACCGAAATTAGATTTAAGAAAATAAAACAATAACTGAAATAGAACTATTATTTTTCTGCTAGATGCTAGATCTTATGGAATAGGTGCAGTATTAAGTCAAGCTAGATCAATCAATATTTTTTACCTCCGGAACATTATCATGGTGGAAAACAAAGAAAGCAAGGGCAAAGGATTCACAGAGAATTCTCTCATTTTCTAGGATGGAGGACAATGGGCCGCCATTCAAATCGGTAGAATTCCAAAAGTTTTGTCAGGTAACTGGTATTAGGATGTCGAAGTCTCCTGCATATCATCCACAATCAAATGGGGTAGTAGAACGTCATATATAAAGTATAAGTAGCGTGCTAACAAATGAGATATTATTTAAATACAAACCCAGAAGAATATGTTATTATAAGTCCGAAGGTATTTGTAATAATGACAAAATGTTATTAGTGTTTGCATTAGAACTAATCAGAGCAGTAGTGGGTTAATTTCATAGCAAAGTTTGAAGGTAACAATTAACCCTTACAGTACCGTAACGTAAGGTAATTACTTGAAGATAAAAGTTAAAAGATACTTCTCTCAATAAACTGGTCATGTGATTGGCTGTAGAACAAAGAACTGATATGGTGTTGAGCTGGCGGTATAGCTTCAGGCGCAAAATGATCTAGTTTAGTTAATTGTATAATAATGATATGCGGCAGTAAAAGTTGCAGATAGTTAGGAGTTAAAATAACTAATTAATGAAAGAAAATTGTATGGTTCACTAAGCAATAAGTGATGTCACCATGGCATTCCAACGTTATGATCAGAAATGCAACCGTCTACTGGCGGATGTGTTGACGATTGTGATAAATTTAATTTTTAATCTTCTTCTTTAACTTCTTTGAGATCTTTTTTGATTTGTTCTACCAGCAACTGAATAAAGTTTCTTGTAAAGATGTGCCTGTGTATCCTGTTTTTTTTTGTTAATGATGGCAATTCATTAAATCAGGAGGACCACTGGCTTACGTGCCTTCTGAAGCATAGAGACTAGTAATACGAAAGATTTACTTTTTGCAATTAAAAGATTTCACAAATATATTTATGGTATATTTTGGAAGGTGTAACGAATTATATCTTGCGATGTTAAGGTTTTCGGCTTTAGCACTCTTAGACAACTTCACTTAATTTCTTTTTCGATTGCCCACCACCATAATCAAATCAATCGGCTTCTCCAATTTGCAGAAACCTCAAGAGAATATTATAAATTTTAGTAGAAATTAGGGGTTGATTTTGAAATACGACAGTATATTGCAATTTTAACATTTTCAAATAGTACGTTAAATTTAAACCGATCCACTTCAAAGTTTTCTATAAAATTTCCTAGAAGAATATTATAAATTATACAATTTTTGATTGTAGTAAAATTGATTGCACATAAACAATATCAATTATTTTATTAAAAATGGTATATTTGATCACCTTATGCTGCCTCCGCTCATCGCCTAACAAATTCATTTTGGTTCATGTCTGTAGTATATGGACTTCCGGTGCGGCGAACATTAAATATTTAGTTCATAGAATAATGATGCTTCCGCTCATCACAGATCAAAATCCAGACGCGAATGTGGAGGCAGATTTAAAATACAATTGAATTTATTTGATAGAAGATATTTATACAATTTGTACTACTAGTAAATTTAGAAGCAATTTGATTCCTAACTATTAAAAGTTATAATAGCGGAACTATGAAATTCTTTACCATTTTATTATTATTTGTGATTGTTGTTGCTGCACGAGGGGTTGGATTTCGTAGGCACTTTAACTTAATCGGTAATATAACAATTGTAAAATAACTGATCTTTTTCTTTAGGTTGCAATCCTGCCGTTTTATTAGTGAAAAACGATTGTAATACGTGCACCTGCTTAGATGCAGATTTATCGCATATAAATTGCACTCCAGGTGTTTGGTAAGTTTACTCTGCAATTTTATTATGACTTTTCTAAAAAGGTTTCTTTGTTATTTAACAAATATTTAGATTGCATCAGTGAAATGGCATTGTAGCCATTAGCACTGATTCAATTTCGCGTAGTAGGGTTGCCTATATTTAGGCGATTTCGCCCTAATGGAGTCGAATGCAGTTGTAAACTGTATCTAAGTGATGTACTCTTAAAATATATTCTTAATTTTTTAGTCACGAGAAAGAATCTACTGAGCTCAAAAACTGCAAAAAAATACGTATTTGGAAAAATGTGTGCAATTACTGTTGGTGTCTTCCAGGGCAGGGAACTTTTTGTGAGGCCAAGAGATGTCGTAGGAGAGGACCATTGATATTACCAATCTTAGCAAACTAATCTTAATACTTACGTACCAGAATCACCCGGATATATTCTTAGGTTACAAAGTACATATTTCTGCAGTAAAAATATGATAACTTGTAAAATTTTACTATTATTCTACACAAAATATTTCGGCTTAAGTTGGCTTTACAATAAAATATTGCAACCTATTCTTCTTTCTGATAGTACTGCTTATTTTATGGCAATACAATCTTTGTCAAACAAAATAAAGTTTTATTTATATAATCGTAAAAAAATAACTAATCATTTGAAATTTATTGACCTCTCAATATTGAAAGGAAGCTTAGTGGAAAATTGTGGTAAAATTATTTGATAATTGAAATTGTACAAAATTTGAGGTTACTTGCCCCGCTGATCTAAGAGTGTTAGGGTAGACAGGCTAGCTGGGTTTTTATCCCCTTCAATACCAGAGCTTTTGTTACTAGACTCTTGCACGCTGTGACACAGACGATCATTTGGTAACTAAGAAAAAAAAGTTCTCGTGCCAGTTTCTACATAAAACACAGAAGTATGAGAAGAGTTGAATTTATTTATCATTGGGGGGGGGGTGCATTTTTATGAAATATTTATCATACTATGGGATGCAATTAGTCCCAGTACGTTCATTTCTGCTAGAACGTCGTTGTTACAGGGCTCCAGCAGTCTTGTACTCACAGTGTAACTACAATAAATAAAAATGTAATTAATTTGTAATCATAAGTTATAAATTATAATAATTTATTATCCATTATACATAAATTATTATTGTAATATTAGTTGCACTTACTTATACAATTGCCTCCACATATATTACCAATTTGAATAAATTGTAAATTTAGAAGAAATTTTACTTAGTTCTTCAAAGTCTTCTCATCTTCTCAGTGTTAAAAGTTACAATCGCAAAACCATGAAATTTATCATCATTTTAGGATTCCTTGTGTTTGCTGTAGCTGCAAGCAGGGAAAGATTTTGTAGGCTCTTTAATTTAATCGCAAATTTATATTTTAAATTTTGTATCTTTTTTCTTAGTTTGCCTTCCTGACGTTCCATTAATAGAAAATGGGTGTAATACTTGTACTTGTGATAAAAGTGGAGATTTATCTGGGCCTATAGTTTGCGGTCGATTTAGTTGGTAAGTTTTCACAATTTTTTATTATTACTGTATATTTGTTATTGAAAAATCTTTTTCAAATCATTTTTTAGTTCAAACGAAGATTATGACATGCTCAGAAATTGCAAAGTAGGACAAACTTGGACCAAGCTCTGCAATCGCTGTTGGTGTACGCCATTAATGGGAACCGTTTGTGAAGACAAGAAATGTTTGCAACAGAATTAAACTTAGATCTACAGACCGACCTTACGAAGATTTATTGTAATCTCGCATGTTTTAATTATTTAGCGCCTATATTCTAAAATATTTTTTAAGTATAAAATTGATTTTATTTTACAAAAACAAAATTATAAAATTAAAGAATATTCTTTGATTTTATAATTTCTTTGCTAACTCTTTAAATTAACTTCGGATCTTTAAGACGGACATGTTTGTTGCTATTCTTGTTGTAGTGATTATGTAAGAAGTATAAATTATAATCTACTTGTAGATTACTATTATAGACCGCATTCTCAACTATAATTTTTCTTATTAATAAAAATCCTGTTTACACAAAAATCAAACTTTTAATAAATTATAAAACAGATAATAATCGATTTTTTCCCACCTATTTTTGTCATTTTTGTGAAGAGAATCGCAGAAAGGCTTTCGTATAGGTGTGTCAATAAAAACCGGACGTAAATCAACTTCATTTATTTGTTGTTCAAGGTTGACAAGTTGAATATTATATACAAAACCTAGATTCAGCTGCTTAAATGTTATGGTTTGGAACCCCACTATGTTTTGTTATTACAAATTTATCATTGCGACTTTTAGGTCAGTCTGCATTCGATTTCCAACTCTTCTCGTGTGCACAGACGCCCTCATTTGACCAGAAAGCGTCGAATTTTCTATCAAGGAACTATTTAACTTTTAAATTTTGATGATAAAAACAATTGATATTTGATGTGCTAGAAAAACTTAACCTCGTTGAACTGTCATTCTAGCACAAAGTGACGTTATCTTGGTTGCTCTATATCTCGAGTTCGAAAAGTATTTAAAGTTTTTTGGGGAAACACGTATACTAGATTTCTAAATTTTTTTAAATTGCTTTTGCATGCTACTTTTCATAACTCATTTTCTCTCACCAAACTTGATAAAATTTGGTGAATATTTAAACCACCTCTATATCGACAAAACATCTCAGCTCCTTTGGTTACCAGCAATATAACATTATTGCGATATGTTGTGGAGGTGTCGGTAAACTCCACCGGCACCGTTCTCGTTGTTAAACAGGACTCTTTAAATCTGCTCACTTGAAAAAAGATTTTCTGAACTTCATTAATTCGTGAGTTGTGAGCTAGATGATGCAGTTTTCGTGGAGTTTCAAATTCTGATAGCTCCAGCGGTTGAGTAGATAATTTTTGTTTTCATCACACATTCAAAGGTTTGCTATTATTACTATCGTTACTTTTGAAGGCTACGCATTTAATTAAAATATTTAATAAAAAAATAATAGGACTAATTACTGAAATTAATTTCAATTAAGCAATTTTGTATTATTTGTTTTCGTAAGTGTTCTTTATCGACTATTGTTAACTTTTATGGTTTATTTGAACATATTAAGCCTCTCCACATTAAATTCTAAATATTTAGTGGTATTAACGACTGTTGAATTTGTTAATTCAAAACAAAGTAAATTTCTTGCAAGGAACCTTGGTATTATTAGAAGTAGCGGAACTATGAAACTCATCATTATTTTAGGGTTATTTGTATTTGTAGTGGCTGCACAAAAATTTCGTAAAGGCTTTAATTAAATCGTTAATATATTTTTAAAAATTCGTGTTTTCTTTAGGTTGCAATCCGAACGTCTTATTACAAGAAAACCATTGCAATAATTGTCGTTGCATAAAAGATGCAAAGAATAACATGGATTTTCTTTGTACCCGGATGATTTGGTGAGTGTTTATAAAGAATATTTACTAATGCATGTGTTATTTGGAATGAACAGACGTAATTTATTCAAATCAGTTCAATACGCACTTCTAATAGTTTGTAATTATAATAAATATAATTTTTTTTTAGTCCAACTAAATATCACGATAAGCTCAGAAAATGCAAAGTAGGGAAAATTTGGATGAAGGGCCGTAATCGATGTTGGTGCTTGGCAAAAATGGGTACTGTGTGTGAAAGACACACATGTTAAATATTTTTACTGAATAATTGTTCGCACAATACAATAAATGCTTGATAATGTTCGATAATTTGCTTTTATTTACTAATATTCTTAAGAAATCCTAATTGCTAGTTACCTTTTGAATTGCTAATTTATCATTAGTTATGTATTTTGAGATGTAACTGAAGTAATTAGTAAGAGTAAAATGTGAACGTCAGTGAATAATTCCGAGGTTTTAGCTACCTTATAAATGAAATTACTTCTTGGCTGCTGACGGTATCACTAGCATTTAAAAGATGATAGACGAGAAACCATCCCAATGCAAATTTGTAAGGTAATCTGATTGTAATGGAGTTTTGAAGTATTATCAGATGTTCTAGAAACCAACTTTTGCCCCTCTTAATATTGGTAACATTTTCGTCACTCAATAAAAGGTAATTCGTGCAATTAAATCTGTCTAATCAATTTTCAATTTCTTTTAATTAATTTTTGTTTTATTACCAATAACTGATAAATGTTGTGATTTATTTAAACACTTTATGCTGCCCCCATATATTGTAAATATTTGTGTCGGGACCCTAGTCGGCGTTGTATGGACATCTCTTAGGACAAACGTTCAATATCCAGTTTATATTATAACATTTCCTCCGCATATCATCATTCAGGATTCCAACTCAAATGATTTTCCATATGTGGATGGAGCATTAAAAAACACCCTGATATTTTTTGGTATTTATATAGTACAGTTGGCACAACTAAAGTATTATTATCTCGTAACCATGAAGTTCATAATCATTTTAGGATTTCTTGTGTTTAATGTGGCTGCACAGGGGAATAAATTCCGTAAGCACTTAAATTTAATCAATAATATATTTTTACAATAATTTGTATTTTTCCTTAGTTTGTTATCCAGACATTCCGATCTTGGTAAACGGGTGTGGTAATTGTTACTGTGAAGAATCCAAAGAAATATCTTTATTGACTATAGATTGCGAAAGAATACTTTGGTAAGCCTTCAGAAACTTTTCTTATACCTGCATATTTGTTATTTGGCCATTCATTATACGAATAAACTTTTTTATAATCGGAATGACCGTCGTTCTCAGTGCTTTTATTTGTTAATTATTTTGGCCAGCCAATGACAGTAAATCTTGTCCTGTTATGCGGACCGCAATCCATTTCTTTAAGGAAGGATCAAACTTTCTGTCATGTAAATAATGATTAAATTTTTAGTACTAACCCAAATGAAAAGAAGCTCGCTAAGTGCGAAGTAGGAAAAACTTGGATGGAAGTCTGCAATCGCTGTGCTTGTATCGAAGGAATAGGAACTGTTTGTCAAAATCAAAACTGCTGACCGACATTATCACTTGGGTACCAGAATTTATTGTAATACCCTAGGTTAGGATTTAAACTTATCATAGAATCCTATTTAAGTTGTTGTTTATCTGTGCTTCTTTTACTTCTAAGTTTACTTAGTTTTTGGCAATAAAAGATTGTAAAGCAAAATGGAAGTTTCTTACTAATATTTCCTCAATCCGTATAATTTTCCAGAAACCTTCTCCTCTCTGTGAGTTATAGATGCGCTTTTAAATGGATCCTTCGTTAATAATTATTATTACCGAACAAAAATGTTGACCATTACTTATGGGTTCACATGTTCAATAAAAATATGTACTACTACCAGAATATTTGAACAAACTTTAATTTTTATCAAAAAATTTAAATAAAAAATTGGACTGAAATCAAAATCACCTGAAATCGAAGCTAATTTACGGTTTAGAATTTTTTCATCATTTTTCCGGTTTTTGTTGTGATGAAATTCGTATTTTCACGTAGTACCAGGTTATTTGGACAAACTTTAATTTGTATCCAAAAAAAATAAAAAATTGGACTGAAATCAAAATCACCTGAAATCGAAGGTAATTTAGGGCTTAGAATTTTTTCATTATTTTTCAGGTATTTGTTCTGAAAAAATTAGTATTGTCACGTAGTACCAGAATATTTGAACCAACTTTAATTTTTATCAAAAAATTTAAATGAGAAATTGGACTGAAATCAAAATCACCTGAAATCGAAGGTAATTTACGGTTTAGAATTTTTTCATCATTTTTCCGGTTTTTGTTGTGATGAAATTAGTATTTTCACGTAGTACCAGGTTATTTGGACAAACTTTAATTTTTATCCAAAAAAAATAAAAAATTGGACTGAAATCAAAATCACCTGAAATCGAAGGTAATTTAGGCCTTAGAATTATTTCATTATTGTTCCGGTTTTTGTTGTAATAAAATGAGTATTTTCAAGTAGTACCAGAATATTTGGACAAACTTTAATTTTTATCCAAATATTTAAATAAAAAATTGGACTGAAATCAAAATCAAATGAAATCGAAGGTAATTTAGGGCTTAGAATTTTTTCATTATTTTACAGGTATTTGTTCTGAAAAAATTAGTATTGTCACGTAGTACCAGAATATTTGAACCAACTTTAATTTTTATCAAAAAATTTAAATGAGAAATTGGACTGAAATCAAAATCACCTGAAATCGAAGCTAATTTAGGGCTTAGAATTTTTTCATTATTTTTCGGGTTTTTGTAGTGATAAAATTAGTATTTTCACGTAGTACCAGAATATTTGGACAAACTTTAATTTTTATCCAAAAATTGAAATAAAAAATTGGACTGAAATCAAGATCACCTGAAATCGAAGGTAATTTAGGGCTTAGAATTTTTTCATTATTTTTCCGGTTTTTGTTCTGATAAAATTAGTGTTGTCACGTAGTACCAGAATATTTGAACCAACTTTAATTTTTATCATAAAATTTAAATAAAAAATTGGACTGAAATCAAAATCACCTGAAATCGAAGGTAATTTAGGGCTTAGAATTTTTTCATTATTTTTCCGGTTTTTGTTCTGATAAAATTAGTATTGTCACGTAGTACCAGAATATTTGAACCAACTTTAATTTTTATCAAAAAATTTAAATGAGAAATTGGACTGAAATCAAAATCACCTGAAATCGAAGCTAATTTAGGGCTTAGAATTTTTTCATAATTTTTCGGGTTTTTGTTGTGATAAAATTAGTATTTTCACGTAGTACCAGAATATTTGGACAAACTTTAATTTTTATCCAAAAATTGAAATAAAAAATTGGACTGAAATCAAGATCACCTGAAATCGAAGGTAATTTAGGGCTTAGAATTTTTACATTATTTTTCCGGTTTTTGTTCTGATAAAATTAGTGTTGTCACGTAGTACCAGAATATTTGAACCAACTTTAATTTTTATCATAAAATTTAAATAAAAAATTGGACTGAAATCAAAATCACCTGAAATCGAAGGTAATTTAGGGCTTAGAATTTTTTCATTATTTTTCCGTTATTTGCTCTGATAAAATTAGTATTGTCACGTAGTACCAGAATATTTGAACCAACTTTAATTTTTATCAAAAAATTAAAATAAAAAATTGTACTGAAATCAAAATCACCTGAAATGGAAGGTAATTTAGGGCTTAGAATTTTTTCATTATTTTTCCTGTTTTTGTTGTGATAAAATTAGTATTTTCACGAAGTACAAAAATATTTGGACAAACTTTAATTTTAATCCAAATATTTAGTACTAAATAAAAAATTGGACTGAAATCAAAATCACCTGAAATCGAAGGTAATTTAGGGCTTAGAATTTTTTCATTATTTTTCCGGTTCTTGTTGTGATAAAATTAGTATTTTCATGTAGTATTTTTAAACAACTATTTTATGATCCGAATAAAATTACCAACGAGGATTCCAAGGATATACCGTATGTTGATAAAAAAAATTGGAATACGATGTTCCGTAGAAGTAAAATATCAAAAACGATTGAATTCCGATCTGCATGACCAGTAAGGATAAATATTCCTTAGACGTAGTGGGGGGGGGGGGAGTAATTTTACATTCCGAATTCAATTAAAATTTTTTTAGTATATCTGCATTTTCTTTTTCATATACTTTTTCATAAACAGTGGTCGTTCATATCCAGTACATCACCGATCAGGATCCATATGAATAAATTTACTCCCAAGACATTAATTGAATGGCAGTAAATTACAAAGTACATATTATTATGAACAATAAGGTTTGGACACTTCAAAAGCAATAACATTGCAATTTTTTGTATTTAATTTATGATGTCAATAATTTAAATTTGAAATTATTTATGTGTATGTATAACAATTAATAAAATGTAACAATTTTACGACACATTAATGATCATTATCGGAACACTTAAATTTATTGTACTTTCATCATCAAACATTACATTCTAATAGAATATTGCATTGCTTTCCTAGTTCCAGGAATTACACATCCGATTGGCGGGGAGGATTAGGCCCCATATTGTACTTATAATAATAATTAATTAATAATAGTAGTAATTATTATTATTTTAATTGATTTGTACACCTTTAAGTTCGAGCCTTTATTGGTGCCCATTCACCTAAATACTTGATAATGTTCGACTATTTGCTTTTTTTTTACTAATATTCTCAAGAAATCCTAATTGTTAGTTACTAATGAGTTATGTATTTTGAGATGTAAATGAAGTAATTAGGGTAAGATGTGAACATCAGTGAATAATTCCGTAGTTTTAATTACCTTTATAAATGAAATTACTTCTTGGCTGCTGACGGTCTCACTAGCATTTAAAAGATGATACATTTGATTTTACCAGGGAGTCATTTTCGAGAGTAGACAATCATTTATACATTTTTATCGAAAGTTTGGTCAAAAGCACCAATGTTTGGACTCTTCAAATTTTGAATCGATAGCTAAACTGTATGAGAATTCAACCCAATGCAGCGATGTAAGGTGATGTGGTTGTAATGGAGTTTTCAAGTATTAACAGAACTTTTGCCACTCTTAATATTGGCAACAATTTCGTCAATCAAAAAATGGTTATTCGTGCAATTAAATCTGTCTAATCAATTTTTAATTTTTTTAAATTAATTTTTGATTTATTACCATTAACTGAGAAATGTTGTGATTTAAATAAAATACTTTATGCTGCCCCCATACATTGTAAATAATTGTATTGGGACCCTAGTCGGCGATGTATGGACATCTCTTAAGGCGAACGTACAATATTCAGTTTATAATATTATAAACATTATCTCCGCATACCATCGTTCAGGATTCTAACTCAAATGATTTTCCATGTGTGGATGGAGCATTAAAAAAACCCCTACAAATTTTTTGGTATTTATATAGTACAGTTTGCACAACTAAAGTACAAAGTAACCTTCTGATTGGTAAAATTAATTATCTCGTAACCATGAAGTTCATAATCATTTTAGGATTTCTTGTGTTTAATGTGGCTGTACAGGGGGATAAATTTCGTAAGCACTTGAATTTAATCAGTAATCTATTTTTAAAATAAATTGTATTTTTCCTTAGTTTGACTGATTTAAATCAGTAAATATCTTTATCGACTATAAATTGCGGCGAACACAAATTTTGGTAAGCCTTCAGAAACTTTTATTATACATGCATAACATGCACATGAAATTCACTTTTTGCGCATATTCACTAAAAAGAATGGCCGTCGTTCTCAGTGCTATTATTTATTTATTATTTTGGGCAGCAAATGAAAGCAAATCAATCGGCGGCCATGTTGTTGGAGAATATGGGCACTTACAGTGTCGTTTCATGTTTTTATCATATTAATAAGAAATATTCTTTGCTATGGTTATGCGGTTCGCAATCCATTCTGCTAAGCAAGGATCAAACTTTCTGTCATGTAAACAATGATTAAATTTTTTAGTACTGACCCAAATCATGGACGGTTTTTCGCACCCTGCAAAGTAGGAGAAACTTGAATGGAAGTCTGCAGTCCTTGTAAGTGTATCGAAGGAGTAGGAAGAGTTTGTAAAGACTGTTGACCGAAGTTATCACCTGGGTACCAGAATTTATTGTAATATCCTAGGTTAGGATTAAGACTTATAATAAAATCCTATTTAAGTTATTTTATCTGTGCTTCTTTTACTTCTAAAGTTACTAAATTTTTTGGCACTAAAATATTTTAAAACGAAATGAAAGTTTCTTACTAATATTACCTCAATCCATATAGAATTTGTCCGAAACCTCCTCTATATGATGTATAAGATGTGCTTCTAACTGGATCCTTCGTTAATTATTACCAAGCAAAAATGTTGACCGTTACTTATGGGTTCATATAAATCAATAAAACTATGTAATTTTAAACAACGATTTTATGAACCTAATAAAATTATCAACGAAGGATTCCAAGGATATAATTTATGTTGATAAGCAAAAATTGGAATACAGAAGTAAAATACCAAAGACTATTGAATTCCAATTTGCATGACCAGTAAGGATAAATATTCTTTAGAAATAGAGGATGGGGGGGGGGGGTAATTTTACATTCCGAATTCAATTAAAATATTTTTAGTATATTTATAATTTATTTTTCATATACTTTTTCATGAACAGTGATCGTTCATTTCCAGCACATCACCGATCAGGATCCAGATGAATAAATTTACTCCCAAGGCAATAAATGAATGGCAGTAAATAATTACAAAGTAGATATTATGAACAATAAGGTTTGGAAACTACAAAAGCAATCACATTGCCAATTTTTGTAATTTAATTTATGATATCAATAATTTAAATTTGAAATTATTTATGTGTATAACAATTAACATAATTTAATATGTTTTATTTTTACTATTAATAATATATTCTTAATTCGTAATTTATTAAAAATAAAACATACTTAATTTCACGAATTAATAATAAACCAATTTTAACATAATTTATGTTAAAATTTTACGACACCTTAATGATCATTATCGGGAAACACTTAAATTTATTGTACTTATAATAATAATTAATTAATAATAATAGTAATAATTATTTTAATTGATTTGTACACCTTTAAGTTCGAACCTTTATGGTGTGCATTTACCAGAATTTTTCCCATGTTGCTTCCGGTCTTAGTGGGTTCCATTGTGCTTATCCATTGCTGATGTTTCCTGGGTTTGTTACGATTATACTCATCTTACATTGATAATTATCTATAGCATATCAAATAATTTCATTCAATTGTATTAATTTTAAACACCAAAGTAATAATTTCTTGATAGATTAAAATTATATTTATTTAAAACACCTACGCCCCAGCTACAGGGTTGGGTTGTTGGTCTTATCAAGTTTTAATCGTGCTTACGGAAGCTATACTAAGCAAGTTTGCTCCCTCGCATTGAAGTTACTTTATAATTTTCTTTGTTATAGAAAGAAAGTTCTTGCCTTTTACAACTAAATATTTATCTGTTCTTTTTTTGCGGCAACGAAGGCCGTATTGCTAATCTTATGTGTTAATTTTATTTTATAGAAGCAATCTTTGAGCTGTAAGGGAACACCAAAAGGTAGGCGAGCGAAGGTAACTTCAACACCATCCCCCTGCGAATCTCATACTTTACCTCTGAGCTACCGGAGTATGCATTGCTTTCCACCAGGTTTCATCCTTGATTTGTTCTTCTTCTAGTTCTTGATTGAACTACAAATCAAGCTCGACCGGTCAAGTAAACAATTTTTATGTCGGTTAGGATTAATAAACGATATAAAAGACTTGCGATTGTCTTTTAGTCTAGAATTTGGTGACAAGTGGCAAATGTTGTAACGAAGACTTGTATAAACCACACAATCAACTATGCTTTTCCTAAGCACCGTTCACATCGAGATTTTTGATTGAGGTGTTTGTTAACCATTAAAAGGTTTAGAAGAAAATTCTTCGATATAATTGGTTCTTACCAGCATCTAACTTCAAGGTGCTTGATGGGAACGTTGCATTACTTTTACTACTTTTTAAGGCATATGAAATACAGATTAAAAATTCAATACACTAAACAATTTTATGTTTATTTTAACGATTTTCGTTTTATTTACCATTGTTAAGATTTATGGTATGTTGAGGGTATACCTTGAGAACATTCAGGATCTTGCGATATCCAAATAAAATTATTCGTTTTTCCTTTCTCCAAATTTTGGTATTTTGTAGAGCCACCAAACATGTTTTTATTTGTCGATGCAATCGTTCGATTAAACCGTTGCTTTGAGGATGGTAACTTTTGGTGTATATTTTGTGTATTTGATTTAAATTGTCAGCCTTGAACTCCAAAACGTGGAAAAGTTTTCGCAACTCTTGTAGCTTATATAAGCCAACGGGTAAGACGGTCAATTATTTCGAGTTTCGAATTCTGGAACTAAGGAAGTGGCAAAGATATATCACCTTTTATATAAACCACACGATCAACTATACCATACATATCTGAGATTCTTGTTTGGAATTGCCTAGGGAACAGCAACAAAGAACCAATCGGGCTGAAATACATTTTAATCATCGAGAGGTTTAGAAAAAAATTCCTCGATCTGGTTAGTTCTTGCCAACATCTACCTAAGCAAGACCTTGGATGTGAACGTTGCAGTACTTTTGCTGCTTTCGATGTTACGTGAAATACAAATTCAATCAAACATTTTAATTGTACCAAATTGCAATTAGTGAAGTTATGTTCATATAAACAATTTTATGTTTCTTTTAACGTTTTTATTTGTATGTACCATTATTAATTTTTATACCTATATATAACCTACAGTTTTTACAACTAACAAAATCAAAAAATCTTCGCATTGTTAAACGTTATTATCGCGAAACCATGAAATTCATTATGATTTTAGGATTTCTTATGTTTGTTGTGGATGCACAGGAATCTTTTATGCGTATGCACTTTAACTTACTCGGAAAAATATTTTAAAAACTATTGTGTTCTTTTTAGCTTGCTATGGCGACATCCTATATCAGGAAAACGAATGCAATTTTTGCAATTGTCACAGAGATGGTCCGAGGAATGAACTAGATTTTACATGCAGTAGAATGTTGTGGTGAGTCTTCATAAATTTTATTTAAACCTCAAATTCACTTCAATTCAATTAAAGTATTTTGTAATCCTAATAAACTTGCAAAAACTACTAACAAGTCCGAAGTTCCTACTTAACGAATTTACGTAAATAAGTACCTAAAACTGGGTTTCGAACTTTCTGTGTGGTGAATTATTAATGAACAAATTTAATTTTTTAGTTCAAGCGACCATCACATAAAGCTCGAACATTGCAAGGTAGGAGAAATGTGGGTCAAGGACTGTAATCGTTGTTGGTGCATCAAAAACTTCGGAACTATTTGCGAAGCACGTAAATGCGATTAAATGTTAAATAAACCTAAAATAATTGTTTGCACAATATAATAAATGCTTGATAATATTAGGTTTTTGATTTGACAAATGTGGAGGGAGACACCCGTAACACCAAATTCCACCAATTGACACAAACATAGAACCGAAATAACGAATATACGTTTCTGCGCATTAGCCACTCCCAACCGCTAAAGAAAAAATTCAGTCTAGTTCAGTCCACGATCTAGTTAACAAGGTCTGTGGCCCCCGACCTAGAAAATTCAAAAATTTTACACGTTAGGCAAGCTGCCTAACTTTCGCATAGCGGCCACCATCTTTAATTTTTTCACCAATCAATGCAAGTTTTACACGGCGGCAACCAACTTGTTTGTTTAAATGTCAAATATTTAAACGAAAGATGGTGGCCGCTGTGCGAAAACCGAACCGAATCCGAACGGTCAAGGAAAACGATGGGCAATATAGCAGGAGTCACAGACCTTGTTTTCTGGATTGTGGTTCAGTCTATGAAATATTCCCCAGCAATACGTAGAGGTAATCCATATACCGTCTCTGCTGGAGAGCATTCGAGATCTTGTTTGACAAAGTTTTGGTGTTTTTTCGAGCCATCGAAGAAGTTTTTAGTTTGCAATAGTAATCGTTCGATAATACCGTTGCCTTGTGGATGGTAAGTCTTGGTGTGTATTTAGTGAGCACCCAGTAATTTTGTTAATTTGTCGAATATGTTGGATTTAAATTATGAACCTCGATCTGCTGTAATTAATAACTCTCAATTTAACATTTAAAATATGAATGTTTTGTAGATAAATAAGTTGAAAGAAATTAACGATTAAAGGTTGAATAATTGGTTACCGCTTTTGTTAATTTCTTTTAAAAGACTGCTCTTCGTTTCGAAAGATGTTGCTTTTTATTGAGTTGTTCTAAAATTGAACTAATGCAATTGTTTAATGCATCTACTGTAAAGGTAATTAATGCATTTTCCTTTGGATGTGTTAATAGAGTTCCTGATGCTAATGCTGTAGAGTAGACCAATTAAATGTTTTGTAAAGTTTATTATTGTTTTGTAAAGTTTATTATTGTTTTATAAAGATGCAATTAAATCATGAAGTGATGCTAAAAATAAAGTTTTAGTAATTTTAATTTTATAAATAATATTTAAAACGCTAACATTTGCGTATTTTTATCATTTACTAGTGTAAATAAATTCCCTACTAGACCACGGGTAGGGAAGGCGAAGAGATATCATTCACTCGATTAATTCGATTGGTGGGAGGTCCCCGAGGTTGGGAGGGTAGGAAAAACCGCTGATGATGGTGAGTAGTGGATATAGCTTCTCGGTTGAGATACTAAGCGCAGTTGGAACTCGCACGAGTCAGCTTCAACTAAAGCAGCTAGATTGCAGCTTCCATATCCTTAAAATGGAGTTTTCCCAGTTTTGATCCATACCGCAGCCGATCGCAACTCTCAAATTAATCACTGACGTAATCGTACTATTATTAACTATTACGTTTAAAAATTGGAAAATGATGAGGATGTCGTGGAGTTTCTAAATACTGAGGAATGACAGGGGTTGTGGTAAAAGTGAAGCGAAATCCTTTCAATATTATTAAAACAATTTACAAACATTCTACACCTTTTGCAGTTGTAATTCAGAAAAGATCAACTGATATTCATAAATCGTCAATTGTAATTCAGATTTGTCAACTGATATTCAGAAATCGTCAATTGTAATTCAGCATTAAGTTGGTTGTACATAATAAAAAAGACACTATCGTAACCAACGACATATAATTCAAAAAAAGTAAATAAATAAATTTTAAAACCATTAAAATATTGTTTTTTTAGTTTTTATGGAGCTCTTTCATTTAAAAAATTAAAGTTCATTTAACGGTTTCTGAATTTCATTTGATAATTTCTGAATATCAACTGACGGTTTCTGAATTACAATTACCGATTTTTGAATATCATTTGACAAATCTGAATTACAATTGACGATTTCTGAATATCATTTGACAAAAATCTGAATTACAATTGACGATTTCTGAATATCATTTGACAAATCTGAATTACAATTGACGATTTCTGAATATCATTTGACAAAAATCTGAATTACAATTGACGATTTCTGAATATCATTTGACAAATCTGAATTACAATTGACGATTTCTGAATTACTGGTGGAAAAGGTGTAGTTGTGCAATCAAGTAATCAAGTGAAATCCTGCAAAATGTAACGCAAATCATTATAATTTTTATAGTTCTCTTCTTCTTATTCCTTGCCCCAATCCCGAGTTATCGTGGCAAAATAATTATGCTACTCTTTTGGGACAAATGAGTAAATTCAGATTCGCTTCAATCCCAACTTCAAAATCTTGAATGGTTGAAATCTGCTGATTTAAGGCAACCTTGATGTAAAAAGACATCATCGAATTCTAATTAATTTGTATGAAATATTATTTTCTCTTTGTGCTTGCTTTTCCCTACAAAAATTAAAAAACAATTGTAATTATGCAATCAGAAATCAAGTGCCATCAAGGGAAATCATGCGAAATGTAACGCAAACCATTAATATTTTTATTTTGATTAACAACCGAACTACAATTTTAATTAAAAAAACATCACCTTTAAGTAGATAATCTTTTAATTTATTGATTTCCTCTAGCAGTATTTTACTTTTATAATAAATTTAATCGCCTACTACTGCCTCCACCATGGTAAGATTCGGTAGTATTTAAGCAGTTCGTACTATTTGTACAATTAGACCAACTTTGATTTCTTCCTAATAACTTTGCATTGTTAGAAGTTATAATCGCCAAACCATGAAATTAATAATTTTGGTTTTATTTGTGTTTGTTGCCGTTGCATACAGTCAATACGATTTTCGTAAGTACTTAAACTTAATTAATAATCAGTAACATTTTTTATAATATATTAATATTAATTTTTTTAGCATGCGTTGTCAACGAATGCGAAGGTTGTACTTGCAACATGGAGTATAATAGATATAATTGCAAGAAGGCGCTATGGTGAGTTTTCATAATATTTTTGATAAGACTTTAAGACAGCTGCTATCTACTAACTTTACATAAATAATGGTTTACTGAGTATCACATGTCCAAACAGAAAGAAAGCAGGTTGCCTTGTTACAGTCCTTAACCAGGCAAACTTACGTTATCGCAACCCAATCATCCCGCAAGTGATTTTGGTTGCATAACAAATGGTGGTACTTATGTATGATCAGGTGCACGATGTCGTAATACCAAAGCTCACTAGCAAGAAGTAGAGCGAGCGCAAAGTAAGATGAGAGGGCGTAGATAAAATCCGGCGCAGTAGACATCGCGTGACACCCAATTCCACCAATTGACACCAACATAAACAAGATTGTACGAGTTTTGGTTTCTACCCATTAGCTCCACCCTCTCATCTCTCTTTGCGCTTGCTCTATTATGTTGCAAACATAGTGGAACAACAAAATGCGGCACGCTAATAAGTGTAGCTTTACAAGAAGGTATAATCATTCAGAAACATTTTTACCTACACCGATTAGCGTCGAGAGCAGGAAATACTACACAAAATGTCTGTTCTATATTCCTATACAAATTATATTTTTCAGTAAACCAGCCTTTCGTTCGACGGTTCCAAAGGCTACTCCGGCCCCAGAGCCAACAGAGCCACCACTCTGTACGGTAGGATCAACTTGGACAATCACTCCAGTTGTTGAGAACAAACGTGTAGTTACATGTCGCAGACTCTGTTCTTGCGAGGTAGGAGAGGTAGTAAAGTGTAACACAGATAGAAGATGTGACACGTGATGTGGCACGTGATGTGATTCTAGCTTCCAGTAGAAGCAGTTAGTTGCACAATAAAATAATTATAATGTAACTTTCCATTAATAAACTCTATAAAATATAAAAATTAGTAATTTGTAATTATGTTAAGTATGAACATATCTAAAATACCCTAAAACGAAGAAGCCCAAATTAATAAACAAATTTTGTTGACCTATTTCCTAGTTAGTCTGTCCACCAAACATTCGTGGATCATCGAAGCAAAACAACCAAGTTTGGAATTTAAAAGTTGCAGAAATAAAACATAAAATTCACTAACGTGAGATAAAAATCGACTGGTGTCCGTTCAGAAATAATTGGTTAAAGAAGATTCGGTAAGGTGGTCCAAATATTGTGTGTTCAACTTTAGCAAAATGGGGAAAGGGGTCAAAAATGCAAAAAAAAATTACAGATATCTTTTATGGACGGCCCCTAAAACATTTTTGATTTTAAGCTCAATTTTATAATATTTACAATCCACTCACTCCCTTAAATTGCAGCAAAGTTTTTCTGGCTAGTATTTCGCATCAAGTTTGTCAACAATCTTATAGTATTTTAATAGTCAGCTCTGCTGATTTTGTTACATTTGGGTGAGCACCAAGCTTGTCAAAGTACTTTTCACTGAAGTCGCGCTGTATCACACCGTTAGGCACATACCAATGTGCGTCAAAAATCATTCTCAGGACTTTTGATTGAAATCTTTGTAGGATTCCAACGTTTGAAATAGAAACCAAGCCCCAGAGCAAAACCCCATATGCCCATATCGGTTTCAGTATGGATTTGTACAACAACAATTTGTTTTCAATTGAATTCAATCAAACTCTTACGTCCCATAAGCCAGTACAGTTTTGTAAGTTTGCAACGGAGTTGTTTTCTTTTGGAAAATATGAGTTTACCCCATGTAAGGCGTCTATCTATGATGTATACCAATATAGTGTTATGATTTTTGCTAATCAAAACTAGCTTTATGCCGGTAGCTGAGTTCTTCTCTTGGTCAAAGGTCAATGGGTTCAAACAGACGAAAATAGAAGGCAGCAATTCGGCATCAACATTGTTTATTAAATAAAAATACCCAATTGCGAAAATTTGCATCAATTTATAAGTGGCAACAAATCTAGTTACAATGTTCCTCACTGCTATGGAAGCCGCATGTGTTCAAACTGCTACCGGTAAAGCTGTATTAATAATTATGTAGAAGTGTAGATTAAGCTTATTTTCTTCTGAAAACCAACTTTTCAAATCGCTAAATAAACAATCCTTGTCCTAGACAACACCCAGGTAAATAATTTCTTGATTATCGATCTCGCTTCGATCACAAAATGTGTACCTAACCTCAAATTTTCAGAGTAAAATTTTCAAATAACCAATTTTCTTGCAAATATTTGATTGACAAATACCACGTTGCATTCGCGATACACAATTTACACTAATTACGCGTCGTACGTAGTTAATTACTACGTAATTACAAGACTCTGGCTAATTGTTCACTTGTGTGAACCCGCAAAATTTACTCTCTGAGTTTTTGGATCAAGAGGCCTCGTACGAGTTCCCAGTTTGATCTCCACCAAAAAACTAACTTCTTTCCTTCTTTTCGCTTGCTGGCTTTGTTCCCCCCGTATTCAAATTTTGCTTTTTTGAGTGGGAATTTTCATTCCTATCAGCGAAATCGACTCTTCCTTCCACACTCATCCGACTCATCCCAACCTTAAAATCTTGAATGGTTGAAATCTGCTGATTTAAGGCATCCTGAACGGAAAAAGAAATCATGGAATTTTAATAAATTTTTATGAAATATTATTTTCTCTTTGTGTTTGATTTCGAAAAAATTGTAATTATGCAATCAGAAATCAAGTGCCACCAAGGGAAATCATGCGAAATGTAACGCAAACCATTAATATTTTTATTTTGATTAACACCCGAACTATAATTTCAATTAAAAAAACATTAACTTTAAGTAGATAATCTTTTAATTTATTGTTTTTATCTAGCATTATTTTACTTTCATAATTATATTTAATCACCTACTACTGCCTCCACATCTTAAGATTCAGTAGTATTTAATCAGTTTGTTCTATTTGTACAATTACACCAAATTTGATTTTTCCTGGTAACTTTTGCATTGTTAGAAGTTACACTCGCCAAACCATGAAATGCACAATTTTTGTTTTATTTCTGTATGCTGCCGTTGCATACAGTGAATACGATGTTCGTAAGTACTTAAATTAATCAATAATAAATCAGTACCATTTTTGAAATAATCTTAATTTTTGTAGCGTGCAATGTAAACGAATGCGAAGGTTGTACTTGCAACAAGGAGTATACGAAATATAATTGCGATAGCTCGCCATGGTGAGTCTTCATAATATTTTTGATTTTCGTATAAAATTGTAAGAAACAGCCAAACTTGGTATTACGTCATCCTAACCGAATCATCCCGCAAGTAATTTTGGTTTAAACTTTTTCAGTAAAATAGCCTTTCGTTCGACGGTTCCGAAGACTACTCCGGCCCCAGAGCCAACAGAGCGACCAAACTGTGTTGTAGGAGAATCTTGGGTAATCGAACCAGATTGGGTTGAAAAAAATCTAGTTGAATGTCGTAGATACTGTTCTTGCGAGCCAGGAGAGGTAGTAAAGTGTAGCACAGACAGAAGATGTGACTTGTGATGTGATATGCGATTCTACCTTCCAGTAGAAGGAATTAGTTGCACAATAAAATAATTATAATGTTACTTTCCATTAATAAACTTTATAGAATCTATCAAAAGTAATTTGAAAGTTTTCATTTCCTAGTAAAATACCGTAGAACAAGGAGGGCGAAATTATTGAAAAAATTTCGTCGAAATATTTCCCAGTTAGTCTGTCCACCACACATTCGTGGATCATCGAGGCAAAACAACCAAGTATGTCGGAATTTAATAGCTGCAGAAAAAACAAAAAATTCACTAACTTGAGATAAAAATCGAATGGTGTCTGTTCAGAAGAAATTGGTTAGTAATTTTGCATCAATGTTGGAACGTTGAAGAAAATTCGGTAAGGGGGTTAATCATAATCAATAATTTTTTGAATAAATTTTGTAAATATTTATTTAGAATACAAGAAAACGTTAAAACATTATACTGTTCTGCTTGACCTGTCACCCCAAAATAGGATAAAAATAATGCAATCTTAATTTATTATAATATAGGTATTATAATGAAACGCAATAAAAACAAAATTGCCTATTTAATCAATTGATCTATTTCCAAAACTAAGCCAGAATTAAAGGAATCTTAGAGTACTTAAAATGGTAATTTAGCCTCTGTGTTCGCATTCCTCTTCGAGTTATCCTACTTCCTATCTGTTTGAAAGTGTACAAGTAATGTGCAATATAGCTCCAGATTTCGGGACAAATAATTCTGATCAGATAATTGTTTATCGCAATTTAATTCATTTTATCTTAAAAATTAACTAAAATTATCACATTATTCAATAAGGAAGTTAAGTCATGACACACTAATAATTTAATATCGTATGATCTTAGCAGAATTTAAATTATAGTATTTCGCACTGTAAATTGCAAATATAAACCTAAAATTTTGTGAATAACTCGAAAATTAGAGCGAAAACGGCGAAAAGCCGTAAAAATAAAATGCTAGTCTTGGTTTGCTTCATAAGCTTCGCTCCACCCCCTTGTAAGGCGAGGGGTAAATCACACGGGTAGTCTGGTGTACAGTATCGTGGAAGTTCGAGATAGTCTCAGATAGTTTCGGGTAGTCTTGGGAAGTCCGAGCAGGTAGTCCCGGGAAATCTGAAGTAGTCCTTAGAAATTTCCTAGTAGTCTGTAGAAAATTTAAAACAGAAAAAGTTCCGACTATTTTGAATTTCATCATAATAGCCCCCCCCCCATGCAATCGATTGTACAATCAAGTAATCAAGTTAAATCATGCCAAATGTAACGCAAACCATTAATATTTTTATACACCTGAACTGCAATTTCAATTAAAAAAAAACATTAACTTTAAGTAGATAATCTTTTAATTTATTGTTTTTATCTAGCATTGCTTACTTTCATATTTACTCACCTAATACTGCCTCCACATATTGAGGAGATTCAGTAGTATTTAAGCAGTTAATTAAATTAAGCATTAGACCAAATTAATTAATTATAATGTAACTTTCCATTAGTAAACTTTATAGAATGTGAAAAAAAATAAGGAGGGCGAAATTAATAAACAAATTTCGTTGATATATTTCCTAGTTAGTCTGTCCACCAAACATTCGTGGATCATCGAGGCAAAAAAACTAAGTGTGGAAATTTAAAAGTTCTAGAAAATAAAACATAAAATTCACTGAGAAAAATTTCGATTGGTTTGATTGGTGAAGAAATAATTGGTTAGTAATTTTGCATCAATGTTGGTACGTTAAAAAAGATTCAGTAAGAGGGGTCCAAAGATTGTGTGTTCAACTTTAGCCAGGCCCGGACTGGATCCTTTGGGGGCCTTCGGCTAGACACTGAGGAGGGACCCCCTTACCAAGAGGGGAGATTTTTGAAAAACACATTTTTAGCTATTTTGAGTACTTCGAAAAAGTCCACTTTTACCTCAAGTATAAACCACTTTTTTTGAGGCCCCTTGCGTCTGGGGCCCTCGGCGATCGCCGACTAGCCAGTCCGGGCATGGACTTTGGCAAATGGTGAAAGGGGTCAAAAATCCAAAAAAGTTGCAGATGTCTTTTATGGACGTCCCCTCAGAACCTGTACAACCCGTGTAAGAAGTAAAAATTTAAAATCTACTTATTTAAGGACCTTCTCTCAAAATATTTAAGAGAAACTTAAAAGTTACTTCCAATATTTCACCTTATTTTTATTATTACTTTACAGATAATAATATATTAATTAGTTTACAACATTTTACCGTTTTCGGAATAAGTTTATAATACATATTTCTTGTTTTTGAGTAGTTTTGAATAAAATTGGAAAGCAGGTTAAACGAAAAGGTTAGCTATATTTTGATTATAAAGTGCATTTTAATATATAGGGTGTCCGTTATATGACTCCACACCTCATCACTCTTCAGAAGCGGAGTTTCATTAATAAAACCACACAGCTAAAAATATAAAAAAGTATGTTAATCAATAAATATCGAATTAATTGCTTACCATCCACTAAGAATATAAGCAACATTTCCTGTTATATCCAAACTGCTGCTTTCCAATATGAAACCAAATTTTTCACATTCTTTCTTTATTTCTCGAAACGTTCCCGATTCCAGCCGTGAATTCCAATCTTCAGCTAATAAATATATTGCATTAAACTAGAGCTAAAATATTACTCATCCCAGTTTTTCCATAATAACTCGAAAACGATTTTAAAACATTTTTGGGACAAAATATATTCTCATATTTTCGGTTTTTAACTATTTTTGGGTTATAAGAGAAAAACCAGGTATTTTTTTTCTTGATTTTATTGATTAGTTTTATTTTACCTTGCATATATTCCATTTAGTATAATAATAAACATTCACTTACTGTGACTAATATTCCATCTTTCATCACAAAGCGAAAAATCCACTATGAATAATACCAAACTCAACAAAATTAAGTATTTCATCTTGAAATTTTATAGTTTTTCTGAATGTTAACTCTTTTATTACCAAACAAAAAGTGTACACAGTTTTATTTTTAAGTTAATTTACCCATGTAATTATAATTTAAATTATATCATTAATCTAGTCAATTTTAAAATTATTCATAATAAAATGAATAATGAGCTATTATTTTGCTGATTGGCTTAAAAAACTGAATAAATTTGAAATAATTATTCCAATTACATTAATATAATGAAATGCTATAAATAATCGTAGTTATTTGGGTTTCATTCATCAATAATAATTTTAGTTTCAAACTGCTTTAATTTATTAATACAAGCAACTTTTGTAAATAAATTTACAGAAGACTTTGTATTGTTTTTGTTTTGTGTTTACTTAATAAAGTCGTTTCCTATTTTCTTTCTTGCATTTTTTATTTGGTGGGCTGGCGCCCAGGTAATATTATTTTTCCCTACGTTTTTGCCAGATAAGCATCTGAGTGATCAATGTATGACATTGTATGTATTCGATATTTTTTTGAAATTAATCGCAGAGAGAGAAAGAAAGAATAAATATAGCCTCTATCTTTCTATCAAAATTTCGATAATGTTAAATTTGCATTGTTAAAAGTAATATTAAAACAGTCCAATTAACACAGGAAAGATAACGAAAAATTTCTAAGCCCTAGGATGCCTTAAATATGAAGTTATTTTGATTTAAGCGCAATTTTTGATTTTAATTTTTTGAAAAAAATTAAATTTCGTTCAAATAATCTTAAAATTTATGAAAATATTAACTCTGGTGTAGTAAACATACGAAAAATAACGAAAAAATTCTAAGCCCTATGATACCTTAGATATGAAGTTATTTTGATTTAAGCGCATTTTGGATTTTAATTGTTTGATAAAAATTAAATTTTGTTCAAATAATCTGAAAAGTTATGAAAATATTAACACTGTTGTAATAAACATAGGAAAAATAACGAAAAAATTCTAAGCCCTACGATACCTTAGATATGAAGTTATTTTGATTTAAGCGCAATTTTTGATTTACATTTTTTGATAAAAATTAAATTTTGTTCAAATAATCTAAAAATGTATGAAAATATTAACTCTGTTGTAATAAATATAGGAAAAATAGCGAAAAAATTCTAAGCCCTAGGATGCCTTAGATATTATGAAGTTATTTTGAATTCAACGCAATTTGTTATATCAAGTTTTTGATAAAAATTAAATTTTGTTCAAATAATCTGAAAATGTATGAAATTATTAACTCCGTTGTAATAAACATAGGAAAAATAACGAAAAAACTCTAAGCCCTAGGATGCCTTAGATAAGAAGTTATTTTTATTTAAGAGCAATTTTTGATTTTAATTTTTTGATAAAAATTAAATTGTGTTCAAATAATCTGAAAATTTATAAAAATATTAACTCTGTTGTAATAAACATAGGAAAAATAACGAAAAAATTCTAAGCCCTAGGATACCTTAGATATGAAGTTATTTTGATTTAAGCGCAATTTTGGATTTTAATTTTTTGATAAAAATTAAATTTTGTTCAAATAATTTGAAAATGTTGAAAATATTAACTCAGTTGTAATAAATATAGGAAAAATAACGAAAAAATTCTAAGCTCTAGGATACTTTAGACATGAAGTTATTTTGATTTAAGCGCAATTTTGGATTTTAATTTTTTGATAAATATTAAATTTTGTTCAAATAATCTAAAAATGTCTGAAAATATTAACTCTGGTGTAGTAAACATAGGAAAAATAACGAAAAAATTCTAAGACCTAGGATACCTTCGATATGAAGTTATTTTGATTTAAGCGCAATTTTGGATTTTAATTTTTTGATAAAAATTAAATTTTGTTCAAATAATCTAAAAATGTATGAAAATATTAACTCTGGTGTAGTAAACATAGGAAAAATAACGAAAAAATTCTAAGCCCTACGATACCTTAGATATGAAGTTATTTTGATTTAAGCGCATTTTGGATTTTAATTGTTTGACAAAAATTAAATTTTGTTCAAATAATCTGAAAAGTTATGAAAATATTAACACTGTTGTAATAAACATAGGAAAAATAACGTAAAAATTCTAAGCCCTACGATACCTTAGATATGAAGTTATTTTGATTTAAGCGCAATTTTTGATTTACATTTTTTGATAAAAATTAAATTTTGTTCAAATAATCTAAAAATGTATGAAAATATTAACTCTGTTGTAATAAATATAGGAAAAATAGCGAAAAAATTCTAAGCCCTAGGATGCCTTAGATATTATGAAGTTATTTTGAATTCAACGCAATTTGTTATATCAAGTTTTTGATAAAAATTAAATTTTGTTCAAATAATCTGAAAATGTATGAAATTATTAACTCCGTTGTAATAAACATAGGAAAAATAACGAAAAAACTCTAAGCCCTAGGATGCCTTAGATAAGAAGTTATTTTTATTTAAGAGCAATTTTTGATTTTAATTTTTTGATAAAAATTAAATTGTGTTCAAATAATCTGAAAATGTATAAAAATATTAACTCTGTTGTAATAGACATAGGAAAAATAACAAAAAAATTCTAAGCCCTAGGATACATTAGATATGAAGTTATTTTGATTTAAGCGCAATTTTTGATTTTAATTTTTTGATAAATAATATTAAATTTTGTTCAAATAATCTGAAAAGTTATGAAAATATTAACTCTGTTGTAATAAACATAGGAAAAATAACGAAAAAATTCTAAGCCCTACGATACCTTAGATATGAAGTTATTTTGATTTAAGCGCAATTTTGGATTTTAATTTTTTGATAAAAATTAAATAAAAATAGCGACTTAATTTAACACAAATTCAAACTTTGAAGTGATTTTGTTACGTTTCACTGGACTGTCGTTTGCAAAATTTGTGGAAACAATGAATGCACATGTATTTTTATGGCCTTTAGGCCGCGGTAATCGACGCAGAATCGATAATATTGTTTTTCTTCTTGACGAGTAAAATAAGAGCAAAATAAGTTCCTTTTTTGCAAATGGCATGGTGTGTACCTACTATAAAAATCGCAATTTAAATAACTCATTAATAATGTGGGTCGTGTGGTCCAAAAAAACGTCCAAAAATAAAAATAACAATGTACTACGTATAATTTTAGTGCAAAACAAATCAATAAATTATAAAATGTACCAAAAAATAAAGGACTATCTTTCATTTCAAATCTTATATCTTACATTTTGTGTATTAGGTCAAGCAAAATATTTAACTGATTACATTATCACCATTTATATTATGAAACGATATAAATACATTTTAACTAAACTTATTTTTGCCAGACGAGTTACATTCCAAAGAAAATTAAAAACCTAAACGATGAAATATTTAATCCTAGTAGTTATTGTAATATTGCAGTTTGCTGATTTCGCGCTGTGCCAATATGGAGACGATTGTAAGTACTGTTTTTATAATACTAACACATACAAGGTGAAACAATGAAAAATATTCATAAATTGACTGGGTTAATGGTAATAAAAACAATGCAAACCAATCGATTGAGTTCCACGTTCATTTAAAACTTATGACATCACTAGCTCCATCTATTTTGCTAAATTTGTTGTATCGGTTTTGCTTGCTTTTCTAGTGCTTACCATTTACGCTTCAAAGTTAAAAATCTACTTAGATATTTCATTCACTGATGCAATATTTTTTTAGATAGAGGAACTTTAGAGAGGACTATGTCATCAGCAATTCGTCAAGAATGTGAAAGACATGGCTATGTATTGACTCGTGGCATGAACGGCAGTTTGGGCATAACTGCAAATTTGGTATTTGTTGTAAGCGGATGGTAAGTTTTAATCGTTTAGTTGCTTTTTACACCTTATCTGATAACCTTTACATTTTTAGCTTCTTGGTTTTATTGATGAAGCTTCGTTCTCTCCTGTGATGGGGTTGATTGTAAATTCTATAGCAATAATTAGAAATTGTGTTCACTAAAATCGAAAACATAAAATATAGATGTGAAAAGTTCTTATTATAGTTTTTTTTTAGAGTTAATCTTTCCCACCTTAGCTTAGACTTTAATGCCGGGTAAGAACGACGAAATATACGAAAAAACTAACGGATTTAGGATCGATTCACCCCAGATCATTTAAGTGATACTGATATTATTTTGGTATATAACCAAACTGATTTTTTTT
Source organism: Rhagonycha lutea (assembly GCA_958510855.1). Taxonomy (NCBI): domain Eukaryota; kingdom Metazoa; phylum Arthropoda; class Insecta; order Coleoptera; family Cantharidae; genus Rhagonycha; species Rhagonycha lutea. The sequence goes on from OY294038.1 coordinate 5,693,246, forward strand.
CATAATTTAGAAAAGTCCTTTGAATTATGAAAAAAGAAAATTCAAGAGCATTTGCAAACATTGTTGCAAATATAAGTTATAAATTACCAATCCCTTGATAATTTCCAAAAAAATGCGACCTTGGAAACCACTCCACATCAGATACTAGTAATCAACTGAAGATAATGAGTTTAGCTAACCTGCAGTAATTAAAATAAATATTGTTTGTATATTAAAAATTTTATTTTAAACCTAATATTCTATTTAATTTGTCCCAAATTCAAACTTCAAGGTGATTTCTTTGCGTTTCATTGGATTATCGTTTGCGAAATTTGTGTAAACAATAAATACGCACTCTTTCATAATTTCAACAGAATTTTCTTTTCATGTACCCTAAAATTCAATCCATTTTTCCCTCTTGTATTAGGTGTCCCTTTTATTATCGAATTAATACTAATTCCAGTACATTTGCAAATTTGCAGATTATTTACAAAAATTGTTATTTTCTGAAAAAATTTAATATCAAATTATTTTAATATTAGATAGGTTAGAACTTTAAATTAAATTTTGCCGTAAATCTCTAATACATCTGATTAAGGGGTTAGGTCAACATAGGATGTCGAATAAAAAATAAAAATTTGCAATTTCTTTTGTGGAGAGGTATAATTCATATCTTTGTGTCTTTAATCGAATGATTTTCTTTTAATTTTCACTTAAATTTGACAATATGGCAGCCATTCAAAGCTAAAATTTCAACTTTCGTTAAAAAAACTCATTTTTGATTCATAAAATAGAAAATACGTATTGAAAATCCAAAAGCTTCGATTAAGGACTAGTTTTGAATGTTTAAAAAAAGGATAGAAAATTTGAAGTAGATTGGTGCACAGGTTTTTGAAATATCTTGTTCACCGATTAGAAAACGTAGTTTTGAGAAAAAACGCTTTAACTTTGTTATTTATTAATATTTTGTAACAAAAAAATTATCAAACCCTCATTAAATAAAGTTCTTCCAAATACTTAATCTATTGTACAAAGATATCCTTACACTTTTTTACAAAAAAAAATGCCAGCTTTTATTTTATTTTCTTTCAAACCACATTCTTGTGGTTATTGAGAGATGAGAGTACCGGTCACGTGTAGAGGTAGCAAATTAGCATCAGAAACGCTTATGGCCTTTAGGCTGCGATAATCTACGAGAAGAATTTGGTTTTTTTTTAAATGTCATGAATATATAAAATTTACCAAAAAATAATCTTTCTATTCATATCTTATCTGAGTTTTGTGTATTAGGTCAAGCAGAATATTTAAGTGATTATATTATCACTTATAATATATTAAGTGCATTTTTGATTATCAGTAACAATTTGACTACGTTGCCATGAAAACTTTGTTGTCAAGTAAATGTCCGAATGCGAAGCATGAGGACATTTACTAATGACAACAAAGTTTAAATATAGTAACGTAGTCAAATTGGATGATAATCAATAATGCACGTAATAAATTCGGTAAGACTATTGCACACATTAGAATTAGACACAATGTAACAGTAAATAATATTTAAAAAATACTGTCATGGTCGACGGAAAAATATAATTCAAATATAGTAGGTGCCTTGATTTGAAATTTGCACTGTTCAAACTTTAACTCTAAATAAATTTAAATTTCCTAACTGCATTATTTGTATATTCTTAATAAACGTCCAAAAATCCAAGAATAAAGATATATAATTTCCTATAATAATAATAAGTGATAAATATAACTGTTGGTTATTACGTTATAAATAAGAGCAACGTACACAATTATCAAAAATTATCAAAATGCATATGTGCAATTATCAAAGCAACTTGAACAATTATCGCTTAATTCTAACGCCATTGGTTAGAATTGATCGAATCGCTAAATATCATTGGTTCATGTTAGTCATGTGACACATGTGTGCAATAGTCATAATATAATATAAAGTTTATTCACTGATGTAATATTATCTTTAGATGCAGATACCGAAGATGGGCCTAAGTCAACTCTTCGTCAAGAATGTGAAAGGCATGGCTATGTAATGACTCGTGGCATGAGCGGCAGTTTGGGCATAAGTGCAAATTTGGTATTTGTAGTAAGCGGATGGTAAGTCTTAATCGTTTTTAAAGCTTTTTCTACCATATCTGATAACTTTTAAATTTTCAGCTTTTTGATTTCATTGATGAAGCTTCGCTCTCTACTGTGACGGGTTTGACTGTAAATTCTATAGCAATAATCAGAAACTGTGTTTACTACAATCGAATTCTTAAAATATAGATCTAAAAAGTTATTACTTTCTTTTCTTTTCTTTTATTAGTTTTTTTTCTTTTTCAAGAACCTTTCCCACTTTAGCTTAGATTTTAATGCCAGGTAACAACGACTAAATATGCGAAAATGCTAACGATTTTAGTAACGGCCCAGTTCTGGTCTCAGTGAGGTGGCCGTAACAAAACCAAACTGATTGGTTTTCATAACTTTGGATGTTTTTTTGAATTATGAAAAAAAATCAAGGGCATTTACAAACTTCGTTGCAAATATAAATGATCAATTATCACCAATTCCTTGATAATTTCCTAAAAAAACTGAATGTTTAGCGACCCCGAAAACCACACAAGAGATAATAATAATCAACTGAAAATAATAAAGTTTCATATTTAGTTTATTTACTATTTACTAATCTGCGGTTATTAAAACAAAAATTAATTTAAAAGCGAATAAATCCAATTAGTCCAAAATACGGAGTAAATTTGAACTTCAAAGTGAATTTTTTTTGTTTCACTGGATTGCCATTTGAACGATAAATGTTCAAATTCATAGTTATTTGCAAACTTTGTTGGAAAATTAATAATCATTTTCTGGTTTCTATCACTGCTACATTGACAATTAGAATTATCCTTAGTTTTTCAAGTTTCATTTGAAGACATTTAAAAATATTTTATTTTCTGAAAATATTTAATTTAAAATCCAATTCTAAAATCAATTTATTTTAAGTTTATAAAAGTTAGAACTTTAACTGTTTAAATTACATTTTTTTAGTGTAGGATATATATAAATTATTAAAAAGGAATTAAATAATAATTTTTCGGTTTCTGCGATAATCTCCAGAAAATTTTCGTTTTAACTACACTAAAACCACTTCAATGCAAATCAGAATTATTTTTTTCTGTTTTTAATGTATTTGCAGCTTCCAAGATAATATTTTAGTAAATTTGAAGATTATTTAAATATATTTTAATTTTTGAAGCAATTTTTTATCGAAACTTAAACGAAAAAGAAAATTTAAACTCAAATACAATATTAAAATGAATTTATTTTAAAATTAGGAAGGCTCGAACTTGCAATTACATTTTTTCGTTGGTCCTGATTGTACCCTGAAAGCCACTGCCTTGATAACTACAATTTTTTCCATAGTTTTGCTGATTTTACAGGTTTCATTTGAATACATTAGAAAATTTGCAAATTATTTAAAAAATATTTTATAGATGAAAAATTTAAATTCAAATCCAATATTAAAATGAATTTATTTTAAAATTAGTAAGGCTCGAATTTTCTATTACATTTTTTCGTTGGTCCTGATTGTATCCTGAAGCCACTGCCTTGATAACTACAATTTTTTCCATAGTTTTGCTGACTTTACAGGTTTCATTTGAATACATTAGAAAATTTGCAAATTATTTAAAAAATATTTTATAGATGACAAAATTTAAATTCAAATCCAATATTAAAATGAATTTATTTTAAAATTAGCAAGGCTCGAACTTTCAATTACATTTTTTCGTTGGTCCTGATTGTATCCTGAAAGCCACTGCCTTGATAACTACAATTTTTTCCATAGTTTTGCTGACTTTACAGGTTTCATTTGAATACATTAGAAAATTTGCAAATTATTTAAAAAAATTTTATAGATGACAAAATTTAGATTCAAATCCAATATTAAAATGAATTTATTTTAAAATTAGGAAGGCTCGAACTTTCAATTACATTATTTCGTTGGTCTTGATTGTACCCTGAAAGCCACTGCCTTGATAACTACAATTTTTTCCATAGTTTTGCTGACTTTACAGGTTTCATTTGAATACATTAGAAAATTTGCAAATTATTTAAAAAATATTTTATAGATGACAAAATTTAAATTCAAATCCAATATTAAAATGAATTTATTTTAAAATTAGGAAGGCTCGAACTTTCAATTACATTTTTTCGTTGGTCCTGATTGTATCCTGAAAGCCACTGCCTTGATAACTACAATTTTTTCCATAGTTTTGCTGACTTTACAGGTTGAATACATTAGAAAATTTGCAAATTATTTAAAAAATATTTTATAGATGACAAAATTTAGATTCAAATCCAATATTAAAATGAAGTTATTTTAAAATTAAGAAGGCTCGAACTTTCAATTACATTTTTTCGTTGGCCCTGATTGTACCCTGAAAGCCACTGCCTTGATAACTACAATTTTTTCCATAGTTTTGCTGACTTTACAGGTTTCATTTGAATACATTAGAAAATTTGCAAATTATTTAAAAAATATTTTATAGATGACAAAATTTAAATTCAAATCCAATATTAAAATGAATTTATTTTAAAATTAGGAAGGCTCGAACTTTCAATTACATTTTTTCGTTGGTCCTGATTGTATCCTGAAAGCCACTGCCTTGATAACTACAATTTTTTCCATAGTTTTGCTGACTTTACAGGTTGAATACATTAGAAAATTTGCAAATTATTTAAAAAATATTTTATAGATGACAAAATTTAGATTCAAATCCAATATTAAAATGAAGTTATTTTAAAATTAAGAAGGCTCGAACTTTCAATTACATTTTTTCGTTGGCCCTGATTGTACCCTGAAAGCCACTGCCTTGATAACTACAATTTTTTCCATAGTTTTGCTGACTTTACAGGTTTCATTTGAATACATTAGAAAATTTCCAAATTATTTAAAAAATATTTTATTGCTCAAAAAATTTAAATTAAAATCCAATATTAAAATGAATTCATTTTAAAATTAGGAAGGCTCGAACTTTCAATTACATTTTTTCGTTGGTCCTGATTGTACATTGAACGCCACTGCCTTGATAACTACAATTTTTTCCATAGTTTTGCTGACTTTACAGGTTTCATTTGAATACATTAGAAAATTTCCAAATTATTTAAAAAATATTTTATAGATGAGAAAATTTAAATTCAAATCCAATATTAAATTGAATTTATTTTAAAATTAGAAAGGCTCGAATTTTCAATTACATTTTTTCGTTGGTCCTGATTGTACCCTGACAGCCACTGCCTTGATAACTACAATTTTTTCCATAGTTTTGCTGACTTTACAGGTTTCATTTGAATACAATAGAAAATTTGCAAATTATTTAAAAAATATTTTTTAGATTAGAAAATTTAAATTCAAATCCAATATTAAAATAAATTTATTTTAAAATTAGGAAGGATCGAACTTTCAATTACATTTTTTCGTTGGTCCTGATTGTACATTGAACGCCACTGCCTTGATAACTACAATTTTTTCCATAGTTTTGCTGACTTTACAGGTTTCATTTGAATACATTAGAAAATTTGCAAATTATTTAAAAAATATTTTATAGATGAGAAAATTTAAATTCTAATCCAAAATTATAATGAATTTATTTTAAAATTAGGAAGGCTCGAACTTTCAATTACATTTTTTCGTTGGTCCTGATTGTACCCTGAAAGCCACTGCCTTGATAACTACAATTTCTTCCATAGTTTTGCTAACTTTACAGGATTCATTTGAATACATTAGAAAATTTGCAATTTATTTAAAAAATATTTTATTGCTCAAAAAATTTAAATTAAAATCCAATATTAAAATGAATTCATTTTAAAATTAGGAAGGCTCGAACTTTCAATTACATTTTTTCGTTGGTCCTGATTGTACATTGAACGCCACTGCCTTGATAACTACAATTTTTTCCATAGTTTTGCTGACTTTACAGGTTTCATTTGAATACATTAGAAAATTTCCAAATTATTTAAAAAATATTTTATAGATGAGAAAATTTAAATTCAAATCCAATATTAAATTGAATTTATTTTAAAATTAGAAAGGCTCGAATTTTCAATTACATTTTTTCGTTGGTCCTGATTGTACCCTGACAGCCACTGCCTTGATAACTACAATTTTTTCCATAGTTTTGCTGACTTTACAGGTTTCATTTGAATACAATAGAAAATTTGCAAATTATTTAAAAAATATTTTTTAGATTAGAAAATTTAAATTCAAATCCAATATTAAAATAAATTTATTTTAAAATTAGGAAGGATCGAACTTTCAATTACATTTTTTCGTTGGTCCTGATTGTACATTGAACGCCACTGCCTTGATAACTACAATTTTTTCCATAGTTTTGCTGACTTTACAGGTTTCATTTGAATACATTAGAAAATTTGCAAATTATTTAAAAAATATTTTATAGATGAGAAAATTTAAATTCTAATCCAAAATTATAATGAATTTATTTTAAAATTAGGAAGGCTCGAACTTTCAATTACATTTTTTCGTTGGTCCTGATTGTACCCTGAAAGCCACTGCCTTGATAACTACAATTTCTTCCATAGTTTTGCTAACTTTACAGGATTCATTTGAATACATTAGAAAATTTGCAATTTATTTAAAAAATATTTTATTGCTCAGAAAATTTAAATTAAAATCCAATATTAAAATGAATTTATTTTAAAATTAGGAAGGCTCGAACTTTCAATTACATTTTTTCGTTGGTCCTGATTGTATCCTGAAGCCACTGCCTTGATAACTACAATTTTTTCCATAGTTTTGCTGACTTTACAGGTTTCATTTGAATACATTAGAAAATTTCCAAATTATTTAAAAAATATTTTATAGATGAGAAAATTTAAATTCAAATCCAAAATTATAATGAATTTATTTTAAAATTAGGAAGGCTCGAACTTTCAATTACATTGTTTCGTTGGTCCTGATTGTACCCTGAAAGCCACTGCCTTGATAACTACAATTTTTTCCATAGTTTTGCTGACTTTACAGGTTTCATTTGAATACATTAGAAAATTTCCAAATTATTTAAAAAATATTTTATTGCTCAGAAAATTTAAATTAAAATCCAATATTAAAATGAATTTATTTTAAAATTAGGAAGGCTCGAACTTTCAATTACATTTTTTCGTTGGTCCTGATTGTACATTGAACGCCACTGCCTTGATAACTACAATTTTTTCCATAGTTTTCCTGACTTTACAGGTCTCATTTGAATACATTAGAAAATTTGCAAATTATTTAAAAAATATTTTATAGATTAGAAAATTTAAATTCAAATCCAATATTAAAATGAATTTATTTTAAAATTAGGAAGGCTCGAACTTGCAATTACATTTTTTCGTTGGTCCTGATTGTACCCTGAAAGCTACTGCCTTGATAACTACAATTTTTCCATAGTTTTGCTGACTTTACAGGTTTCATTTGAATACATTAGAAAATTTGCAAATTATTTAAAAAATATTTTATAGATGAGAAAATTTAAATTGAAATCCATTATTAAAATGAATTTAATTTAAAATTAGGAAGGCTCGAACTTTCAATTACATTTTTTCGTTGGTCCTGATGGTACCCTGAAAGCCACTGCCTTGATAACTACAATTTCTTCCATAGTTTTGCTGACTTTACAGGATTCATTTGAATACATTAGAAAATTTGCAATTTATTTAAAAATATTTTATAGATGACAAAATTTAAATTCAAATCCAATATTAAAATGAATTTATTTTAAAATTAGGAAGGCTAGAACTTTCAATTACATTATTTCGTTGGTCCTGATTGTACCCTGAAAGTGACTGCCTTGAGAACTACAATTTTTTTCCATAGTTTTGCTGACTTTACAGGTTTTTTTTTTTCTAGTTTAACGTGCTTCAACTACGCGGTTATTAGCACTTTGTATGGTACAGTTATTATATTTTATTGATTAAATTTAGTTTTTCAAGATAGTTGATCGCATTGGTTGTATTTCCTCGTTCTGGACTTAAATCCTGTTCCATTTTTCATTTGAATACATTAGAAAATTTGCAAATTATTTAAAAAATATTTTATAGATGAAAAAATTTAAATTCAAATCCAATATTAAAATGAATTTATTTTAAAATTAGGAAGGCTCGAACTTTCAATTACATTTTTTCGTTGGTCCTGATTGTATCCTGAAAGCCACTGCCTTGATAACTACAATTTTTTCCATAGTTTTGCTGATTTTACAGGTTTCATTTGAATACATTAGAAAATTTGCAAATTATTTAAAAAATATTTTATAGATGAAAAATTTAAATTCAAATCCAATATTAAAATGAATTTATTTTAAAATTAGTAAGGCTCGAATTTTCTATTACATTTTTTCGTTGGTCCTGATTGTATCCTGAAGCCACTGCCTTGATAACTACAATTTTTTCCATAGTTTTGCTGACTTTACAGGTTTCATTTGAATACATTAGAAAATTTGCAAATTATTTAAAAAATATTTTATAGATGACAAAATTTAAATTCAAATCCAATATTAAAATGAATTTATTTTAAAATTAGGAAGGCTCGAACTTTCAATTACATTTTTTCGTTGGCCCTGATTGTACCCTGAAAGCCACTGCCTTGATAACTACAATTTTTTCCATAGTTTTGCTGAATTTACAGGTTTCATTTGAATACATTAGAAAATATCCAAATTATTTAAAAAAATTTTATAGATGAGAAAATTTAGATTCAAATCCAATATTAAAATGAATTTATTTTAAAATTAGGAAGGCTCGAACTTTCAATTACATTATTTCGTTGGTCTTGATTGTACCCTGAAAGCCACTGCCTTGAGTACTACAATTTTTTCCATAGTTTTGCTGATTTTACAGGTTTCATTTGAAATTCATTAGAAAATTTGCAAATTATTTAAAAAATATTTTATTGCCCAGAAAATTTAAATTCAAATCCAATATTAAAATGAATTTATTTTAAAATCAGAAAGGCGCGAACTTTCAATTGCATTTTTTTATTTGCTCCTGGTTATATTTGATTAGGTAAATGAGGGATGCAGTGATTTGAAAATTTTGCGATTAAATTAATTAATTTCTTTTCTGATTGGTACCATAATCTCCAAAATGTTTACTTTTTAAGTAATAATTACCTCAAAATTTACTATTTATGTACCCTAAAAGCCACTGCTTTGATAATTACAATTTTTTCCATATTTTTGCTGTCTTTAGAAGTTTCATTTGAATATATTAGAAAATTTGCAAAATATTTTATTGATCAAAAAATTTAAATTAAAATCCAATATTAAAATCAATTTATTTTAAAATTAGAAAGGCTAGAAATTTCAATTAAATATTTTTGTTGCTCATGATTATATCTGATTAAGTAAATGAGGAATGCAGGGATTTGAAAATTGTGCGATTAAAATAAATAATTTCTTGTCTGATTTGTATCACAATCTCCACAATATTTGCTTTTTAAGTGTGCATTACCCCACAATTTACTTTTTGTGTACCTTGAAAGCCATTCCCTTGATAATTACAATTTTTTCCATATTTATGTTGTCTTTACAGGTTTCATTCAATACATTTGGGAATTTGCGAACTATTGAAATGATATTTTATTTTCTGAAAAAATTAATTTAAAATTCAATCTTACATTCAATTTATTTTAAATAATCCAAAGTTAGAATTTTAAATATAATATTTTCGTGAGTGGTTTATATCTGAATAATAAAAATAGGAATTCAGTGGTTAACAAAATCTATCCAAAATTTACTTTTAAGTACTTCGCTGAAAATCATTCCATTACGAATTCCTATTTTGATTATATTTTCAGATTTAAAATTAATATTTAAATAATAATAATTATTTGTTGATTTCTTCCATAATTTTTGCAAAATTACCGTTGACAGTTTTTTTCCTTTGATTTGACTGTTTTAATAAGTTTCGGATTACTATAATATCTACTATTTTGCAACAGTTAAAAGAAATTTACCTTTTAATTAAAAACTGTAATTAGAGGAGAATATTAAATCCAATTCGTCTCAAAGTAAAGATGAATTAGAACTTCAAACTGATATTTTTCTGAATACCTTGAATTGTAATTAGATTTTTCTGATTTGATTCTATCGATTTGCAAAAATATTATTTAAAGAATTTCTTAAAAATTAAAATTCACTGTCTTTTTAGACGTCCCAAAAACCATTCCCTTATCAATTAGAACTCTTTTCTTATTTTAACTGTCTTTGCAAGTTTTCTATATTTATAAATTTAACAAAAAATTTCCTTTTTAATTAGAAAGATTAGCAGAAATTATTATAACCTAAAACTGATCATTCGAAAATTTGGATTATCCTCTGAATAATTAAAACAATATTCAATCATTTGCTAACTTTATAGTTAAAATTTACTTTTTAGCCACCATAAAAACTACTCCCTTGACAGATAGAACTTATTCCTTATTTTTCCAGTTGGCAGATTTTATATTTAGTTTAAAAACCAATATTAAATTAAATTAACTTAAATAAAATAAAAGAGTTGCAACTTTGTTTTTGGAATTCTTTCATGTGTTTGCAGATTTATCCTTAAAATTATTTTTGTTTGTTTGTTAAATTTAAAAAGGGGTATCTCTTGTTTACATTTCGTCCAGCCTTGAACATTTTGTATTGGCACGTTTTAAAAATTATTTTGCTTTGATCTGTTTGCATAATCATGTCACTTGAATTTAAACATTGCATAATAATAATTTAATAATAACTTGACCTGTCACCAAAAAAATAAGAATTAATTTATTATTTCGATTACATAACACCACAGGGAGGATTAATATTGGTTTAATCACTGTAAATTACAGATTTGAATTACTGAATTCGGTCAATTCTCTTTGGTTATTGACTGCAAGCAGTAAAAAATAATTAAGGAGAATTTAAATTAATGTTTGAATAAGCAAAGTTTTATATTTTTAAAGCTATCTCATTTTTTTTCAATAGGTCAAGCAGCAAAATCTTTTAATTTCTTATCAGATAATGCTATGGGTTACAATTTCTTGATTTCAAAAAGTATAAATACAGCTTAATTCAACTTTTGTAGATATAACAGAAGAGCTTGATTTCAAGGAAATTAATAAACTTTAAAATGAAATATTTAATCCTGCTAAGTTTGCTATTGGCGTTCGTGAATTTCTCACTATGTATTCGAAGACACCACGGATACGAATTTAGTGGTAAGTTACTATTTTTTATTAATAAAAAAAGTACCACTTTCTTATTCTTAATCAAATTTAGAAGCACCTCAATATTATGAACGGACGGAGTCATATCAAAATTATCCTTCATATCAAAAACCGCACTATCAACAATTCCGTGAAGAATGTGAAAGTCTTGGGTATGAATTAAGACCTAGGTATTATGCCAGCAATAGTTTTGGCATAGTAACAGGAAATTTTAAATTTATAATTAGTGGTTGGTAAGTACTAAGTTACTTATTGGATTTCTTCAAAAATTAACATTTCTTATGTTTTATAGTTTGCTGGCCTTTTTAACCAGACTTCGCTGTCTATGATGGAATAAAGTGCAACATTAAAAATTGTATTCTATTGAAATATAAACTTAAGTTACAAATTTGTTTTATTTTATTTTGATTACTGCCAAAATATTAATATTAAGGAAGAAATTGCTTTTGTTTTTGAATATTTTTTAGAAAACATTTTTTATCTCAAAATTCTATTGACTTTAGACGATTTAACCTTTCGCAATTCAAGAAAACTGCCTGCAGCACTTCCCTATTATTAATTTCCAAAATTAATTTTGGAAAAACAATTAAAAAACCAAACAAGAGCACAGAGTACAGGTAACCCTCTTTCTTTCTTTACTTGAAAAAAATTTGGTAGTGAGAAATTCACCAATTAATATTGCTAAAGTTAATAGAATTAAATATTAATTTCATTGTTAAGTTTTGTAATCTTCTTGAAATGTAACTTTTCCGTAATAAACATTTAAGTTTAATTATATTAATTGCATTTATATTTTTATTTTGATAAAAAATACAACTGGATAATATAATCGCAAATTAAAATTACTGCTTGACCTAATTCCCGAAAAACAAGATGAGATTAAAATTTGCCAATTCTAAATATCTTAAGGTACCTACAGACGCTCTCATACCTGGCATGATACCCTATCAAATATTAATAATAATAATACTAAATTTAATCCAACTCAAAATCGTTCACCATCAATTTTTTTAATCAACGTTTTAAATTATATTTAAGCATAGTTTCCGCAAACGGCTATCTTTGACGCTTCAGTGTAATTAACAATGCATGGGGATGAACGGCACATCCCACACGAGCATAATTGCTTTCGTTTGCAACACAGTTCCGAGGGTGATCTAAAGAAACTAAGTCCAATATCATGTCATTTGGTTTCACAACCTCATTAAGGCGCCTCTCTCGTAACTTAAAATGCAACGTCATGAACAAATCAAGATTGTGCTGTTAATAGTAATTATTTTCAATTGATTAAAAAAAAAGTCATCTTAAGCGGTGAGACTTGGTCATATCAGAAGATATCGTTGCTTTGAAATTAATTTTTAACTGGGCCACCCTGTACCATGCAGAATCTTGAATAACTAACTGATCAATTCGTTTCCATCGCCAAGATACTACGTTAATAACTTCCAATTACTCTAAGTTTTAATAAACACCAAACTTTAAATGAAGGAACTTGAAGTTTTCGATTGAGAATAAAGTGCTGAACTAACATGAACGTTTGTACATTGTTGGCACTTCCGACCTTAGAACAGCGTCATTTTAGTGCACTTTATATCCTTTTACTGAATATAAATTCTATTCTCTACATGCACTGACGCTTTCCACCATTCAACTAAGCTTCCTGAACATAAATTATAGACTAAAAGTTGTTGTTATTAATTAAAATTATTTGTTTGAATCAAAAATGTAATAAATAGTTGATAAAAAAATATATTGTGTTGCTTTTTATTTTATGTTAATTGCAATTGGTGGTTAAGCTAATGCGGGTGCTAAAAGCTCTACTCAACCCTCCCTTGCTTATAGCTGAATAACTTATACCACATACAACTACCTTGGGTTAAGACTTTTTAGTCCAAATATAGCTCTATTCATTAGTGAAACTAATTTAAACCTGGAATTAACTTAGATACGATATTATTCAGCCAAAATGTAATTAAGTTATAATTTGCTATATGTCTTTATGCTGTATGATTTACAGTAACTTTACATTACAACTATGCTTTAAGATTTACTTTTCTTCTTAAACTGTCTAACAATTTTCATACGTTTATGGTTTTAAAAACATTATTTTTATAGCATTTACAGTCTTATCGTTAGTATACTGCTATTTATTTTACTTTAGGGCTTCTATCTGCAGCGTACCGAAAATTCTTATGAATATCTGTAGGTCCGCATTAAATACTCCAAGGTAACCAGAGTACTAAAAATTGAACGTGGAAGAACTCATGAACCTAAGTTCCGTAAATAAAAGGGTTTGAAACATAGCCATCCTGTCCACCACAACAATTGTGGAATATCAAGGCGAGTCATTCATAGTAGGAACAATTTGTAGTCCAAGATGGAACCGTCATATCAACATAATAATTCCTAGAAAAATGCACTGCAGTTATTGTAAAATGGGGCGACGTAGGGACGTCTAGAACAGTGCGGCGCAAAAACTATACGGGTTAGTAGCAGAATTCTTAATTCTTTAATTAAGACTTTAAAATGCTTCCCCATGACTCAGATAGCTAACCTACGATTCACTTATCATCTTTATCCTGAGTATACTCTAAGGGGGGGGGGTTAAAATTACGTCTTCTCACCTCCGTTTTTCCCAGATACACAATTCACAGCTCAATTTTCCAAACTTCGCCTTGCTCTTGCCAATTATGGTCAGTCTAGAAGCCTATTTGCATGCAAAACTTTTTTAGGAAGTCGTCGAGCATAAGGTTTGACACCTCAGGACCAGTAATGCAATCGTGTGGGCAGCCCCTCTCACATCGTACCAGAACTCGGCCGCTTTTTCTATTGCAGCTCGATATAGCTGATTCAGAGTGCAAACTGCGGACAGCTAAATCTTTCCAACTTCCCCAGGATAACCGACCCATGATGAGAGACCGTCAGAAGCATCCTTACAATCTAGAGCAGATCTTACGCGGCCTACAGGTCACTAATCATCATTGCACTGACTGGACACTATTGTATTCACTTACGCATCCGCATTCGGATCCTCCCCATATGCATCCCGTATGTACAAATTTGCACATCTCTCCCTTACCAGCACAGAAACATTCATAACCGGACCAAAAGAGAGAAGAAACAATTCATCAAAAGATTGACATTCTTCCTCACCTTAAATCCTGGTCGCTCTTCCATCGACTAATATCGACCTCACCTCCATTATCATACAAACTCTTCTCCTTGTTAACAAACTTATCCCAGTCTTCTAGCTTTGGGGATTTTACTTACTTCCATACGAATGACTAAGAGAGAGAGACCACTTATTGGGCTTTCAAGACGTCTGGGCCGGCTAATATAATTTTTTCGTAGTGTGCATACTCTTGCATACCCTACTTAGCTCTAGACTCCAACAGAATAACCCTCACCTCAGATTAGCTCCAAGTATCTCTGCAAAGTTCTCATAGGTTCAGTAATTTTTTAACTACAACCTCTGCTCAGTCGTCATACCATTATAATCGCAATCATCAACCAGGATATCAGATACGACGAGCTCTGTTCCAATCCGCTCCTATAAGAGAGAAATGGACAGGTTTCTGTCGTTAAATTAGCAAGACTTGAGGTGATTTTAGGTCCACGATGATGAAATTCTAGTCACTATTGCCTTTTTTATCACGGAGAGTCCATGAAATGCCAAACCCACTACTTGAGATACGAAGAACCACTCACTAGGAACATTCAAGACGTCCAAGTTCTTCTCCATAATAAACTCTTCCAGGAGGAACTCATCCATCCGCAAGTTCTTGCTCTTCTATAAACATTACCGTGACATTGGCAACAGTAGAGCGCTACATTTCACACAATCGATCATGGATTAATTCCCTTCCTTGGAGGAGTTACTCCGATGTTAGATTGACCTGACATAGAGTGATCCTACGGAGGCGGTCACGCAAGTTGATCATGAATGCTAATTACCCGGTTCGAATCCGAGTGAAGTAAGAACTTTATTCTGACTGTCATCCCTCAGTAGGCAATGGCAAACCACCGAAGGTAATATGCCAAAAGAATCCTTTAATGTTAAATAAAAATTAATATTAATGGTGTAGCATTACAAATGCTATTATTGTATTTTGGCGGAAATGTATGCATCACCCTGTGTGCGTTTCAAACACGCGCAAGCGCTTTGAATTTCAAAATTTGTAATATGTGATTCTTCTGCTTATCTGCATGAAAGGTAGAAGTTTCATTTTTCGTTGTGTGCAATTTTATGTTTTAAAAGCCACAAATTGTTAGTTTATTGAAGTGATCTTTTGTTTTACCTACTGTGCTACATTTGTGGGTAAGATTGCATTATTTTCCATCATGAGCGGAAGTTTGACTGATAAATTTTAGCTTTTTTCGTACTACCACGTCAATTTTCTGTGTCGTCAATTTTTGGTTTCCAATTTTAATTATGGTCTTTTGAGCGGGTGCACAGGTGTGCGGTAGCCGCTTGTCCATCTGGCTGTTTTATCCACCAACCATATGGTTATTTGTATGGATATGGGCCAGCAGTTTGGTTATCTTGTTTCCACCTGTGATAACCTTGATTCCTGCGTCGAACCATCTGTGTCAGCAATTTTTAGCGATGTTGGGATTTCGTTTTTGGGTTCACCATTCCTGTATGAGATCAATGGAGAAGGCAGGACTGATCAACATTTGTTTATCCCCAGCTTCACCGCAGTTTTGCGTTTTTGATTAAGAAGTGGTGTGATAAGTTTGTCACTTTGGCCGTCTCCTTTGACGATTTATCCGTACTTTTTGGGAAGACGTGCGAGCTCCATTCCAACATTGTGGGATTTCTTGTCGCAACGGTAGCGTGAGCCTATACCACTATTTCGTCTCTAGTGGTTAGGACAGCACCAATGACGTAGGATGGCTGGAAAACCATTAATTAGTTTTTTTTTGGAAGCGCATTTAGGAGATTCTTCTTCTTTCTTCTTCAGCCTTTTTCCGCCCACTGCTGGACATAAGCCTCTCCATATTATGGAGGATCTGGCCATAACTCACCACGCTGGCCAGACGGGTTGGTGAGTAGTCTGCAGATCGATTTTGGACTACAGTTGTTTTACATCCGGTAGCAGCTTGCTAGGCTAGCATTCAGATGTGCCTGCAGCCCTGTTTTTTGTTAACGGTGGCAATTCGTCAACTAAGGGGGACCTCCGGCTTAACGTGCCCTCCGAAGCACGGAGACATGGTTATAAGAAAGTTTGACTCTCCCCGGGTTTGAACCCGGGACCCCGCGTCGCATCCAACTGCATTAGCTGCAAAGCAATGGCCGTCTCATTGGAGAGATTAGCTTATCTTAATTAATTACATCGATATTGAGATGCTATACCGTTCGCAGGTGAATTTATTTTTGTTTAATTGTGCAGTTTTTGTTATTTTTTGCTTTACACCTGAAACTCAGTTTAAACAATGAACCATTAATATTCCAGAGGTTCCAAAAGAATTGAGATGTTGAATCGGACGGATTGAGGTGGAAGGGTAAGTTAGAAAGCAATTGCTGTATTTAATTTTACTTGATGATATCTCTTGCGAATGAGTTATTTGCAGTCAATTTTTACCAGCGTTTTTATGTCTGCGTTGGGCAATCTCCTGGATGCGCGGATTATTTTTGTGAGTTGTTTTCAGATAGCAACTCATCTGTATTTTATTTTTTTATTTGATTGTCCCAGGTTATCCCCTCAGGGTATCCTGGATTTCACTTGATTTGTTGTATGTTTTGTGTCTCCTATTGGAGTTTTGGAATCAGATATTGTCAACCCCATCTTTTATCTAAACTTTGTTTTTTAATTAAAATCAACTGTTCTTTACTCCGTGTTTTATTTAGAGGACTGGTGCCCGAAAGGTTTTTTTTCTTAGTTAGTTGCCAATTGATCGCCTGAGCCAACGGAAGAACCTGCGAACCGCGTCCGCGCGACCCATGCTCTGGCACTGGACGGGGGTGTAATCCCTTAGCTGGTCTGTCTACCATTCCATTCGTAGATCAGCGGGGCAAGTGGCCCAAATTAGAGCAATTTGCGTTACAATGGGATCACGATTCCTCAGTCATGAGGATAGGACTGGAGAGAAGATTACGATGGAAACGGAGGGGTTAGCCCCTGAGAAGATTCTCATCCTCCCCGAGACACTCCTAATGTTACCATCGATTCTGCGACTATGTTCTGTCCTACATTGCCGTTCTTTACAACTTCGTTTAGTAAACTACTAATTTTTTTGTTAAGAGTTAAAATTGTTCCAGTTAATGTATTGCGACCGGGGGGTCTGGGGGGTATGGAATACCCCCCAGTGACAGAATATTATTGGACATAAAAATGATCTAGTGTATAATATAAATAGAATGGATCTGTCAAGTTATCATTGATGTGCTTATTTGACCTGCCGCTTCATTCGTGGAGAATACAACCATAAATAAAGACCAATCAGAACAAATTATTATATTATTTAATATTTAGCCAACCGTGAAAAATTATATTACTTTCGGATAGGTACAAAATTCAAAAAAAAACTGCTATCATCCAATGTTCGCCTTATTAAAACAAGTAATTCATTCCAGTTAGGACTATTTAAAATAATACAACTTTCGATGCGTAAGACAACAAATTAAAATTGTTCCTTCCTACAATCAACTTTCTTCCAAAAAAATTCCATTAAAAAAAAGTTGATTATCGCCTGTAGGGATTTTATTCACTCTGTTTTTTTTAACAGCATCTGTGCTGAAGAAGCAAATAATGGAATGCAAACATTATCCTGTAAATTTAGAAGCGTAGTTTCTAAGTTCAACGAAAACATTTATTGCAGATGCTATGAAGGAGCACGAGAATCGAGATAAAATGTGGATCAAAAAGGTCCATAAAAACTAAAAGTACTATGGATCCTTCAGTCTTTTTAAATATGCGGAACAATTTTCTGTTCAATTTTCCAACCCTTGATATGCATCAGGTGAAATATTTTTACAGAAACGTAAATATATTATTTTCTTGATCAAATAAAACTTGGATGCGTTCGTTTGGCTGTGACATCGGAAACGTTTTTAACAGTCGACTAAGCAAGCAAACAAAGATTACAAATAAAAACATGAAACGAAGATAATAAAACAGAAGTTTGAAAAATATTGTCTCCAATTAAACAATAAAAAATCGATTAAAATTTTTTCGGTTTCAATTGAAACGAAAGTTTTCTATTAAGATTACACAAAAACCTACGAGCAACCACATGCATAAAAAATTAGAAGTTTTCATATACACATGTTTGGAAAATCTTGAACGTGGGCGTGTAGCGCATGGAAATGCGCGGTGAAAACTTGTCGACGCCAAACGGGCGCCCGTTAGTGATATCGGAACGTCGGGACGGTGACAACCAGGGGTTCGAATTTTCCGTGATCGGGAAACACGTAATTCGACTAACAAGTTTTACTTCATTTTTTTTATCCCTGTTGTGTATGTGAATAAATAATTTAAACGGAAAAGTGGGAAAACTTTCAAAAATTTTATTTTGAGACAATGTAAGTAAGATGAAGTTGATTGATAACTAAACGTTTTTTGGGGGTAATTAGTCCTATAATTCAAATTTAATTAATGTAAGTGCTTGCATCTGTGGAAATGTCGCTAAGTGAACGAATCTGTAAAAGATTCTTGAAGATGGAACTGCAGTTTTCTTATTTTGGAGAAAGTCGTATTCTACCAATTAGAAAATTAAATTTATGAAAGTTTTATAAGATCTTGTAATTCAAATATGTTTGGTAAATATTATTTGAAAAATGGTTCTCTTGGGGTTTTGAACCGCGGTTTACATTTTGATGTTTAAGGAAACTTCAGATAAGAAATCATGGGTTTTTCGTCAGAGATTGAACATTTTGGTAAAATAAAAATGTGGTTGGTGATGTAAAATGTGTTGATAAATCATTCAAGACCACTTAGCATGCCGAACGTAATTATCACGCTTTTATAACGTGAATTTCCCTATAATAATTCATGTTTGATTTCTCTCTTAACAATAATTTTTAATGAAACTTAACCGCTTTTGTACTTTTAGACAAAATTTGACAAGTTTCAAGTGTGCTTAATTACTGAGTTAGTTTGTAAGTGATAAAATTGGAGCCTCCAGGTGAGTGCGTACTTGAAGCTATTAACCGAGATATCGTGATAAGTATTCTTGATATTCGAGTAATTATCATCAATTCTACTGCAGCAGAAAATTAGATTAGAAAATTTAATAAGACTTTTTTGGAGAAAATAATTAAATTTTTTTTGGACGTAGGATTCAATTACGTAAAAAATTAGTTGCGTCCTAAATAATTCAATACAGTTATTAAGATGTCATTTAATTTTCTAATTTCATTAAGGGTTTTTCTTCAAAGTAAAACATGTTGAAGGGGGTGGATTGATAAAACGGAAAAGCTTTTTTTCTAAGGTTTTATTTCTGTTTAAAACAAAAAACTGTCAGCATTTTTTTCCAAAATTTCAAATAGTTCAATACAAACTGTTAAATCTCACATACTACGGTTTTTCGTCTGATTGTAGTACAAGAGAAGAATTGAAAACTTCGATTTGAAATTAAATTTTAACACAAACAAGAGAAACAATTAGGAAGTCACAATCGACTAACAAAGGGTCGGGAAATTACTAACACTTCTCAAAATCAAAACTGTGTTTTGAATTGTTTGTGTGGCCTAAAATATAGCTAAGGGCATAATCAAAAGAGTTTCTTATTTTAAAAGCATTTACAGTATAAATTTGAAAGCAATCGGCACAATTCCTGCAAGTGAGTCTGTAGGCCGAACAACTATGGCTTCATGTATGATCGTATTTGCCATGAGTGAAGCCTACTATCTAAAAAGCACATCACAAAACAATTTGTAGTTAACAAACTTTAAACCTTGTGGTGCTGGGGGGTATCCATACCCCCCAGACCCCCCGGTCCAAATAATAGAATGCTTATAGGGGTTTTAATTTACTACCCCTACTCGCAAGGTAGAAAATATATTACAATATACAAATGCAAGAGTCTTAATTGCGCCATTATTTATAATAATACCGACTATAAAATTCAAATATTCAATATAGGGCATAATTTACCAAAAAGCTTTTCCTCATTCTCCTCTTAGGAAGCCACCTGTGCAAGTTAGTTTCAATTAACAGCGATTAATCGCATCATTCTATCTGTCCAATCACATTACAACACCTTGTGGACGACAGTTTTAAAATTATTTGTACTAAAATTTGTTTTATTTCGGATAAATTTTATATTTAACTATCAGTCTGAGCAGCAGATGTAAAATCAACCTTAAACCATATAAATTTCCTTTTCGCCATAGAGCACACACCCAATATTTTTAGATTGGTAACCGGAAAATCAAATCAAATTAGAGATACATTACGAACAGACATATAATTATATCTATATCTAATCTATGTTACTTAGGGCGAGGATCACCAAAGTCAGTTAGTTTATCCTCCTGCTAAATAGTTGGATATAATATTGTTATCGTGTAAGTGGGACTTTGAATAAATTTAAACGTTTAATTTCCCAACGCCATCTGTCAACTGTTTCGAATTCGAATTTAATATAAATCACTCACAAAACAGTAACATCAGTTAAAACAGTAAGCTCAAAGTAAATTATTTTCTAATTAACACGACATTCTACGCTAACTTTCAGTTCTACAGATGACAGATGGCGTTTGGAAATTAAACGTCAAATTTATTCAAAGTCCCACTTAGGGCCAGTTCTACAAAGCACGTATAAATTAGGAATAAGCTATACTGAGAATAAGTCACACAGATTGCGTTGTACGCAAGCGTAGAATGCAATTTAGAGAGAGAAAATAGAGACTTATTCTCAGTATAGCTTATTCTTAGTTTATACTTGCTTTGTAGAACTGGCCCTTACACGATAACAATTATATCCAACTATTTAGCAGGAGGATAAACTAACTGACTTTGGTGATCCTCGCCCTTATAGTGCTAATTGACAAAGGCAGCCTCAGGCCACCTTCAGTCATCTAGTTTTTGGTTGTATTTTGAAGTTCATATTAATATTTCTAGGGTGAACTACTTTCAAATTAGGGGCTTGCTAATTCAAGGTTTTCATGTGATCAATAGTCCAAACTAGAGAAGAATGCGGGACTACTTTATCTTGTCCCGTCCCGCAGTGCCGCCTCGTCCTGCAGTTCCGTCCCGCGGGAACAATTTCAATTTTTTTAATTTTTAAGTAGAATCTAGCAAGAACCAATTAGATTGAAGTATTTTCTTGTGTACCTAAGCAAGGCAAGACAAGAACCTTGATGTAAACACCGCTTAAATGTGCACTATGTAAAATAAATTTATAAATCAAACGCGGGACTTAATTGGCATCCCGTCCCGCACGGGACTAAATTGGCGTCCCGCCCCGCCCCGTCCCGCGACGGGATTTTTTTGATCCCGCATTCTTCTCTAGTCCAAACCCCATATCTCCGTCTATGCTTGGTGGGTATTAATTTTTACGAATGTTGCAAATGGTAACCGTTTCAAATAGATACATTTCAATCAGTTCTTGTGGCAGGACCGGGGGGTCTGGGGGGTATGGAATACCCCCCAGAACCACGAGAGATTGAATCTGACAAAATTATTAAATATTGGCAATGGACTTTCCCGGGGGCATGGGCAGTGCGATAACCCGTCCCACGATTTTAAGCATTTTCTATTGAAAATATGGTAATTTAGGCTGTAAATTATCAATGTAAACTGCAAATTAATGTGAGTATTGTATATTGGGCTGTTTGTATAAGTTAAACTCCGCCCACCCCTAACAAAACGGGATCTTTAAGCTGGCTTACTTGAAAAGCAACTTCCCTGAAGCTCATACAACTCAAAACACGAGATCTAAGTCCTATCACTTGAGAAAAGCTTCCCTGAATCCCATTGAACTAAGTATTTACGTCAAGTGCACGTACCGTCAACAGAATGAGGCACTTGTGGGAGTGAAAAATCAAAACAAAAGCTTGGCATCATTATCATAATTAAAATAACTAACCACATTGTTCTCTTGTCTTTTTGATAATTTGGAATACCTGGTCTTTCTCACACCTCCGTCATATTAGGATCAATGACGTGATTGTCGGATGGGAGGTGTAAGCACCCTCATCCTCGTGGAACTGTAGGAAAGAGGATGACCCTATTGCGTCTATCGTTTCTTACTAGGAGCTGCGTATACTCTCCCTCCTGGAAGAGAATTTGCCTATAACCCCACCAATGGTAATGAATTATGCAGCTCGAACTTAGAAATATCAAAAGTTAGTAGCAAGGTCTGAAGGTATAGCTAAATTTAGTATGTAAAATCATTGCCAAAGTAAATTTAAGTAGTAGGTTTCAATAATTTGCTTTATAGTCAGTGAATGACGGACTTTAAGTGAAAATGCTCAAAAGGAAATTTGTGTAACTTTGTACTATGTATAACAAAAGATACAAAAATAAATACAACTGTAATGTGGTTTACTAAGAACTGCAGTTGCAAATAATTTCTTTCAAGAACCTTTCAAAGTACGTAACTGATTTTTATAACAAAAGTTCCTTGTTCTCATGGTTCAAACCCTTAAACCTTCCACTAAATAATAACAATTAACGTTTTATAATTTGGATTGCGATCTGATTGGAAGGGTCGCTTATCGTGCGGTAGTGTTCTTGGAATAGTCACCCATCCAGGTGTCTACCATAAGTTACATCATAGAAAAAGTTAAGCACTGTAAGCAAAACTTCAATGGCCATCGTAAACATCATAGACATAAATATTTTCCTTTAAATAAAATAAAAGCTGTGTGGTAAATTCGTAAATAAAAAATTTTCTATTTTCATGGAAAACAACCATTAGCAGCATCAGGTGTGAACTCTGACAATAACGAGTAACAGGCAAGCTGTAAATTATATCGTAACGATGCTTCTGCAACTGAAAGAAAATCATATAGAAAAATCCAATTTTCCTGTTAAACTTTATTTCAACTCACGACGAATTTAAATCGATAAAGGAAAAAACAATTTTGTTTTCTACATCCTGATTAACTTCCTATTAAATTGTTAATTAAAAATGTTACGCTTGAGTAGTTTAACAAATCCTTAGCACACAAAAGCAAAACGTTTTTAATTAGGAAGCAATGCAGAGTGCATCACAATTTAAGTGCTTCATTAAGAATAACACCAGAGAAAATATTTGTAAAAGTTAATTATTATTTTAAGCTGTTAATCGGTGAGCTTAAGTATTACAAAAATTCTGTTGGGTTTACTTCCAAAATATTTTTTGGCGCGGGAGTAAGGGAGGATTAACACGTCACATTTATAATATAAAAGGGATTATTTACAAGTTCCTATCAAAATTTTTCATTTGTAAGATTGTGGTGGTAGTAAATTTTTCATTCCGACATCTAACAGTGGGTCTTTATTTACCTAAGTTCACTAATATGGGGTTGACGTCCCCAAACAAAACGGATTTCTTTGTTATTGTCATAATGTTGCTCGATTCAAACCAATTTTATTGCAGTTCGGAAGGCTACCGGAAGGGTGAGCAAAAGGAAACTAACAAGGATGTAGTACACATCGAGGAGAAGTCCTATTTGTAACGGAGAGTACAAAAAAAAGATACAGTGCGAACAACTTTTAAATTCCGCGCTCCTCATTTCTCGTTTAATTAATGTAAATCCCATTCTGGAACTTAATGGTCAAGATGTTGTTGTGAACTAAGAAATGAGATGAAAATTACTTACACAGATGACCCACCTTCGTACGTAATAGATTTTGTGAAATTCCAGCCACTAATTTTATAAGAAAACGTTGTTAGTCCCAGGTTAGCTATTCGACCGAGTAAACACATCAGAAAATGAGCAAATAAAACAGTTAAAGCGAAAAAAACATTCCAACAATGATACACACGTTTTAGCTTCAAGTACTTCTCTGAATTTCATAGGATCTGTAACTTAGAGAATGATGTAATGTTTCCTGTTCTGTAACTGACAAACTTTCAAGTTTATAAGTACGTGATACCATTAAAAGGAATCCAATCGGGAACCGTTTTGGAATTTGAGAAATTGTTTAATTTCTATAACGTTTATTTATGTTTAAATGAGACGTTAAATTCTGGCAGGACCCAGCTTTGCGTCTCTCAGTCGCGATACCTAAAGTAAAAGTAAATAAATAAATAACATCTGTTATTTTCATTCCTATAAATTGGGGGCTCGACCGCGATTGAAGTAGTGAAAGCAGATGACTTACTATTTGAATCCAAAAAGATACATAGAAAAATATAAACTCATATGCCCTAAGGAAGACCTAAACCATCCCAAAATATTTGGTCAAATAAAACATTGCACTAATCTTCAAGGACTGCAGCCTCAGTAAACATTCAAATTCTGCTCTTGACCCTACAGATGAGAAATACCCTGTTAATCCGCATTGAGCTAATAAATCTATTAAAGAAATAAAAATTAGTAGAAAAAATAGAAATGAAAATGCATCAAGGGGTAGTTTTTAAGAGGGGAATCAATCAAATTGTTGGGGGAGTAATGAAATTCAACGTTGATCCGTTTGGTCGTTACCACGTCGACTATTTGCCCCATCTATCAAAGGAACTATTGAATAAAAATAGTAAAACGTATGCAGAGTGATTAAATTAAAAATCAGTTTATCACAATTTTATGTGGGTCGTCAAATTTTTCATTTTTTTTCTTTTTGAAAAGGATAGAAATTATCCAACAAGAAGAATTATATAAAATGCCACAAGCGACACTATCATAAATTTTATTTGCGAGACGTGTATGTTAACAAAAGTTTTTCTTTTCTGTTTTGAGCAATGCGCACCTGTACGAGGTGAAATTTTCCGTTTTTCCGTTCGAACTAATTAATATGTATTTGTGAAACTGGAACAAAAATGTAACACCACGTTAGCTTTAATTTAGCACGAAATGAAGATAATGTTGCTTTAACGATGTTTATGCAGAGGTTAATTTGTGATAAATTAAAAATAGCAACTCATTTATGTTTATTTTGCAAACTACGAACTTTTAGCAAAGGTAAACAATGATTTTTTTATTTTATGTCAGGGCTAGGATAACGAAGTGCTTGCACCTATTAACGAAAGTCTTACCTACAGAAGGTTTTTATACTTCAAAGGCTTAGGTATAGGGGTGAATATTAGCTTAGGTCGATAGTAACTCCTCGGGGGAAACATAACCTATCTATTTGTTTAGGCTTTAAAATTTTACGTACCACAAAGGATGCTTAACGGTAAATAATTTGGTATAACAGGTAGGACTATAAGTCTCATAAGGACTTTCATTTGTATTACATAGCTACTCTTGAATCGGGTTCCATGAAATGAAAATTAAATTTTTAATTAGTAAAGTGAGGATATAAATAAAACACTACCAGATTATATTTTCCCCCAATATTGACAGACCCCGTCGATAAGCTTAAAATATGAGATGTTTCGATAAAACCCTAAAATTTCTTACAGAGAGAGAAACAAAAATGTTAAAAGTAATAAATTAATTTTCTTTTTCGTTTACAAAAAATTGGATGGGTAAATTATTTATTTGAGTAAAACTTGTATTTACATCGTCCTTGCGATTTCCACCAGCTGTATAATGTAAAGCACACATCTTTAGGATTATAATATGTATAATTCATATCCTTGCTATCCTCAGATTTAGGAAGGCTTTGACCGCAAAACACTTTAGCAGTAGTACAGATTTGTCTTAGAATATTCTAAGTAGTTTTTCGAGTTAAGTGTATCGATTTCGCTCTATTTAGCCAAATAAAAGGATTTAGTTAAATTTAATTTGATTAAATTTGCATAACTTAAAATGTTTCAAGGAAAGCTGTTCCTTTGGTGGTAATAGCTGTGTTTCGAATTAATTTAATTGGGGACATTTTTCAATCAAAGTAAAAAAGAACTGCTACTCAGATCAAATTATTCAAACTTTACCAGAGCATGTGAAAATATCCAATTAAAATTTTTAAAAAATATTTTTATATTCCTTTGATTAAATAAATAAGTAACCAACATTTGTTATTTTCTTTCCTATAATTTGGGGGGCTCATCGGTGATTAAAGAATGTATAATCAAGTTGCTTATTTAATATGTTATTTTTTATTAAAGTTTGCGAATAAGTTTGAAATTTTGTCAAGTTAGTGTTCCCGAATTCCTGAGGACTAAGATTTTATATTTTAGTTATTATGTCCTTGACCATATTCTTAAGTGTACCAGGAGTATAAATTTCCTAATTGGTTTACTTTCCAGGTAGGTAAATTACAGGAAGCGAATCTTGCAATAAATCTCCATGATGTAATAGGGTTAATTTGCTTTATTTGTAATGGAATTAATTTCGATTGATGCTAAAGTAAATGGGGTTTAAAATTTCAAAAACTAAAGTTGGAAGAAAAGAATATTTTAACAAATGTAATAAATTTATTAACATTCAAATTTAGTCACAACGAAAATTTTAATGATGTAAGGTTGAACGTAAAAAAATTACATTGCGACCTCGCATGTTCTGCAACCAACTTTGCTTTGTCATAAATATAAAATATTTTTCGGTCCTATATAATATATTATTTAAAGGTAATTTCTGTATATCTCAGGATGATGGTACTTAAAATATTTATTTTATTTAAAAAAATACTATTTTATGGCAAGAGTAAAAATGATAGTATCGTAATAAGTAAATATTTATATTATTAATATAATTTCAAAAAAAATTCTATTACATCAAAATTAATGAAATAAAAATATTGAATACTATTATACAAAAATTCAGGTAGCTTTATATTCTTGTTTTCATTTGGTTTCCTCGCTTTTTCTGGAATTACTTAGTTTAAAATTAGTATTTTTATTGTGGTTAATATTAAAAAAAGTAATTTAGTACATTTTATAATAAAAACAAAAATTTGTTCATTTCCAATTCTATTTGTCGTTTGAAATAAACCAATAAAAAATGATTTGACAACAACTTTCTGTTAAAATGGAGTCAACGTTTTATTTCCAGTGTCGAGGGAAGCAATTTTTAATAATAAATTAAATAAAATATTATAGAACAATTTTGAAATATAAATATCACAATATAAATTGTGCAAAATTGAAATTGTTTTCAATATGGTTAATGGATTTTTGTTTAATATTTATATTTTAAAATGTAACAAAACAATGTTTTACCTGAATATAATATTATTAAGTTAATTTACAAAAAATACAAAAATTGATTTAAAAACACATTTCTATTATTTTATGAAAAAACGTCAAACGAAAAATTCAGAAAGGTTAAGATTATAAATCAAGCCAATACTTTCGTTTTAGAATTTATTTAAAATTAAGGATGTAATCAAATTTTGTGTAACCGTGCGGTTAAATTGCCTTAAGTATTTTAGTAATTTGATTCCGAAGCAATTTTTGAATAAAATTTTTTGAAAAATATTAAATTTTGTTTAAATATTCTGAAATTTTCTGAAAATACTAATATTACTATAGGAAAGACAGGAAAAATAACATAAAAAATCTTAGCTCTAAATTGCCTTTAGTATTTTAATAATTTGATTTCGAAGCAATTTTAGAATTAAATTTTTTGATAAAAATTAAATTTTGTTTAAATATTCTAAAACTTTCAGCAAATACTAATATTACTAAAGGAAAGACAGGAAAAATAACATAAAAAATCTTACCTTTAAATTGCCTCGAGTATTTTAGTAATTTGATTTCGAAGCAATTTTTGAATTAAATTTTTTGAAAAAATTAAATTTTGTTTAAATATTCTGAAACTTTCTGAAAATACTAATATTACTATAGGAAAGACAGGAAAAATAACATAAAAAATCTTAACTCTAAATTGCCTTGAGTAATATAGTAATTTGATTTTGAAGCAATTTTTGAATTATTAAATTTTTTGATAAAAATTAAATTTTGTTTAAATATTATGAAACTTTCTGAAAATACTAATTTTACTGTAGAAAAGACAGGAAAAATAACAAACAAAATTTTAGCTCTAAATTGCCTTGAGTATTTTAGTAATTTGATTTCGAAGCAATTTTTGAATTACATTTTTTGAAAAAGTTAAATTTTGTTTAAATATTCTGAAATTTTCTGAAAATACTAATATTACTATAGGAAAGACAGGAAAAATAACATAAAAAATCTTAGCTCTAAATTGCCTTGAGTAATTTAGTAATTTGATTTTGAAGCAATTTTTGAATTATTAAATTTTTTGATAAAAATTAAATTTTGTTTAAATATTATGAAACTTTCTGAAAATACTAATTTTACTGTAGAAAAGACAGGAAAAATAACAAACAAAATGTTAGCTCTAAATTGCCTTGAGTATTTTAGTAATTTGATTTCGAAGCAATTTTTGAATTACATTTTTTGAAAAAATTAAATTTTGTTTAAATATTCTGAAATTTTCTGAAAATACTAATATTACTATAGGAAAGACAGGAAAAATAACATAAAAAATCTTAGCTCTAAATTGCCTTGAGTAATTTAGTAATTTGATTTTGAAGCAATTTTTGAATTATTAAATTTTTTGATAAAAATTAAATTTTGTTTAAATATTATGAAACTTTCTGAAAATACTAATATTACTACAAGAATAACAGGAAAAATAACATAAAAAATCTTAGCTCTAAATTGCCTTGAGTATTTTAGTAATTTGATTTCGAAGCAATTTTTAATTACATTTTTAAAAAAATTAAATTTTGTTTAAATATTCTGAAATTTTCTGAAAATACTAATATTACTATAGGAAAGACAGGAAAAATAACATAAAAAATCTTAACTCTAAATTGCCTTGAGTAATTTAGTAATTTGATTTTGAAGCAATTTTTGAATTATTAAATTTTTGATAAAAATTAAATTTTGTTTAAATATTTTGAAACTCTCTGAAAATACTAATATTACTATAGGAAAGACAGGAAAAATAACATAAAAAATCTTAGCTTTAAATTGCTTTGAGTATTTTAGTAATTTGATTTCGAAGCAATTTTTGAATTAAATTTTTTGATAAAAATTAAATTTTGTTTAAATATTCTGAAACTCTCTGAAAATACTAATATTACTATGGGAAAGACAGGAAAAATGACATAAAAAATCTTAGATCTAAATTGCTTTGAGAATTTTAGTAATTTGATTTCGAAGCAATTTTTGAATTAAATTTTTTGAAAAAATTAAATTTTGTTTAAATATTCTGAAACTTTCTGAAAATAATAACATTACTATAGGAAAGACAGGAAAAATACCATAAAAAATCTGAGCTGTAAATTGCCTTGAGTATTTTAGTATTTTGATTTCGAAGCAATTTTTGAATTAAATTTTTTGATAAAAATTAAATTTTGTTTAAATATTCTGAAACTTTCTGAAAATACTAATGATACTATAGGAAAGACAGGAAAAATAACATAAAAAATCTTAGCTCTAAATTGCCTTGAGTATTTTAGTAATTTGATTTCGAAGCAATTTTTGAATTAAATTTTTTGATAAAAATTACATTCTGTTTAAATATTCTGTAACTTTCAGAAAATACTAATATTACTTAAGGAAAGACAGTAAAAATAACATAAAAAATCTTAGCTTTAAATTGCATCGAGTATTTTAGTAATTTGATTTCGAAGCAATTTTTGAATTAAATTTTTTGAAAAAATTAAATTTTGTTTAAATATTCTGAAACTTTCTGAAAATACTAATATTACTACAAGAATAACAGGAAAAATAACATAAAAAATCTTAGCTCTAAATTGCCTAGAGTATTTTAGTAATTTTATTTTGAAGCAATTTTTGAATTAAATTTTTTGATAAAAATTAAATTTTGTTTAACTATTTTGAAACTTTCTGAAAATACTAATGATACTATAGGAAAGACAGGAAAAATAACATAAAAAATCTCAGCTCTAAATTGCCTTGAGAATTTTAGTAATTTGATTTCGAAGCAATTTTTGAATTAAATTTTTTGATAAAAATTAAATTTGGTTTAAATATTCTCAAACTTTCTGAAAATACTAATGATACCATAGGAAAGGCAGGAAAAATAACATAAAAAATCTTAGCTCTAAATTGCCTTGAGTATTTTAGTAATTTGATTTCGAAGCAATTTTTGAATTAAATTTTTTGATTAAAATTAATTTTTGGTTAAATATTCTGAAACTGTCTGAAAATACTAACATTGCTATAGAAATGACAGGAAAAGTAACATAAAAAATCTTAGATCTAAATTGCTTTGAGAATTTTAGTAATTTGATTTCGAAGCAATTTTTGAATTAAATTTTTTGAAAAAATTAAATTTTGTTTAAATATTCTGAAACTTTCTGAAAATAATAACATTACTATAGGAAAGACAGGAAAAATAACATAAAAAATCTGGGCTCTAAATTGCCTTTAGTATTTTAGTAATTTGATTTCGAAGCAATTTTTGAATTAAATTTTTTAATAAAAATTAAATTTTGTTTAAATATTCTGAAACTTTCTCAAAATACTAATATTACTATAGGAAAGACAGGAAAAATAACATAAAAAATCTTAGCTCTAAATTGCCTTGAGAATTGTAGTAATTATTTTCGAAGCAATTTTTGAATAAAATTTTTGGATAAAAATTAAATTTTGTTTAAATATTCTGTAACTCTCTGAAAATACTAATATTACTATAGGAAAGACAGGAAAAATAACATAAAAAATCTTAGCTCTAAATTGCCTTGAGTATTTTAGTATTTTGATTTTGAAGCAATTTTTGAATTAAATTTTTTGATAAAAATTAAATTTTGTATAAATAATCTGAAACTTTCTGAAAATACTAATATTACTATAGGAAAGAAAGGAAAAATAACATAAAAAATCGCAGCTCTAAATTGCCTCGAGTATTTTAGTATTTTGATTTCGAAGCAATTTTTGAATTAAATTTTTTGATAAAAATTAAATCTTTTTTAAATATTCTGAAACTTTCTGAAA
The DNA here is from genome assembly GCA_958510855.1 of Rhagonycha lutea. Classification (NCBI taxonomy): domain Eukaryota; kingdom Metazoa; phylum Arthropoda; class Insecta; order Coleoptera; family Cantharidae; genus Rhagonycha; species Rhagonycha lutea. Next base: position 5,724,447 of record OY294038.1, read on the forward strand.
ATACTAATATTATTATAGGAAAGAAAGGAAAAATAACATAAAAAATAGCAGCTCTAAATTGCCTTGAATATTTTAGTATTTTGATTTCGAAGCAATATTTTTAAATTAAATTTTTTGTTAAAAATTAAATTTTGTTTAAATATTCTGAAACTTTCTGAAAATATTAATATTACTTTAGGAAAGGCAGGAAAAATAACATAAAAAATCTTAGCTATAAATTGCCTTGAGTATTTTTGTAATTTGATTTCGAAGCAATTTTTGAATAAAACTTTTTGATAAAAATTAAATTTTGTTTAAATATTCTGAAACTTTCTGAAAATACTAATATTACTACAAGAAAGACAGGAAAAATAACATAAAAAATCTTAGCTTTAAATTTCCGTGAGTATTCTAGTAATTTGATTTCGAAGCAATTATTTTTGATTTAAATTTTTTGATAAAAATTAAATTTTGTTTAAATATGCTGAAACTTTCTGAAAATACTAATATTACTATAGGAAAGACAGAAAAAAATAACATAAAAAATCTTAGCTCTAAATTGCCTTGAGTATTTCAGTAATTGGTTTCGAAGCTATTTGTAATTAAATTTCTTGATAAAAATTAAATGTAAAAAATCGTATATAATAATAACGTATAATTTTATGTTCTAACTGATATTTTTCTATATTGAAAGCTGTTGATTTTTTTTCAAATTGACACTACAAAAAGGTTCAAGTTATTACTTGAAAAGTTAAATGAACCTTTAAGAAGTAAATCTTAAAGATTTAAAGGACGGACACATTAGAAAAGTAATATCTAAAAAATCGGAAACGTGCAGAAAAATATAATTCCGATAACTTGTGAAAAAGTTATGAGTAATATTTGAGTTATTCAAAATGCAATTTCCTTCACAACTAAATTAGAAACTTTTCACAATAGAATGTTGCAAAAAGACGTAAATTTGTTAAAAAAAAACCGGCGAAATTGAAGGAATAAAAATAAGATAGGTAAACGTCTGAAACGCATGCAATCAATGGTGATGGCATCTCAATCTATTAATAACATTCTGAGGTTAAGTGCAGCATTCAACCCTTGTTTTTGTAATACCTGCTGATAAATGATGTTATAATGGATCCCATAATGAAAGTAAGCAAGCAGATGTTGCTAATATACGCACAAAACATCAAAACTGCCAGAAAATATGCTAATTGAAATCGGCAGGTCAAAAAAATTGCATTAATGAAAACCACCCGGAAATGTTAAAAAGCGCCTATGGGACCTCATTATGAAAGTCAATTTTGAATAAATATTTTATTGTTAAATAAACGAACATGTAAATTAAAATTGTTGAACAAAGAAAATATTGATTTTAGGCTTAGTTATTGCCTGGATCCATTAAAATGCGAAGTTGCAGTGGGCAGGGGCGGATTCGTCTAAATATTTCAGTAAACATAACTCGAATTTCTATTCGACTTTTTGTTTGTATCCTCACTTAGCCAATCCATTCCTGCAGTGACACAGTTTCACAACAATAATAATTCACGACTGTTTTGAAAAATATCGAAACATTTTAATCAAACGGCTCTTAAAAAGTGTTTGCGTGGAAGTCGTAAATTTTGTGTTGCAATTGCAATTTTTTTCACGTTTAGGGGAAAGATAATGGAATGATATGATCTTTATTATGACGCTACTTGGATTATTGTATTACTGTTTCGCTATTCTGTAATTCTTGTCCACAGAGCTTCTTATCTACTGCGGTCATATTTTTGATATACGAGTTTTGATATTTTATTACCTCCACAGTTACCTAGCAGCTAATAAATTTATTAGAATTTTCAGAGCAAAATAGTGTTGTATCGTGCAAGGCAAAAAAAACAAGTTTATTTTAACCCAAACGCTGAAGTTTTAATCAAACAACCCCATTAAATTGAATTATTCACAATGTATGTGACGATGCTTTTACTGTCGATACAAAACGAACCTAGAGGACAATTTATTTTTTTCTCTTTGTAAACTTGTTAACCTCAATAGTTATTTTTTCTCATATGCGAAAATAATTTTGTCGTTAGCGAATTTCGATATTCAAGGGCGGACTAGCGTTAAATTTCGCACACACAAAATATAAAACTACGCATTCAAATATTCTTTCCAGCAATTTATGTTTAATGGGCGCCACTACGGAAAATGGAAGAATAATAAAGTTAACATAGTTAATTTTGTCGTATTTACGAATGCTGCAAGACTTGAAGGAAAGTGTGACTTTACCACGTTATGAATATGTAAATCCCATAAAACAGTTCATCCAGTTAAGAAACAATAACTAAATTGTTTTTAAAGCCCAAAATTGTAGCTTTAAAATTTGGATCGATAATTAAAGTTGATCCAGTAGATTACAACAAATCTTCGGGATTTAGACATTTAAGCCCCCTTCTGCTATGTTTTATGACTTCTAAGTCGAACTGTGTTGAAAGCGGTAATTACTCAATATTGTGGAATATTTGAATCCCGTTGAAAACTTCAAAATCCCACTCAGGTCGCCGAACGCTGCATCCGTCGTATAAACTTATTTCCACAAGTGGATTTATTCGTACATTTGAAAGGACGGTTTCAAAATTGATCTCATTTTGTAAAATCGAATGAATTCGTGTTGAAAGGTCACGAGGTATCAATCGTGAAAAACACAATTACACCACCGTTATGTTATATTTGCATGACTACCCAGACACCTACCGAATTCCACTTTTCACAACATGTAAATTTTTGCTCGATCAATATGATAATACTCTATGTAAGCTAAAGAACATGTTTGGAATATAAATTAGCTCAAAAAACGAGAAAAGAAAGTTATATCAACGCTGCGGATGAGCAAGTACGTTCAAGGATATTGGGTTTCGTGTCGTCAAAACTGACGTGCTGTGCAAAAATGTCACACACGTACAAAAAATTATCAAAAGCCTCCTTGTTTGTTTCAGACTCGCACGATTAGATAGTATATATTTTTGAGCAATTTGGAACAAACGAAACGAAAAGAGTTCTTTCGTTAGCGCTACCAATTTCTGGGGCTTGTTGAAACGTAATTTTTGTAATCCTGTCACGATTGAATATTGTCTACGGTATCTTTATAAAAAAAAATGTAAAAGAAAAAATTAAGTTATAAAAAGTACGTGCGGCGTGCGTAGCATTTGATTGAGATTAAAATTTTTTTTCAAATCGATACATTTTTTGATGCCAAAAAGTTTTAACGATAAATTTTGTTTCAGTGCTGCAGGTGACGGGAATAAAAGGGATGTGGTGATCGCAAACCTGGATTGCGTGACTCGAGTATAGATTTCTATATTAATGAAGGGATGCTCAAGCTAATATAATTTACATTATCTAGAGCTTATCCTGACTGACCATTTAAATGAGAACGTAAAGATAGACTACAAGCCAACAAATATGAGGACACTGCGTGATAGAATTAATGATCAACGTCAATAGTAATTCATTCATGCAAATATTTACGAAGGACCAATTCAGAGTAAATGTTTGTCTTAATGTAGGATGTGGTTATCTTCGGTGTTGATACTATTAGTTCCCAACTTGAATGACAATGTGATGTTCATGCTGGTCTAGTGACAATCAGGAATGCTAATGTTTGGAATCGATAATATCATAATGGTGCAACTTATTGTGATTGTGTTGTGTGTTCTTTTTATTATGGAATCGATAGCTTTACCACCGGTTATACGAATTGGTAAGTCTTAGTTGTAACACTTTACATATCAATTATTTATTTCAATTACCTATTTGTGGTATTGATCTACCTGAAAGGAAGAAAAACACTAAAAAATTGTGATAAAATTATTTTTCATATTAGAAAATAGGGGGTACCTCGTACCCCCCAAACCTATTCTTGTCCATTTTCTAGCATTCAAAGCTAGCTGTGCTAATGTCCAAACATTTTAATTTCCTTTTCTCGTAGTTTTTGGCAGTCAACATGTTAATAATTTCTTTGATTATATTATTATAGGTCTACAACTGACTCGGTTACGTTCAAATTGTTGCGGCTGTGCTCCAACACAATATTGATTTCATATAAAGCAGTAGAAAAATTTAAGTTAAGAATTTATGACCATATTGAGATGTGGCAAAGTCAATCAAATGGATCCGATGATGATCTTGGTTGATTTAATTAAAAAGTAAAGTTTGTCAATTTGTGTGACACGAATCTTGAGAGCGATTTTAAAGACAAATACGATAAATTTGTCACTATAAACACATAAAACAAAACAATTTTATTATTTCGTAAAAGTTTGGTGTATTTGGGGTCCGTTAAGTTGCCCCCCCCCCAGTTAATGTTTTTTCTCCAAAAGCTAGCTCCCGAATCCTTATAGCTAGCACCAGCTAGCACCCAAGTATGAAAGCTAGCACCATTATAGTTTTTCCACAAATCGATATTGAAACCGGGGGGGCCAACTTAACACTAGCCCCCCAGTTAATATTTTTTCTCCAAAAGCTAGCTCCCGAATCCTTATAGCTAGCACCAGCTAGCACCCAAGTATAAAAGCTAGCACCGTTATAGTTTTTCCACAAACCGCAACTGAAACCGGGGGGGGCCAACTTAACGTTAAGTTGGCCCCCCCCAGTTAATAGTTTTGCTCCAAAAGCTAGCTACCGAATCCTTATAGCTAGCACCAGCTAGCACCTAAGTATAAAAGCTAACACCGTTATAGTTTTTCCACAAATCGATATTGAAACCGATGCTTTCGGTACTGACGGACGCGCATGAATGGATTAACGAGATTCCATTTGTTTATAGGATAGGCTGCCGACAAACTGCACGAATGTGTAGATAGCGAGTTACTATTGTTGGTAAAATGTTACCTTACTATAGAACTACGGAGGAACATTTGGAGAAGCATTACTTTACAATACTTTGCATAATTCTAGCGCATTTAGTTACTTAAAAAATGAGTTTATCTGAGGTGCATGTCGCTGCCCCCCCCCCAATCGAATTTTGGGGTGAATTTGGTGTCAATCGTTAGAGCTTCGTTAGAGCCTAAATGAACTTTCATTATTGGTTTAGGATTACTTTTTGTAATCGAAACAAAAATTTTACGCTCTAACGTCTGACCTTAATTTCACCAAAAACTTCAAAGATATAACGAAAATAGAAAAACACGTCTACCCCCCCCCCCCCAAGATTTCGCGAATAACTCCACTACGGTTGAGGCTCAAACGAAAAAATGGAAGCTCAGTTAGACTCTAACGATGCTTTAACGTTTGACACCAATTTCACCCCAAAATTCAAATAAAGAGGGAAAATAGAAAAACAAGACTACGACCACCCCCCCAAAAAAAGATTACCAGCAAGAAGTTAATCGTTTGTGGAAGGAGGCAAAGCTTTTGCTGCATATAGAGCATTCTTATCGGTGAACTGCAAGCTTTGCCTCCTTCCACAAACGATTAACTTCTTTCTGGTAATCTTTTTTTTTGGGTGGGGGGGTCGTAGTCTTGTTTTTCTATTTTCCCTCTTTATTTGAATTTTGGGGTGAAATTGGTGTCAAACGTTAACACATCGTTAGAGTCTAACTGAGCTTCCATTTTTTCGTTTGAGCCTCAACCGTAGTGGAGTTATTCGCGAAATCTTGGGGGGCGTAGACGTGTTTTTCTATTTTCGTTATATTTTTGAAGTTTTTGGTGAAATTAGGGTCAGACGTTAGAGTGTAAAATTTTTGTTTCGATTACAAAAAGTAATCCTAAACCAATAATGAAAGCTCATTTGGGTTCTAACGTTTGATACCAATTTCACCCCAAAATTCGACTTAGAGAGGGGGAAACGTGTCTGCGTCCTGTAAGTAATGAAAAAGATATAATATAATGTAAAAATACATAATACAATTATACCGTATTCGGCCCTTTTAGTTTTTCAGAAATGTGTGCAGTTTTTACAAATTCTTACAATTTAACTTACATTATTATACGAGAAATGGGCGTGGATACTTTACAATAGTGGGAAACAGAATTGAAACATAAAAGTATGAAAACTTTTGTAAAATTAATTTTTCCATTTTTATTTATTATGAAGATTATAATGGCAAGGAGGATTAATTTTTTTAATCTAAACAAAAGTTTTAATCTGGTAAAATAAAATTAAATGTGAGGATTAACTTGCTCGGAGAAATCGAAAATTTGAAATGCCCGTAACTTTTTAGAAAATGAAATTAGGATGTTGGAAATGGAAGCTCATTTAGGCTCTAACGAAGCTCTAACGTTTGACACCAATTTCATCCAAAAATTCTTAAAAATAACGAAAATAGAAAATCATGTCTGTGCCCCCCCCCAACTATTTCGCGAATAACTCCTCGACGGTTGAGGCTCAAACGAAAAAAATGGAAGCTCATTTAGGCTCTAACGAAGCTCTAACGATTGACACCATTTTCACCCCAAAATTCGACTTGTGGGGGGGCCAACGTGTCTACAGCCCCCCCCCCCCCAAACTTTTTCGCGAATATCTTCGCGACGGTTGAGGCTCAAAAAAAAAAGTGGAAGCTCATTTAGGCTCTAACGAAGCTCTAACGATTGACACCAAATTCACCCCAAAATTCGATTTGGGGGGGGGCAGCGACATGCACCTCAGATAAACTCATTTTTTAAGTAACTAAATGCGCTAGAATTATGCAAAGTATTGTAAAGTAATGCTTCTCCAAATGTTCCTCCGTAGTTCTATAGTAAGGTAACATTTTACCAACAATAGTAACTCGCTATCTACACATTCGTGCAGTTTGTCGGCAGCCTATCCTATAAACAAATGGAATCTCGTTAATCCATTCATGGGCGTCCGTCAGTACCGAAAGCATCGGTTTCAATATCGATTTGTGGAAAAACTATAACGGTGTTAGCTTTTATACTTGGGTGCTAGCTGGTGCTAGCTATAAGGATTCGGTAGCTAGCTTTTGGAGAAAAAATATTAACTGGGGGGGCCAACTTAACGTTAAGTTGGCCCCCCCGGTTTCAGTTGCGGTTTGTGGAAAAACTATAACGGTGCTAGCTTTTATACTTGGGTGCTAGCTGGTGCTAGCTATAAGGATTCGGGAGCTAGCTTTTGGAGAAAAAATATTAACTGGGGGGGGGCTAGCGTTAAGTTGGCCCCCCCGGTTTCAATATCGATTTGTGGAAAAACTATAATGGTGCTAGCTTTCATACTTGGGTGCTAGCTGGTGCTAGCTATGAGGATTCGGGAGCTAGCTTTTGGAGAAAAAATATTAACTGGGGGGGGGCAACTTAACGGACCCGTGTATTTGATGCGTGCTTGTGAGGTTTCGTCCATAAAAGTGAAATTTTACCTGAAAAATGAAAACATTGTGATTTCGAATGGATGGCGGTATTTAAACCGGAAACTTACGATTTTTGTTGCTAAAAATTGTTTATTATGGTGGTAGGTTGAACTGTACAGCAAGAAAGGCATAAACCGTTCGACGAGCAAGAGTCTTTGGTCGACTTTCTTTGAGTCCGTTTCGAGAATTGCGAAAGTTTTCGCAATTTTTCTCAAAAAGACCATTTTGAGAGCTTTTGGAGCACAAAAGCAATTATACAAGTCGTAGGAAGTGAATGCGAGTGTTTTTTGGTTCGAATTATTGGTAAAATAGTCATTTTACTTGCATTTTTGTGGTCAGGAACGATTTTCGACCTTATTGAAAATTTTTGATTTCTGGGTATTATCTTACCAGAAATATCGACGAGAATATTAAATTCATGATTTTTGAGACCCACAAATCAACTTTATATTACGTTACGAATTGGGTGACCATTATTTTTGACGATTACAAATCCCACATTGTAAAATTTGAGGTTAGATTGGATACCAGGTGTGATCGCTTCCTTTTGGTAAGGAAACTTGAAAATTATATTTAAACTGGCACTCGTGGTTTATAACACAGCACTGGAATAATTTCCGCGCTACTGTGCTACTTGTTAACTCTGGAAGCCGTCTTGACATATGTGTGCAGATCAACGACATACGTTTAATTTCGAGTATAGGATGTTTCGTATTTTTCGCCAACCACCGAAATTTTGTAATGAGTAAGTGGATGCACTTTGTTATTAAAAACACCATTTTTATAAAATTTTATATTGTTCACACACAAATTAAAGTATAGCTTATATGTTAAACTTAAATAATACTCTTTATCTGATGCTGTACATATTTTACACATTCTTACATATCGCTCGACAATTGTGTCGATAACGTCTAAAATTGCTCTAAGACTATTTTTGATTCAAGTTAATAAATTGCCTTCTGATTTATCTGATCTTTTGATTGACTCCGTTGAATCCACAAACTGCAGATTAGTAGTTTCCGTAAGTGTGAATCGACTTAAGGCTATTCGGGGCTTATTTTATTCAAGTGGTTTACCTTAGGCGAGATTTTGTTACCGATCAATCTAGGAAGCAAGATTGAGCTTTAGATCACGACAATATATTATAAGGCCTATGATTTGGCTCCGTATAAACGTTCTAAATAATGAAATAAACTATTTTGCCTTAAAAAAAGTTAATTTTCTGATCGCAGTGTGACAACCAAGATTAGGTTGTGTAAGGTTTTAATAAAAAGTATTTGGATCCTCGAAAGTCCGATGGTAGACGGTTTCGTGTCCAATCGGCTTGCATCCATTGACGTGCATCCAATTGGCCTCTTCCAAACATCCCAAAATTATCAACCGATTATAGTAGTGGAATCATATTAATTTTTTCAGCGTTGAAACCGAACAAGTGGCCTTCTGGGTAACTTTGAGGTAACTTTGAGGACGCTTACTAACTGTTAAAATTAGCTCGGCCTGCGGCCTTCGCATTAACAATTCGTATATTGAAATAGGTGAAAGTTCATTTCACCGTGCCATCTGGAGACCCACTTTCGGATATCGAGCATTGTCCATTGGTTAGTCTCGGGCTCCTTCTAGTGTATCTGCCTGGAATTCTACGTGAATCTGTTTGGAGTGGGTTCTCGTCCTTTCTCCGGCCTGTGTGGCCAAAACTACCATTGTGTAGGCTTCTTAATCTTAGGGGCCCAAAGCAATGTAAAGTAAAAAATTCTTATACAAGGATAAAAAGCCCCTGTGCAGGACGGAAACGGACAACTAAACAACTTGGCACCGGAAGACTCCGCAACGGGAATCCACTGGTCGAGCTTAGGTTAGTGTTAGGAAACGATTTTTTAAATGAAGGGGCCATTACAAGAATTTTCTCGGTGCCGATTCGGGCGGAGCCGAGTAGTGCGGGATCGAGTTGTTTTGCACCTTACCTTGTGCTGGGGGGTATTCCATACCCCCCAGACCCCCGGTTTCACATACATTTCAGAGGAATACATTTGTTTTGGGTTAACCATCTTTTATTTGATATTTTATTAAAACAATTCTTTTATTTGAACGGGGCCGGGTGTAGTGCAAATTAAACCGCTTGGCACGGGTACGTTTAATTTAAATATTTATTTATGCAATTAAAAACAATGTTGAACTAAAGTAAATGTATTCCCCTGAAATGGACGTGAAACCGGGGGGTCTGGGGGGTATGGAATACCCCCCAGTACAAGGAAGTAACGGTATAACTTTTCAAAATTGATAAAGACGCAAATTTAATGCTTGAGAAAACAGATTTTGCTTATTATGGCTGGAGGGTATTCTATATAGCACTCGGTTTTTCAATTGTTTACTTATAATAAGAGAGAGCGGATTTATTTGCGATAACAGACCGGTCTAAACGTAATAAATTTTTCTTAACCAATTGTTTATGGGGTGTTACCTTAAGACCGGTCTCTTATCGCATATAAATCCGCCCTCTACTTATAATATTATAAAGGTGCCGTCCAAGTCAGGGAAAGATCTTTTTAGGAACATAAACTACATAATAAGGCAGGAAGTTGGTCTAGTAAGGTGGATGCTGGGCTTGTCAGTAGAATTTCTAAGTTCGAATCTTACTCCGAACGATTTTCTTTCTGTCCTACTAGTGGTTCGGATTCCACTTTAAACACTATCGGTCCCTTCTATTTTCTAAGGTGGATAAGCCCGTTAAAAACCCTAAAATGTCGGAGCAGGACATTTGAACGCGGCCGTTTGAACGCGACCGGTTGAACGCAGCCGTTTGAACGCAGAGACGATTGAACGCAGAGACGTTTGAACGCGAGGACGTTTGAACGCAGGGACGTTTGAACGCGAGAAATTGCAGCTTCCCTCGACTTATTAACGACGCACTTTATTATGACCAAATTAGGGCAAACGGTAGATCCACCGGTCGAGGTTAGGTTAGTGTTAAGTATAGACTTTTATTTAAAGAGAGAATCATTATTAAAAGGTAGATCCTGGTTGAGGCTAGGTTAGTGTTAGGAAACGACTTTTTTTAAAGAGGTCATTAAAAGGTAGATCCACCGGTTGAGGCTAGGTTAGTGTTAGGAATCGACTTTTATTTAATGAGAGGATCATTATTAAAAGGTGGATCCCGGTTGAGGCTAGGTTAGTGTTAGGAATCGACTTTTATTTAAAGGTAAATCCCGGTTGAGGATAGGTTAGTGTTGGGAAACGATTTATTTTTAAGAAAAGGTCATTAAAAGGTCGGTACCTAATCCAATTATCTAATTAAGTACCTATCTAATTGCTCGCGTTCAAACGGCTGCGTTCAAATGTCCTAAGCCGCTAAAATGTGAAGAAATGTGTGTGCAACCTAGGGTCTGTCGAGGTATGAATAGTGGCGTAATAACGGGGGGGGGCAAAGTGCTTTGGACCGCCCTTAAACTGCATTATTTTACGACTAAATTTTGTTTTTAAGTCGCAGACCTCTCAATCGAGGGGCCCATCAAAGCTCTTGCTCACGGGCTTCAAATTTGAAGTTGCGCCACTGGGTACACCGGCGGGATATTGGCCAGTATTTGCGCAGCCTTTCGGGATACTGTCCTATAGGCATTAACAATTTTAGAGCTGTGCATTTCTAGGTTTTTAGGATCCTTTCTTGGTTGTTTTAGAAGTCTAGGGTCGTGTACCTTACTGAGGCTGCATCTAGTATTATCGATTCTGTGACCAATCCTATTAACCTCCTTTTGTTTAACTTCGACCCTCCTATATCAAGAGGGCTATTGTCGACGTCGAGTTCTCCGTTTTGGCTGCCGTGTCCCGGTTGTGTTTGGCGCAGTTCAGATGTTTGTCGAACTTCATTCCGAGAATGGTGACGGAGTCTCTGAGTTTGATATGGAAACCGTTTATTACGATGCTGGAGTTCGGCACCTTATATCTACAGGAGACCATGACCTCACCTAAGCACAAAAATTGATACCTAACCTAAATCAAACTCTAACCTATTATCGAACCTTCTTAAAACTCTTATTTTAGGAACGGTAATTTCCCTTCTAATTAGTGCGATCAGGGGGTTCAAGTCTACGGAATTGTATATTTTGTGTAAACGTTTCCATGCTTCGGAAGGTACGTAAGGTGATCGGTCTCCTTCGGTTGATGAATTGCTACCATTAACAAAGATAATGGCCTCACTCTCAGTACGACATTCTGGTTGCACTACTCCGATTTACCTGATTTAAAACAATGATATGCTCATAGAACTAATGATAAGAGTTAAGTGCATTTAAGCTTGCAAATTTGGTAATACAGAACAGTCAAACTTTAAGGAAAGAATAAGAACCCCAAAAATAAGAATAATCCCACTCCATCTCCACTGTCAGTTAGCCTAGCCAACAACTGAGTGGTAGATTCATTATTAGCAACAATTCAGTAAATTCTGAGGAAAATTCCTTCAGTTTGCACATGATTTAAAGAGCACATCGTACACAGACATAGATTAGTGTCAAATCAGTTTAAAGAACTGTGATATATTTTTAGTAATAATATTGCTGATGTTGACGCAAAAGTATGCAAAGTAAGTAATGCAATAAATTTACAGATGCACTAAAGTTGACAACTAACTTACAATTTGAGCTTCTACATCATTGAATCCACTGAGAATAAACAACAACTGATTTAATACCATCATTTATTTTAAAAGCTACGTCGTCGTAAGCAATCAGATAAAATAACATAAAATGCAACATCTCTAGAATTTTAAATTAATAATTAATTATTGAATAACGGGCCATGAAGACTAGTGATACAAAATTTAATCATTTCCTCTATCAAAATATTGAATTTAAGTTTTTATTGTTATTTCAAAATTTTAATATAATTTTGAATTATTTTTAATATTATTAATTAAATTGCCCCAGGACTAAATTGTAAGTGTGGAACAATAGGAAAACTTTGGCACATTAATTAGGTAACAAAGTATATTTGAGAATTTGTAAAGTTTTTAATAAATGTTTAACAAAGCTTGTGGATGAATTCCTATACATTTATGATAAAACAAAGGGATTACAAAAAAATTCTCGTTCATTTTTATGGTTGAATAAACTTTCGATAAAAACCACAAAAAAACTGTTTGATACTTTTAGCACCGCACCTTTGCTTACAGAAAAAATTGGAAAATATTACTGATTCCATAATTAATTTTCTAGCAAACAGTTGCTTTTACGACTAAATTACTAATTTTTGTGCAGAAGTAATATTTAACAAGTTATGGTGACAAGATTGGAAATATTGCCATAACGCGAACAGAAAGAGATAATATTATCTCCTTTACGTTTATCTCAGAAATGGTTACTTTTACGACTTAATTACTTTAACGAAAAGTTAAAGAAAATTTAATTTTACACAAAATTTATTCTTATTCATTTTTGGTTTAGAGCAGTACTTAACAAGTTATGGGACATTAAAATTGCAATTTCTAGGGATGGAAATCGGTACAGTCTATTTTTACGATTTCCTATCCTCAGGATTAAATTGCAGGCAATTGAATTTGTGATAAAAGTTATTCTTCTTAATTTTTGCATGCCAGAAGTAGAAATGAACGAGTTACGATGTATTAAAATTAGAAACGTTGCAATTTCTCAGACTGGAATAGGATATAACTTATTTTTACGTTTCCCTCGGAAAGGCTTGCTTTTACGACTTAATTACTTTAATGAAAAGTTAAGGACAATTTGGTTTTATATCAAATTTTTATTTAAATTTTTGGTGTAAGAGCAATACTTAACAAGTTATGATGGCTTAAAGTTGGTAATGCGGTATCGATTAGCTAGAAAGAAATAAAATCCAGTTTTATGTTTTCCTCGAAAATATTTGCTTTTAAAGCTAAATTATCCCAATACAAAATTGAAATTTATATTTAGTAATTTTGTGTAGGAGGAACTTTATTGTCATCAAGAGCATAATACAGTTAGAAAAACGTCAGAAGAGCATAATATAGAATCATTTTTGTACGGAGCAGTTCTCTATGACGACGGAGCCTTAGCTAATAACAGTTAGCATGAAAGTTAAAAATAAAACGTGAATATTTGAAAGCTTTTCTTTGTAATAAGAAATGAAAGGATTTTTCAAATACTTGAGGCTGTTCTTAAAATATGGGCCTAGGTGGTTTAATGAAGCAGTTATCCACTTTTTTAAACCACGAGGAAAACAACTAAAATTACTAGGGGGATGCTGAAATGTTATTGAAATCCAAATCAAGAAATACTCTAAAATATATTGTCGTATTTAGGCCGTTGTTGCTGCTAGAGCCTTAATACTTGGTACCAATAATTACCAAAATGTTCCATATGGGGTAGCGTTGGTTCCAAAAGGGGGTAGCGTTCTCATTTAGTAAAGTAATACCAGGTTTATTCATTTAATACATTTATTAACTAATTATCCCAAATACGTTCAAGTTTAACAAATGTTCAAAATTAACTTACATTAAGAAGATCATCTTTCTATTATTGACTCTGAATGGCGACTTCAAGGAAGGGTAGCGACCACTGGTAAGCTTGCTAACAAACCGACCCCCGATACCACGATACCGGCAACTCGCTAGCACTCTCACTGACGACAACTCATGACTGACAACTGACGACTCAAGACTACTCATGACTCGAGACTGACGACTACCCCTCATTGATTGATTTGCCATATTTATGTAATCGACTCCCACCTGATTTTCCAATCGCCTGATCGGTGAACCCGGGTACAGTTTGTTGGCGTGTATTCTGTCACGCCATAAGTTATTTGCCTTAATTGCATTTTTATAAACTGCACTTTGGTTAGTTGAACTTCCTAACGGAAACCGTTGAAAGTTCAACCAACCTGGAGTTCAATGTCTCGTGTGAATAATTGCAACCCATTAATACAACTTAATCTTATTTTTAATTTGTAAATAATTATAATAAATTTGGATGTTGAAATTATTCACGACAATATCTTAAAAAGAAATAATAGTTGCTAAACTTTTGTGTATCTAAATGACCTGTAGTGCATCTACAACGAACGCACGAACGCACTTAATTTCCTTAGTACAAAATTAAATTTGGCATTATATTTTTTTTGTTTTACATAAAAGTATATCCATTACTTAGATAGCTAAAAGCAAAAATATTACATCCATTAGGCTTTCAAAAATATCGTTGCCCTTACGGCTAAATTATCTTAATATAAAATTTCAGAGATTTAAATTACCCATTTTATTTGTATTTCCTAATTACTCCCTATGAGTATTGTTTAAGAAGTTATAGAGCATTAAATTTGGAAACATTGTTACTACCAATCATTGTCGGATGTACTTCAACCTAAAATTAATGTTAAATTAGCAAATTTCTAATAAAATGTGAGGTTTCTAGTTAAATGCTTAAAGTACAATTTGTATTTCGTACAATAAACAATGCCAGAATTATTTTTATACCAGTAAAATTTTCTAAAGGTGGGTTCTTGCGTATCTTTGTGTGATACATTCGTAGTCGGGAATAGTGGTAGCTTATTCTATATCTTTATTGGACTTACAATTTAATGTGGAGCCCGAACCACTGTAAAAATAATTTGAAAGCTATTGGAATTCGAACATCTTCCCATACAATTTGCAGGGAATTCACTGGTCCCGCTAAATAATCCGCAAATTATTATTTATTTGGTGCTAGTTAGGCCAAACCCAGGCTTATCAGAGAAATTTGGATTTTACAGGCAATTAATTCACCAAAAAACTGGGAACCTTGTCATTAAATCAACAGGCGACACTAGAGAGACGCTCGCCAACACACAAAACACTGCTCACAGATGTATACCTGCTGGACTATGAGAGAGTTGATGATGTGGCACGAAGCAAAATTGGACCATCCAGATAATAAAAGAATTACCCAAAGTAATCCGTAGTTTCTAAGAGAGAAAGATTTTTGTAGGTTAAGCTCTTCTGGTGAGTCGAAAACAACAACATAAATGACGTTGCCAATTGAACGAAATCGGAAATGGTTGTCTGACTGGCTCACCAAAACTGTGTGGAGCTCTTGCGCATATATCACCTTTGCCCATCAGAGCAAAGCTTTAAACAATAGCTAAACCCATAAGCATGAGCTGGACCACTTATCACAAACGAACTGGCACAAAAAAGGTGTTTGTCAACGCAATCGGCACTCAGAAAATCGTTGCGACCAAACAAAATTACGTCCGCTCTTTGCTAAAGAAAATCATCATACAGTCGTTTTGCTTCTTAACAGAAGCGTCGTCACCCTCAAATGTTGGTGGGGTAGTTACCCTTTCCCATAGTCCATAGATCAATAATTGTATGACCTTTTAAATCATTAACATTTAAGGATTTTCTTGGAATATTACTCTCGGTGGGTTGCTATTGCCTTCCGATGGGAGAACGGCCAGAATAAAGTTCTTACTTCACTCAGATTCAAACTGGGTATTCTCTGACCGTCCTCAAAGAAAATAAAAAAGAATAAAAATGCAGAGCTGGATCGAGGAATATTGTGAAATGCAATTCAAGGAGGAACCAAATAACAAATACAAAAATTTGTTACAGAAGAAGTAGAAATACACTCTACAGTCATGAATCAATGCCTTGGTGCACTGGTGGACACAACAGCTTAACGTTGAGGTGGGTTCTTGCTCACGGGGGCATAAAGGAAAATGAAAAAGTAGACTTCAATCCAACTTCGGGGTTCGCTTATCTGACCGACTATTAAGGAACTACTAAGAACTAAACATATTGAATAATGGGAGGGCTTCCACGGACTGAGGCAATCGCGGATGTTCATAGGTGGTTCCTCCAGTGAACAAAGGAAAAGAGAATTCCTCCAGTGGAGCGGAACCCAGCTGAGAAAAATAGGACTGCTTACCGAACACTTCTGTCTATACAGGCATCTCGACATAATCGGTGTCGTAGAAGATCTAACCTAACCTAACATAACCTTTTTTTGCGTTGGAAAGGGGAAAATCTTATCGAAAGATATCATCAGCCCGTACTGATGGTAGTGTGGGATTCGACCAACTAAAAGGACCCTCCCGGTGATACGTGCGGGAGCATCTTCCGATATTCCTTCCGTTACGCATCTGCCTTCTTCAAATTTTCCATCTTCTGCCTTTTCGGGACTTTTTTCTTCATCGCTTGTTTGTCGTCACAGGTTTCGACTTCTTGTTTCTTGTTCTTCTTTACGCTCATCCACCTCCTTTCTCCTCATTATCTCACCGATGGCATTTGAAATTTCCGAACGGAGCATTTTTTGGACAAGGGTAAGAAGTGTCAGTTGCTGCATATTTCCATTTTCCTCGTATTTGTTCAGGTAGGTTGCCGTCTTCATGGTTTCGTGTCACATCGGCGCTCCATAAAGCAAAACAGAGTGCACCAGCGAAGCAA
This sequence comes from Rhagonycha lutea, assembly GCA_958510855.1. NCBI lineage: Eukaryota > Metazoa > Arthropoda > Insecta > Coleoptera > Cantharidae > Rhagonycha > Rhagonycha lutea. The sequence continues at coordinate 5,741,157 of OY294038.1, forward strand.
GCACCCTTCTCTTCATATATTTCAGGCTTCCCATATTAGGCAAGAGCTTGGTTAGGGCTGTTGCAAGTTGTAAGGCTTTGGCTGCCGTGGTTTCAACATGGGTGCCGAATTTCATACTTTTGTCCAGTTGAACTCCCAGTGCCTTCATGGATTTCTGACCCAGGACGCTAAGTTTAAACTTACACTTGCGTTTACCGATTACCAGGATAGCCGTTGTATTTTCAGGCACCAACTGAAGTCCTTGGCGCTCGATCCATAGGTAATAATCTGGAATGCATCGTCTGTTAACCTTTTTAGTTCTTCCTTTGTCTTCGCCGCGACGACGAGTGTCAGGTCGTCTGCAAAGCCTACTAGTTTGGTAGTAACTCCAGCCGGAGGACTGAGGTAGCTCTTTAATATACCCACCAGGTATTTAGAGATGCTTTTTTTCAAGTTTTTCTCAAGAATATTAATTCTGGACCATCTCGCAGCATTATGAGACGGTCATTGCCTTGCAGCTAACGCAGTTGGATGCAAATGCGTGGCACCGGGTTCAAACCTGCTTCGGAATGCACGTTAAGCCGGTGGTCCTTTGGGTTAGTGAATTGCCACCATTAACATAAAAACCAGAATACATGGCACATCTTATGGCAAGTCTAGCAAGCTACCTAATGGATGTAAAATTTGTATATGCTCACAGAACCAACACTGCCAAGGAAACGACGCAGATGTTGGTAATAACAAGGCTTAAGGCTTAAAACTAAGAAGAAGAAGAAGAAGAAGATCTCGCAGCGTTTTTTTATATCCAGGGCAATATACGATGCAAAGCTTACTCGTCCTCCATGTGCCCAAATTCGCTTCCGCCACTAGTTTTTTTATTTTGAGGAATGCATCCACTGTTGAGCGACCTTTCACGAATCCGTACTAGTCTTCTGAGAGACCCCCGGTAGTGTGGATCTCTCTCTGGAGTCTGTTAAGTAGGAGGAGTTCAAAAAGTTTGCCAAGGTTGTCAATAAGTCTGTATGAACCGGCATTTTCCAGAGGTTTATCTCCTTTTCGTAGCAGGATCAGTCTTGCCTTCCTCCAGATGTTTGGGAAGGTTCTGGTCTGCAGGCAGTTGTTGAACACCCCAAGGATGGTGTCCGGGTGCTCTTTGCATATATACCGGATGATTTTGGATGGTTTAACATCTGGCCCGGGCGACTTCCCAACCGACATATTCTTTGACGCCTCCTGTAGTTCTAGGTGATCGGAGGTTTTTAGTTCACCGCTGTGCATTCTTATTTCTTCCGCCCTTTCGAGTCTTTTTGGGTGAACCTGAAATAGTTGTATTATTAGAGGTCAGGCCAGGGATACCTCTTTTCGCCAAAATTCTTGGTTACAATTTTTTACCCCTTGCCCCAGGTGTCATTGTCGACCTCCCGTAATAGTTCTTCCCAACATTTTCTTTGGCTAAGTTTAATTGCGTCCTTTAGCTCTTTCTTGGCTATTTTGTAGGCCTCGTTTAATTTCCAAGCTTGATGTCTATGTATCATCCTTCTGGCCGCAGTACAAGTCCTCCTCAGCTTGGCTATATCTTCATTCCACCAGTAGACATTTTTCCTGCGGGATGGTCATCAGTTGCACGAGTGCATCTGGCGAGTTGGGGTGCATGAGGTGATGATTGTTCGATATAGCCGCTTCAAGATATCCAACCTGCAGGTGAGCTGCTATCCAGCATTTTCTTGTTATTTCTTTTCCTGGTACTGTTTGCTCTTCTTCTACTATATCTTTATCAACCTGGAACTCGATGTACATAAGGTCGCTGAGATTCGCGTCCTCCAGCACCTTCCAGTTTTTGATTCTTCGATATACCTCGGCTTTGGCAAAGGTGACATTAATCGCCGATTCCGAGGCCGCTCTCTATGGGGTTGCCCTTCTACGATGTGTTGGGGTATTTCTGACGTTGCAAACCTCAAACTGGGTGGACGCTACCGCTTCCGACAGAATGGATCCTCTATTGTCCGTGGCAGTGGAGCGTCGCCTACCTAACCTAACCTACCCTAACCTAATCTAACCTAAATAGCAAACACTTATGGAACTACGTTGACGTTTCATGCTTCTCTTGAAAAGTGACACTTTACCTCTTAGTGCGATTAATATAGTACTATTGCGTCAAATTTCACATAATATAAAATTTTCTGCTTTTTAATTTTCTTTCTAAGGAAAGAAGTAGGTTCTGCATATAAGAGTTATTTTAGATTCATCACCTTATCTCAAAAAATTGGACTGCAAAGTATAACTTTTCGCCCGTGAAACATAAAATCACAATAAACATAAAATTAATATTCTATAGTAATCATAATAAGAAATTGCTATACTCTGTTTACCCAACAGATGCACCAAGGCTCCTCCCCAAAAATTTAAGCCAAGTAGCGCATCAACCAGTTTTACACGCTAAAAAAATTTACATAAAAGTTCAAATGATTGTATGACATTAAAAATCAATTTATAGGTTAAAAAAACTATGAAGTTAGTGTTGTAAACGGGAGTTTCAAAATTCGAGCAATAGAAAAATTCTACTCGAATATCCTGCGTGTTTAGGGAGGAGCTTCGGTGCACCTGTTGGGTAAACAGAGTTTTATCACATAACTAAAATTATTAGTTCCAATGCGGCCTTCAGGCCGCACAGATTAGGTAATCAAGTGTTATATATCATTATATCTTTGTAATACATTATTTATTTCAAATGTACCGAAAACTTTTTGATATTTGGATGTGTCTGTATGTGACACGATTACGGACAAATCTTTAAATTTGTACTATATTTTTGTTCCATATTCAAATGGAAATATTTTTTTTCAACAGATCCAGAAAATAAGATCACAGTTTTCAAGGAAACTATGAAAGGCAAACAAAGATGTCTTAACCGTTTTGGAGCAACAACATTTTGGAAATATATTATTTCATCATTGATTCCACTTTTTAGGGACCAAAATTACACTTTTCTGAACGAAATGACGAAAAATAATATCTATACCTAGGGAGTAAACTTGGCGTCCCATAGAAAGTAGCACTTTTTGGAAAATATTATTTTTGTGGCCTAGGATAGAAAAGTAAAACTGTTCTTAACTGCTACCGGCCTAGTATTTTATACTAGATAATAATCTAAAAATTAATTTATAATTCTGAGATTCATATGTCGAACTTAACCGGCTCTAAAAGCAGTCAAATCCATCGAAATGTGACCGTTTGCAATCGCTACCCTCGCAAGACTGCTTAAACCTCGACCTCGTAAGACATTCAAGGTAAAATCTATCTAGGAGGAATATTGGTGAGAATATTTTAAGGAGGTTCTTGCAAATGTTTCACTTCGGTGCTTTGACTGGCAACTAACTGTAAATGGAATAATTGGACGCCAAGTTGTTCAATAAAACAAAGAAGTGATTCTTGAAAACAATTATAATTCGTTGTCATAGCAACGCACACAAATTTTATCAAATTAAAATTCATGATTTTGTTAAACAATGTGCAGAATATAGGGTGTAAGATGCTTCTTCACATCAGTTCTCCAGAGCCTCGTTGGAGTATTTTTGTAGTAATTTTGCGTTGTGCATAAACTGATTGGCACACCTTTGGAGGCATAGAAAGTTAATGCAATGTAACCGCGAAGTTACATTTTATGTGAAACTTTTAGCTGTAGCTGCCACCAGGGTTACACTTTGTAAATTACTTGTAATTTTATGCCTTAACCTCCACGCCATCCATTACAACATATTAGTAATTCTCATTATCTTAATGTTGCGAATCAAGTAAAATTAAGTTAGTGTATACAAGTGTTTATTATTAACATTGTAAGATGTAAATTTACATAGCGCTCATAAATTCTATTAAATACGTAATAATTACTTACTTGTATGCAGTTCGCATCTTAAAGCGCTGTCAAGTGCATTACAAGTTTGCACCACTTGAAATAAGCTTCGCGAACTTAGGAACTTTTGAAGAGTTTCAAATTTTCTTACAAAGTGCTCTTTCAAAATTACATACAAGTATAACGAAGTGCTGGAAGTGAATTCCTTACATTAATTTGAATGTATTACTTACACTAGGATTATTAAAACTATATGGGAATTGCGACCATACGTGAAAGAAAAACGGAAAGATGCGATTTATGCGTTGAGCGTGAATTTGTTGTGGCATTTCGAAAATATCAATTTCTTTAAAAAAAAAATGCTTTGATTTGTTATCATCAGTGTCTGAAGTTTATAACATCAGTTTCCGATTTTCATTTTCACTTCTAAAAATTTTAAATGAAGAAATTAATTCTTCAAAAGCGGAAATTCATTCGGTTGTCTAATACTCGTATAAATTAATAATTCGCTCAAGTCTACTCAGATATTTTGCTCAACATTTAATAAAACATATTTTCACCACGGAATTTAAGACACCCCATTTCCATCCCTAACCTGTTATTTAATTTGCTGATTCACAAATCTGAACCAAAAATCTTTGTTGTTTAATTTTCGTGGTTAATGATTTAAATTGCTGTGCAAACAACAAACATTGGGGAACCAGAAGCTCATATGCAAACAAGGTGGATATAAGTTCACAAGAAGATAACAGGGGGAGAAAATTAATTTAGGTTGTGGAGATTTTCTTACTTAAAAATGAAAAAAAAATTGGTTGCTCAATTAAAAGTTTCGTGATGCTGAATGGTCTGGAGGTAAATATAAAAGTGGAAGGCGCGAATGGTGTCGCTCGAACTGCGAAATTGTAAATTAATTAAATTGTTTGAGAAGACCTTAATTTTTCTTTTATTTGCATTATTAGGCTTTTCTATACTCGAATACTTCAAAAAGCAATAAGTACAATCTCAACATGACTACTGGGATTTAACTGAAACTTTAACAAATTTAATTGCTGATACCACTGGGGTCTAACTTCTGGAAATTCGCTAATTGCTTTCGGAGATAACTTGTTTTTATATTCTAATTAAAATCTACGCATTTTATAATTGCAATTAAACCCTTTGAATTAATTAGTAATGAAGTTTTAAGAAAGCTTCATTTTAATAAAGGAGTCGTAATTGCCAGTCCTAATTGGAGTTCGAGATTCAAAAATGGCTCAATCAGTGGTGTGGCATCAGGCGGCATATCCAAAATTGTTCTGACATTCAAATATGCACATTGGAGCGTACGCTCGAAACGCATTTTATTTCAGAACGCACCCCACTGCGTAAGGCTTTTCATACAGATTTATGTCAACTAACAGGATATTTTCGGAGAAATTTTAAATTAAGTTTGTATTTTAAACAAATCCTGACAGGAACGAAACGTGATTTTTGCATTATTCATATGATGGGGCATAATGAAACTTTTTGTATTATGTTCCTACATGTTGTATCGAATTTACTAAAATGTAATCAAAGTAAATAACAATATTTAAATATGGCTTTAATATTAAAATATACAAAATATTGCGGGATGTCAGGTATTATTAAATAAAATTATAATACACCAGAGTCTCATAAAAAAAATTTTGAATACATTTTTATTTACGAAAATAAATTGAGTTTTTTACGTAATTTACCTTACTTAAATTACATCTTAATGGATTTAGTTACTTTATTAATGGAGGCCCCGAGAAGTTCTACAATCCATATAATTCATTGAATAAAAAAAATTTCAGAAAATGTACCTGTGCGATTGTTTGATTTACGATTTACGTCCTCCTCCTCTGATTAGTTCGTTTATTTATTAGTTATTACCACCCAAATTATGTAATTTCACCAAAATAATAAAATCAATTAAGAAACTTTAATTCAAGGTATTAATTTGTCAGTTACCTTTTTCTTTAGTTAACTGGAATTTACTATTACCAAATAAAAATAATATTAATTATGGCAAAGCTTCATTTCATGGTACTTTTCAACAACTTGTTGTTTTTCAAGTTTCTGAATTACAATTTAATTTTGGCTAGTTTCTTTTTTACATAATTTTCAATTGTAATCCAGAAAGTGTCAATTGTAATCCAGATTACCTAGTATTTCCGTTTTCACAACCCCCATTTTGGTTAGCTCTGCGAAGCTCCTAGAGTTCTCCCGATGGGCACCTGCATGGTAGGAAGTACTATAGCTAATCTGCATTACAATTGACGCTTTTTGAATTAAAGCTAAGTTTGGCTAGTTCCTTTTCTACATAATTTTCAATTGTAATTCAGAAAGTGTCAATTGTAATCCAGATTAGCTAGTATTTCCGTTGTCACCACCCCCTATTTTGGTTAGCTCTGCGAAGCTCCTAGAGTTATCCCGATGGGCACCTGCATGGTAGGAAGTACTATAGCTAATCTGCATTACAATTGACGCTTTTTGAATTAAAGCTAAGTTTGGCTATTTCCTTTTATACATAATTTTCAATTGTAATTCATAAAGTGTCAATTGTAATCCAGATTAGCTAGTATTTCCGTTTTCACAACCCCCATTTTGGTTAGCTCTGCGAAGCTCCTAGAGTTCTCCCGATGGGCACCTGCATGGTAGGAAGTACTATAGCTAATCTGCATTACAATTGACGCTTTTTGAATTAAAGCTAAGTTTGGCTAGTTCCTTTTCTACATAATTTTCAATTGTAATTCATAAAGTGTCAATTGTAATCCAGATTAGCTAGTATTTCCGTTTTCACAACCCCCATTTTGGTTAGCTCTGCGAAGCTCCTAGAGTTCTCCCGATGGGCACCTGCATGGTAGGAAGTACTATAGCTAATCTGCATTACAATTGACGCTTTTTGAATTAAAGCTAAGTTTGGCTAGTTCCTTTTCTACATAATTTTCAATTGTAATTCATAAAGTGTCAATTGTAATCCAGATTAACTAGTTTTTCCGTTTTCACAACCCCCATTTTGGTTAGCTCTGCGAAGCTCCTAGAGTTATCCCGATGGGCACCTGCATGGTCGGAAGTACTAGCTAATCTGCATTATAATTGACGCTTTCTGAATTAAAGCTAAGTTTGGCTAGTTCCTTTTCTACATAATTTTCAATTGTAATTCAGAAAGTGTCAATTGTAATCCAGATTACCTAAAATTTCTGTTTTCACAACCCCCATTTTGGTTAGCTCTGCGAAGCTCCTAGAGTTATCCAGATGGGCACCTGCATGGTCGGAAGTACTAGCTAATCTGCATTACAATTGACGCTTTCTGAATTAAAGCTAAAAATAGAGTAAGAATAAAACAAATGTAAAAAGTTATTTTGTTATCATTACGATATGAGGTCAGGAGCGTAGCTAAGGGACTAAAGTTGGAAAAATTGTGATAAAGTTAAATATTGGTTCATTTTTATCAAAAGTTTTGTTTTTAAAGGAACCGGGGGGGGGGTCTTGGGGTATTGATTTAAAGAATCAAATTTAAATTTTTAATAAGTTGTCTGGGTGCTTCATATCAGCTGTTACCACTTCTAAGAGAATAAAAACCAGATGAAGGAAACTAGTGCTAATGGGGGGGGGGGGCTTGCTATTGATTTTATTGAATCCCAACCGCAATAATAGATGCATTAAATATGTTGAGGTATTAGGACCGTATACAAGTGCTTGTTGTACTGGAGGGTACTCCGTACGCCCCAGACCCCCCGGTTTCTTAATTATTTCTTCATATTTTATACACGATCCCTTACAATTAAGGGCTTAAAGAAGAAAAACAAGTTTAGAAAAGTTATTGAACAATTTTGGAAATACGAAGATTTTAAGAAACGAAGAGTAAAAAGTTATCGATAAGGCAGAATTTTGGGTGCGAATTGGATCAATAGACTTAAAATGGATGTAAATAGTTTAAATTAATTTTGGGGCTGTAAATTTGATGATCCTGATTAATAATTTAGAATATTTGTTTGAAAATTGTACAGGAATATTAAAATTTTGGATTTTTGGTTGAAAATTGTTCTTGATTACCAGGATGCGGAGTGAGGTATCTTTCTCTAATTCCTGCAGTACTTGTCAAAATATATGGAGGAGATGTCGTATATCTTTTGAGGTGAAGAAAGTTTTGTTTAGGGTATTTTTTTTTTTATTCTTAAATTTATAAATTTTTAAATATATGCTACCCACTGGATTTGGAAGAAGCAGAAAGAAACCGGAAATGGAAAGGAAAAAGGGCAGTTTTTTATTTTTGTGGATGGAAATTGCTATAAAATTTGATTTTTTTTGAGAATTAAAACATAAGTGGGTAATTATTAAGAATTTTATTTCTTGTTGATTTAAATTTTGAAGAACAAAAATTTGTTAAGAATAAAATTTGCACGTGAAATTTTATACTGGCGTATTGGAAGGTCGTGCGATAACGCCCGTGCGAAAGATAGATAAGAGCTTTTCGACTGAGCGAGCTAGAAAAATTATAGTAAATAATCAGGCTATTTATTAAATGCAAACTTTGAAAAAAGTTTATTTGCTTTATTAATTTTTGGAAATTGTTTAGGGTCAAATTGCTCTATTACAATATATTATTATGTTCTGTCATTAAAATGGATATGTCAATATGTATCAGCAGTGGCGTAACTTCAAATTGTAGACCTGGGAGCAAAAGCTTTGACAGGCCACTTGATTGAGAGGTGTGCGATTTAAAAACAAAATTTGGTTCCAAAATAATACAGTTTAAGGGGACCATTCCTCCTTCTGCCCCCCCCCTTCACCGTTATTTACGCCATTGTCCATACCTCCCCATACCATAGATTGCACATTCATTTCTTCATATTTTAGGGTGGGGAAAAACTTCAAAATTAAGTATTATCAATTTACTAAAGAGTCAATTTATTAAAACATTGTTAAATCAAAACAAATTTATTCCTCTGAAATGGGTCCTCAAACCGGGGGGTCTGGGGGTATGGAATACCCCCCAGGTATACGTAAGCAACAAGCCGACTTATTAAAATTGATAACCAAGCAAGTTTGATTCTTGAATTGTCTCCTTGTTGCTTTACATACCAAACGGAATATTTTACACCCCTAAGCCCAGCTGGAGTGTCTTGGGGAGTGACAGGATCGGAGTGAAGCTGAAAACCGGATGTAGTACAATGGGTCCGAATTAGAAGCTTAGGTGCGTGTGAGTTTATCTTACTCTCTACAATAAATCCAGACCATCAAACCCACACTTGGCCCTACAATGGTTTCATATGTCAAGTTTTAAGAGAATCATCGGTAACCATGGAAACGATATTTACTTTTAATAAATAAAAATAAAATAAAAGCCAATTAACTATTCATTTGGCACACAGGTAGTTACGCCACTGTGTATCAGTACCTGAGGGTTCAGGAGTTTTAAAAGTCATACAGACTTTATTATTGAACTAGGTAAACTTTCTGTCGATTAAATTATAATAAAAATGATGAATGTCCCATATATTATCATTGTTGTGGTTTTTCGGCCTACTGCATCACCCATGTGGTGTGCAAGACATATTTATTTCCCTTGCAGCCTCCTCGGAGGCATTATGGAAAATCAGATGTTAGTAGGCTCTCTTCTCATGTATTATAATATCTCTATGTGCTGTCTTATTTCCCCCTTGGTGGTGAGCTTTTTAACAGAGGTTTTTCAAGGCAGATTACACCCCAGTGGTTTGCCATTGCCTACCGAGGGGAGACGGACATAATATGATTCTTACTTCACCAGGGGTCGAGCCGGGTTCTCTGTATTAGGGCCGGTTTTACAATTGGAGGTTTAGCATCGGCTCAACTAAGCCGATGCTCAGCTGAACCGCACCTATGCTTTCCTATGTAAAGCTTCAAGTTGAGCTCGGCTCAAGTACTAAGCGCACATTGTAAAACCCATAATTTGTAAAATTTGAAGCTCAAGGCTAGTTCAAAGTTGAGCTGAGCTTAAGCTTCTATTGTAAAACCGGCCCTTAGCCATCTAATGACTGTGTTGATTTTTGTATCATAAAATTTTAAATTTTTGAATCTTTCGCGCAGCCACTAGGGGGTCTCGGCGAAAGATTCAAAAATTTAAAATTTTATGATACAAAAATCAACACAGTCTCAATAATCAAATCCTCTGCCTCTTCATTCAAAAAAAATACGACAATATACAGCATTAGAAAACCAAATATTTTGGACGGGTTGAACGGAGAGCGCCAAAAAATATTAGAAAATAACTCCCAGTCCTCCCTATTTCACTTACACATCCAATCCTTTACATTGCAAAGTATTATATTTTTAGTGACTCGGGCGAAGCCGGGTATCCCGCTAGTAATTAATAAAAAAGGTGACCCAGTGGCTCTGGGTCTGTGTTCTGGGTCAAGTGGTTTAAAATTAAAAGAATTTTTAAAACCGAAAGGTTGAATTTCGTAGGGGGAGGGGCACATATAAAGAGAATATTTTTAACTTCCTCTACGAGGCAAGGAAGAATCTGCAAAATTCCAAATTAAATTATTAATCAAATTTGATTCCAGCTGATCGAAATTGGTTGGAAAATAATAAACTATTTTAATTGAGATTAAAAGAATGTTATTATTATTGTCACTAATTCTTACAACAATTTCAAAAGCAACTGAAGCATAAAAGTTTCATTTTCTACTTGGTAACAAATAAAATATTATTCAGGGGATATGCGGTGTTAAATAAAGTTATTTTTTCAATAATTGCAATTAAATAACGGATTTTCTGAATAATTTTAATTGATTTCTACTTCTCAATTTTTTAAATGCCACAAGAAGCCACTGTCGGTCAACTTAATACATTATTTCAACTTTATAAATGGAATGGAAGCCACGTTTTGAAAAATTAGAGTTAAAAAGTAAAAATATGAAGAATTCAAAAAATTTTAAGATTGTATCCAAATATTGTACTATATTTCAATATTTGAAAGGGAATCAACAAGTTGGTACTGTGGAAATCATGGATTTAAAATTATCTCTTACCTCAGATCAACCTGGAGTTGTCAAATTAACGAAGTTTCGGTAAGGTGAACCAAACCCCATTAAAACTTACAACGAACGTAATTTGTATTGATCCGGAAAATGTCATTTCCATAAAATTAAAAATAGCTAACCCTTTGAAAATTTATTTACTTTTAAGATGTAAGTTTTTGATTGATTCTGTATTAAATCGAACACATTTGCATGCAAGTTCATATTGATTTTACATTTACTTCAGTTTCCAAAGCGTTTTTAAAAGTTTTAACGAAACTTCGACTGAAGCTTTAAGAAATAACGAAGAGGCTAAACATTTTTAAAATTAAAGTTGTATTTTTGCTCACTGAGTTAAAGGATATTTTTCAAAATGGGAAGCGTACATTTATTGCTTTAAGTTTGAGTGCTTGAAATGTTAGACCTGCCAAGTTTAAACGATGAAAATTTGTTTTTAAAATGCCACAAAAAGTTCCTCAGTTGACCCTTTCTCAATAAAAGAATCGATTGAAACAAAATGAAATTTTTTATGGGTTCTTTCATGGCTCCGCGTTACCTAATGCTTTCCTATTTCATTAAAATAACTAAAATAGTGGCTAATAAAAATAGGAAAAGACAATCAAAATTATATGGGCAAAGATTTTAACGTTAAATCGAAACAAAATTATTGATAGTTGGACAGTCATAGTTGGAAAAATTGCTACTGGGAGATGTTTTTGATCAGTTTTTCTTTAATAAATTTATGTACAGGGTGGATCAATTCTAGTTTATGTTAAAAATTGGAAGAGTTCTTAGAAGGTAACTAAAAATTCTGTGAAGAATCAACCCATTTAAATAAAAATTTGTGATAATTTGAAACAAATTCATGCAGAGCTAAGTGAAATATTCAAGGTGTTGGTGTAATTTACCTGCGATTAACATACAAATTATATAAAAAGTTAATTAAAATATAAAACAAATGAAATTTTAGTATAAATGTAAATGAGAATGAATAAAATTCTTTTTGTAAATGTTTTACCAACTTTTTCGTAAAGGTAAAATATCATTTCAATGTAATAATGTAATAACAATTAGGATGAATAAGAAAATACACAATTTCATTTTAAAGTTTTACAACTGTCATATTACTAACAAATTTTATTACAATAGGAAAAATAATATAAACTCAATTTTAGATCTTTTCTAAAATGTAGTCTGCTTTAATAACAATCAAATTTTTTAAGAAAATCCTTGCTTATTTCAAAAAGTTACAACTTTTTAAGAAAAAGTAAAACCAATAAAAATGCTAAATTGCTAGCATTGTCAGGTTTTAGTGCTTTATATATAAATTTATTTGGTATTAATTTTAAATACTAAAAAACTAAACTAATCTAAATTTTACTACAGGAAAATACATTTTCTTGTAAAAATGAGCTCTTTTAAATGTTAATATTTAATATAAAAATGAAGTTTTATAGTAGCAAATTTTTTTTCCGATTTTTCTGACTAGATTGAATACCAAAAACTGATTTAATTACTAAATTATTTCATAATAATCAAAACAATTCAATTTGAAATGGGGTCCCAGTTGTCTACCGTTTACTGCTACCGTCTGGTTCACTATTATCTCCTTGATATAATACAAAATAATCAACTTTTGTGCCATTGCCTCGATGGCCTACCTTATATTCATAGGCGACCAGCTAGGATTCTACCATCTTCGGTACAAGAGATGGGTCCATTGTTTGTTGATTTCCAGTTTGTGGAAATTATTGCAGTATTACCCCTGCAAACCAACCCTGTCCATCAAACAAATTGATACTGCGGTCTTCCAAACGATTCTCTACTAATCTCTATGAAATTATGTGAATTTATAAATTCGTTATAACGAAATGGATTTATTTAGAATAAATAATTCTAAATAATATTTGTTTTAGAAATGTGATTAAATTCAAATCAAATTTACTTGATCAAACGAAAATTTAATTCACAAAATAAATTGGTAATCATTTTCCCTATTAATTTTGATATTATGTTTTGAAATCACATTTAGATAAATTACTAAAACTATGCTTAGTAGTTTGCAAAACTGATTTAAAAACCTTAAACAGACAAATGAGTATACACAATTTTACTGGTGAAATGGATGTTATAATTAGTCCATTGCATTGAGGATGGTAAGAGGCATTATAATTATTAGAAATAATTTATTAAGTATTATGGAAAAAAGTCAAAAATCTTTTTTATTAATGCCTTTATTTATTAGTTATCGCCTCATTTTAAATATCTAGATACGGCCCTGTCGTTATACCGTTTAAAAAATGTATGTATGCAAGACTAATAAGTTTGTTCTACATACAAGCCTTGCGTTTAATCGATTTGCTCGTGTTAACCACTGTGTTCTATATTCAACTTGTCTCTACTGCATCTTTTATCACATTGTTCGATCTTGTAACTGTCATCCTCACGTGTTAACGTATGCAGAACCTAATGGCATTGCCTACCGAAACTAAAAATAAAAATGTATTATTTTTCACCATATTATCTGCCTTGAAGCTATTTTTGCATTCTTTCTTCATTTGGACAATTTTCATGAGAGTTTTAAAAGCCTCCCTTCTCGTTCGTCCAACCTAGGAGGACCCTAACAAATATCAAGAAAATTAAATGTCATTTAAAACTATAATATAAATTTTGTGACTTGATGAGTCATTCACTTAAATTTACTTTGATTCACTGCGTAATCTGCTAATTTTATCACTTTTGACTGAAGCAGAAGACAAATTACACCTGCCTGCACTCTGGCTTCGCCCAGAATGGCTTTGTTAGCTCCATCGCGACATGGACATTTAAAAAAATTAAAGTTTACACTTATCTTTTATTTCCTGGATCCTGCTATCCACAATCAAATGATTTTATATATTTAACATATTTAAGAACGCTTAAAATTTAAATTTTGAAAATACCACCTAAGCTCTCTTCACGTTTGTCGTGATAAATTCAAAATTGTGAAGTGTACGTTAAATAAATGACTTCAAAAGTAACTTTTATGTACTCATAATGTGGTGCTTTATTTAAACATAGAAAATATATAGCTCAATTTGTGGATTTTGCATATAAAAAGCACAGTTTTTTGTTAAAATTGCGTCAGTCAACTTTAAATAAAAAATAAATCTGTTATGAAAACCACACGATATTAAATTTCTGCTCACTTAAATTCTCCGCACAAAATAATGTTCGAGTTAGTTGTATGTTGTGGGACGGTTATAAAAACTTTTGCTTAAGTTTCAAGTTATAAATGAAATTGATATGCATCCTAACTCCGAACAATGTATGCTCACATTATTTACTGTTTATGTACTAAATGAACTTTAAGCGTTAGTAATGTTGTGTTTCGCGTGCTGATAAATTAAACAATTTGAAATATTAGTATAACGGAAGGAACGAAGCTTTTTCCTTTTTACCAAATATTGCAGAGCTCAAACGCTTTGTCTCAATTTATAATGCTAATGATGGAAGGCTCCTCCTTTTCGGAACTCTAATAACAACTTACAAATACTTTTTAATTGCAAAAGCCTAATAAATTTTATTATTGTTAAAATTTAAAATCGAAAAAATAAATTAAGACGAAAATTTTTGCTTAAAAAATTTTTCCTTGCGGAAAATGTTTTGTCGGCTTTGTTACCTAACAAAAGATTATCCTTCGGAAGCGATGGTGCAAATCTGTAAGGTACTTTCGTTTGTGTCTTTAAGTTTGCAGACTTACTTTGTTGGTGGCGAGGGATGAGATTTATCGCGCTGTTGTTTTCTCTTAATTTTCATTTTTTTCTGATTTTCCCTTTTTTTACGGAGACGTTTCTTTGTCGGTATTCAGGTGATACGGTAAGACCCGTCAGGTGAAAGAAAGAATTTTGTTTCCGTATGTTACAGCTTTTACATTAAAATTCGCGCTGAGGAATTTCATATTTCTAGTATTCGTCGACAGTTTCAGAAAAGAGAAAAGGGAAAAAGCAATGCTTTTAATATATCATTTTCCTCTTGAGTATTAATATTGTGGCATCGTGTTTGTCTGGATCCAATTTTTTTTGAACAAGATTAATACGGTTTGCATGTTTTGCACGTTGGACAAAAAAATTTAATTCTGCCACGCCAAGCTTAGGTAAAAAGCACATCCGTATCCTGCAATTTGCTTTTTAATTAAGGCTTTTGTACTAAATTCGCAGATCATTTCCTCGTCATTTGACCAAATATAAGTTACCGGCAGCTGACTTTTTCATAAAGGCGAAGGCATACAAAAATTGGATTAATTTGCTGAGTGGAAGAAAGCAAATTTTCTCTTATTGTTTGAATCTGGAAGAGAATAGCTTACTGCTGCGATATTAAATGGTTATTGGATGGATTGTATGATTGAAATCTTTCGTTAAAAAATTTCAATCCACCTTAAATATAAAAATGCAACTGAAAGTGGTGCATTTGTTTAATTTACTCCTTTTTTGTTTAAAGTACTCTAATATTTATTTTTAATGATAATAATTAAAAATATAAACATAATAATTATTGTTATTTTATGGAACAGCGTTTAGATTACAACGTAAAATTCATAGATGTAACAATGATAGTAATTTGAATTTCAGATCTGTTCGTAAAGCATTAAATTACTCATGAACTAAATTAACAATGACAGTTATTTGAATTAGTATATTCAAATAAGATTGAAATGTAGGACTTTAAGTTATTTTACACCATCGTTTCCATCAATAATTCATGGTCAAATACTATAAATAAGTTGGAGGTGAATATAGCCCCACGTTGGGTGCCATCTTATCTCCATTTCCTCACTTACTAATCAAATAAGCAAAGTCAATTGAGCCCCAAATAAATAGAAAATTTAGATTGCAGAGTCCTGTGTTAAACAAAATAAACAAGAGCTCCCAGTTCGCTTGATCAGAGCCGGTGTGCGAGAGTGAGGGACATTCTCAAAATTAAATAATCCAATACTGCGATTGGGATATTGTATCGACATTCTTAAGTCGGACTTTTATCAGCAACTATGATGTATTTTTGTATCTAATTGAGGGGATTTATTAGCGACATCCCCCCCCCCCCCAGTTGACAGCAAACCATCAAATCTATTAATTTTTGAGTTACCGTGGGAAATTAGTTGAAATATGTAGTTATTTAATAACCAATTTCAAAATATTTTGGTAAAATTCGTATGCTGATTAAAAATATAACCTAATTAATTTCTTTAGGAATCAATCAAATTGGCAAATTTGTTAATTAGATTTTGAATTATCATAGGGAATAGTTCTAAAAATGATCTTTTTTTGGAATTGCAATTAAATTAACTATGGTACAATTATTTTTCTGGTATAAATAGAAATTTTAAACTAATCCCTAAATTCAGATGATAGCAAATTTTATTAGAATTAAAATGTCTAGGATGAGTAAAATTGATTGATTAATTTTTGAGTTATCGTTGAAAATTTATTGAAAAATGTGGTCTTTTAGTAACCTCATTTAAAAATTTTTGTGTAGGTCGTATGCTTAGAAAATTAAAAGAATTAACTTGAACTTGGAATCGATTGAACAAAAAATCAGCAAAATTAGTTAATTATTATTGTTCGAAATTTGTTTAAAAATTTACTTCTCAGTCATTTCGTATAAAAACCGTAAAAAATTAGACCAACATTTCAGATGATAGCGAACTTAATTAAGAATTAATGGAATTTTGAATCAATAAATTTCTTTTACGTTATTTTGCTTACTTACTCACTTTTTAAGTTATTTTTTGAAAAGTTTTGTTAATTTTATGCCGATAAAAACAGAAATTTAAAACTAATTCCAATTTAGTTGATAGAAAATTGCATTTCAAATCCAATAAGTTTGTGATGAGTAAAATTGATTGATTATTTTTTTAGTTATCGTGGGAAATTTTTCGAAAATTGTAGTTTTTCACTAATCTGTTTTATAGTTCTTTGGTACAATTATTTTTATGCATACTGAAATAAAAAAATATGTACGTAACTAATCGTACTTCAAATTATAAAAAAATTAAATAGGAATCGATTGTACCCAAAATCAACAAAATTAGTTAAGTATTTTTTGAGTTATAGTGGGAAATTATGCTGATATAAACATAAATTTGAAGAAAATCCCAATTCAAATGATAGAAAATTGCATTACAAATCCAATAAGTTTAAGATCAACAAAATTGATTAAATATAATTTTCTTAGTTGTTATCATGGGAAATTTTTTAAAAATTGTATTTTTTTTTTAAATTCGTCTACAGTTATTTTTGGGTCAATATTTTAAGCCCATAGAAAACTTCAAATGATAAAGATTTTAACGAACCAATTAAACCCAAAATCTTTTAAAAGAAAAGAAAATTTAGTACGGGTATTTTTTTATCGTTGGTTTTTCATGGCAAATTGCGAAAAAAGTATTAAAAAATTGTTATCGCATCTTCCTAATTTCTAACAAAATAAAATTTCAAAATTTTGAAAAAATTAAACTCTCCAAAAAGAGAAATTTTAGTACGGGTATTTTTATTGTTGTTTTTACATAGCAAATGGCGAAGAAATTTTCAAAAATTGTTATCGCATCTTCCTAATTTATAACAAAATATAATTTCAAAATTTTGAAAAAACTAATCATATAGAGGAAATTTTAGCACAGGGATTTTTAGAACGCTATTTTAAATAGCAAGCCGCGAAATAAGTTTAAAAAATTATTATTGTTTATCCTAACTACAAACAAAATGAAATTTCAAAATTTTGAAAATATTAAACTTCTCAATATGAGAATATTTGTACGGGTATTTTTTGAGTGGTTCTTTTACATCACAAATAGCGAAAAAAGTTTTAGAAAATTGTTATCGCATCTTCCTAATTTCTAACAAAATAAAATTTCAAAATTTTTAAAAATTTAAAGTTTCCAGAAGGGGAAATTTTAAAACGGGAATTTCTTGAGTGCTCTATTTATACCACAAAAAGCGAAACAATTTTTAAAAATTGTTATCAGATCTTCCATATTTCTAAAAAATAAAATTTCAAAATTTTGAAAAAATGTTACTTTCCAAAAGGAGAAATTATAACTAGTACGGATATTTTTTGAGCGTTCATTTTTCATTGCAAATAGCGAAATAAGTTTTAAAAAGTTGTTATAGCATTTTTCCTAATTTATAACAAAAAAAATTTCAAAATTTTGAAAAAATTAAACATTCCAACACAGGAAATTTTAACACATGGATTTTTAGAGCGCCTTTTTTAAATAGCAAGACGCGAAATAAGTTTAGAAAATTATTATTGCTTATCCTAAGTTCTAACAAAATGAAATTTCAAAATTTTTAAAAAATATTAAACTTCTCAAAAACGAGAATATTTGTACGGGTATTTTTTGAGTGTTTCTTTTACATCGCGAATAGCGAAAAAAGGAATAGAAAATTGTTATCGCATCTTCCTAATTTCTAACAAAATGAAATTTTGAAATTTTGAACAAATTAAATTTTCCAAAAGGTGAAATTTTAGTACGGATATTTTTTTATCGTTATTTATACATCACAAATAGCGAAAAACGTTTTAAACAATTGTTATCGCATCTTCCTAATTTCTAGCAATTTCTAGCAAAATCTAATTTTAAAATTTTGAAAAAATAAAGTTGCCAGGAGAAACTTTAGAACGGGAATTTTTTGAATGCTTTATTTATACCACAAAAATCGAAAAAAATTTTACAAAATTGTTATCGCATCTTCCAAATTTCTAACAAAATATAATTTCAAAATTTAAAAAAAATTAAAGTTTCCAGAAGGAAAAATATTTGTACGTGAAATTTTTGAGTGTTATATTTATACCACAAAAAACGAAAAAAATATTAAGAAATTGTTATCGGATCTTCCTAATTTCTAGCAAAATATAATTTAAAAATTTTTGAAAAAATTAAAGTTTCGAGAAGGAGAAATTTTAGAAAGGGAATTTTTTGAGTGCTGTATTTATACCACATAAAGCGAAAACATTTTAAGAAATTGTTATCGGATCTTCCTAATTTCTAGCAAAATAAAAGTTCAAAATTTTGAAAACATGAAACTTTCCAAAAGGAGAAATTTTAGTAGGGGTATTCTTTTTATAGTTGTTTTTACATCGCAAATAGTGAAAAAAGTTTTAAAACATTGTTATCGGATCTTCCTAATTTCTAACAAAATGAAATTTCAAAATTTTGAAAAAATTAAAGATTCCAACAAAGGAAATTTTAGCACAGGGATTTTTAGAGCGCTTTTTTACATAACAAGACGCGAAATAAGCTTAAAAAATTATTCTTGTTTATCCTAACTACTAACAAAATAAAATTTCAAAATTTTGAAAATATTAAACTTCTCAAAACGAGAATATTTGTACGAGTATTTTTTGAGTGTTCCTTTTACATCGCGAATACCGAAAAAGTAATAGAAAATTGTAATCGCATCTTCGTAATTTTGTAACAAAATTAAATTTCAAAATTTTGAAGAAATTAAACTTTCCAAAAGGAGAAATTTTAGTTCGGGTATTTTTTTATCTTTGTTTTTACATCCCAAATAGCGAAAAAAGTTTTACAAAATTGTTATCACATCTTCCTAATTTCTAGCAAAATATAATTTTTAAATTTTGAAAACATTAAACATTCCAAAAGGAGAAATTTTAGTACGGGTATTTTTTATCGTTATTTTTACATCGCAAATACAGAAAAAAGTTTTACAAAATTGTTATCCCATCTTCCTAATTTCTAACAAATTGTAATTTCAAAATTTTGAAAAATAGTTTCCAAAAGAAGAAATTTTAGTATAGGAATATTTTAGTGCTCTATTTATACCACAAATAACGAAAAAAAATTTAACATATTGTTATCGGATCTTCCTAATTTCTAACACAATTAAATTTCAAAATTTTGAAAACATTAAACATTTCAAAAGGAGAAATTTTAGTACAGGTATTTTTTTATCGTTGTTATTACATCGGAAATATAGAAAAAAGTTTTACAAAAATATTATCGCATCTTCCTAATTTCTAACAAATTGTAATTTCAAAATTTTGAAAAATATTAAAGTTTACAAATGGAGAAATTTTAGTATAGGAATTTTTTAGTGCTTTATTTATACCACAAAAAGCGAAAACAATGTTAACAAATTGTTATCGGATCTTCCTAGTTTCTAACAAAATAAAATTTCAAAATTTTGAAAACATTAAACATTCCAAAAGGAGAAATTTTAGTACGGGTATTTTTTTATCGTTGCTTTTACATCGCAAATATAGAAAACAGTTTTACAAAATTGTTATCGCATTTTCCCTAATTTCTAACAAATTATTGTAATTTCAAAATTTTGAAAATATTAAAGTTTGCAAAAGGAGAAATTTTAGTATAGTTTATTTATACCACAAAAAGCGAAAAAAATTTTAACAAATTGTTATCGGATCTTCCTAATTTCTAGTAAAATAGAATTTTAAAATTTTGAAAAGATTAAAGTTTCCAGAAGGAGAAATTTTAGAACGGGAATTTTTTGAGTGCTCTATTTATACCACAAAAAGCAAAAATAATTTTAAGAAATTGTTATCGGATCTTCTTAATTTCTAACAAAATAAAATTTCAAAATTTTGAAAAAATGAAACTTTCCAAAAGGAGAAATTTTAGAATGGGTATTTCTTTATCGTTGTTTTTACATCGCAAATAGCGAAAAAAGTTTAAAAAAATTGTTATCGCATCTTCATAATTTCTAACAAAATATAATTTTAAAATTTTGAAAAAATTCAAGTTTCCAGAAGGAGAAATTTTAGAACGGGAATTTTTTTATCATTGTTTTTACATCGCAAATAGCGAAAAATGTTTAAAAAAATTGTTATCGCATCTTCCTGATATCTAACAAAAGATAATTTCAAAATTTTGAAAAAATGAAACTTTCCAAAAGGAGAAATTTTAGAATGGGTATTTCTTTATCGTTATTTTTACATCGTAAATAGCGAAAAAAGTTTTACAAAATTATTATCGCATCTACCTAATTTCTAACAAAATATAATTACAAAATTTAAAAAAAATTAAAGTTTCCAGAAGAAGAAATATTTGTACGTGAATTTTTTGAGTGTTATATTTATACCACAAAAAGCGAAACAAATTTTAAGAAATTGTTATCGGATCTTCTTAAATTCTAACAAAATAAAATTTCAAAATTTTGAAAAAATGAAACTTTCCAAAAGGATAAATTTTCGAATGGGTATTTTTTTATCGTTATTTTTACATCGCAAATAGGGAAAAAAGTTTTAAAAAATTGTTATCAGATCTTCCTAATATCTAAAAAAAATGGAATTTCAAAATTGTAAAAAAATTAAGCTTTCCAAAAGAACAAATTTTAGCACGTGAATCTTCAGCGTTCTCTTTATACCACCAAAAACGAAAAAAGTTTTAGAAAATTGTTATCGCACCATCCTAATTTCTAGCAAAATGTAGTTTCAAAGTTGTACAAAAATTAAACTTTCCAAAAAGTGAAATTGTAGCACGAGAATTTTGTCGGCGTATGAATACCACAAAAAGCGAAAATTGTTATCTCATCATCCTAATTTCTAGCAAAATGTAATTTCAATATTTTAAAAAAATTAAAAGAGAAATTTTAGCACGGTAATTTTTTCACCGTTTTCTCTATAACGCAAAAAGCGAAAAAGGTTTTACAAGATTGTTATCACATTATCCTAATTTCTAGTAAAATATAATTTCAAATGTTTTGTTTTTCCGTGTTTTTTAAACATTTTCTGAAATACTTCCATAGTTGTAAAATTTACCTGATAAATACAATAATTTAAATATGGGATGATTCGAAATGAAATTCTAACTAAATCAGTCAAAATAAATAATTACTTAGTAATTGAAATCGTTTGGGTTCTTGAAACGTGTTAATGAATAATAATAATAACAATCATTCATTGTGGCATTATCATTAGTGTAACAGTATCACAAGTCCTGTAATAATACAACCAGGATCCCGAAACCTAAAATGTACAGTGTAAATGTAAATGAGAGGATAATAAACAGAATGTACTGTCCAGAGATTCGTCCGAGTCACGAACGTTAAGAAGGAAAATCGAATGTTTGCAGCTCAGCGTCCGCAATGAATAATTGATGCGACAAACATCCTATTTGAAAAAACCCGGGAATGCTTAACAATAATTAAAAATAAACTGCGACATTAAAATGAAAGAGAACGATAAAATGTCATCCTTACACAAAAACTAATTAATTATGAGAAGCCCTCTATCTCTTCATTCATTAAACAAAGCGCCAACAAAATATTTGAGTTAGTAAATATTTTAATACACTCAAACATTCGTAATGTGAAATGGCTAAACGCAAATAAATGTTACGCGAAAATGAAAATTTAAGCTTTCATTTTAATTGCGTCATAAATCTAAGTGGGTATCAAAATATTAGATTTAAATTTTATTCCAAATTACTTCAAATATTCTCTTTACAGCGACACATTCCGAAAATTTAAATAAGTTGACTTTTAATTAAATTATTTTACTTTCGTCAACAATTTATTTCCCTCGATGTATCTGCAACAGGAAATCATTCGAATCAAAAGAAAAACTGCTAATTGTGCGGAAGTTTTAACGGAATTTAAAATTCGGAGGGAAGGTTTTTAATAAAACGTCGAAGCTGTTTAACATGTGCCTGGCGTAAAAGGAAATTTTCGAAAACTAAAGGGAAATGATGATGATATTACTCGAAAAACTGGAACAATATTGATTATTTAAATTTCCTTCTTGAAGAATGTCCTAGATTTATTTACAAAATCGTGAGAATTGGGTTAAACTCAAAAATTATTCAGGGGGTTATTTTACGAATTTTCCGGTCAAGTTCGTCTGTGCTGATCGTAGAACAATAAAGTTTAATTAAATTTTCCAAAATTAAAGGTATTATTGTAGGTATAGGTACTAATATGTGATATTACATCTTTGCTCGTCTCCTTTAACATTAACATTAACGCAACCGTGTCTGCTTAGTTATACAATTCATTACGTGTGCTCCACATTTCTTTAATTATCCAAAGAACACGTTTACCAACAAGAGTAACTCGGCGAGCTCTTAATTAATGAGCAAAAGGGCATCGAAAATTTAAATTAATTTGAAAGTTAGTAACTATTACAAAGCATATTCTTGGGCTTTGTATAAGTAATATGCATGAATAAGCAATACAACTAAGTTTTATTAACAAAAAACATTTTCCTTCGCAATTGAGACGTTTATTATTACGTTAGGATTCTGATATGAAGGGAACAGTCAAAGTCAATTGGAAAGTTTCCAGTTACCTAAGATTGTATAAAATATTAATTTTACTATTTTTATGCTTAGATCGCGTCAATGTATTCAAATTTGTGCTAATTCTAAAATCGATTAGTTATAATTAGTGACAGTCTGACAGGAAAATAAGAAAATTATTCTTAATCATTTATTACAGCCTTGTTTGGGTATAAATTGCTATACTAGACACTAAAATACAGATTCACTTATAATCAAGAAGTTACACAATTTGTTACCTTTTATTTTATGAATACAAAAAAGACATCATTATCAAGCACAAATTTGTTCATCTAATTTAAAGCAATCGTAAAAATTCTTAACAAAAAAGTGCTTAATTAAATAATCATAGAACGGAAATTTAAAAGAACTCAATTAAATTCAGGAATGATTCCTATGTTGTGTATGTTTAAAACAGAATAGTGCAAAATTGGATTATAATTTAATTTTAGTTTTTCAATTTTCTGACTAAATACTCATTAAAGTGAAACGGTGTCTTTCGAAAGAGCTGCCTAAGTTAATTAATTAAAATTTAATAATCCTCTTCAAAATTTATTAGTTTATTGTAGGAAAATTTCGTATCAAAATAATTTATACTAAATAAATTGTCCTATAAACGATTTATTTTACATACAATTTTCGAGAAAACCATTAAAAATAGAAATGTATTTTCATTCCAAATTCAACGAAGGAATATTAATGGAGAAAGTAATCAATTGGCACAATATTGTTATTTATTTTCTGCTTTATATTATTATTTAGTGTTTAATAAAATTGACAATGTTAAAATTAATATAATGCAGAGTTATGTAAATTTGTTGATAAAGTGGTCAATTACAATGATATTATGGTTTTATTAACCCTCCATCACGAACACAAGATAATTAACTATGTTTATCCAATACTGATGTGCATGAATGGATTAACGATATTCCCGCTACCGACCGCTCACCACAAATTTATTTAAAAAACAGATCAAGCTTTAATAGGTTTGGAAATGTAGGTCCTTAGGTTATTTGTTAATTTATTTCTTTTATTTCTTATTTTCTGCGACGTTTTTATGCTTATTAGTTTATTATGGATCTTAGAGAGAAGCACGAGGTAACAGGCCGAGCTAGACAACACGAAAAATAGAAGTGTCAAAGCCACAGGAGCACCTATGTTAGGAGAAAAGCAGAAGTGCGATGCCGGAGGCTGATCTATTCTTTATGATAAAAAAAGAGATAAAAAGTGCGCATGCTTACCAAAACAATGGCTACAATTCTTTTTGTGTTCATTGACAGGCCAAAATATTTGGCTAACGATAACCGAGATTTGGAACAGATAAAGATTTACTCCCAATTTCCATTTTCGTTAGCAAACAAAGCAAACCAAGCGGTTGCCATTTTGATGCTTCTCTTCTAACATAGCTCGGCCTCCGGCATCGCACTTCTTCCCAATTTACAGAATAAACATTCACCTAATCCATTCATCAGCATCAGTGGTGGACATATAACTGATAAAATCCTTTTTTTCTTATACAGCCCCGGTTTAGCTCAGACTCGTAAAGGATTTAATCAACTGTTTGGGGGAGGGGAGAAGAAACCCTCAATTTATGCTTCTCCTTTAGATGCCTATCCGATTTCGGATGTTAACGATCCTCTTGGGTTAAGCTAAGAAGATTTTACTAGGGAAATGTTAATGAGGTGGATTCCCGTTGCCTTCCCCATATGATTTAAATTTTTGGATAAAAAATAAAGTTTGTTCAAATATTCTGCAACTGCATGAAAATATTAATTTTAACCTAGTAAAAGCAGGAAAAATAATGAAAAATTTTTAAAGCCAACATTGTCTTTAATTTCCGATGATTTTTGGTTCTGGAGCGATTTTTGATTTAAATTTTTGGATAAAAAATAAAGTTTGTTCAAATATTCTGCAATTGCATGAAAATACTAATTTTAACCTAGTAAATCCAGGAAAAATAATGAAAAATTTCTAAAGCCAATATTGTCTTAAATTACCGATGATTTTTGGTTCTGGAGCAATTTTTGATTTAAATTTTGGGATAAAAAGTAAAGTTTCTTTAAATATTCTGCAACTGCATAAAAATATTAATTTTAACCTAGTAAAACCAGGAAAAATATTCAAAAATTTCTGAAGCCAATTTTGTCTTTAATTTCCGATGATTTTTGTTTCTGGAGCGATTTTTGATTTAAATTTTTGGATAAAAAATAAAGTTTGTTCAAATATTCTGCAATTGCATGAAAATACTAATTTTAACCTAGTAAATCCAGGAAAAATAATGAAAAATTTCTAAAGCCAATATTGTCTTAAATTACCGATGATTTTTGGTTCTGGAGCAATTTTTGATTTAAATTTTGGGATAAAAAGTAAAGTTTCTTTAAATATTCTGCAACTGCATAAAAATATTAATTTTAACCTAGTAAAACCAGGAAAAATATTCAAAAATTTCTGAAGCCAATTTTGTCTTTAATTTCCGATGATTTTTGTTTCTGGAGCGATTTTTGATTTAAATTTTTGGATAAAAAATAAAGTTTGTTCAAATATTCTGCAACTGCATGAAAATATTAATTTTAACCTAGTAAAACCAGGAAAAATAATGAAAAATTTCTAAAGCCAATATTGTCTTTAATTTCCGATGATTTTTGGTTCTGGAGCGATTTTTGATTTAAATTTTCTGATAAAAAATAAAGTTTGTTCATATATTCTGCAACTGCATGAAAATATTAATGTTAACCAAGTAAAACCAGGAAAAATAATAAAAAATTTCTAAAGCCAATATTGTCTTTAATTTCCGATGATTTTTGGTTCTGGAGCAATTTTTGATTTAAATTTTGGGATAAAAAATAAAGTTTGTTTAAATATTCTGCAACTGCATAAAAATATTAATTTTAACCTAGTAAAACCAGGAAAAATAATCAAAAATTTCTGAAGCCAATTTTGTCTTTAATTTCAGATGATTTTTTTTTCTGGAGCGATTTTTGATTTAAATTGGATAAAAAATAAAGTATGTTCAAATATTCTGCAACTGCATGAAAATATTAATTTTAACCTAGTAAAACAAGGAAAAATAATGAAAAATTTTTAAAGCCAATATTGTCTTTAATTTCCGATGATTTTTGGTTCTGGAGCGATTTTTGATTTAAATTTTTGGATAAAAAATAAAGTTTGTTCAAATATTCTGCAACTGCATGAAAATATTAATTTTAACCTAGTAAAACCAGGAAAAATAATTAAAAATTTCTAAAGCCAATATTGTCTTTAATTTCCGATGATTTTTCTTTCTAGGGCGATTTTTGATTTATTGGATAAAAAATAAAGTTTGTTCAAATATTCTGCAACTGCATGAAAATATTGATTTTAATTTAGTAAAACCAGAAAAAATAATGAAAAATTTCTAAAGCCAATATTGTCTTTAATTTCCGATGATTTTTGGTTCTGGAGCGATTTTTGATTTAAATTTTTGGATAAAAAATAAAGTTTGTTTAAATATTCTGCAATTGCATGAATATATTAATTTTATCCTAGTAAAACCAGGAAAAATAATGAGAAATTTCTAAAGCTGATATTGTCTTTAATTTCCGATGATTATTGGTTCTGGAGCGATTTTTGATTTAAATTTTTGGATAAAAAATAAAGTTTATTCAAATATTCTGCAACTCCATGAAAATATTGAGTTTAATCTATTAAAGCCAGGAAAAATAATGAAAAATTTCTAAATCTAATATTGTCTTTAATTTCCGATGATTTTTGGTTCTGGAGCGATTTATATAGTCCACATCGATCGATTTTGGACTTTTTTGGAAAATCAGGATTAGAACCGCGGTTACCCGTTCTGTGTTTCATTTACTCTAGACTGCTGATCTTAATTTATTAACTGCATTAATTCAACTTTTTTGTTAGCAAAATCACTCAAAAATTAGGAACGCAACGTTTTACTTCTTGGGAATTTAGGAAGGCATTCCCTGTCTTTCCAAACCTGCATCAAATAATGTAAATATTTTACGAAATTACGAATTCCATACAATGTCATAAAATGATGCAATATTCGGAAATATAAGCCAATGTGCTTACAATTCATTTAACTCAGAATCTAGAACTTCCATTTGATAAATAATTAGCATTCGCAAAATGTGACCCAAATCAGCTATTAGGTCATTGTAAGACCAATAATTTACTTAAAACTCAAAATTTGGGACTAAGAAACTCTAGGAGCCACACCTAAAATTTTTTTTTTTTGTAGTCTTCTACAAATTGCATTCGACAACCACACAAACGGCTTTCAATTTTCGCAATGACCTCCTGCCCCCCGTCCAAATAAAAAATTTCAACAGATTTTCATTCCAAAATTTACTGCAACTTGCAAATCTTTAAAATTTTAGAAAATCGAAAAGTCTCATATTATATTTTCATTTTAATAACGGTGGAAATTTAGGAGTGAAAATGGAATATGACAATATATTTGTAGATTAACCTAAATTAATTAATAATAGGTATAATAATTCTCACCCTGTCTCCTGGAAGTATTCCCAAAAATTGTGTAAATTTAAACGTTTTGACACTCAAGTGTCCTGGATGGTATTCCATACCCCCCAGACCCCTGATCTTAATACCACGACTCTGATATATGCATTTGGACCGATGTGCGATGTACTAAAATCAATTAATGAATGTTCACTATGTTGGTCTTCGTAACCGGGGGGTTTGGGGGGTATGGAATACCCTCCAATCATAAACGGAGTTAACCGGTTTGATGGTGTAAGCACACGTAAAATCTTAATTAGTACCCCCTCTTTTGAGGTGGGAAATATGGATTTTGTATTCAAATATCTGTTTTTATTGCTGAATTAGCTTCCCCAAAATTTGACTTCAAAATTTAAATCCATTATAATAATCTGTTAGAAAGCTCCTCCTCCACCGTGTCATTTATAGACGCGTTTCTAATTTAGTTTAATTTAAGGTTTTTAGTAACAAATTTGTTATTAAATTTATACAAGAGTAATAATGGGTATAATGGCCGGTTTTACTACCCCTGATTAGTTAAACAATCAACATTGGTTTGTTTAACCAATCAATGGGTTGATTTCTCAACTATTAGTTAAGCGTTAACTAGGGGTGGTAAAACCGGCCAATATATCCATTATTATTCTTGTAATTATTTGGTAACTTTGCTACCAAATTATTACCTTTGTTGTAATTGGGATGCCAATGGGAATCTCGTTAATCCATTTATGCGCGTCATATATTAAGAAACTTTAAGTGCATTTACTCAAAATCAATGTATTGTAATAATGGATCAATTTGATGATTCCAATGTGTAACCCTACCCTAAATTTCCATTTGTGGATAAAATTACAGTAAAGAAAATTTAATCGTCTCTTCGTCTCCCTATCTGAGATTACCTAACTGATAAGCTGAATTATGGTGAATAAAAGGATCGAAATCATTGAGTGATCCTCTTTTATTTTTTGTGATTATAAATTTTATAATTCAGAGTTTGCTTTTGTTTTCAACCGTCCGAACTGGTAATTCACAATAATCGCAATTTGTTTGATTTCCAACAGGCGAACTCAGTAACAGGAAATAATATTTTTATTATTGTAGAGAAAATTCCATATCCGTAAGGCTTTTCTTGTTGTATTTTACTACAATATACCCTAATGTTATGTTAGCATTTTACACTTTAGATAAGTTTCACTTAAAGTAAACAAGGAACTGTAATTCGTACTTCCCCCTTATTTATTTAATATTCCATTTCCATTTTGTTTTTAAAATTTTAATTTACCTCATGATTTTATGCTTCAGTTCCGTGTTTAATTTGTTTGCAGTTTAATTTTATAAAAACAATTTTATCAAGTTTTTTCGTTTTTGTAGCTTGACAGACTCATTATAAATTCAGGTTTTCCTTAATATGATATTCTTTTTTTTTGATCTAACATTATAAGTAATAACAACGGATTCTCTATTAACTTTTTTCATTTTTCCCATAGGATCGATTGAATCGGTCGAAGCAAAATCTTCGTGAAGTTATTCGTTTACAATTTTACCCCGTACTTAAGGGGTGGAAACTGTGTCCAATGTGTCAGAAAACTTCCTCCTTCAATTTTAATGTAGTTTTTTGGTTTGATTCCATGGCAGCTTAGAGAAACAGATGATATTTTGTTTTGATTTAATATTCATTTTGAATACATTTATCGGGAGTATCTTCTGAATTAGCACAAGTGAGAAATTACCCCAATTACTTTCACACCTTGGTATTTTTTGAATTATATCAATCCATTTGGTGGATTGTGATTAGGATAGCTTGGGAGGTTTCATCATCACATCTAAATCAAACAATAATTACAATCCTTTGATTGATGATAAGGCTTGATCCTAGAATCCTCTTAAGTAAAAAAAAAGGAGGAGCTAATAGGGAGAGGTGCACCACTGCTAGGTACTGTAATGACTTTTGTGCCGTGAGACTTCTAATACTTGAAGTTAAATGTACAGGATTATTACAAGTATTCGAGAACCGACCCTTAGGGGGTAAATTAAATATTAATAAGATCAGACATCGTAGTAGTAATAATAAAACAAACAAGACCAGTTTCTAATGTTAATTGGCAACACTTACACGGAATTAACGTAATTTGAAGCTAATCGCGGTGGTAGTACAATTGAAGGTTAGGGTTCAACCCCTCTTCTCGTTAAATTGGTGATTATTCCGATCACCGATTCGTCAACTGCTTCCTAGCCTCATTAATCCTATTCTTTATATTTTCCATTAAAATGTAATTCACAGTGGGAAGGGTGGTAGGGTGGCGGTCGTATAATTGTTGTACCTAATTTCTTGTATTTTTTATCCTTTTCCAGGAAATGTGCGATTGTTATGCTCGTATTGAAAATTTAATTTTCCTTTAGGTAGCGAAAAGTGGGTCAGGTACGGAAACCAATATTTTATATTAAAAAATAAATTTTGTTTTGTTATGGTTAATTTAATTTAAAAACATCCGGATACATTTCAACAAACATTGTTATCGATCTCTGTGTGCTGATAGGGATTACTGTTGCGGATTTGAATTGCACCTCGGGGAGGGATACCAAGTTTAGTTGTGTATCCCTCTAGAATTAGCCCTATTAACTAAATTAATAATGATGCCATTTAGATCAAGTTTACCGTATCAGTTGGAACAAATCAAAATACAATTTCAAAAATTTCGACTTTATTTAACTTGACGCTAAAATTACCAGGGTACTCAACTTAACCACCCCATTATTCGAGAGTCATATGCTAACATGTTAACTCTGTTATTAGCTGAAAAGGGATGTACTGGTAGTTGTAATGCTCAGATAGTGAGGGTTGCGGTTATTGACTGTATTTTGCGAAAGTGCTTTGCAAGAATGCGAATGTAGGAACAAAATATTGTTCTCTTTTTTGCCTCTCCTTTTGCCGTCGCGTTGGCACCACTGCATCAACTCATAAATTTATCTAAATACGAATTCTAGTAAGAATTTTACTTCGTCCAAGTATTTGGCGTTCAAATAGTAGAAAAGATACCCAACCCTCAGTTCACTGAACTTAACCAGTGCTGGGATGCTAAATTGCTTTTAAAATTCAAAAACAACTTGAAAGTACAATTTATTCTTCAAAGTATCGTAAAAATTGTAATGTTTTAAAATTTAAATTTACCTCATTTTAAGGAAACTTGCAGGTGCATACACAATTTTCTAATTAGAAAATTTGGGAAAAAAATTGCGTTATGTTGTTTGATTGGCTGTCAGCAGATATGTACTTTGTAAGCACAAAGAAAATTTTGATGGGTTAATTATGAAAACGAAAATTCTAATGTAATGGGAAATGACTTTCCCTTTATGAGGAATAAAATTCTTTTTAGAAACACAGCTTAACATTAGAAGCCTGTTATGTTAATGCACAATACAAACAGAAACTCGATAATAAAGCCCATAAATAATTTTTGAAATTGCTGTTTCTCATATTTTTTCCATATAAAAAATCCAATTTGGTATCCATTTTATTGATAATTTAAATATCAAAGCGCACTCAAATTGTAAATTTATAGTAAGCAGCACATATGCTGAATATATAAATTTTTCGGTTATAACCTTTCCATTACAGAAATGGTCAAAAGAGAAAAAAATTGTTTGATCTTAACAAAAATGTTTTATACAAAACATTTTAAACTCTTTCGACAATGAGATTTGATCAAGTTAGAAGGAGAAAATTTGCCGGGTACAATTCAAAATCAGTCGACGCTGAAACTCATATTGACAAGCAATTACTCGAGCAAATCCAGCGCCTCTTTGTGTCGATTCCTGTAAAAAGCAACCTCTGACTTAGTTAAATCCCAAGGGAATCCGTACAATTACGCAGTCTTCCTGTTCCACTCAGAAAATAAAATACAAACACTGTGTCGAGAAATTGTCAACCAATCAAATCTTGCACTCTAAGAACTTAAACTGTAATTAATACGACATATGACTAATTTTTTAAACAAACTTTAGTGTCTGATGATGCACCCCACAATAACAAAAACCGCACATTTAACTTTGGGCAATAAATACAAACTTCTAATTTTATAAACTTTCCGAGTTACCAACAACTAAAATTCAAAATTAACGGCGGTTTTGTTTTATTGTTTGTTTCTTCTTACCCCAACTTCCGAACATCGATAAAATTGAAAGGAAAATAATTTCAATTTTTGGAATAGTAAAAAAAATCGTTTACTTCTGTCAAGAACACAAATAGAAAACAATATTGGGTCAGACAGACACACAATAGCATCTTAGTTTGGTTTTTGGTGTCTGGCGGAAACTGATGCATTCTTTAATCAGCACAATACTCGTACTTCTTGTAACTTTGCGGTATTTAAACACATAAATTAAAAAGCCAATTGGGCAATGCCTTTCATTACAAAACAAAGTTGCCAACTAATCAAAATCGGTAAAAATATAGCCACTTTAATGGGCCATAACCGTGTAGAGAACTAATGGATCTTGAAATAGAAAAGTTTTGTTCTTATTTTTATTTCTCTAATTGAATTGTCTTTATACCACCGGCAAACGCAATTAGTTGCTATTAAATTTTAAGGAAGGTAAAATATTAGTTTTATTTTAAAAAAGTATTTAACCCAACATTAGCAGTATTTTTTTTTGGTAACCACGTATACCCACGTTTTCAGATAGAAATAATTATTGATAGCTTCCGTAATTGCATATCGATAGTGCAGGTTGTAGAGGAGGAGTCATACGGGATCGTGGTGGACGCGCATGAAAAGCTTAATGAGATTCTCACTGAATTACGGATGGAATCGAATTTGAAAAATTGATCTATTAATTATAATGATCACTGACAGATCTAGACGATTCATATTATTGGCATATTAATAGGTAAAATTACTAGTTTCATGTAGTACTAGAATATTTGAACAAACTTTAATTTTTATCCAAAAATTTAAATAAAAAATTGGACTGAAATCAAAAATCACCTGAAATCGAAGGTAATTTAGGGCTTAGAATTTTTTCATTATTTTTCCGGTTTTTGTTGTGCTAAAATTAATATTTTCATGTAGTACCAGAATATTTGAACAAACTTTAATTTTTATCAAAAAATTTAAATAAAAAATTGGACTGCAATCAAAATCACCTGAAATCGAAGGTAATTTAGGGCTTGGAATTTTTTCATTATTTTTCCGGTATTTTTTGTGATAAAATTAGTAGTTTCATGTAGTACCAGAATATTTGAACAAACTTTAAGTTTTATCCTAAAATTTAAATAAAAAATTGGACTGAAATCAAAATCACCTGAAATCGAAGGTAATTTAGGGCTTAGAATTTTTTCATTATTTTTCCGGTTTTTGTATTGCTAAAATAAGTATTTTAATGTAGTACCAGAATATTTGAACAAACTTTAATTTTTATCAAACAATTTAAATAAAAAATTGGACTGATATCAAAATCACCTGAAATCGAAGGTAATTTAGGGCTTAGAATTTTTTCATTATTTTTCCGGTTTTTGTTGTGTTAAAATTAGTATTTTCATGTAGTACCAGAATATTTGAACAAACTTTAATTTTTATCAAACAATTTAAATAAAACATTGGACTGATATCAAAATCACCAGAAATCGAAGGTAATTTAGGGCTTAGAATTTTTTCATTATTTTTGCGGTTATTGTTGTGATAAAATTAGTATTTTCATGTAGTACCAGAATATTTGAACAAACTTTAATTTTTATTGAAATATTTAAATAAAAAATTGGACTGATATCAAAATCACCTGAAATCGAAGGTAATTTAGGGCTTAGAATTTTTTCATTATTTTTCCGGTTTTTGTTATGCTAAAATTAGTATTTTAATGAAGTACCAGAATATTTGAACAAACTTTAATTTTTATCAAACAATTTAAATAAAACATTGGACTGATATCAAAATCACCAGAAATCGAAGGTAATTTAGGGCTTAGAATTTTTTCATTATTTTTGCGGTTATTGTTGTGATAAAATTAGTATTTTCATGTAGTACCAGAATATTTGAACAAACTTTAATTTTTATTGAAATATTTAAATAAAATATTGGACTGATATCAAAATCACCAGAAATCGAAGGCAATTTAGTGCTTAGAATTTTTTCATTATTTTTCCGGTTTTTGTTGTGTTAAAATTAGTATTTTCATGTAGTACCAGAATATTTGAACAAACTTTAAATTTTATCAAAAAATTTAAATAAAATATTGGACTGATATCAAAATCACCAGAAATCGAAGGTAATTTAGGGCTCAGAATTTTTTCATTATTTTTCCGGTTTTTGTTGTGCCAAAATTAATATTTTCATGTAGTACCAGAATATTTGAACACACTTTAATTTTTATCAAAAAATTTAAATAAAAAATTGGACTGCAATCAAAATCACCTGAAATCGAAGGTAATTTAGGGCTTGGAATTTTTTCATTATTTTTCCGGTATTTTTTGTGATAAAATTAGTAGTTTCATGTAGTACCAGAATATTTGAACAAACTTTAAGTTTTATCCTAAAATTTAAATAAAAAATTGGACTGAAATCAAAATCACCTGAAATCGAAGGTAATTTAGGGCTTAGAATTTTTTCATTATTTTTCCGGTTTTTGTTGTGCTAAAATAAGTATTTTAATGTAGTACCAGAATATTTGAACAAACTTTAATTTTTATCAAACAAGTTAAATAAAAAATTGGACTGATATCAAAATCACCAGAAATCGAAGGTAATTAAGGGCTTAGAATTTTTTCATTATTTTTGCGGTTTTTGTTGTGATAAAATTAGTATTTTCATGTAGTACCAGAATATTTAAACTAACTTTAATTTCTATTCAAAAATTTAAATAAAAAATTGGACTGAAATCAAAATCACCAGAAATCGAAGGTAATTTAGGGCTTAGAATTTTTTCATTATTTTTGTGGTTTTTGTTGTGATAAAATTAGTATTTTCATGTAGTACCAGAATATTTGAACAAACTTTAATTTTTATTCAAATATTTAAATAAAAAATTGGACTGAATTCAAAATCACCTGAAATCGAAGCTAATTTAGGGCTTAGAATTTTTTCATTATTTTTGCGGTTTTTGTTGTGATAATATTAGTATTTTTCCGTAGTACCAGAATATTTGAACAAACTTTAATTTTTATCCAAAAATTTAAATAAAAAATTGGACTGAAATTAAAATCACCTGAAATCGAAGGTAATTTAGGGCTTAGAATTTTTTCATTATTTTTGTGGTTTTTGTTGTGATAAAATTAGTATTTTCATGTAGTACCAGAATATTTGAACAAACTTTAATTTTTATTCAAATATTTAAATAAAAAATTGGACTGAAATCAAAATCACCTGAAATCGAAGGTAATTTAGGGCTTAGAATTTTTTCATCATTTTTCCGGTTTTTGTTGTGCTAAAATTAGTATTTTAATGTAATACCAGAATATTTGAACAAAGTTTAAATTTTATCAAAAAATTTAAATAAAAAATTGGACTGATATCAAAATCACAAGAAATCGAAGGTAATTTAGGGCTTAGAATTTTTTCATTCTTTTTGCGGTTTTTGTTGTGATAAAATTAGTATTTTCATGTAGTACCAGAATATTTGAACAAACTTTAATTTTTATCCAAAAATTTAAATAAAAAATTGGACTGAAATCAAAATCACCTGAAATATAAGCTAATTTAGGGCTTTGAATTTTTTCATTATTTTTCCGGTATTTGTTCTGATAAAATTAGTATTACGTAGTACCAGAATGTTTCAACCAACTTTAATTTTTATCACAAAATTTAAATAAGAAATTGGACTGAATTCAAAATCACCTGAAATCGAAGCTAATTTAGGGCTTAGAATTTTTTCATTCTTTTTGCGGTTTTTGTTGTGATAAAATTAGTATTTTCATGTAGTACCAGAATATTTGAACAAACTTTAATTTTTATCAAAACAATTTAAATAAAAAATTGGACTGAAATCAAAATCACCTGTAATCGAAGGTAATTTAGGGCTTAGAATTTTTTCATTATTTTTGCGATTTTTGTTGTGATAATATTAGTATTTTCACGTAGTACCAGAATATTTGAACAAACTTTAATTTTTATCCAAAAATTAAAAATAAAAAATTGGACTGAAATCAAAATCATCTGTAATCGAAGTTAATTTAGGGCTTAGAATTTTTTCATTATTTTTGCGGTTTTTGTTGTGATAATATTAGTATTTTCCCGTAGTACCAGAATATTTGAACAAACTTTTATTTTTATCCAAAAATTTAAATAAAAAATTGGACTGAAATTAAAATCACCTGAAATCGAAGGTAATTTAGGGCTTAGAATTTTTTCATTATTTTTGTGGTTTTTGTTGTGATAAAATTAGTATTTACATGTAGTACCAGAATATTTGAACAAACTTTAATTTTTATTCAAATATTTAAATAAAAAATTGGACTGAAATCAAAATCACCTGAAATCGAAGGTAATTTAGGGCTTAGAATTTTTGCATCATTTTTCCGGTTTTTGTTGTGCTAAAATTAGTATTTTAATGTAATACCAGAATATTTGAACAAAGTTTAAATTTTATCAAAAAATTTAAATAAAAAATTGGACTGATATTAAAACCACAAGAAATCGAAGGTAATTTAGGGCTTAGAATTTTTTCATTCTTTTTGCGGTTTTTGTTGTGATAAAATTAGTATTTTCATGTAGTACCAGAATATTTGAACAAACTTTAATTTTTATCCAAAAATTTAAATAAAAAATTGGACTGAAATCAAAATCACCTGAAATATAAGCTAATTTAGGGCTTTGAATTTTTTCATTATTTTTCCGGTATTTGTTCTGATAAAATTAGTATTACGTAGTACCAGAATGTTTCAACCAACTTTAATTTTTATCAAACAATTTAAATAAAAAATTGGACTGAATTCAAAATCACCTGAAATCGAAGCTAATTTAGGGCTTAGAATTTTTTCATTCTTTTTGCGGTTTTTGTTGTGATAAAATTAGTATTTTCATGTAGTACCAGAATATTTGAACAAACTTTAATTTTTATCAAACAATTTAAATAAAAAATTGGACTGAAATCAAAATCACCTGTAATCGAAGGTAATTTAGGGCTTAGAATTTTTTCATTATTTTTGCGATTTTTGTTGTGATAATATTAGTATTTTCACGTAGTACCAGAATATTTGAACAAACTTTAATTTTTATCCAAAAATTAAAAATAAAAAATTGGACTGAAATCAAAATCATCTGTAATCGAAGTTAATTTAGGGCTTAGAATTTTTTCATTATTTTTGCGGTTTTTGTTGTGATAATATTAGTATTTTCCCGTAGTACCAGAATATTTGAACAAACTTTTATTTTTATCCAAAAATTTAAATAAAAAATTGGACTGAAAATAAAATCACCTGAAATCGAAGGTAATTTAGGGCTTAGAATTTTTTCATTATTTTTGTGGTTTTTGTTGTGATAAAATTAGTATTTTCATGTAGTACCAGAATATTTGAACAAACTTTAATTTTTATTCAAATATTTAAATAAAAAATTGGACTGAAATCAAAATCACCTGAAATCGAAGGTAATTTAGGGCTTAGAATTTTTTCATCATTTTTCCGGTTTTTGTTGTGCTAAAATTAGTATTTTAATGTAATACCAGAATATTTGAACAAAGTTTAAATTTTATCAAAAAATTTAAATAAAAAATTGGACTGATATCAAAACCACAAGAAATCGAAGGTAATTTAGGGCTTAGAATTTTTTCATTCTTTTTGCGGTTTTTGTTGTGATAAAATTAGTATTTTCATGTAGTACCAGAATATTTGAACAAACTTTAATTTTTATCCAAAAATTTAAATAAAAAATTGGACTGAAATCAAAATCACCTGAAATATAAGCTTATTTAGGGCTTTGAATTTTTTCATTATTTTTCCGGTATTTGTTCTGATAAAATTAGTATTACGTAGTACCAGAATGTTTCAACCAACTTTAATTTTTATCACAAAATTTAAATAAGAAATTGGACTGAATTCAAAATCACCTGAAATCGAAGCTAATTTAGGGCTTAGAATTTTTTCATTCTTTTTGCGGTTTTTGTTGTGATAAAATTAGTATTTTCATGTAGTACCAGAATATTTGAACAAACTTTAATTTTTATCAAACAATTTAAATAAAAAATTGGACTGAAATCAAAATCACCTGTAATCGAAGGTAATTTAGGGCTTAGAATTTTTTCATTATTTTTGCGATTTTTGTTGTGATAATATTAGTATTTTCACGTAGTACCAGAATATTTGAACAAACTTTAATTTTTATCCAAAAATTAAAAATAAAAAATTGGACTGAAATCAAAATCATCTGTAATCGAAGTTAATTTAGGGCTTAGAATTTTTTCATTATTTTTGCGGTTTTTGTTGTGATAATATTAGTATTTTCCCGTAGTACCAGAATATTTGAACAAACTTTAATTTTTATCCAAAAATTTAAATAAAAAATTGGACTGAAATTAAAATCACCTGAAATCGAAGGTAATTTAGGGCTTAGAATTTTTTCATTATTTTTCCGGTGTTTGTTGTGATAAAATTAGTAGTTTCAAGTAGTACCAGAATATTTGAACAAACTTTAATTTTTATTAAAAAATTTTATAAAATCGGACTAAAATAAAATCACCTAAAATCGAAGGTTAAGGAATAACCATACTAAAAATTTTTAATTTAGAACGTCGTCGTTCAGCTTTATTTAAATGAGTACAAAAATATTTACATGTCTTGCTGGACGAAAGGATTATATGTCGTAGCATGCAATTATTGTATTTCTTAATCAGAATTTCGTGACGTAGAGGTAAATTTATTTGGAGTGAACTCTAAAGGGCTTGACGCAGCCTTGAATACACTTAAGCAAATCAAACTGCTACTAAAAATTGTGGCACATTTAATTATATTATGTATAGCTTATTTTTATTTTTTTTTTAAAGGAGGGTGAATTAATTGGAGAGTTCGGATTGGGGGTCAGAAACGAAAGAGGTGAAAGGCTCAGAGATTTTGTTGAGGAGGAACAATATGTTGTACTCAATACTTTCTTCAAATTACCCCCTCGAAGGCTATATACTTGGGTCTCACCCCAGGATGACGAAGGAAAAGTGATAAGAAATCAGATAGATTATGTAATGGTAAATAAGAGGTTTCGGAACAGCTGCCTATCGGTTAAAACTTATCCAGGGGCTGACATAGCATCGGACCATGTGCTTCTACAGGGCAAATTTAGAGTGAGGCTAAAGAAGAACAGCGGAAAAAGATCAGAAACAAGAAAATGGGATTTGGATAAATTGAAAGAGGAAGAAATAAAAATAAAGTTGACAAATAGACTAAACACAGAAATACAGAATATTAGAGCCCAAGCACAGTCAACAGATACATCCCTGGATGAGATGGCAAAAAGTTTCAATGAAATTGGTAATGAATGTCTGACCAGCGGGGAAAGGAAGAGAAAACCATGGATGACAAGTGAGATATTGCAACTCATGCATGATAGAAGGAAAGCCAAGAAAGAAGAGAGTAATTACAGAGATATACAAAAAGAAATAAGAAAAAAAATAAGAGAAGCTAAAGAGAACTGGACAGCTGCACAATGCTCGGAAATAGAGATGCTCGAGGGGAAGCATGACGCCTTCAATATGCATAAAAAAATTAAAGAAACGGCTGGAATATATAAGATAGCAGCAGGAGGCAGAGTGCAAGATAGAGATGGCAAAACAATTGTGGAGCAGGAAGAGAAGATGGCAGTATGGAAAGATTATATTAGAGAACTGTTTGAAGATAGGAACCGACCGATACACCCACCCTCATACCAAATAACAGAGCAGCTACCAATAACAAAGGAAGAAATAACAAAAACAATAACTTTGCTCAGGAATAGAAAATCACCGGGGCCGGATGGAATCCGGAACGAGTTTCTCAAGCTTCTGGATGAAGAAAGTACTGAATGGCTAGCTTCTATTTTTAACGAAATATACTCGTCGGGGATAATTCCAGAGAGCTGGCTCAAGTCGACATTCACTACAATCCCAAAGAAGCCAAGCGCTAAAGAGTGCGGGGATTATCGTACCATAAGTCTGATGAGTCATTTACTCAAACTTTTCCTGAAAATAGTACATAAGAGAATATATCGAGTCTGTGAGGAACAGATCAGCGAGGCACAGTTTGGATTCCGTAATGCTTTGGGTACTAGAGAGGCCCTATTTAGTGTTCAGGTCCTCTTTCAAAGAGCTCGGGATGTGAACAACGACATCTTTGTGAGTCTTATAGATTATCAAAAGGCATTCGACAATGTACAACACCCGAAAATGGTAGAAATCTTGGAAGAAATTGGCCTTAGCAAACAAGACATAAGAATAATTAGTAGCCTGTACTGGTATCAAACATCGTCGATACGTGTAAATGGAGAGGAGTCTGAGGGTGTGCAGATCAGGCGTGGAGTAAGGCAGGGGTGTGTGCTTTCACCCTTGCTCTTTAACATTTACTCTGAGTTTGTCTTTCGAGAAGCACTAGAGGAGATAAATGAAGGAATAACAGTTAATGGAGAGATCATAAATAATATACGATACGCAGACGATACAATTGTTTTCGCAAAAGATCTAAACGGCCTTCAACATATAATGAACAAAATAGTGGAAGTGAGTGAGAGGTATGGGCTGAAAATGAATATAAAGAAAACAAAATTTATGATTATATCTAAAAACAAACAACTAAATGGAGTTCTGACTGTTAATAACCAACCAATACAGAGAGTTAAGTGCTGCACATACCTGGGCACCACCGTTACTGAAGACTGGGATCACTCTGTAGAGATTAAATGCCGCATTGCAAGAGCACGATCCGCGTTTCTGAAGATGGTGAAAGTATTCAAGCCTAGAGACCTAGCGATAACTACGAAAGTACGAATGCTGAGATGCTACATTTTCCCTGTTCTGCTGTACGGGGTGGAATCGTGGACTCTGACAGAGGCTTCGTGTAAGAAGTTGGAGGCGTTTGAAGTGTGGCTATACCGCCGGATACTTAGAATTTCTTGGGTCGATCACGTTACCAACGAGGAGGTCTTGAGGAGAATGGAGAAGGAAAAGGAAATACTGTTCACAATTAAGAAACGTAAACTGGAATATCTAGGACACGTGATGAGAAATCCAAACAGATACAGGTTGCTTCAGTTACTTATTCAAGGGAAGATCCAGGGAAAACGAAGCGTGGGTAGACGTCGAATATCCTGGCTTAAGAATCTGCGTACTTGGTTTAATACAACTACAATCGGCTTATTCAGATCAGCAGTCGATAAGGTTAAAATAGCAATCATGATCGCCAACATCCGGAGCGGATAGGCACTCTAAGAAGAAGAAGGAATAGCTTATTTTCCGTAAAACATGTTTCCCTAGCCTAAAGGGGGAGGGGGGATGTCTGTCCCTTCTCCTTAATAATAATCTTAATAATATACGGCAATAGTTTTTACTATAATTTGCATGGATAGTGGCAATGACGTTCATAAATGGATTAACATGTTTCGTTTCTATTACGGCCACCCGAACGCTTCGATCGGTTATCGTATTCCCTCTGCACCCACGCACATAGCGAATAATGTCCCTCTTTAACGCTTAGTTTAAATAAGTCGGTTTAGTGTGGATTTACTGCCGTCTCAGTTTGCTTTCTCTGTAAGGCGTGAGGACCATGGCGTTGCTTAGCCTCTCTCAATTTCTAATTGACCGCATACCAGGGGCAATCTCGTGACAATAATAAACAAACGGTTCATATTTTGAAACTCGACGATACTCCTCTGATTTTGGCACTTCACTGGTTTTCGTGATCATACAAAATAGTAGCTATTTACAGTAGCTTATCACTAGCCAAATAAGGATTCCATCTTAAACTTACCTAACAAGATGTTAATAATAATTCGGTAGATATTCCCAATAAATTAAACGCTTTAGCTGGCTTCCGATGGTCGGTACTGCAACAATGTGGCGGTCTTCTATAAGAGGTTCTGGTACATTGTCTTGGAAGTAAACCGGAAGTATCTCCCTAGATTCTCTTCATAATGAACGGTGATTTACCTAAGTAACGTTCCAAAATATGTTTTTCATTTCTCTTCTTCTTCTTCTTCTTCTTCTTTCTAGAAGTAATTCTCTAGAGAATTCTTTTCTAGTAGGCCAAGGCCTGTTAT
This sequence comes from Rhagonycha lutea, assembly GCA_958510855.1. Classification (NCBI taxonomy): domain Eukaryota; kingdom Metazoa; phylum Arthropoda; class Insecta; order Coleoptera; family Cantharidae; genus Rhagonycha; species Rhagonycha lutea. The sequence continues at coordinate 5,782,992 of OY294038.1, forward strand.
TTCCCAACACTGTTGGAAACTTTGAGCATATAAATATTTTACATCCATCAGGTAGCTTGCTAGACTTGCCTTCAGATGTGCCTGTATCCTGGTTTGTTATGTTAATGGTAGCAATTCACTAACCCAGGGGACCACCGGCTTAACGTGTCTTCCGAAGCACGGAGACTAGTCATAAGAAAGTTTGACTCTTCCCAGGTTTGAACCCGGTGCCCCATATTCGCATCCAACTACGTTAGCTGCAAGGCAATAACCGTCTCTTTTTTTTGCTTGCAATAATTTCGAAAGAATTTAAACAGTTCCCCAAATTTTGATCATTTGGTTTTATTTTAGTTAAACTTCGACGGTTAGGCAACGAATGCAATTTTATAAAATTATTGGCAAAACCTCGGACGTAGCCTTCTACAAATTTAACGTCGGTGCCGCGCTGCCTCAAGAGTCTTCACGTAATATATCAGGACAATATAATAATAATAAGCACCTACCTGCAATTTATGCAACCAATCCTACATCAACATTTTTAGTAGCAAATAAATCTTGAAAGTTTTCGTTCCACTGCATCGGTTTAATCTAATATATTTAGGAGCAAATTTGATGTTAACTAAAATTTGTTATTCTATGCACAATAATAATGTAATAAGCACTTTTAAATTGGATATCTCGGTTCCATAAAACACTGCAATGTAATATGTTTTATTTCAGTTTTATGAGTTGCTACAGCATTAAATTTTATACAGCCTTCCCTCAGTTATTACTTCGGATTAAGCTCTACAAATTATTTTTATTTTTTCCGTTAAAAGTCAGACGATAATACACATTTAGGAAACTTAATAAAGTATTTTAGCCGACCAATCATAAACCATAAAATAATCATCTGAATATAAATGTGACCCCCATTATAACTTTGTAAAGTTGACATAACTTGAAGTAGTAATTTTTGGATATACTTGGTTACAGTGTCTGCCTCGTGTGGGATATAATTTTAAACTGAAAACTCCATGCGATACAAAGTATCCTTATAAGCTATCAGGTGACATCCTTATATTATTAATTAACAGGATGGAACGCTTTTCTAGACGACACCTCATTATAACAATGCAGTTTCTAAATAGCTTCATTTCTGTAGACCTGGAACGTAAGTTAAACTATGGAAGGGAAATATTAATCGTGGGCGTTTATTTGCTATGATTAAAATTTTTTGTTCCGTAATAAATTACGCCTTTTACACCTAAGCAGTGTAAGGCTGTAAGACGATACTTTCAAATCTCTTAAGCCATCGATTTTATTACATGATTAATGTATAAAATTTCAAAACGAAGGAAGCCTTTGGAGCTAAATTTATTACGGAAGGACCGTTTCCTGTCCCTGACCTACAGGGAACTCGAACAAACTACGATTCTAGCGTGGGTCAGCACCACAGGTCAACGGAGCTTTTGAATGGTGAGGATGTTTCATTAATCATTAAAGTTTCCGATAAGCTGGGCTTATGAATTCCTAAATTAATATAATTAATTTTCGCACAGGTTAGTTCGTCTTAGGGAAGCGGCCGAACCTATAAGTAATAAATCTTCTTCCGTTTAGTTTTTATGTCTCGATTCCAAGATAAAATTTTGTAAGAACTTTTTATTTATTTATTTAGCCAAAGGGTTTGTTCATTCAATTCCCAAGGTGTTGGTAAAACACGAGCCAACAAGCTATCGTTAAGTTGTAAGAAGCTACATATTTTATCTGAGTTGCTTAACTATGCATCCCTGTCTATTGACTTTTAAAAAATATCTCCGACAGCTATTACGCCCTTATTAAATATTTATTAAATGCAAAGTACAGTAGTTAATGCACCGATTTTTTTAATTAGAAGGTAATCAAGGGGTGACTGGTGTCTCATGAGATACAAGGAATTGTGGGGTAAGATGCAACAGTTCAATTTTTCTCAAGTTTAAATTTTTATCATAGGTTTCCCTTAATTGGGAAATATAGTAACTTTGAAGAGATGTCGATTTTGTTATTATAAAAAAAAAGAATGGAAAACTTTGTTTTTTTAGTAGAAACTTTTCTTTTTGTGAAACGTGGTCTTATGGGAATTTTTCTCATTTTCATCTATCTTGGTTTAAAACTAATATATAACCTCATAATAAATGATATAACCCATCATTCTAAATTATCGAATATATAGAAACAAAGTCGGTTTTTGAAATACCATGACTAAATCTTAATATTTTTAATATATTATGGTGTTGCCTACTGTTTTTCAAAATTTTTAAACACAAGTTCCTGATACCACTGCTCCGAAGATACACAAATATTTTGCTGATTAAGCTAACTAACATACACAGAGCTACCTAACATAACGAAAAATTGCATAATTTTTATGCATAATGGAAAAATTCCAAACCCTGGTCCCGCATGCTCTGTTACCCTTACTGCATAGCATTAAATTTAGGCAAGTAATACTTTTACTTTCTAAGTGTAAAGACAGGAATAATATCGAAAAACTTGTAAGCCCTAAACTGCCTTAAATATTAAGAAAATTTGATTTCTATGCGAATTTTGATATTAATTTTTGGGAAAAACTAAATTCTGTTCAAATATTCTGAAAATACTTGGAAATACTAATTTTAGTATAGTAAAGACAAGAAAAATATCGAAAAAATTGTAAGCCCTAAACTGCCTTAAATATTTATAAAATTTGATTTCTTTGCGATTTTTGAGTTTAATTTTTTGGGAAGAAATAAATTCTGTTCAAATATTCTGAAACTAATTGGAAATGCTAATTTTGGTATGGTAAATACAGGAAAAATTTCGAAAAAATGGTAAGCCCTAGACTGCCTTAACTATGTAGAAAATTTGATTTCTGCGCAATTTTTGATTTTAATTTTTTGATGAAAAATAAATTCTTTTCAAATATTCTGAAACTAATTGGAAATACTAATTTTTGTATAGTAAACACAGGAAAAATATCGAAAAAATTCTAAGCCCTCAACTGCCATAAATATTTAGATAATTTGATTTCTGCGCGATTTTTGACTTTAATTTTTTGATGAAAAATAAATTCTGTTCAAATATTCTGCAACTAATTGGAGATACTAATTTTAGTATAGTAAACACAGGAAAAATATCCAAAAAATTCTAAGCCCTACACAGCCTTAAATATTTTGCTAAAGTGATTTCTCTGCGTTTTTTTATTTTAATTCTATTCAAATATTCTGAAACTAATTGGAAATACTAATTTTAGTATAGTAAACACAGGAAAAATATCGAAAAAATTCCAAACCCTAAACTGCCTTAAATATTTATATAATTTGATTTCTGCGCGATTTTTGATTTTAATTTTTTGCTGAAAAATAAATTCTGTTCAAATATTCGAAACTAATTGTAAATACAAAAATTAGTATAGTAAATACAGGAAAAATATCGAAAAAATTTCAAACCCTAAACTGCCTTAAATATTTATATAATTTGATTTCTGCGCGATTTTTGATTTTAATTTTTTGCTGAAAAATAAATTCTGTTCAAATATTCTGAAACTAATTGTAAATACTAATTTTAGTATAGTAAATACAGGAAAAATATCGAAAAAATTCTAAGCCCTCAACTGCCATAAATATTTAGATAATTTGATTTCTGCGCGATTTTTGATTTTAATTTTTTGATGAAAAATAAATTCTGTTCAAATATTCTTAAACTAATTGAAAATACTAATTTTTGTATAGTAAACACAGAAAAAATATCGAAAAAATTCTAAGCCCTCAACTGCCATAAATATTTAGATAATTTGATTTCTGCGCGATTTTTGATTTTAATTTTTTTTGGAAAAAATAAATTATGTTCAAATTTTCTTAAACTAATTGAAAATATTAATTTTAGTATACTAAAGACAGGAAAAATATCGAAAAAATTCTAAGCCCTACACTGCCGTAAATATTTAGATAACTTGATTTCTATGCGATTTTTGATTTTAATTTTTTGGGAAAAAATAAATTCTCTTCAAATATTCTGAAACTAATATTGGAAACACTAATTTTAGTATAGTAAAGACAGGAAAAAGATCAAAAAAATTCTAAGCCCTATACTGCCTAAAATATTTAGATAATTTGATTTCTTTGCGATTTTTGATTTTAATTTTTTGGAGAAAATAAATTCTGTTCAAATATGCTGAAATTAATTGGAAATACGAATTTTAGTACAGTAAAGACAGAAAAAATATCAAAAAAATTCTAAGCCCTACACTGCCTTAAATATTTAGATAATTTGATTTCTATGCGATTTTTGAGTTTAATTTTTTGGGAAAAAATAAATTCTGTTCAATTATTCTGAAAATACTTGAAAATACTAATTTTAGTATAGTAACGACAAGAAAAATCTCGAAAAACTTGTAAGCCCTAAACTGCCTTAAATATTTAGATAATTTGATTTCTATGCAATTTTTGAGTTTAATTTTTTGGGAAAAAATAAATTCTGTTCAAATATTCTGAAAATAATTGGAAATACTAATTTTAGTATGGGAAAGACAGGAAAAATATCGAAAAAATTGTAAGGCCTGAACTGCCTTAAATATTTAGATATTTTGATTTCTATGCGATTTTTGATTTTAATTTTTTTGGAAAAAATTAATTCTGTTCAAATATTCTGAAAATACTTGGAAATACTAATTTTAGTATGGTAAAGACAGGAAAAATATCGAAAAAATTGTAATCCCAAAACTGCCTTAATCATGTATAAATTGAATTTCTGAGCGATTTTGGATTTTAATTTTTTGATGAAAAATAAATTCTGTTCAAATATTCTGAAAATAATTGGAAATACTAATTTTAGTATGGGAAAGACAGGAAAAATATCGAAAAAATTATAAGACCTGAACTGCCTTAAATATTTAGATATTTTGATTTCTATGCGATTTTTGATTTTAATTTTTTTGGAAAAAATTAATTCTGTTCAAATATTCTGAAAACACTTGGAAATACTAATTTTAGTATGGTAAAGACAGGAAAAATATCGAAAAAATTGTAAGCCCTAAACTGCCTTAATCATGTATAAATTGAATTTCTGAGCGATTTTGGATTTTAATTTTTTGATGAAAAATAAATTCTGTTCAAATATTCTGAAACTAATTGGAATTACTAATTTTAGTATAGGAAAGACAGGAAAAATATCAAAAAAATTGTAAGCCCTATACTGCCTAAAATATTTAGATAATTTGATTTCTATGCGATTTTTGATTTTAATTTTTTTTGGAAAAAATAAATTCTGTTCAAATATTCTGAAAATAATTGGAAATACTAATTTTAGTATGGTAAAGACAGTTAAAATATCGAAAAAATTGTAAGCCCTAAACTGCATTAACTATGTAGAAAATATTTGATTTATGAGCGATTTTTGATTTTAATTTTTTGATGAAAAATAAATTCTGTTCAAATATTCTGAAAATAATTGAAAATACTAATTTTAGTATGGTAAAGACGGGAAAAATATCGAAAAAATTGTAAGCTCTAAACTGTCTTAATTATGTAGAAATTGAATTTCTGAGCGATTTTGGATTTTAATTTTTTGATGAAAAATAAATTCTGTTCAAATATTCTGAAAATAATTGGAAATACTAATTTTAGTATGGGAAAGACAGGAAAAATATCGAAAAAATTGTAAGGCTTGAACTGCCTTAAATAATTAGATATTTTGATTTCTATGCGATTTTTGATTTTAATTTTTTTGGAAAAAATTAATTCTGTTCAAATATTCTGAAAATACTTGGAAATACTAATTTTAGTATGGTAAAGACAGGAAAAATATCGAAAAAATTGTAAGCCCTAAACTGCCTTAATCATGTATAAATTGAATTTCTGAGTGATTTTGGATTTTAATTTTTTGATGAAAAATAAATTCTGTTCAAATATTCTGAAACTAATTGGAATTACTAATTTTAGTATAGGAAAGACAGGAAAAATATCAAAAAAATTGTAAGCCCTATACTGCCTAAAATATTTAGATAATTTGATTTCTATGCGAATTTTGATTTTAATTTTTTTTGGAAAAAATAAATTCTGTTCAAATATTCTGAAAATAATTGGAAATACTAATTTTAGTATGGTAAAGACAGTTAAAATATCGAAAAAATTGTAAGCCCTAAACTGCATTAACTATGTAGAAAATTTGATTTATGAGCGATTTTTGATTTTAATTTTTTGATGAAAAATAAATTCTGTTCAAATATTCTGAAAATAATTGAAAATACTAATTTTAGTATGGTAAAGACGGGAAAAATATCGAAAAAATTGTAAGCCCTAAACTGTCTTAATTATGTAGAAAATTTGATATCTGAGTGATTTTTGATTTTAATTTTTTTATGGAAATTAATTCTGTTCAAATATGCTGAAAATAATTGGAAATATTAATTTTAGTATAGTAAAGACAGGAAAAATATTGAAAAAATTGTAAGCCTTGAACTGCCTTAATTATGTAGAAAATTTGATTTCTGCGCGATTTTTGATTTTAATTTTTTGATGAAAAATAAATTCTTTTCAAATATTCTGAAAACTAATTGGAATTACTAATTTTAGTATAGGAAAGACAGGAAAAATATCAAAAAAATTCTAAGCACTACACTGCCTTAAATATTTAGATACTTTGATTTTTATGCGATTTTTGATTTTAATTTTTTTTTTGAAAAAATAAATTTTGTTCAAATATTCTGAAAATAATTGGCAACCTAATGCTAAATATTTTAATTTGTTCTTCCCCTTAAACAGAAAACAATTCCAGAAACACCACAAAAACCATAGCTATTCAATTAAAATTTTGCACGTCCGTTATGAACGAATTGTTTTTTCCAACATCTCCTCTTTGATTCGAATATTACCAAGTCCTAAGAAACTTGAAACATCTTAACCAAATATTATCAAGAAATGGAATCGTTGAAAGCTTACAACACATTGAAAACGTTTTAATATCGGAAAATTGCTACCATTGCATTTTTAGCGGTGAAAGCAAAAGATTTAGTTGTAATAAATACCTGAAAATAAATTTTCGATACTTTTCACACGTAAAATAAGAAATGCGGATATACCGAATTTATCATTTACAGCTTTTTAACAAAAGGAAATTCCAAATAGAAAATTGTTTTCTTAGCTGCAAGCACCAATCGAAGCATTTTGAATGTACAAGGAAGTGCAAAATAAACAGACAAAAAAGTCTCATACAGCATATGTTTAATTTTAATGGTTTAGACGTAGGAGTCGTCCAAATTTGAAAGTTATAAAAATCATTTTTGACTACTTTCCTTGGTGGAGGTTTTAGTTTCGGTACTTTTGCGTTACACAAAAACTTCGAAAAAATTCAAAACTAAACTAGAAAGTACGAAAAAACTAATGAACAGTTTAAAAAATTTCTTTTCCAAAAATTGGTACTTTGGTCGTATTGTCAAAAATAGATTTTTTACTCCTTGAAGTTCGAATTTTTAGAGAATTATTTATAATGGCGTCAAATTGCCAAATTTTTAAAAACAAAAATTTCTGAACAATGAGAGTTTTTTCGCACTTTCTAGTTTTTCTAGGAATTTTCTCAAAATTTTTGAACAAGGCAAAAGTACCGATATTAAATTTTACACGTAGAAACTCCACCAGGTTAAGTAGTTAAAAATTATTTTTATAACTTTCAACTTTGGTCGACTCCTACGTTCAAACCAACAACGTTAAAAATATGCAAGACAAGACTTTTTTGTAGAAAATTTAATTACCTCCAAAATCACGGCTATAAAAATTGTTGATATTTCTTACCGTTCTCGCAGTATTTGGAATGCAAAGTCAAAGCGTCAGTTTTTTTATAGTTTTCCATATTCGCTGCTGTGTTTTCAATGGTTATATTTCACAGTTGTCATTTTGCAATTTTATCATAATCGTATACAATTCAAGACCCCTTTAAATATCTGAAAACTTTAAAAATACAATAACTTATAAAACTTGAAAACTAAAAGTATGTCAATGGTCCTAAGCACTGTCATTCCAAATGATTGGATTTTGGATTACTTTCCAAAATTGATGATACAATTGTAAACATTTTCAAATCTGTTTTCCGAAAAAGCGATTGTAATAAATTTAGCTTGAGTACGTACAAAATGAAATGAACACTGAACATAATTAAATTAAACGAGGAAACCAGATGCAATTATCCAAGTCGGTGAGCGGTTCTCCTTTGTGTTGAAAATCTTGAGATTAGCTTGTTATGTTTTAACAGACAAAATGCTATCTTTTGTGATTTTGCAGAAAGAAACTTACTTTTTTGTAATAGTACGAATGCAACGTTTAATTTGCGAAAATTTAATATTCTCCCACACTGTTTTATTTTTTGTGATTACTTTCGTGTAACGAATTTATTTAAGATTACGAAACTGCTGCCGAGAGCTTTTTGTGGTTTTGAATGCGCTAACAGTGTTTATGGAGCTGTTAGCGATAAAAACAAAAATGTGCTTCTTAAAATTAATAGCAATTTTGTTCTATGCCATTTTTCTCACTCCTTACCATTCTTCCTTGTTTTTTTTTTACATTTTCCTTTGTTTATTCATTATCAGTTTCTTTTACACCCATTATTTAAGTTTGAATTCAAAAATCTCGTATCTTAGCGTAAATCGCAGCACAGTCCTTATTTATTCCTGTCCCTCAGTAATTTATCCCCAAAATACAAACTTATCGATTGCAATTTTACTCTCAATTGCTTACAAACTAACAATTGTAAGTTAACTTGGTTTATGCGATTTATCTTGATAACCACTACGCTTATTTAGTATCTAATAAAACTGGGCCATAAATTCAACTAGTAGATTAAGTAAATACGGAGACAGTGAATTTACAAGAAGCAGTGATTGAAAGTGGAGATACTTTCGAGATAACTTTAAACTTCCGGTTGTTTTCAAGTCACAACTTTTGAAAATCGGTTAATCAAAATAAGCTTAAATATTATGTGCTCATTTAAATTCGAGTAATTAGCAACTTTTCCGCTTAAATAATACAAATGTACAAAATAATATTATTCGTGTATTTAATATTTCATTTTGGTAGGATAATTAATCATAATTTTCCCTCGATGGTGGTTTAAACAACAAACTTTATGAGTTTATTCAGCTAAATGCAATTTTTTTGTCCAAAACAATTTTTTTAGTCTTTTGACATATTATTACTCCTTTGTGTACGATAAACACATTCGCAATACTTTCTTACCCCTTTTTATCTGGCTACTTATTTAAATTTATAGCGGTAATCAGAGCTCAACCCTATATACATTACAGGATAACTAACTGTTTTCCTGAGCCTAGAGAGCTTGAGATCTGGTGGATTCTTCACTCAGACACCTGTACAAACCGAAAAATAGCTCTATTCGAAAAAGCGAAGTACAAACAAATTGCCCTCATCGCGATGATCCATGAATGGTGAAGTGGACAGACTAACTATGGTTTTATCCCTTCCAGTTACGAGAGTTGTGTTGCCCGGTTTTTCACGTTCTGCGGCATTTTTTATGGATAACAATCTCGTTGTGTTAAGCTCCAGTGTTTATATCTATTGATCGTATGAAAAGAAAAAGAAAATGAATTGTAGCAAGCACAGACTCAATAAAAATAAAAACGGTTTGAGCTTGTTCTCAAGTTTGCTTGATTATTTTATTTAAATTTGAGGCAAATTTGTTTAACAAAATACGTCGACGATGTTTCACCGCAAAGGTAATACAAAGTTACAGTTCTTTGCTTTCCAAAATTACGTTACTTTCGATTCAAATGTGAAAGGCAGCTGCTAAAATATAACCCTGGTTTAAATGTTATTTACTTCTTACAGTGAAATTTACCTCTTCGGAACTGCATTGGTGTAAGAAAATATAAATCAACTCACTTAACTTAACATGCTTCTCCATAAAGCATTGGAGATTGTGCAAACGTCTTCTTACAAAGTTACTTCTTTTGTATTTTATTTGAAAGCTTTTGTGAATTCGCTTGTCAATACAAAACCACCGAGTTCTTTGTTTCGATGTTGGGAGCGACATCAAGAGTGCATTTGTTTGGTGTATTGTTCAATTTTCTACTTCGGTGTTTTTAAACCTTCTGTTCTATCTATCTAACCACCTGTTTTTAGGCGTTTTGGTTTGCCTAATACTATTTGTTCTATCGAACAAGCTTCCTGTATTCTTTCCACGTTCAGAGCTTACCGTCGTATCTTCAATTGCCCTTATCAACTTGTTATCGTATCAATCACAAATGTAAAATTTAAAATGTTAAATAAAAATAGCTTTAGGGCAGGAGAAATGTAAAATTCAGGGAGGACGAATAACAATTTAATTAAGTTAAATACAAATTCCCTGATGTACCGAAATTATAGTGCGTTGTAAGGCAGTAGATCTTAGCGAAAATGGAAACTAGGGACAGATAACTGGAAATCGAGTCATGTTCATCCTTTATCTACTTGAGTTGCTCTCTTAGATTCTTGTCAGCAGATACATGAGTCTTTAGAGAACACATCACATTTAAGAATCTTTATTGATTTTTCCCTGAGGATATAAAAACAAAACTGTAAGAATTACAAAACAAAAATTCGGATGCACCATACAACTGCAATAAATTTTAGGTTAAACTTGAATTATTTGCAATTAACTTAAGCGACAGACTTATTAACTGAGATTTACCTTTGAATTTTAATTGCTAATTTTGCAGTCGGAAAGGATAATAAATTATAATTTTAGTAAACGTAAACCTGGGTGCATTTTCATATTTTTATTTTGATCTACCAAGCTTAAAATAAACAAACATATTCAACCGACCAATCGGAAGATATGATAGGGTTTATAGGGGACGCTAACCACGCATAATTAAATTTTGTAAGATTGACTGCAGTTTAGGTGATACGTAACATTTGAGCTCCAGTTTAAAAATTATTTACTTGCATGTAACAATCATGAATTTTAATTAATAGCTTAGAATGTTGAAACGAGCGAAATTTCAATTATAGTGGAACATGGCTGTGATACGTAACTAAATGGTTTAATTGAATTAAAACTGTGAATATGTAAGTGTATAATACAATTAAATTGCTTTAGATGAGAAAAATGAATGCTTTTATTATTTCTTTTTAGACTTTGAGGCAAGTGTTTCCTCTTTTACTTATATTTGGATATGCAGTCCCATCATAACTGCCCACGCTTAATTGCTCCCTTCTAAACAGGGCTAACTTTTGAAATTTAGCCGAAGAAGAATATTTTGCGGCAAGCAGTTGAATTTAGCATCCACTCTAATTCCTTAGTTTTAAATAATAAATCACGAAAACAAAAATCGCCTGCGGCAAAAATCCAGTAAGATAAATTCTCTATTTTGGACAAGTGCCAGTCCGCCCCTGCTCCAAAATTACTAAAATAATAGATTCAAATCAGACGTCATTACGATGTGTAAGATGGGTCATTGTTAAGTCCTTATTTAACAAATGTAATTGCAATTTGTTGTTACATTTCAAAACAATTTGTACTTGCTAATTTTCAAGTTATTATTAACCAACTTTGAACGATAAACCCACTGTGAATTAGTTAGTACTTAAGTTGGACGTAATAATGTACAAGGAGTAAATACTTCGTGAAACTTAGTTGTCATCAGCTAGATATTTGAAACTACACTGTTACCAACTATGTGGTGAGTGCCCTAGTTAGCACGCTGGTGATTTATTTCAATATGTCAACCCTCGAGACTCCACTTCCACAACTTAATCTGTCCCAAAATCTTCTAGAATAACTTGTGGGAAATGTTAAAATAATTTAATTAAATACCTACTAATTTTTAATCACAACAAAATTACATAAAAAGAATGAAAAGGAGAGAAATTCATAAAAATTTGTAATTAATAGGCAACCTATTATACTCGCGTGTTTGTTTGGTTTCCTATTAAGTAAACAAACCGCACACACTTATGATTTTCTTTTTCGAAAACCGCCTGAATATTAAACGCTACAATTGCGAACCAAGAAATATATTGCATATTATTGAAGTATGTTGTTGTTCAAAAGTTTATTATAATAATAATAAAATTTATAAAACGGTAATATTACCAACTAAGAAATATATTGTATATTATTAAGTTGTTTTTCTGAAATTTATGTACCCAAAGCAGCATTAACAAATCAACAAGTAATTTAAATCAATTTACCTACCTTAGCAACCCCAGGTGTAGAGATATTTTGTAGGGTATCTTTTTCATCCAACACGAAATTGATTAAGGTACTTAAATAAACATTTAGGAAATTTTGTTTGTGTTAATTTTGTTTCCAATAATCCGAAAAAAAAACGAACGAAAATAGAAGATCCATAATGAGTCTCAATATAGAGAAGGGTGGCTCTCCAGTTTATGTTGCCACGAAGTTGATGTAGACCAGCCTTTGATGATAATTGTCGAGAGCTTGGATGTAGGTTTCTAAAATAAAATTTAGTCTTGGGGTAAAAAAAGGTAAAAAAAAAATTATTGAATCGTGGTACAATTCAAATAATTACAATGTATTGACATATGCGAAACAATACACACATTAACTGAAATGAGGCATAACATAGTCAAAAGTGTTCCAAACGATATGCAACAAGTCTCCAATAAAATTATAACCACTACAGTTATCAATAATTGAGATCAAAAGCTCTTGTAAGTATACACAATAAAGGTGACAGCAGTTTCTTCCAATCGCTTCTGACGGGCGGCTTCAAGAGATGACAAATTATGGAACTGGTTCCAAATAAACAGAAGCATCTGACTTACAAACCGCTCATCAAGAACAAACACTGCGGTGAGATATTTACAGGAACCGTGGAGGGAGCAAGAAGGAATTTTAACAATTTCAAATTGGTACTAATAAGCCACTTTATTTATTATTATTAAAATATAATAATATTTTAATAATATTATTATCTTGAAAATAGGGACTGTAAATTCTGTAATCCACATCTTGAAATTAAACATTTTAATATTAGTTTGAAAATAGGAACTGCAAGTTGTATGGTCCAGATCTTAAAGTTATTCGCTTTAAACTACGAAGTTAATAATGATTAAAGTCTTGAAATGAGGAAACAAAAATATTTCTGTAGTGTAGCATTTCAAGTAAAAACTGCTGACACATTATTAGATTCGAAATCTGTAATTGAAGAAGCCGTTTGGAGTTTTTTGATTACAGCAGAAGCGGTATAAGGTTACGGTAATGTTAATCTAATGCATCGTAGCTAAGAGCGATTGTAATATTTACATTAATACGTCATTAGGGATTATTGATTGAAGTTGTATTGTTTCAAAAATATACTAAAATGCTGTAATTTTATATTTTATTTGAATATAATAACATAAATTAAAAATAATCAAGAATAAAATTTAAAAACACTGCAAAAAACTCTTCAAAAAATAACATTGAATTTTGCGTGTAATTTTTTTTGGTAAAACGGTGTACATTATTAAAAATATGATAGTAGATCCAACATTAAAAGTTGATATTTAAATATAAAAAAATATTACAATATACAAATTTTATTTTAGATTTTAATTATACAGAAGCTAAATATAATTTTTATAAATAAAACAAAAATATGAGTAACTTCGTACTTTTGTTTAAAATCTAAAAAAAATTAATAAAACAAGGTTTTTATATTTTTTGTTTTAAATAAATAATATATTTTAAAATTAGAGTAGTGGAAAAAAGCATGGAAAGATCGTTACGATATGAAAAATCATTACTCTGGTGTTCTATTTATACCATTACACGCAGGCATCCTTCTTTGTTGAAAATTTAACGTCTTATTTGTTCATTGTGCTATATTTAATCTTGATTTTATGGACACTTCAATGACTTCCAGACGTACATTTCACTAACCGATTTCTTTTAGACGATAATCCTAGTTCTTTCTCCACCTTTTAATATAAAATGATAAGATAACCTTGACCGGTAAAATAGCAACATTACAAGGACCTATATGGGATCCTTTTCCAACTTGCACCATTTGAAATTATTCGGCTCCTAGACACGAAGTTCAGACTTTCAGACAATTTTATGCACTTGAAGCCACACGAACCTGCAATTAACTTAATCATAAATAATAATTAATTATAAAATCCTAAGTGAATGCACACACGTTTTCTGAATTTTTTAAAAGGTTTGTGCAATTAAATATTAACGCGTTCCTTTTAAACAGAAGATTTACTAAATTTATGTTAATGGATTTGTACGTTCGGCTTCCACTGCGGACTTTACAAAGGAATCCGTAATTTACCTTAGGTTTTGCATTCTATTATACAATTTGTTGAAAATACAACGAACTAAATTGAAACATAAATAATTTAATTCTTCCTTTCGTTGTCCTAATGATGCATCATCTACAGGTCGATCAAGCTTACAAAATTGAGATGTGGGCGTGACTAATTACGTTTTCTCGATCGAAGGTACATAAGCTTGATTAAGTTTTAATTTTAGATTGTGTAAAAGTAAAACTTATTTGATTCTCCGTTCGGTTAATGAAATCAAGATTATCTGAACGAACTTAATCTAAAGCGAAGATTACCAGATAAACTAATTTGCTTTGAAAAGCGTAGAGCCGAATATTATTTACCATCAATACTCGTTGCAAGAAATCTGGTTTGTTAAGAATATATTTTAAGCATTTTGAATAAATATTGACGTTGTTGCTTTCTAATTGGATGGGCTGAGTCTCCATCGAAATGTAAATTTTCAAATAATTAATTGGAAAAGATATTTGCAACTTTTTTAATTAATACGAAGCCCTAGGATATCCGATAAGCTTTAAGATCCTTCCCGAAGATCCATTCCAAGTAAACATTCCGAAGCTGTCTTGTTTGATGTATCCACACCTTCGATACCACCAAATCTGGTTTAGATTCAGTAAACAAAACTTTGGTTAGGTTTGAATTAATTTCAATCTTTAGGTTATGCGTCAAAATAAATAATATAAAACACAAAAAAGTTCAGTATTTTACTTCAAATTTACAGTTTTCATTTATATTCAATGTTTTTATAACGAAATGTTATGTAGCAGTTTTCACAATAGCGCCGGGAGCTTTTTCCCCTTGCGAATATAAATTATTCAAAATTATAAAAGGAATCAAAGAATTTTAAATTTTATAACTATTTTCACTTTCTCATTATAATTTAAGGCTGATGTGAAATCCTGATTTAGTAGGAAAAAAATTTTAAATTTATATCGGTAACAGAAAATTTAATTTTACATTGTCTAAAAGTTTAACTATCACTACATAAAATTTATATTTTACAGTTACAAAGTTCAATCGATATGAAAATAAAATATCAAATCTGTGAAATGTTTCAACGCGGAATTTATAATTAATGCGAAAATCCTTTACAAGGCAGCTCAATTTTTTTATTTCACCAAAGTAAAATTTTCTAAAAATTCTTGAGTATTTTTTTCGTGCGTATATAACGATAATAATTTAACTGCGAAATGTTGAACTTTGAATTGAAATTTTCCAGTATTTTTTAGTATTATATTTTCAAGATATTAAATTAAAATATATAAATATATTTTGAGTTATTAACTTGTAAAAATATACAAGGAATTACTTAAAACTTATTAAAGTTTTATTATTATTATTATTATTAAATTTTACATTTTACAGTAATTCATTGTATATTTTCAAGCTAAAGCTAACAATACAATTCAAATTATTTCATAAATTTTCAAAAAAAAACAACCTCAGAAGGCTCTAAAAGTTTGTGAATTAATTTTTATCTTGTATTTTAAAAGTTAAAATTTGTTATTAGTTAAGTAAATAACAATATTTGTTATAATTTTCAACCCTTGCGGTTCTTTTCTCTTTGAAATCTTTGTTTCCATTGGCTGGCGAATTTAGTTAAGCATTAAAAATACTCCAAACTTTCTAAATTAATCTAACTTCCCAATTTAATTAAAAATTTATTTTACCTTCTGTTTAAAAAATTAAATATAATTTTAACAAAATCTCTTAAGAGGGAATAACCACAGAACTATTAAAAAAAACTTCTAAACTGTAATAATTTAATTGGTGGTTTTCCTTTTTCTTAAAAAAGAATCTTACAAAATAGAGGAAACACTGTTAAAGCAAACAAAAATTGTGAAAAAAAAAAACACACAATATAATTTTCAGCAAAATATGTATTTAATTCCCCCCCCCCACCCCACCTCACACCTTTGCTGAATCTACCCTTGTTTTTGTTAGATTCAAATATTTCTTCTATATTATGTTTTTACGAGAAAACTTCTGAATAGAGAAGAAAATATCAAGACATATTTGTTTTGCTTCCTTCCTCCTCCTTCTGGAAACCTGCTTCGTTTCCGTGCCATTTAAAGGCTATATTGCCGAAATATTTTAAAATATAACACTAACATTGAGATTTTCTCGTTTTTGTATTCGAATAGCGGTTCCAATTGTTAAATTAGTACCCCACAAATATGAGAATAACTGGGTCTAATAATAATAATAATACTGACTGTTATTATTCCTGAGAGAATTTTAATTCTTCGTGAGCCTGGGCCTACCCCGTTTCCATTTGGGGTTGTATCCACTTCCATATTTTCTTTCAGAGCCTATTATTTTCCCATTCTATATAAATAATAGTCACAAAGTGGGGCGTAGCTAGCCTCGAACAAGTGATTGGAAAATAAGAAGAAATGATTGGAAAATCAAGGGGTCTGGGGGTACGGAGCACCCTCCAGTATAACCAACGACTTATACGGAAGACTTAAATGGATGTAAAGGGTAGCAACCTTTAAGAAGAAAAATTCTTAAGATATGAGGTAGAGATAATTTTATTCATAGTGATTGGGAGTGGCCAAGGTGCAGAAACGAATATTCGTCATTTCGATTCTATTCGAAATCATTGGGTGTCAAGCATTCTTACTCTATATTTGTCGCATCAGGTATATGAATAAAATTACCTCTAGGTAGCTTCAAGTACTAGGAAGCTATTCATCCCCTTATTTTAAAGCGCTGGCGCCATGTGAAAGATGTGTCTTTCACATGTATAATATCTTGCTAGAAAACTCCTCCTGTACAACTTTATAGGTGCAACTCTGCTTTGTTTGTTTACACCAAAAAAATGTATGAATTTGTAATAATAATAAATCACAATCACCCTTGAGTGAAGCCGAAAGCTGAGCCAACCCCGCTAATCACGTCCTAGATATTCTGCTTAAATAAAAATTTATATTTTATAAAATTTAACTATAGATTTTTAATAAAAATGTCCGAAAGATCTAATCTACTTAGAAACCTAGATGATTTTTACAGATATTTATTTGAAAACGTTTTATAAATTTAAACCATTTAACACTGAGGTGTTCTGGAGGGTATTCCATACCCCCCAGACCTCCCGGTCTGAATACCACAACATATTAATGTATCGAATTAGGTGCGTTCCACTTAAAGCCTACGACGACCACGGCTTGCTCTTAAACCTTTTAACACTGAGGTGTTCTGGAGGGTATTCCATACCCCCCAGACCCCCCGGTTTGAATACCACAACAAATTGATGTATCGATTTAGGATGCGTTCCGCTTATCGCCTACGACAAACACGGCGTGCTCTTTAAACCTTTTAGCACTGAGGTATCCTGGAGGGTATTCCATACCCCCCAGACCCTCCGGTCTGACTACCACAACAAATTGATGTATCGATGTAGGATGCGTTCCACTTATCGCCTACGACGAACACGGCGTGCTCTTTAAACCTTTTAACACTGAGTTGTCATCGATCGAATAAACTTTATTAGATGAAAATGATTTGATGTTTTCCAAACAAAAGAATAATTTGTATGATCGAAGATTAAAAGAATTCAAAACCCCTCTTTGTTTAACAAATAATGCGACATTATAAATCATAAGATTTCACTCAACTGTGAACGCATCCATATTTTAATAAATAAAGCATCAGAAAATCAAAACTGCAACCGTATCAAGGGTGCGTTCCACAAAAAGTTCACGACGACCACGGTCGATCGTCGTCAGTCCAATCAAATAACCGCGTTACATACCCCCCAGATCCCCCGGTCTGAATACCACAAAAAATTAATGTACCGATTTAGGGTGCGTTCCACTTAAAGCCTACGACGACCGCTGCGTGATCCAGTGGTTCTTGATTAGACTGAAGATCGAACGCGGTTCTTTGATTGGACTGACGACGATCGACCGTGGTCGTCGTGAACTTTTTGTGGAACGCACCCTTAATACGGTTGCAGTTTTGATTTTCTGATGCTTTATTTATTAAAATATGGATGCGTACACAGCTGAGTCGTTGAGTGATATCTTATGATTTATAATGTCGCATTATTTTTTAAACAAAAGGGGGGGGGGGGTTGAATTTTGTGAAATTATTTTGTAAGTTGTAAAATTTGTACCAGGCCCATGGTTTTAAATAGCCGTAGTAGGGAATTAATTCTTGAAAGGATTCGCGTGCGGCTAGTGGCGTCGCGAGGTCGTGCTCTGTAAGTTTTGTAAATTAGAGATTGAATAAAATTTATTAGATGAAAATGATTTTCCAAACAAAAGAATAATTTGGATGATCTCAGATTACGAAGAATTTATAGAAGTTAATAATTGAGTTTTGCGAATTAAATTGGTGTTTGCGGTGCATAGGGCGCCAGGGGACCTGATAACCGCTGTGTGGGTGCTACAGATTTTTGACAACGCCGAATAAAAGTTTTGTTGGATCAACTGATCTGGCAACCCATGGAAGAAAGAAAATCCAACCGATTTGTTTTAATTTAGAAATTTTTATTTAAAAAGTTTAGGGGTTGGATTCTTCAATATATCATTAGTACTTAACTTTTTGTATGTAAAGATAATAAATTAACAATAAAATTTACCGGATGTTTCGAATGCCAAAGTATTATACCGGGTGACCGGCAGCCGGGGTGAACATAGGAAATTAACATAGGAAATTAATTTTTCTTTAATTCCTGGTTCCCATCAGAACGGATAAGAATGAAAATGGTATCAATTGAAAGAGTTTTATTTTCCGCGTCTAAAGACACCCAGCATTTGATGGTTTGTTCTTTGATTATTGTTAAAAACTCAAAATAAAATGACAAAATAGCACTTTTAAAAAGATATTAGATGCCTTGTTCAAATTCATAGCAATTGCTTTTGTTTGAAAACTAATTTTAAACGCAAGTTTTGACAGTTCAACCATCCAAAGCAGGTCTGATTTTTAAAAATCGCTTATTTTAGTTCTACATTTTTAACATTATTAAAGAACAAAACATCAAGTGTTGGATGTCTTTAGACGCGGAAAATAAAACTCTTTCAATTGATACCATTTTCATTCTTATCCGTTCTGATGGGAAGCAGGAATTAAAGAAAAATTAATTTCCTATGTTAATTTCCTATATTCACCCCGGCGGGCGGCCGGTCACCCGGTATAATCAGAAAGCGTCCATTAATTACGCAAGGATGAGTTTTGATTTTTTTAATCTCTTGCGCCCAATGTAAGGATTCGTAATACTTTGGATACCACCCATTTCTACTGTTAAAAATGTTTTTTTTTAATTTTCGCGGACTTCCACTATGTAAATTTTAACTCTAGCGCCAATGAAAGCTAAAATGAGTAGCTAAAGATCGGCAAATTTCCGCAGTGTGTATAGGATATTATTCGACCCTAGAGGGAACCATATACTGTATTGGTCCCCGAGACCGGGGAGTTTGGGGGTATGGAATACCCTCCAAGTACACACGGAGTTGCGCGTTATAATTAAGCACATGTAAAATTTGAATTAAGACCCTCGGAGGCCAGGTTCAAAATTTCGAGTAGCATTTTTCGTTGTTGATGATTTAATGAACAAAATATCAATACTGGTCGCGGTTCTGAAAGGCTCTCGGAGCCAATCGACCCCTAAGTAATTTCTAAGTACCTAATACAATACAATACTATTCAATTATTACCCCCCTCCATTTAAAAAGTGTCTTCAATTTCTACCGTATTATCTGTAGGCGCGTCTTTGATTATATCGTGCATTTAGTTCGTGCAGTTTGTATAGGATATAATTCGACCCTAGATGGAACCATATACTGTATTGGTCTCCGAGACCGGGGGGTTTGGGGGGTATGGAATACCCTCCAAGTACACACGGAGTTGCGCGTTATAATTAAGCACATGTAAAATTTGAATTAAGACCCTCGGAGGCCAGGTTCGAAATTTCGAGTAGCATTTTTCGTTGTTGATGATTTAATGAACAAAATATCAATACTGGTCGCGGTTCTGAAAGGCTCTCGGAGCCAATCGACCCCTAAGTAATTTCTAAGTACCTAATACAATACAATATTATTCAATTATCACCCCTCCCCCCAATTTAAAAAGTCTCTTCAATTTCTACCGTATTATCTGTAGGCGCGTCTTTGATTGGTTCGTGCATTTATCACCAACCAAAAAGTCACCAGCAAAACAAAAAAATTTACCCTTCAAAAGCACAGTTGCCTCCATGTGAGGCTGAATGCTGAACAACTATAGCCTATAAAATTGATTCTCTAACTCCCCCTACACATTGAAACGACATTTTTTTCCTATATTTTTGTGGTTACCACAAATGGCACCGTGCCTCTGTATGATCGATATTTTTTATGTCTGGATAGCATAAAATAATGATATTGGATTTGAATCCAGATCCAGGAACATATTTTTAGCGTAGCATCGTTTTACATAGTGACCTCAATAGATTGTCAAGTACCTTCCATTCTAAAATCTAATTTCTAGAAATTAATCGCCTAACTCCCTCTTTCCAATTGCTGGAAAGTAATACATAGTTAATTAATTCGACACATACAGAATTGAATTTGAACCACACTGCAAATAACTTATTAAACCAACTTAGTTGATAAGGGTAAAGTGATATGGCGATCTTAAAATTAAATACAAGAGTTCATAGTCCTGGAAACATAAAGACCGGCTATGTACATAATTGCAATACCTACGTTATCAACATAAATTACAATTAGTTACAATAAAAATAAGCACAATTTACATAAATTACAATAACAATCATGTAACATACAATTTATCATATTGTACCTATAGTATAAATCTTTGAACTTGTGTGTGACGTCATAAGCATCTGAATTATTACAGATAAACAGGAGTATGACAGCTTTGAGAACGGCAATCATTTGCTGATGAGCAATTTTTTAATTTTAAGTTTAGGCCGATATAATCGACCGAAATTTCTTCTCCTCATCAGTCCTCCACGGCCTCACCGGCGTAATCTGGTAATGTTGTGGTAAAAATTTAATGTTGCGATTTAACAACCTCAGTAGTACTTCTTCTTCATGTTGGTACGAAACCCTTCTCCACATCAGTCCTCCACGGCCTCTCAGTGAACTAATTTTTAATGAACAAATAAAATTAAAAACTTTTCAAAATGAAATTTTGAGGTATAGCATTTCAATTTTAACATACGCAGAATATCACATTCATATCATTTTAACAAGCTAATAATTCAAATATTTCAATTTACTTTATAAATAATATGAGAAAGTTTGTTTTATTCAGTCGGAGTAATATATTATAATTCACGTTGAGGAATTTACCGAACAAAGAAATTTATCCATATTGGTGTGTTGAATATTTTGTTCTGCTTCCCGAACCATAATTTCTGATTGTTTCTATAAATAATTTAACTTAAATTGAAATGAGAAGTAGTTACAGCTTCCAAAGCTAATGTCAATATATTCCATTAGAGATGAGAGTATATGCATAACGCAAACACATCCTCACGATCCAAAAATTCAGCCCTATATTACAAGAATATTGAGGTATAATTAATTCTTACTTCAATTTCGAAGTTGTTAGCCCGTAATTAAGCTGCTGTAAGATGACCAAATCTCACACACCTCAGTACGTTAAATTGTTGGAAATTATTTGCTGCAGGAAAACACAAGCGGATAGTGAACATGGTTAACAGACTGATCTTGTTCCTGCGGAAATGTAAGTTGTAGTCATTTCGGCGATGAGATCAGCCTGTCGAACCCGGCTCTAACTTCACTGGCGATAACTCCTCGAATAGTTCGCAAAAACCTCTTTTCACTCCAGAGTTTTGTTTCAATTTTGCTTGCTTTAAATATTAGTTTATGAATGTATGGTTCCGTTTAATTCAATACAACCCTAAACTAATTTAATTTAACTTTTTCAATTAAGAACGTTGCCTTGGAAATATTTATTTTGAAAGTTTTATGCGTAATCTGTTTGACGTGATAATAATTTGAACTTTGGGATTGATTATATTTACAGGCCGACAAGTAAATTATTTTTGTTCCATAAAAATATCGATTGCTTAATTTGATTTTGGACGATTAAATTGGCCCTTTTAATTTGCGGTTGGAAAAAATCTTGTGGTATACGAACTTGAAAATTTGATCGAACATACGAACAAAACATAAATAATTTATGAAGAAGTCGTCGTCAAAGTAAATGAAATGCACCCTAATGAAAATATGGGGGATAAGATAACATCAAACATTATTTTAAAAATAATCTGTAAGTTATGCAACCATCGACGTCCATAAAAATTCAAGATGGCTATGTCTGTATCTAGGTTGTATTGGAGATTTTAGTAGGTCACTAGAACTATCGAACGAGATCTTTATTTTAATCGAAAGTTAAAGTTAGTCTCTTGGGTGTAGTTAAATCTATGTAACACATAAACATTCTAGTTTTAGTTCCAAAGGGGCAATTAGAACGGGTAGTTATTTTGGGACTAAATACCTAATACAAATTCTAAGCAACAAAAATCAAGCACTTCGTTTAAGTAATCAGACATAATCTTGTTATATTTTACAACTTTTCATACGCCACTGTTCCCATTTGAGTTTTCTTGTGGGTAGAACATTATTACTTCAGACAAGATAATAATTGGACGTAGATATGCAAATAGAACGAAACCACGAACACTAACTTTTGACTAACTGAGGTGAAATATTTTTAAAAGCTACAGTTTAACAAAAAGTTTTGTTATATTAGCATGTAAGGGGTTTTACCTTTCATTTTATTACGGTTTTCCTACCCACTTTTCATGTGCGAGTCTTTTAATTACTTACAAGTTAAGTTTGTTGGTAATTTAATTTATGGAGTTCCTAACTAATAAAAAGAAACATAAATAATGCTTATTTTTTTACAAATTTATGAGATGTTTTATTGGAAAACTTTCAAGGATGTGTTAATTACGGATGAAATTAATCACAACTTTTAGTTTTATTGGTTTTACATTAACATTTTTAGCGTCACTGTTTTAAATTCAATTTTAGAAGGTTTAGGCGTGAGATGGTGCTTAATAACAGTTTATTCTTTTCCTGACCCTCGAAGGTAGAAAATATTTTCTTGAATTTATGTAATACGAGTAATAAAATTGTAAATTTCAATTATTATTATTATTATTCCTAATCAGTGATTAGGGACTGCTTAGCCAATGACAAAAACTGTTACCTGTATGCTAATAGTTTAATGTCTACCATTGTTTAATGTTTTTAGCAGAATTTCTTTAGTTGAATCGGGCAGCATTTTAATTTCAAGATATAAAAGTCTAATATAATCACCTGCTAGAAAACTCCTCCTCCATGTCATTTATTGGGGCACCTCTAGTTCGTTAATTACCCATTAAAAGAAGATTACCAACCTAATCAAATTTATAACCTGTGCAATAAACCAATGCATAATTTAGCACAATTGCCTTCAAGTGATGCCGAAGGCTGAACAACAACAAACAACAACAATCAATTATTACACTAATTAAACTGTAGATTTTTAGTAAGAAGGTCCGAGATATGCATTTTATTTAGATAATTTTTATAGATTTTTAGTTAAAAATGTTTTTAAAAATTGTATAACTTCAAATCTCTTAACCCTGGAGAGCCTGGTGGTATTTCATATCCCCCCCCCCCGTTCTAAAACAATGACGTGAAGATCTGCCCATTTTGAAAGGTATTATAATATAATAAAATCTATTTCAAACAAACACTGTCTTGAACTTTCAGACCGGGGGGTTTGGGGGGTATGGAATACCCTCCAATAGCAGACATTCCGAGTTGCTAAGATTTCTTATTCCTATTACAGAGTTTGCGTTCTTAGTCCCTCTTTGGCAGTTGGGATAGGAAGTTGCAACTTTACTTAAAGGCAGCAAGTAAAATTGAGTAAGCTAAAGTCCTGCTAGCAATCTCCTCCTCCTCTACATCCACCGTTTGTGATTCATTAATTTATTACCATCTACAAAAACTTCACTAAAGTTCACTGTTAATATTTTTAAATTTGCATAATTTTTATCCTCTTGACCATGAAAGGTTTTTCCTCCCCCAAGTTTTAATGTAACTATTTAAAACGATTGCAATTTAATACCAATTTAATACACCCCAAATTCCAGACAAATTGACACTAAACAAAAATTGATGCTTTGAATGTCACAGAATAAATTTCTATTTATCTCAGGTTTCTGAAAATACGTCTCTTTGTGAACTATGAAACTCACCGTAAATTGCATCTTATTTCCCTCTACAGAAATTAATTACAAAAGATGAAGGACTTTAACCCTATCCAAATAAATGTCGTAGTTATGCTTCCTTTTTGAATAACAACGTCTAATTAACTAACGCATAAAATTTATTTTACTTGAAGCTTGGTAGCTTTAATTATACATACATAGGCAACACTAACTGATTAACTTTACAAGCGAAAGCGATACGACTCGATCTACGACCTCATACTTAGCGAAACACCGCACGGTTTGAATTATATCCTCGAGATTTTCTTGCAAACTCTTGATAATAAGTGAATAAAATATCTTCTTTGCAAAACCACACGACTAATCCTTGTAACTGATCTGCAGTAATCTTAAGCTATACTGTGGTTTTGAAGACGTGAGTAATTAAAACTGGTACCCTTGACCCTTCAATTTTCAAAGTAATTGCTGTTGTTTCATTTGTCAACGCCTCAACACTGACAGGTAAAGAAATTGCAATGCAAATTTTGTGCCGTTTTAAACTAAACCAATTTATTGGCTTCAAATTTGCTACAGTTGCAATATTAGTAATGTAGTTAATTAAAAGGATTTTCTGGAAACTACCCCTTCACATAATAATATTAAGACGCTAGAAAATTGTTTTACAGCGCCATGCACATTTTCTCCAACTAAATTAAAAATCAATAGAAGGCGAAGAAAACTTCATAAGTTTTTATGAGTTAATGAGCACATCATCATTAGAACAAATGGATTTGTTGTAACAGGGTGTTGAAATTACGTGTAAATCAGTGAAGTGCCAGGTTGATTGCTGTTTAACTGTTTATTATTAGGTACTTGAGTAACGATAACAATTAAGGATATTAAGTTGCAAAGAAACGGTTACAAATTAACAGTGATTGCATCAACTTCTAAGTAAAAAGATTTTTCGCTTACTAGGTTTTTGGTAACACTGACTTGAAAGAAACTCATCAGGTTGTGACCTTTTGATTTTGGATTGCATGCGCATTCTGGTGCAAGTCACAACGAAACGATTAGCACTCTCGACAGGATTGACCTGTGGGTGATAACTCGCATTGTACCATCAGATTCTTGAACAGCTAGCTTAAAAAATTCATCTAGAGTGTGGAAAGGAATTTCAATGCGACAATGAGGTGGGGGAAAAGACGGTTACGATTCGTAAAATTACTAATATTCCTTAAATTAGTGAATTACAACAAAATATTATAAGCGAACACTAAATTGTATACCCGAGTGCTTTAACAACTTTGTAATAATTCCGGTCCTTAATACACAAGCAGTAGATTATTTGTTCAAGTAGGATCGAAAAGACAAGAAACTTTAGATGTAGACTCGAAAACTTTAACCTCAATTAAAACTTGTTCCACGTAAATTAATATTAGTTTATTTATTTGCGAAACAAATTTAATTAACTATAAAATTAAGTAATAAATCTATCACGAGAGTAAACTAAGTGAAGCTTTTAAATGGTTCCTCTGCAGTTATTTAAGCAAGCACTTAAAGTGAAAGCTCCAAGAAATTATTACTTGTTTACATTTTCTATGTGTATGTGTAACTGAAAATTTAACTAATATAATATTAAATTAATTTCGAAATATCACGTTGTTGTATTTAATAAGAACACGTCCGTAATTAAATTTGTGAGAAACTTTACACGCTTTTCTATTATCGCTTTTCTTCAAACGGAAATCTAAATTATCAAGTTTCGTGAGATTACTTGTAATTATTAATTATTTAGTAATTTAAATTGAGTTTATCTTTTTGAAGGTGAAAAACCTTGCTAAAATCGTCAGCGATTTTAATTTTAGATTAAATGTGAACTGCCCACTTAACCTAAAAATTAATGTGTTAAGATAGGCAACCATGTATGTAGGAACATTAATTTTTATCGTGATGATTTTGGGAGCTAACTAAGTTTAACTAAAATAAGCTTTAATTTTTTTCTTAATTTTTTTGGAGTAACTTTCGGATTATATAATTCGCTCGTGATCAAAATTAAATTCTAATCCTATTAAGGTAAATCTCTCTTTACGTTATTTATTTCATCCTGTAAATTATTTTGTTGTCACTTGTTTTTCAGTTAACTCAATTACACTTGAAAAATGTCATTAGCTAGTTTGGAATTTTCATCAAATTTTTTTATCGGAAATAAGAGAATTATAATAAAAAAAGTGAGTAACCTGTTGAAAATTTGCTTAAATTAAAATTCTAATTAAATTTTAGTAACTGTTTGTAATTTGTAATTACAGCAAATTTTTTTAAAAACTCTCTGAAACCAAACAAATCGATAAATTTAATTAAAATTGTGATTTAACTGTAAATACTAGAATTTATAATATTTTAATGTCAATTGGAATGACAACATGTATTTAAGTAATTAGAGGATTAGCAGCAAAAGAAAATTTTAGGGTAAGCACCATGGTTCCATTTAGCTCAATTCGAACTCCGTTTGTAGGAATTTTAAGCTTTTCCACTGTAAGAATCAATCTCCACAGGATTGGCCTGTGGATGATACCTGGAATTGTACCATCAGATTTGAACACCTTGCTTAAAAAATTGAATTAGAGTGTGGAAAGGAATTTTCATGCCACAAAAAGATGAAGAGTACTTAACAAGACAGGAGAAAATTAATTATTGGAAATATATTCCAATTTAAGTTTTAATCCTCACCCTGACCCAGACTGCATTGTATTTCTCAAAGTTGTAATAATTACAGATGAAAATCGGACTTTAAAAGCTTTTATAATAAAATATTCATTGATGCAATTTTTAGGAAACAAAACAGGTTAACTTTGAGCAGAAGTTAGAATAGAAAAATACCATTCGTTTATTTTGTAATCACTCGGTTTTTAGTTCTATTTTCAATTATAAACTGCATACAAAGCTCCAATAAGCTTATAAGTCGATTATCAGAAAATATGGAAGCTTTATGAGCAGCACTACAAGCGTCACTTAATCCTAATTTATTACCTCTCAATCAATACTTCACTCTTACCAAACCGTAAGCACTTCTTAATTTACATAAATTTTCTCAGTTTAAATTGAAGTTTCTTGATTTTACTTGCACAAGTAGAAAAACGAATTTGTTAAAAGACATGGAAAGTTTCAATTAGAACAAAGGTACCTCCCTTTCCTTGTAACTATTTGTTACAGACAAAGTGTAGACGATTCTATGTACCCCTTTTGTGGTCCTCTGTAACTGAAAAACATAAATTTTGATTTATTTTTTTTTTATTAATGGAGAATAAAGCGAAGAGTTGGTTGTTTTAGATAAGAAAATGCAATGTAAACTTTTCGTTGGTATTTTTAAGTTCAACCGAGCCTGCCTTCACATAATAATAAAAAAATTAACTTTTCGTGTGACTTTTTAATTGACAAACAATTTAAATTGAAAAGGAATCCTGAATTAAAGTCACAGAAGTTAATTAAAATAAAAATTTCTACTCATACTGATGTGGATTTGACATAAAAACTTACATCAAATGAAATGCACAAGGAAATTGGATGTCGATGTATCAAAAATTCAAATTACAAAATCGATACAAATATATTATTGCTTCACTTGTTGAGATTGTAGACTAAATGCCAATATTCACATTTAACAATATTAATGATAGAATATCTTAAACCAATCAGCAGATTGCTATCCTCCAAAGAATACATAGATTTAAATTTAGGAAGCCATTAAATTAGGTTTTCTTCAAAAACTGAACGACCAAGAACGAATAGATCAGGCTAACTCTAATAAAGTAAAAATCAATGCCAAAAGAAACAAAAAGTTTCACTAGCGATATCGGTCAGATACGAAAAGAATAGAATGGACAAACACCTCAAAAAAAAATTTGGACAGTTCTGTTATCAGTTTCTCGTTTCCATGACAACCATCACTTTGTTTTCTACGTCCGGATAAAAATTAAAGATTAATTAACCCTCGAAAAATGTAGTGTATTCGTAGACGCAAAGGAAGACCACAATCGTCAAGAAAACGAATGAATCAATTCGAGGGGAGAGAAAGAGCAGCCCCTTGAAAAATTATTATTTTGAATTGGATTATTATGGGTTCAGCTAATCTCAAATTTGGGGATTGCTAATACAGCAAGGAAATCTATTATTTGAATTCAAAACCTAAATTTTACACCAAGCAAGTGGGGGGAGGGAGGGGTCATATACCTAATCCTAAACCTCATAACTCTGTCTATATAACGTCCATTTTGAAATACATACAGTTGATCGGGTAATTAAAGCTCGAGGCGCCGCGCCCCCTATTACAATTTTATTGAATCTGGAACAAGGTATAATTTAAATTCCGAAATTGTTATATTATTTCGCTAATTTTGACATTTACGTAGTTTCTAAGTATTTATGGTTATAATTTCCATCGGTTTCAACAAAAATCCCTTAGATAGCGCCACCAACTCTGATAACCCGATCAAACCGGTTAAAGGTATTTAAACGCCACCATATTTAAAATGTTGTTGATGAATCCGATCTCGCACACCAACCAAAACTATAATCAAAACCAGGAAAGAAAGCTAAGATGAAACATGATGTTCATTAATTTACTCGAAGGACCATTGCATATCAGGCGATAATCTAAACCAAATTCGGAATCCCAAGGCATTGACCTGTTAAATTAAAAATCATTAAAGTTTTGTTGCTGTATTGTTATTTATTTTTGTTATTATTAGTTAATATTGTTATGTTATTATTTATACTATCATAATATTGCATACATGCGGTGCTTCAATCATTACCGTTAGGGGCAGTGAGTAAAGCTCTTACGGTGCTTCATTTTATTTTAAACATTAAGTTTCAGACTCAATGCCACTTCAGGGTTAGAAATCTCTCAAAATTCCCAAATCTAGACTCATAAGAAATGTTTATAATAACTAATAAGCTACAGGCACATTATATGTTCTCGCATTGGGACCGGGGGGTCTGGGGGGTATGGAATACCCCCCAGTACCAGTTCCTAAAATATCTAAATAGAGTGAATCTTTCAAATATTTTCATTGATATGGTTGTTTGAATTTCAACTTTACAGGAATTAGTCACTATAAAAAATTATGTATTCGCTATGTGCGTGGGTGGAGAGAGGATACGAAAACCTATCAAAGCGTTAGGAGTGGCCGTAATAGAAACGAAGCGGGACTTATTTATCTATTAATTATTATTATTTATCTATTCTTTATGTGATTAGAATACAAAACAATACACCACGGACCTCAATTTCCCTCAAAAATCCTTAATTTTTGGTTAATCCTTAACCTTAAAAATAGTCCCAATTCAATTTCTTTATGAACGACCACAGGGCAGCAGGTGGAATGCACACAGCGAATACTAAAATGCTAAAAATATCAGAAAAATTCATAAAATTATAATCATCAGAAAACCTCAAAATTCTATAAGAATTTCTACTTGCCTTATGCACCAAAATTCTATCGTGACTTACCCCTGAATGGTATTAATTCAGTAATAAATAAGACAATTCGTATATAAAATGAATGCTAATTTACATTTTTGATGATCCTCGGTAAACTCAAACCCTGAAACTTCGTCTACAGTTGGAGAGTATTCCATGCCCCCCAAACCCCCCGGTGCTTAAGACCTGATACTGATTTTATGAAATTCCAACCGTTTCAAACAGATTGTGCCACATGTCGTGGTATCATGAGTTATGGAATAACCCCCCCCCCTCGGTCAGGAGGCTATACCTTATTAAAACAATTTTTTGAGAAAGGACCTCCCAGATCTGATCAAATATTGCACAAACATTGAGCTAATATCATTTGCTATTAATGAGCCGCACCTCCGTTTATGCTGCTTGCAGGGTATTCCATGCCCCCCCCCCTAAAATTGGCGGGTACAATAACCAAACAAGAGTATGTTTTGTCACTAATGATTCTATTAAATTGCAACCGTTCCAACTTGATAGTTCATCAACAATGCCGTAGTATCTAGATTGGGGGGTTTGGGAGTATGAAATACACCCCCAGCAGCTAGTAAACAACAACCATAACCTCACAACCTACGGTTTCACTTTCGCACCCAATTTTTTACATTTTTGACACACCCTATTTTACAATTGAAGCTTGCTACTCCCTTGGTGTAGGTGACTAACCTTTATTTTCAGTACTGAGAACGAGAATCCATTTGAATCTCACACACAAGTGGTTGGTTGCACTGGAGGGTACTCCGTACCCCCCAGACCCCCCGGTTTCGAAATCATTTCTTTATATTTGAAACACAGCGCTTACCGATTAAAGGCTGTAACTTTCTTGCACCTGCTCGAGGCTAGTTGCGCCTCCCTTATGTAACTGTTATTTATGTAGAATGGGTGAATAAAGGCGTAACATTTGCGATGGGGAGTAAAATTTCGTATCATTGGAAACCCAAAATAACAACCATTTTAATAAAAATTTCTTAGAATAATATTTTAAAGATTCATCCGAATTAAAAATTCATTTCCTCGCAAGTAAGGGTGCTAATTTATATTTTACCCCCCCCCCTCCCCAATGTATTTCAATCTTGGCACTATATTGGGACAATTATACCGGTGTTTGGAGGATATTCCATACTTTTTCAATTAAATCTTAGTAAAAATTATCTAAGTAGAATAATGTAATTTTCCGATATTATCATTTACGTGGTCGCTCGGCCTTTGGCCTCACTAATGAGGAATTTTCTAACTGTTATAGTTATTTGACGTTGTAGACTTTTCTGGATGGTAACAAAATGAACGAATCAACTAGACGCGCTTTTGTAAACGACGTGAAGGAGGAGAAGTCTAGCAAATAGTAATATTGAATGAAAGAACAAAATAAATTAAACTTATACTTTTAAAATTTGATTGTAAATGAAGCCCTTTGTGATTTTATAATAACATTTATTTGGCAAATTGCTGTTTCCAGTTAAAGTTTATTAAAAAGGAGAAATAACAAAAACACTAATTTAAAATTCATGCAGTATAAACAAACCTACGCAACAAGGACTTGAATAAATAATAATTATTAAAGGTACATAGGAATTTCTATAAAAATTTAACCGTTTTAATTGGCCGGATCTGTTCGTTATAACTAAAAATAATTTCCTATGTTTGGACGAAACTGAGACGTTGGAAATTCAAAAACGATTCGTGAATATTTTGCATTCAAATTTCAAAGAGTTTCCATTTTCCTGATAAAATTTTTATTTTAAGTCTTTTGAGTTTGACAGAAATGAATAAATGACTTGCAAAAATACAGAGGGCGAAGTATGACAAAATTGAGTTGTAAAATTTCCGACTTTTCCACGACTCTATCCTGTATGAAAAGGATAAATATTTAAGAATCTGAAAGGACAGCTAATCTTTTGGCTTAACATGCTGCCAAATTTTGCAGAAACATATTTTAACTGTGATTTTCAAAGCACCTGATGTTAAAAATTTCATGCTCGACAAAATTATACTATAAATAATAAAATTTTAAATAATTCCAACGAACTTTGTTATAATTAATTTGAGCAAAACATAATAATAAAAGATGATTAAAAGTTATTTTCGGCAAACTCAATTTTCTTATACTATTCGAAATGTAGACAGTATAAAAAATTCTTTTGTTACAAAAAAATAAGTAACATATCGTCTGACAAAAGAAATATAACTTTAATAGACAAACGATTTTTTTGTTTAGAAAATCTGGCAACTTGGCTACCACCCATTCTTATATTTTTAGTTTGTTGCTCAACAATTGATTGATTGTTCTATCCAAAAAAAAATGTTGACAAATTAAAAACGTTTCTTTAAATTTTTGACAATTCGTGGGTAGTAAAAGGTCAGGATCATAAATTATACGATAGTACATTTTTAAAATGGCCGAGAAAAGTTATATTGGTTAGATTATCCTTTTAGGTTGGCAATTAATGAATAAACCAATCAGAGCAGGTGGAATGAAGAGATTCGAATTTTGCACGTATTTATTATGTTTATTATTACCATTTAAGGGAAAACGACTGCTTTGTGATATTAAATTGATAACATACACTTTGCTACATTTATTCTCAAAGCCATAAACTTAAGGAAATTGCATCAAACGGATTTTCTTTAAGTGTTTTATTTTATTCAAAACAATGAAGTGGAATAAAATACATAATAAATAAATTCGACGCGACTCTATTGATACTTTAGTACAAGGGGAAGTACAAACATAAATTTAATTAGATTTTTTTATGATTTAAAAAATAAAAAGCCGCACGTTATTAAAAATGAATTATTTATTACGCAACGTTTATGAATTGATTTTTAGAAGAAGGCGCTGTGAAAGTTTACATAACGTTATTATATTTACGAGTTGCGAAAATGTTAACCACTTGAGCATTTTTAGAAAATCGTGAGGCTTTTTATTTATTTTATTTAAATTAATTTAAAAGTTTGGTTATGTTTCATTTTGTGAAAGTTTAAAAAAGTTATATGACTTCCTTTTGATGTGTGCTATGTGCTAATGGGAAGCCTTTACATTTACACGATATACTTTTT
The DNA here is from genome assembly GCA_958510855.1 of Rhagonycha lutea. Classification (NCBI taxonomy): domain Eukaryota; kingdom Metazoa; phylum Arthropoda; class Insecta; order Coleoptera; family Cantharidae; genus Rhagonycha; species Rhagonycha lutea. The sequence continues at coordinate 5,816,002 of OY294038.1, forward strand.
TTTAATTAAAACTACTAGGTCTGGTGCTCTTATGGTTATGCAATTAATTATAACGACTTCACAGTTTTCCTTCAATTTTACCAGAATTTGTTGTAAATAATTTTAAAGTGTTATACCTAATTAATCTGAATTTTCGTCCTCGTGAAAACCAAGGACAAGAACGACAAGGTACGAGGTTACTAGAATCGAGTCTCGTTTTTGGCTATCTGGTGCCCTTAAAGGGTTAAATTTAGTTCCACTCCTAATTATTCCTCACTGTAGTTAGCCATCCGCTAGGCTGTAGAGCTTTGAGGTTTAATTTTACCTTTGATAATCGTGTAGATTCTTCACTCTTGAGTGTGGAAAAAATAAACTGGTGCCAGAAAAGTCAATAAAACTCACAAGAGACTGTGAAGTCAACAGAATTAAATGTGTAGTCTAATAAAATATTGCAGTTGCATTTTCAAATCCACAGGGACAAAAATGTGTAACCGCATGAGCCATTAGTACATTTTTATGGGATCGCTTACCTACGAATAAAATGGAACTCATCTCGGTTTAAACATTCACGTAAATTCCTAGGTACATCTAAAAGTAACTCCAATTGTGCATAAAATTGCATGTACTTGCAAAATTCGATATTCGTTTCGTTTATGAAGTGCATCGAAGTGTGCATAACTCAAACCAACTTATCACACCTAATGGATAGTGGGGCTTTCGACACGAATTTTACAAAAAGATTTGAAAAGAGTTTTTAGTCTTTTTATTTGCTTACTGTGAAACTACAATGTCTGACAATCACTTATTCTATTTCTAATCCATTTGATGCTTTCCTAAAAAAGTGGAACCCAGTAGATAAAGCAATATCTTAAAATTTATTTAGAAAGCGCACGATAAAGTCGTGGAACAAAAAATTACGGCTTTTAAATTTTATTCTGTTGGTTGAGCATTTTCGAGTTACACTTTCAAAAGTTAGGACACTTGCCAAATTGACCTAAAATGTCGAAAATAAAGTAAACGCAGATAAAACTTTTATTACCAATTCAATTTTCTGAAATTTATTTCTTGATTAAAAACTGCAAGAACGATTGGGCGGATTTTGGTCTTCTCTGGTTCGAATCCTTGCGCAGTGTAATTTCGTAGCGTTTAAATTATCATGCTCCATAAATTTCGAACTTTTTTTAGCGATAATTAAAATTATTTATTAATAAATATCCGAGATTATTTGGGCTTCCGTTACTAATGAGAATCGCTTTACAAGTACTTGTAATTTATTTGGTTGGCTTAAAGCACGCAAAGAATTAAGATCTAAATTGCGGGTGTATAATTATCTTCATGGTAGAATGATCTCGCCTTCATTTTAGTGTAGTCGATAAACATAGAAGCGTTTTCTTAGTTGGCAGCTCAGTTTTGATAAAGCCTGACAATCTGAACTTGTCTTGAGGCTAAAAGACACAAAACTAACTTGTAAATTATACCCTGCGTTGTGTAATAAAATATTGTTTGTTACACACAGAATAATTTTAAAATTATTAAATACTTGGTTATCTCAACACAAAGAGATTTTGGTTGTGTGTTGGCTTATTAAGAGAACACAACAAGAAACTTGATCTTTAGATGATGTATAATTGATGGATTAAAGCAACCATTATTGTACTACAATGTAGATACATATTTGACTTATCCCACTTCTGATGTAACATTTAATTAATAACTTTGAAATTTGCAAAACTAATTATCTACAGGCATTTGGGTGACCTTTTCTAGTCAGTTGGAAGAAAATAATTTACACATTTTCCAATGGAAATGCACCGAGGACGTGGATGGAATACAAGTTAAGGTATTACAACCATCTTGTTTTTAGCAATAACTTACGGTGTTGAAAATGTCATAGGAAGTAAAAGTAATGATAATTTGATGCACATGGCCGGCCAGCCAATGGGCTTCCATTTTACCTCCAATAAACCAGGGGAATTAAGATCGTACGTGAGCATGTGTATGCTTTACTTTGTTTGTAAGTACTACATTAAACGAGAAAATGGAGTACGTAGCTATTAGTGTGATTCGGTTTAAGTAATAGGATCGTATTTGTTATTATTAAAGAGAATAACTGTTACAAATGACGCAGATGGAAAATGAAGCCCAGTAATTGTATTAAATAGTGGCAATGTTCGTGATATATTTGTATCGTCTAAATCTCTTGTTCATTTTATATGTCACTGTTTAACAAGAACAGACAAATTATACGCAGCAGTTTTGTGCCATAAATACCGATTAATATGTCAAAAACTTATATTTTTATTGCAGACGATTGATTTTTAAATTTATGGAAAATGAGTTTAAACAAAATTGGATTATGCCGTTTAAACAAATTTTACTTTTGGAAAACAACTAAAACGGACTTGAAAACTAATATTATTTAAGAATAACCAAATTTCTACTTAGATTTCAAGAAATTTTCCGAACAGTTCCCTCTTCGAAAAGCAATCTCATAATAAGTCTACGTACAGAGTGCACGCTGGTTGTCGAAACCTGCTTACCGGCTTGGATGTTTTTATTGTCCTCGTTTACATTAATTAATGTTTTATTACTTATAAACTTTGCAAAAATATTAATTCAATTATAATAAAGACAGGAAAAATTCCGAAAAGTCAAAATTGCCTACAACAATTAATAAATTTTATTTTGGTGCGATTTTTCCTTTAAAAATTGAAAAAATTAAATGTTGTTTATATAATCTGAAACTTTGTGAAATTACGAAGGAAATAATAACAAAGACAAGAAAAATAGCGAAAAAATTCTTATGGCTAAATTGCCTTTAATATTGAAATAAATTGATTTCAATTCGATATTTTTCATTTAAAATTTTTGATAAAAACTAAATTTTGTTCAAATTTTCTACAACGTCGTGAAAATACTATTACAATATTATAATACAGGAACAAATAGCAAAAAAATTCTAAGGCTTATTTTGCCTACACTATTTAGATAATTTTTGTTTCCTGTGTGCAATTTCATTCATTGCTAAAAATTAAATGTTTTTTAAATATTCAGAAACTTCGTAAAACTATTAATTCAATATTATAATAAAGGTAGGAAAAATAGCGAAAAAATTATAAAATCAACATAGCCTTCAAAATTTAATAAATTTGATTTCGGTCCGATTTTTCCTTTAAAATTTTTGAAAATTAAATATTTAAATATTCTGAAACTTTGTGAAATCGTTTACGAATGCAATAGAAAATTTTAATACAAGTGTAATAAAGACAAGAAAAATAGCTAAAAAATTCTAAGGCCTAAATTGCCTTCAATATTTAGATAATTTGATTTCTATTCGATTTTTCATTTAAAATTTTTGATAAAAATTAAATTTTTTTCAAATATTCTGAAATTTCGCGAAAATATTAATTCAATAATAATAAAGACAGGAAAAATAGCGAAAAAATCCTAAGGCCTATTTTTCCTTTAATATTAATGTAGATAATTTGTTTTCTGTACGATTTTTCGCTTTAAATTTTTAATAAAAATTAATTTTTGTTAAAATATTCTGAAACTTTGTGAAATTACGAATGCAATTATAATAAATACAGGAAAAATAGCGAAAAAATTCTAAAGTCAAAATTGCCTACAAAAATTAATAAAATAAATTTCGGTGCGATTTTTCATTTAAAATATTTGATAAAAATTAAATTTTGTTCAAATATTCTGAAACTTCGTGAATATTTCAATACCAGAAAAATAAAGATAGGAAAAATATTGAGAAAATTGTAAGGCCTAAATTGCCTTCAATATTTAGATACTTTAGTTTCGATTCGATGATTTTTCATTTTCAATTTTTGATAAAAATTAAATGTTGTTCAATTATTCTGAAACGTCGTGAAAATTTCAATACCAGAATAATAAAGACAGGAAAAATAGCGAGAAAATTCTAAGGCCTAAATTGTCTTCAATATTTAGATAATTTAGTTTCGATTCGACGATTTTTCATTTTCAATTTTTAATAAAAATTAAATATTGTTCAAATATTTTGAAACTACGTGAAAATTTCAATACCAGAATAATAAACACAGTAAAAATAGCGAGAAAATTCTAAGGCCTAAATTGCCTTCAATATTTAAATAACTTGATTTCGGTTCGATTTTTCCGAGGGGTAAATCACCGGGGAGATTTGGTGTACATGAGGCAAGAAATGTGTGGGAGATGTGAGGAGATGCGAGGAGATGTGAGGATATGCGAGGAGATGTGAGGAGATGCGAGGAGATGTGAGGAGATGTGGGGAGATGTGAGGAGATATGAAGGAGATGTGAGGAGATATGGAGGAGATGTGAGGAAATGTTGGGAGATGTAGGTGAGATGTCGGAGATATCGGAAATATTCGCGAGATGTTGAAACAAAGTAGAAAAGTTGGTGGTCGACACATGGCGTTGAGACGAGTCAATTGAAAGGCTGTATTGTTTACACTTCGTCTCGTTTTCTTGTTACATTAGTAGAAGTATAAATGTTACAAATATTCATTATTTTGTAGTGTTATTCTTTATTATATGTGTAGCTTTTATGTTATTGTTCACAGAAAGTTGACATAATTATTATAGGTCACAATAGGCCAGTTCAGGCGCATTATTTTATGATGCTAAAATGCAGTGGCGTAGCTAGAACTTTTGCCGCCCGGGGCGGAAAATGTTCTTGAATGACCTTTTATTAATCATATTTCCTAATTGATGAAATATCAAAAAAAAATTCTTTTGTCGCCCTTAATGCCGCCCCTAAAAATTTTTGAATGACCTTTTTTTAACCTTAAAAAATGTGCCGCCCGGGGCGGTCCGCCCCCACTAGCTACGCTACTGCTAATGCCCGTTTTCACCAACATTTTATTTAAGAATTTCCTAGTAAAGAATTCCTTAGCAGGTATTCCTTAAATATGATTAGTCAAATTTGACATAATAATTTATTATGTCAATACTATGTCAAATTTGACCAATCAAATGTATGGAATACCTAGCTAAGAAGTTCTTTACTATTGATGAGCATAATCGGATGATTTCAATAATCGGAATATTATCCGATTATTTTATATTCCGTTTCGTATGGAAACCGTCCATCAAAATTTTAATATTAGCAGGGCCGTAGCTAACCATTGGTCATTTAGGGGGGATTCAGAAAAAATGCCTGTGTGTGTGTGGGGGGGGAATAAGACTTTTTTATCCATCGTTATGCTATGAGGGGGGGTGGCCGATAAATACGATCGGAATAAATGAAATTTATTCACAATCAGTTAGGAATCGACACATTCCTGACTTTTAAACAGTTGGGAAGCAGTTTATTATTGACTTTCACTTGCCAACCAATCAGAAAGCTATTTTGTTTTACTTTAAAACCTTAGGTTGGGAAGTGATCACTTCCCGACCTGCAATGTCGCAGTGTGGCAAGAAAAGGAACTAACAAAAAATTTTATTTTTAAAAATTAAATAAAATTAAATTTGATGAGATTTAATTATTTACAAACTGATTGTGAATAAAATTGTATACATACCTCGGTTGCAAGCTTTCATTCGAGCAATCATTCGATTGAATATTCTGATTCTTGAACGAGTGACGCCGAAACAAGAATCGTATTGCACGCGCATTCGAAAATCATCCGATTATTTTTCATTACCATTTTGACATAATTGGAATCATCCGATTATTTTAATAATCCGTATTATTAATACGGTAATATTAATATTAATAATAAATAAATTAATACATAATTCCGATTATGTATTCCGAATGCGCCCATCACTAGTCTAGACAGTTGAAGATTCTTCGTCATATTTGAAGAAAGAAAGCCAAAAATAATATTCAGTAAAACAACTTATGTTCTGGATAAACCTATGTTAATTTTAATTTTTGTTCTCGCTTTTAATATTTTTGTTTTCAAATTTATTTATAAAAAATATATGAAATGTATGGAAATTAGAAAGATATGATGAGATGGTGGGAAAACAAAAAAAATGTCGGGAGATGTGAGGTAATGTGGGGAGATGTGAGGAAATCTGGGGAGATGTGAGGGAATGTGGGGAGATGTGAGGAAATATGGGGAGATGTGAGGAAATGTGGGGAGATGTGAGGAAATGTGGGGAGATGTGAGGAAATGTGGGGAGATGTGAGAAAATGTGAGGAAATGTGGGGAGATGTTGGGAGATTTTGAGGAAAAGGAGAAGTGGTGTACGTACTTTTGTCAGGTGATTTACCCCTCGGATTTTTCATTTAAAATTTTTGAAAAAAATTAAATTTAGTTCAAATCTTCTGAAACTTTGTGAAATTATGCAACAAATTATAATAAAGACAGGAAAAATAGCGAGAAAATTCTAAAGCTTAAATTGCCTTCAATATTTAAATAAATTGATTTCAGTTCGATTTTTCATTTAAAATTTTTGATAAAAATTAAATTTGGTTCAAATGTTTCTGAAACTTTGTGAAATAATGAATGAAATTATAGTAAAGACAGGAAAAATAGCGAAAATATTCTAAAGTCAAAATTGCCTACAAAAATTAATAAAATAAATTTCGGTTCGATTTTTCATTTAAAATTTTTGATAAAAATTAAATTTTGTTCAAATTTTCTGAAACTTTGTGAAATTATGAATGAAATTATAATAAAGACAGGAAAAATAGCGAAAAAATTGTAAAGTCAAAATTGCCTACAAAAATTAATAAATATTATTTCGGGTCGATTTTTTATTTAAAATTTTTGATAAAAATTAAATTTTGTTTAAATATTCTCAAACTTCGTGAAAATTTCAATACCAGAATAATAAAGACACAAAAATAGCGAGAAAATTCTAAGGCCTAAATTGCCTTCAATATTTAGATGATTTCATTTCGATTCGATTTTTCAGTTACAATTTTTGATAAAAATTAAATGTTGTTCAAATATTCTGAAACTTCGTGAAAATATTAAAACAATTATAACAAAAACCGGAAAAATACCGACAGAATTCTAAGGCCTAAATTGCATTCAATACCTACAATTTTTGATAAAAATTAAATTTTGTTCAAATTTTCTGAAACTTTGTGAAATTATGAATGAAATTATAATAAAGATAGGAAAAATAGCGAAAAAATTCTAAAGTCAAAATTGCCTGCAAAAATTAATAAATTTTATTTCGGTGCGATTTTTCATTTAAAATTTTCGATAAAAATTATATTTTGTTAAAATATTCTGAAACTTCGTGAAAATTTCAATACCAGAATAATAAAGACACGAAAAATAGGGGAAAAATTCTAAGGCCTAAATTGCCTTCAATATTTAAATAAATTGATTTCTGTTCGATTTTTCATTTAAAATTTTTGATAAAAATTAAATTTTGTTCAAATATTCTGAAACTTTGTGAAATTACGAATGCAATTATAATAAAGATCCGAAAAATAATAAACAAATTCTAAGTATTAAATTGCTTTCAATATTAATTTAGATGATTTAATTTCGATTCGATTTTTCATTTTGTTACAATTTTTGATAAAAATTAAATTTTGTTCAAATATTCTGAAACTTTGTGAAATTACGCATGCAAATATAATAAACACAGGAAAAATAGCGAAAAAATTCTAAAGTCAAAATTGCCTACAAAAATTAATAAAATAAATTTCGGTTCGATTTTTCATTTAAAATTTTTGATAAAAATTAAATTTTATTCAAATATTCTGAAACTTCGTGAAAAGTTCAATACCAGAATAATAAATACAGGAAAAATAGCGATAAAATTCTAAGGCCTAAATTGCCTTCAATATTTAGATGATTTCATTTCGATTCGATTTTTCATTTACAATTTTTAATAAAAATTAAATGTTGTTCAGACAGGAAAAATAACGAGAAAACTCTAAGGTCTAAATTGCCTGCAATATTTAAATATGTTGATTACTGTTTGATTTTTCATTTAAAATTTTTGATTAAAAATAAATTTTGTTCAAATATTCTGAAACTTTGTAAAATTACGAATGCAATTATAATAAATACAGGAAAAATAGGGAAAAAATTCTAAAGTCAAAATTGCCTACAAAAATTAATAAAATATATTTCGGTGCGATTTTTCATTTAAAATTTTTGATAAAAATTAAATTTTGTTGAAATATTCTGAAACTTTGTGAAATTACGAATGCAATTATAATAAAGATCCGAAAAATAATAAACAAATTCTAAGTGCTAAATTGCTTTCAATATTTAGTTGATTTAATTTCGATTCGATTTTTCATTTTGTTACAATTTTTGATAAAAATTAAATTTTGTTCAATTTTTCTGAAACTTTGTGAAGTTATGAATGAAATTATAATAAAGGCAGAAAAAATAGCGAAAAAATTCTAAGGGGTAAATTAATTATTAATTAATTTTAATTCGATTTGATTTTTCATTATACAATTTTTGCTAAAAATTAAATGTTGTTCAAATATTCTGAAACTTCGTGAAATTTCAACACCAGAATAATAAAGACACGAAAAATAGCGAGAAAATTCTAAGGCCTAAATTGCCTTCAATATTTAATTAATTTTATTTCGATTTGATTTTTCATTTATACAATTTTTGATAAAAATTAAATGTTGTTCAAATATTCTGAAACATTGTGAAAATTTTAATACCAGTATGGTAATGACACGAAAAATAGCGAGAAAATTCTAAGGCCTAAATTGCCTTCAAGATTTAATTACTTTTATTTCGATTTGATTTTTCATTTATACAATTTTTGATATTTATTTTTGATATTAAATTAAATGTTGTTCAAATATTCTGAAACTTCGTAAAAATCTTAATACCGGAATAATAAAAACAGGAAAAATAGCGAGAAAATTCTAAGGCCTAAATTGCCTTCAATATTTAAATAATTTGATTTCAATTCGATTTTTCATTTACAATTTTTGATAAAAATTAAATGTTGTTCAAATATTCTGAAACTACGTGAAAATTTCAATACCAGAATAATAAAGACAGCAAAAGTAGCGAGAAAATTCTAGGGCATAAATTGCCTTCAATATTTTGATGATTTCATTTCGATTCGATTTTTCATTTACAATTTTTGATAAAAATTAAATGTTGTTCAAATATTCTGAAACTTCTTGCAAATATCAATAGAATTATAATAAAGATACTAAAAATAGCGAAAAAATTGTAAGGGTTAAATTGCCTTCAATATTTATAATTAAATTTCGGTGCGATTTTTCATTTAAAATTTTTAATAAAACTTAAATTTTGTTCAAATATTCTGAAACTTTGTGAAATTGCAATTACAATAAACACAGGAAAAATAGTAAAAAAATTCGAATGCCTAAATTGCCTTTGATGTTAAGTGTTTTTGTTTTCTTTGCGAATTTTTCTTTAGATTTTTTGACGAAAATTAATGAAAATCCTGTAATAAAAACAATAGAAATATGGAAAAAGTCTACGCCCTAAAGTGCATTTGATTTTAGTATTTTTTTATTTCTATGCTAGATTTATTCTTTGAAACTTTTTAATAAAAATTAAATTTTTACTTTAGTTAAATTAACTTTAACTAATGCAAAAACTAGTGCTGTTATAATAAATCCAAATATAGGATCAAAATTACCTTTAATTTCAGGTTTTTTTGATTTCTGTGCTTTATTTGAAATTATAGGTATTTAAAAATTAAATTTTGTATAAATATCTAGAACAGTGATTCTCAACCTTTTTTTTGTTGCGGCACACTTTTAACGATTTCAAAATTTGGCGGCACACAAAGAAAAAGAAAAGTTTAAAAATTATTTACTTACCTATAACACACTGCTTAAAATAGTTTATGATAATAATTTTAAATGTGCGAAATAAAATAATTTTAAATCATATTATTTAATAATATTAACATAATTAAATATCTAAAATTTCGCGGCACACTTTTAGAATTTCCGCGGCACACAAAAGTGCCGCGGCACAGTGGTTGAGAATCACTGATCTAGAACTACAATACTAATAAAACAATAAAAAAGACAAGTAATCTATCGAAAAAATCTAAACCGTAAACTGCCTTTGATTTTATGTGTTTTTAATTTTTGTACGAGCTTTTAGTTAATTTTTTGATAAAAAATTAACTTTGCTCAAATAATCTAGAACTTCGCTAAAGTACAAAGGCCGAAATAATAAGAAAAAAAATTTAAAACCCAATATTGTCGTAGATTTAAGGCTAATTTGATATTACCAGAGTTTTTTCCATAAAAATGGAATCTCATTCAAATATTCTGTTGTTGTTGCTTACCTCACTAATGGGGAATTAATAGGCTACAGTTACTCGGTCTCACTCCAAAAGAATTTCTAACAAATCTCTATCCTACATCCAAAATTTTATTTTATTTTAGAAAGAGAAAATAAACTTTCCGTGAATTATTAATTTAGGGAAACTAGAAGCCAATTTTTACCCAAAAAAAAATTGTTAAATGAATCTCAAAACATGTGTTCAGTTTATCGTTAACTAAATACTGTTAAATGCTGTGTAAACAATGTGTATGGATTTCAGCTTACCTGAATTTCCTCCTTGCTGCTCTACTTTCATTAAGATTTCAACCAAAAGTGGATGATTTTGCATTTAGCGGCTAAATTAAAATAAAATCTCGTTTGTATGGTAATATTCTTGTATTTCGCAGAGGGTTAACCTTTCCTCTGGAATTTTTAAATTACTCGGCATTTATGGAGATACCACAGATAACCGTTTTCGTTGTATATTCTAACATTTCTTGTAAAATAGTTGTAACAATAATAAATTATTATTTTATGGCATAAGTTTCTCAATATTTTTTAACGAGTCGCAGTTTACAACAAAAAATTTATTCGGCTCAATTTCGGCAATAAAAGTTGATATTTGTTTCCGGCAAAACTTTTGAAAAAAAATTAGAAAACCACATTGTGCTAAACCATAAATAATTTAGTATATTTAGCAGTCACTTCACAGCCGCCTTGTAGCAAATGCATATTTTACAAAAGTTCTGTAACTTGCATTTCAATCTGTTTGGCTACCAGCCAAATTGCAAACCTTTTAATTTATTTCACTTTTAAATCCCTTTACAATGCCAAAATAAAATTTTATAATATAAAAATTAGCATAATTAAATGCAAACGTAATAAATTAAATAATTAAGTTAATCAAATTTTCACGTTACTTATTCAAGAGAGATCTAAATATTAGGGTGGTACTGTACTGAAAAATAATTTACTGTTACTAAATAAATTCTCTAAATAATTTGCATAACCCAAATTTAATGTTAATTCGGAAGCCAAAATTTTATTCAATTTGAATTTTTAGTATTTTGGTTTTTTTTATTGTTATATAAATGGTAAAAATTTACTGTTTCGCGATTTTTGAGCTAGCTAAAAAGTCGACTATATAAATTTGGAAGTTTACTTGACATAGTAAAGGATTCAGCTATAACCAACAGACAAAGCAGTGGAACTTTTTTATTTCTCTTTTAAAATAAAATTTACTGGCTAAGAAAATACGCAGGTCGTCGTTTGATTCGAAACAAAAAGAAACAAATATAAATTCAAACAATGCGGCTTATTTAAAAAACGCGAGGTGATCAAACTCTTTGTATAATGGAAATAGAAGGTTCAAATTTTTTTCCTAAACTGAAGAAATAATAAAACGAGGCGTAAACAAACTTAAAATTATTGTAATAACATTTTATAAGTAGGTAATAATGAATTAAAATGAATAACCAAGAAAAACATTCAAAATAAAATATTTAAAATTTCTTATATTAAACAGTTAAAACTAAAAGAAAAACATCGCAGAAAAATTGACAAAGAGATTTTCATTACTCAACCAATCAATTTTCTCCCAATTGAGCTTCTTAGGAAGTTACTTTATCTACAAAAACTTGTTAATCAACAATTCTAATCTAATACCCATAAAATTTTTCGTAACTGTTCTTGTAAATGAAATTCTTGCAGAAAACTTTGATCAAACTTGTATAATGTAAAGGAAATTGGAAAAATTATTTTATTATTTATTTCTTATCGGAAAACTTTAATTCCAGACAACATAATAATAAATAATAAAAAACTCAATTTAAAAATGTGTCGCGAGTTATTTTTTAATTAAACTTTCGTCTCTTTGCAGTCGCTGTTTTTCTTTATCTTTAGTAATTATTTTTGGGGATTGTAAAAGATTTTAAAATTTATTAGTTTATAGTCAAAGTAATGAATTTTCTTTTGGAACAGCATGGGTTATAAAGTCTTGAGTGAACGAACTTTGTGTTTTATACGGTGATAACGCAAAAATATAAATCAAATAAAAAATCCTCAGTCCACATTTTCTTATGCCTATAGAAAAGCAAAATAAACCATTTCGTATAAAATTGGCTGGCGTCGTCGGTGCGATCTAAATCGTTTATAGAAAATGCGCTGAATAAAAGAATACATCAACTATCAACAGTACAGGTAGTTTGGTGCAGTCAGTGGTTAGAGAATGGAACGGGCTCTTGGTCTTTACTCAAAAAACTGCAAAGGCGATTGCAAATTATAAATTTAAAAAAAGATTAACTAGACACTAAAATATTTTGTGGTGATATCGTAGGAATTCCAATCAGAATTGTTCAAAAAAGTATGACTTTACTGATGATCAACTGATTTCATGGCTATTCCGAATCTTCAGGTGCATATAACAAAAAAATAAGTACCACACCTAATTTTATTGATTGTTAAATTAAATAATTTTATGTATGCCTTTGTGGTGGAGAAATGTTTTATCCAAGTTTGTTCAAATTTACATCTTGCAAAAGATATGACAATACTCGTATCTTGAATTGTAAAATATGTTAATTGAAACTGTTGAGTTACAACTTCTTAGTTGTAATTCATAAGTCGTATTTATCTTAATAATAATGTAAATAAACTTAGTAAGTTGCGAAGGCTCAAAGTTGGCATTATTGTATACCCAAGTCATTAGAGTAAAGAAATAATGGCATAAATTTAGTTGCAAATTCAAATTAAATCATTTCAATTTTAAATATCTTTTGTGATTCGAAAATTAAACCGCGTACTTAACACGGAACAATATATTCAAATTATTAAATTTACAATGTTAGTTAGACAAATTGAGAATAATTAAATTTAACAAAAACTTTATTATGATTAGGCGAACGATGTAGTTGAACGGTTTCGAATATAACAGGCTTTATGAGTTTGGGTTATTTTGCACCTGTTGTAATTAGGGATCTCGCACTGATACAATTTCAATAAAAATTAATTAAACATGCAATAAAGCCGTATTTAAACTTTTCTCGTGAACGCTAATTAATCAAATTGGTTAAGTTTTAACATTGTAGCAATTTAGTATTTGCATACGTACGCTTTCCGCTATATCAAGGTTGAAAGGCTTCGATTGTGTTTATTTTCGACATTGGAACCAATCATCTCTAAGCTAACTGAAAATTATACAAAATTTTTTAGTCCATTCAGTTTAAAGTAAGAATTAAGCAGAATTAACCATGTATAAGCAAGCAACTGCAAGATTAAATTAAATGTTGCGCTAGCGACACCTGTCAGAATAAGTACAAGCCTGGTTTTGGTAACAAATTTATAAATATTTAAACCTTTATAAATATTTTCTTGTAAATATGATCATGAAATAGAAATTGGTAACTTGGTAACTTGGTAACCCCGCCCCTCTCTCAGTGAAGATAAGCATAACGAATAAGCAACGATAGTCGTCCAAACCCTAGTCTCACATGATAATTATCAAGTAATCGTGTTATTTAAAAGAGAACTATATGGCATATGACGTTATAATTCGCAAGGAATACGAAATGGAAAGGTGTGCAATGCTTCCCACATAGCAAAGTTTGTTTGAAACAAGCTGGAATATAACTTGACATGACAGCGTGGCAGCTTACATCCAGCTTGGCACGGTAAGCTGTGAAGCTTATATCCAGCTAGAATCACGCTTCCTACTTTACACGAAACAAGCTTAAATTAAGCAAACTTGAATTAAGCTTAATTAAGCTTAAAACAAACTTGTACCAAGCTTGCTTCGTCAAGTAATTGCGACATGCTTGAATTCTAAGCGTAGAGTAAGCTTGTTCTAAGCTAGCCACGTTAAGCTGGATAAGCAAGCAAAAATCGAATCAAAATACAGCTGGACGTAAGCTTACGTGTTATCTGGGTTAGATAGGTAGATTCAAAGATAAAATTATCGTGGGTAATAAGAACACAAAAATAACTACCTAAAAATTACAAAATGATGCTCCTCCTTCAAGCATAGTAGATTTCGTCTAACCGCAAAATGTTGATACATTTTTAAAAATTGAACGCTTTGCTGGGAAAAAAAGCAAAACCATTTTCGGTGTTCTAGATTTATGAATATTTTCTGACTTATCGCCATGCCATCGGAAGCAATAGCATGTCGTCTTGTTTGCTACGAAAGTAATAATAGTTTTATGCACTTCATACACTGCAAGAATATATCCACATAAAATTTATGAGCTACTAAACTGTCGACAATTTATAAAATGATTCCTTCAAGTTTATGAATGCGTTAAAAGAAATAAACCCATAGTAAAATTTCAGAATTTTAATAACAAAGTTATTGAATTTATTTTCAAATTGTCCTACTCGAAATTATTTTTGAGGGATTTTTCCTACTAAAAATATTATTAGCTACAACTCTTAGTTATAGCTTGCTCAATAGAAGTAGTGGAAAAATCTATTAAACTTGCTATTTCAAATTTTCTTCAAAACGTTTTTCAACTGCTCTTACACTATGAAATCAATTTTTCTATTTTTATGTTGCTTAATAGCCGGTATTATGAAGCTATGGTTAATATATCTCTAGTTTAAATATTTAATAAACTTGTTGTGGTGTAAGATGTGCTTTGAAATTAACTTGTCATTTAATTTCCAAACCCCATCTTTCATCTGTTGAACTGTCAAAGTTCGTGTAAATTATAAACAGTCCAACAGATGGGGTTTGGAAATTAAATGTCAAGTTAATTTCAAAGCACAGCTTACACCACAACAAGTTTATTAAATATTTAAAATAGAGACAAATTTATCGGGGCTTTTGTTGAGACTACATTTTTAACTAGAATGGGTATAGTTTCTGGGGGGGGGGGGAAGCGGTCCTAGAATTAAATCTTGAACATAAATTATTGTCATGTTAATTTGGTACATAATGAAAAGAAATTAACAATTTGAGTTAGTAATAATAATTTTGAAAGGTAAATTGAATATTATGGTGAGTTTGCGTGGCAAGAAGCAAACTATTAACTTCTTTGGTCAATGGAGCTGACACATATAACCGTTAACGTGAAATAGGTTTCTTCTTTTCGTGGCTTTCCTGCCAATGACATTTGTCTAGGTTAACCTCCGTTTTATTGTAATTCTTTCTATTTACTGCCAAATTCGATATATTTTTTTATTTGTAATTTTATATGCTTTTTATAGTAATTGATGGTGGTATGTCAAGATTAAAACTTAATGATTAACCCGAAGTAAAAAATTTAATCCCCGAATAATACCAGCATCACGAACCCTCTTGACCTAATTGAAGGGTCGGTTTCTAATAAAAATCACACAAATATGCCAGTAAAATCAAAATTAAATTTGAAAGCGTTGCGTTTCTTGTTACAAATTGATACTTGAATTTTTTTCCTTCTCTTATTTATACCTTGACTTCCTGTCAACTGGTTAGCCAACCAATTCTTTAACCTTCCCTTAGAAACGAGATAAAAAAAAATTTAAGGCTGAGATTCAAACTGACGATCAGGTTCTAGTCGCCCATTAATTTGAAAAGCAACGAATTTATTATATGTAAGTAAATTTTACATGAAACATATTAAAGATAAACAAGATAAGCCTGACGTTTTTACGACAAAATGTAATCGAAGTTTCTTTTGAGGGTTTTACAGCATACAAAAGTTGATTTGTAATACGAACTGTTAACATACACACACACGCACGCATCAAATAAGGGTAGCGAGATCGCTTAGTGCCATTTTATATACTCGATTTTATTGCCCTAGCGCATCCATTCTCCAAGATTTAAATCAGCTTGCCTAAATCGGTTTGATAAGCTAAACTTTATTTTGTTAAATTTTAAAGTAAGCGAAAAACTTAAACTGGAACATCAAAGACAAACATTTCGGTTTCAATCCAATGAGGATCGAGGCTGTCAAAAATGACGTGAGTGTTAGGGTGGGTTGTACCAACGTCGGTTAAACCTCGTTCAACTTTGAACTTAGTTCAACAATACAGTTAGAAACCCCGTATTTAGCTATGTTGATTGGTTGAACCGTTATTGAACCGAGTTCAAAGTTGAACGAGGTTTAACCGACGTTGGTACAACCCACCCTAAGTGTGGTTATGTTTGCGTAATGAGCTGTGATTTCTGCTTGAGCTGTCATGTGATGGAAAGACTTTTTGAGACGGTTAAAACAAGAGAAAGTTGTAAAATAGACTCGGCCTGTTTACTTAAAACAAAAACTGTCGGTGTTTGTTAATGAAATGTTATGTTGATGTAGTTGTACCTGACGGATTCTTAATTAAGTGGATTTAAAAAAAAGTTCTTTTGTATAAATATTAAAGTTTAAGAGAATTCAATTTAATATTCTCTAGTTTTTGTTTTTGTACACTTGATATTCTATTTCGTTAGTAAAAGTTTACAGTTTACCTTTAGTGGTATTAGTTAATAACCTTGAGGCTTCAATTTTCAGTGAAATTCCCGTAAGACTTAGTTTAAAAGCTAATTAATAATTCTATTAGTAATTTTCATAAAGCTTAACTTTCCATTTCACAGGTAAGCTATGTAGAAATGTGTTAAGGCCCTTTGATTACTTTCCCTTGAAATAGTTTTGTGGCAAAACGCAACTAGGTTAAGCTCAGTGGTTCCTTAAATCACATGAGATCTCTTGTGCATTTATTCACGATCTTGTGCTATCGGATTCAAACAAAACTACTTATTTTTTATTAAACAAATGAATGAATGAGTTTATTTAAAGTTTTCTGTATCAACTAAAATAACAAACAAAAGTGCCAAGACAGTAATAATTCACAATACGAATAATTGACTTTTTGCAACTCACTAACTGTAGAGCTGTGGTCTTGATAAATGATCCCGGCTATAAAGTTTACCGGGAACTTAAAACGTCATTTGTTTCGAAGGAGACCGACTACCCCAGTCGTCCGATCTAAGGGCTTGGGAAGTCAAGGCCGGCGAAACACGACAATATATTACTCTGCTGCGTCTGACCTGCATTCACTGTGTTTTACTACTCAGTTAATGCCCAATAATGCTTATTTAAAATATTACAAAACAAATTTAAAAAATAACAACACCAAGACGAGTCTAAAAAGAAAACTTTTATAATTTTCTTTCTTATGCAATGCTCATATTAGGATCCAAACTTTAGATCGTATTTTATTTTTAATAGTTTTGAATGCAATATAAGGAAACCTTTGTAGTCAGTTTCCTGAACTTTGATGAACAATTGTGCTACTGGAACTTAATTCATGTGGTCAGTATAATAACCTACTTTAATGTGAAACCTTACAAAATGAAGTTATTACTTTGGGAACTGTCGGAAACTTTGATACAAAGTTTGAAACCCAACAATAACGTAAACTATTTAAAAAACAATTATCAAGTTATTAGGTGAAAATTTTAACTAACCAATAAAAATTCTTGAATTTTAACCGTAACTTTTAAGCTTAACTACCTGGATAATTAAAATTCGATAATAAAGCCAGGTTTTTGTGATTCAAAATTGAGTGAGTCAGATTCGTGTAGATAATAAACCAACTTTTATTATATATGAAAAGCTTTAAATTTTAAGATTTGACGTGCCAGATGATATCGACATCTACTAATGTGATCAGTTCTGCGATTCAAACTCTCAAGAGACCGATATTTGACTTTTATGTGTGTATGACAACGCTTAACGTGATATTGAGTAAAATTCTATTGGTTTTTGAAAATGTATTTTTAAAGAACTATAGGGTATTGATAAAACAAGAACAACATTTGGAAGCTTGAATGTTTTAAGTGCCAATAACATTTCGATTTTGTGTTGTGCAACAGATAAAACGTAAATAGGAATTTACTTATTTATTTCAATCAGAATTTAAAGTTCTATGTTAACAGGTTCCTTTTCATTCAAAATAACAAAATCAAAAAATTTAACTGCAAAGTAGCCAATTACGTATGTAGGTATGAGTCATCCAGTAATTTAAAGTGCTGCTACAGTTGCGATTTTTTTTATTTAGAATAAAATTGAATTTGTCCCAAGTCTCGGATACTTTATTCATTCATCTTCACGTCCAAACTACAACTACAAATAAGTAAATAATTTTTTCGAACTTAGTAGTCCCATCAGGCAAAAATTACCCAAAAAAACATTAAGCATAATTTAAAGTCATAAAAGAATTATTTAGTAATTGTCGTTCGTCGTCTAAAATTTAAATAGTTTAAAAGTCTCGTAGTAATTAAATGAATGTTTAAGCGATTAATTAATCACAAGCAGGGGGAATTTAAGTTCAAACTTAAAATGATGGTTGATTGCGCGACACGATAACAATTAATAATCAGTCAAACTTTTTCTTTTAATTCTCATGCGCATCAGGGATCCTAAACTTGTCGATAAATAAGTTCGGTTACCTAACAAATTCGAATTGTTTTTACAGATGATTTTCTTTACTTTATCCGACTTAAAATGCATTTGGTGATCCGCACCAAGCTAAGCTTTCACTTATAAACCACTCCAAATTCGTTTTCTGGAATTTGATATGAAAAACAAATTATCGCATTCTTTTCGAACAAATCGATAAATTCATCCGCCCAGAAAGAGTGGAGATAGCAATACATAATGGCGCCCAACGTGGGGCATGCATGAATTCGCCTGGGAAAGGTGCAATATGAATAACGTCTGGGTGAATTCGATGGAATTATTTTTTATTACTATAATTTTTTTAGCGAGGCCGCAGCTTGGAACAACTATGGCTTTCACATAATCATCGCATTCCCCATGAACGATCACGGATAAGGAGGAGGAGAATGACAAGAATTCCCATCAATGATTGAATCTAGAAATCCATTATATAATTTTTTTTAGGATTTAATCGGAAAATTTGCTGGGTACATTTAAAAATTGTCTATTTTAACCCCATGAGTCTGGTAATTCCATATTTTGGTCGTCCTGACCGGGGGGTTTGGAGGTATGGAATACCCTCCAAATTAATACTCCTTCTGTACACTTAAAATCTGACTGGTATATGAAAAATAAATCTCACGCATTAGTGACTATCTCAATAGCTCAGGGCCGGTTGTACCAACCTCGGTTAAACCTCGTTCATCATGTCGATTGGATGAACTGGTACAACCCATCCTCATTCATCAAAAAATCTGGGTTGGTTTAAATTACTATACAAAGCATTACCATCATAAAAATACAGATGGTAGTAATCTTCCCGAGAAAACAAAGGATAAATGAGGCCAGATGCCTCCTGAACCAGCTTGCACATGTTATTATAAGTTGAAAAGTTCTGATTCACTTTGAAATATAAGGATAGATGTACGGACAGATGAACACTGATCAAGGTCATAACTCATAAGAATTCTTGCTATACTACATAATATGGAAGGCTAAAATTAAAATTGTTTTTATAGTAACCTTCTAGGCTCCTAACACTGAGGGGTATTCCATACCCCCCAGACCCCCCGGTCATGACATCATGACATGATATTATGTTGTTGATCCATAAGACCGGAGGGTTTGGGGCAGGGTTGATAAAAATCATGATTTTTATTTAAAAAATCAAGATTTTCTTGATTTTTTTGATTTTTTTCAAGACTTCTTGAAATAAAAATAACAAAAATGCATGGAATTATGACTTAAAAATATCTCTGTAGTGTTTAGTGTACATATTACATTACTCTTGGTAAAAAAATTTAAGTTTTTGGGCCGTACTATGGACCTAAACTATGAAAGACATATTATTATGCGAAAGAAATTAAAGAAATTTAACTGCTTCAATGGGCCAATAATAGCATGTTTTTTTAGCATGAAATTTTACAAGTTTATAGCTGTGCCAGCAATTACAAATGGAAGCGAGATCTGGACACTCACAAAGAAAATTGAGAGCAGGCTCCAACATGCAGAAAGGAAGTTTTTGAGATCAATTTTGGAAATCACACGACTAGATAGGCAGAAACACTGATATTAGAGCCACTCTAAACATTTTTTATTTGGGTGTAAAAATAATCCAATATAGGAATGAATGGTAAAGTCAGATTTAAACTAAAATCTATTTTTTTAAATAATTCATCATTTAGAAAACGAAATGTGTGAAGACCCAAAAAGTGATGGATGGATCAGGGGGTGACGTAACGAGCCAAAGCCTAAAACGTGAAGAAGAAGTTAATTTAAAGCTCAAAATAATGTCTGGAAGAAAACAGGATGCCATTTTTGGCAACATTTTATTTAAAAAAAGCAGCGGATGAAAAACGGATTTTTGTGCAGAGTAGAAACTGTAGCAAGGAAATTCAAGGATTTGCTGTGCGATTTAATTGTTTTCTTTTGTTTATTTTAGAATAAAGTGTTACATTTTGTCCTTTGGGTCTATTTTTGAATCTAAATCATCATTTAAATCGTTTGATTTAAATCAACCAAATCCTGGTTTGGGGGGAATGAGTAGCCTCAAGCATACACAGAGTTTGGGTTTGCTAAGAAGACGTAAACCAATAATTAGCACCCATTCGCGAGTTTGATTGCAAACGTTACAAACTGCATCACCTCTTAAATCTGGGAAGTATGGACGACTTTTCAAGAATAAAATTTGCTTTATTGCCAATTTTTAAATGTCGACTTGAGCTTCTTCACAGCTGGGTTACCCCAAATTCCCGATTTTCCCTAAAACACGGTACAGTAGCCTTAGCACTGTACTTAGCACCCGAGGATACTTAAAATATAGGAAAAAATATAACCCATCTCCATGAACATTGACTGGATTCGCTCTTAGGCGTTCATTCATTTTTACTACATATATTTTTATGAAAATCCTGTTCGGCCTTCGACTTCAGGGGTGAAGTTATAATATAATTATGGGTGAATGTCACAGTTGTTCGAATCATAAAGGAATTAAAAAATGTTGAAAAAAATTTGAAAAAAAAATGGGAAGAGAGTAAAACAAACTCAATATTGAAATTTTTTTGGCGTTTTTATTGCCCCATTAATGGTCTTAAAATTCAGTCAATAAAACTAAATAATATTTTTATGGTATTTACTGCCTATATTATTTCGATCGTACGTGACTTTTTGCGTTACTAACAGATAGACTAAACCTTTTAGTAATGATAACCCTCTCTTTCCGATAAGATTTAAATTTAAAATGTCATCATCATCTTCATGCTTTAGACATTTTCCCATTGCGTCACTCCTGGTCTGCCCATCTCTTTCTGATGGGTCGTCCCACATTTATGTAAATTATTTAAATTTTTAATAAATCAAAAGTAAACCGAAAAAGCCCAATATTAGTTTCTATTAAAAAAGCATCCAGGAGCTATGTAAAAGTTTTTGGGGGAAGGGAATCTCGACAATCTTAAGAATCTTTAAACAGGGTAGGGGTCGGTGGGGTTCCAAAGGTTTAAGTTTTTTTATGTATTACAATTATTTCGAAAGTTTATCAACCCTTTTTAGTGTCCCAAGTAAATTTATCTGACAAATAAATTTCAGGGGTCCTAAAAGGTCCTTTTAAAAGGCTTATTTAGGGCCTTTAAATTTTACTTGTCAAATAAATTTACTTTGGACACTAACTAGAGATTGATAAACTGGGCCTTAAGTAATTAAATTAGTTTTTTGAAAAATGAGTCTCCAAAATTTTATGGGTCAGGGTCGAAAATAGTTTAAAGCAAAATCAACAAATAATAGGAAGGTTTCAAAAATCTTATAATGTCGGAAACTACAAAAGTTTGTATATGTTACATCAGGGGTGGCCAACCAGCGGCCCGCTTTGCATATTTTTGCGGCCCGCGAGATTCATCAGTCATCATACTTTTACAAAATAATTTTATAATATAATATATAAAAATAATATAATTATATTTTATAATGAAATATTCATTAATCATTAAGTTTCAAATGCCCCTCAAAATTCAAATTAGCCCCCTTAATTACCCAAAAATTATTAGTTTTGTATGGCAATATTATGAAGAATCGATTAACTTAATATTCGCAACCCTTACCTTTTTATTAAACACCGAATTTCCACAGAAATTTTATTTTTGAGTTTTTTGGAAAAAGAAACTTGAATTCATTACCAAACGATGAGGGTAGCTTCGAATTACAGGTTTTCCAGGAGCTTATTCAAAGCTTATACTTCATCAAAGTACTAATTCGAATATAATACAGACAGGAAAAATAATGAAAAAATTCAAAGGCCTTAGATTTAAAGTAATTTTAATTTTGTGATTTTCGATTTAAATTTTTTGAGAAATATTAAATTTTGTTCAAATATTCTGAAACTGTATCAAAATACTAATTCTAATATAATAAAGACAGGAAAAATAACGAAAAAAATCTAAGGCCTAAATTGACTTCGATTTAAAGCAATTTTGATTTCAGTGCGATTTTTGATTTACTTTTGAGAAAAATTAACTTTGTTCAAATATTCTGGAACTTCATCAAAGTACTAATTCGAATATAATAAAGACAGGAAAAATAATGAAAAAATTCCATAGCCTTAGATTTAAAGAAATTTTGATTTTAGTGCGATTTTCTATTTAAATTTTTTGAGAAATATTAAATTTTGTTCAAATATTCTGGAACTGTATCAAAACACTAATTCTAATATAATAGAGACAGGAAAAACAGCGAAAAAAATCTAAGACCTAAATTGACTTAGATTTAAAGCAATTTTGATTTCAGTGAGATTTTTGATTTATTTTTGAAAAAAATTAACTTTGTTCAAATATTCTGGAACTTCATCAAAGTACTAATTCGAATATAATAAAGACAGGAAAAATAATGAAAAAATTCTAAAGCCTTAGATTTAAAGAAATTTTGATTTTAGTGCGATTTTCTATTTAAATTTTTTGAGAAATATTAAATTTTGTTCAAATATTCTGTAACTGTATCAAAATACTAATTCTAATATAATAAAGACAGGAAAAATAACGAAAAAAATCTAAAGCCTAAATTGACTTAGATTTAAAGCAATTTTGATTTCGGTGCAATTTTTGATTTATTTTTAAGAAAAATTAACTTTGTTCAAATATTCTGGAACTTCATCACAGTACTAATTCGAATATAATAAAGACAGGAAAAATAATGAAAAAATTCTAAATTTAAAGAAATTTTGATTTTAGTGCGATTTTCTATTTAAATTTTTTGAGAAATATTAAATTTTGTTCAAATATTCTGGAACCGTATCAAAATACTAATTCTAATATAATAAAGACAGGAAAAATAACGAAAAAAATCTAAGACCTAAATTGACTTAGATTTAAAGTAATTTTAATTTTAGTGTGATTTTCGATTTAAATTTTTTGAGAAATATTAAATTTTGTTCAAATATTCTGGAACTGTATCAAAATACTAATTCTAATATAATAAAGACAGGAAAAATAACGAAAAAAATCTAAGGCCTAAATTGACTTCGATTTAAAGCAATTTTGATTTCAGTGTGATTTTTGATTTATATTGAGAAAAATTAACTTTGTTCAAATATTCTGGAACTTCATCAAAGTACTAATTCTAATATAATAAAGACAGGAAAAATAATGAAAAAATTCTAAAGCGTTAGATTTAAAGTAATTTTGATTTTAGTGCGATTTTCTATTTAAAGTTTTTGACAAATATTAAATTTTGTTCAAATATTCGGGAACTGTATCAAAATACTAATTCTAATATAACAAAGACAGGAAAAATAACGAAAAAAATCTAAGACCTAAATTGACGTCGATTTAAAGCAATTTTGATTTCATTGCGATTTTTGATTTAAAGTTTTTGAGAAAAATTAACTTTGTTCAAATATTCTGGAACTTCATCAAAGTACTAATTCGAATATAATAAAGACAGGAAAAATAATGAAAAAATTCTAAAGCCTTAGATTTAAAGAAATTTTGATTTTAGTGTGATTTTCGATTTAAATTTTTTGAGAAATATTAAATTTTGTCCAAATATTCTGGAACTGTATCAAAATACTAATTCTAATATAATAAAGACAGGAAAAATAACGAAAAAAATCTAAGGCCTAAATTGACTTCGATTTAAAGCAATTTTGATTTCAGTGCGATTTTTGATTTATTTTTGAGAAAAATTAACTTTGTTCAAATATTCTGGAACTTCATCAAAGTACTAATTCGAATATAATAAAGACAGGAAAAATAATGAAAAAATTCTAAAGCCTTAGATTTAAAGAAATTTTGATTTTAGTGTGATTTTCGATTTAAATTTTTTGAGAAATATTAAATTTTGTTCAAATATTCTGGAACTGTATCAAAATACTAATTCTAATATAATAAGGACAGGAAAAATAACGAAAAAAATCTAAGGCCTAAATTGACTTGGATTTAAAGCAATTTTGATTTCAGTGCGATTTTTGATTTATTTTTGAGAAAAATTAACTTTGTTCAAATATTCTGGAACTTCATCAAAGTACTAATTCGAATATAATAAAGACAGGAAAAATAATGAAAAAATTCCATAGCCTTAGATTTAAAGAAATCTTGATTTTAATGCGATTTTCTATTTAAATCTTTTGAGAAGTATTAAATTTTGTTCAAATATTCTGGAACTGTATCAAAACAGTAATTCTAATATAATAAAGACAGGAAAAACAACGAAAAAAATCTAAGACCTAAATTGACTTAGATTTAAAGCAATTTTGATTTCAGTGAGATTTTTGATTTATTCTTGAAAAAAATTAACTTTGTTCAAATATTCTGGAACTTCATCAAAGTCCTAATTCGAATATAATAAAGACAGGAAAAATAATGAAAAAATTCCAAAGCCTTAGATTTAAAGAAATTTTGATTTTAGTGCGATTTTCTATTTAAATTTTTTGAGAAATATTAAATTTTGTTCAAATATTCTGGAACTGTATCAAAATACTAATTCTAATATAATAAAGACAGGAAAAATAACGAAAAAAATCTAAGGCCTAAATTGACTTAGATTTAAAGCAATTTTGATTTCGGTGCAATTTTTGATTTATTTTTAAGAAAAATTAACTTTGTTCAAATATTCTGGAACTTCATCACAGTACTAATTCGAATATAATAAAGACAGGAAAAATAATGAAAAAATTCTAAAGCCTTAGATTTAAAGAAATTTTGATTTTAGTGTGATTTTCGATTTAAATTTTTTGAGAAATATTAAATTTTGTCCAAATATTCTGGAACTGTATCAAAATACTAATTCTAATATAATAAAGACAGGAAAAATAACGAAAAAAATCTAAGGCCTAAATTGACTTGGATTTAAAGCAATTTTGATTTCAGTGCGATTTTTGATTTATTTTTGAGAAAAATTAACTTTGTTCAAATATTCTGGAACTTCATCAAAGTACTAATTCGAATATAATAAAGACAGGAAAAATAATGAAAAAATTCCATAGCCTTAGATTTAAAGAAATCTTGATTTTAATGCGATTTTCTATTTAAATCTTTTGAGAAGTATTAAATTTTGTTCAAATATTCTGGAACTGTATCAAAACAGTAATTCTAATATAATAAAGACAGGAAAAACAACGAAAAAAATCTAAGACCTAAATTGACTTAGATTTAAAGCAATTTTGATTTCAGTGAGATTTTTGATTTATTCTTGAAAAAAATTAACTTTGTTCAAATATTCTGGAACTTCATCAAAGTCCTAATTCGAATATAATAAAGACAGGAAAAATAATGAAAAAATTCCAAAGCCTTAGATTTAAAGAAATTTTGATTTTAGTGCGATTTTCTATTTAAATTTTTTGAGAAATATTAAATTTTGTTCAAATATTCTGGAACTGTATCAAAATACTAATTCTAATATAATAAAGACAGGAAAAATAACGAAAAAAATCTAAGGCCTAAATTGACTTAGATTTAAAGCAATTTTGATTTCGGTGCAATTTTTTATTTATTTTTAAGAAAAATTAACTTTGTTCAAATATTCTGGAACTTCATCACAGTACTAATTCGAATATAATAAAGACAGGAAAAATAATGAAAAAATTCTAAAGCCTTAGATTTAAAGAAATTTTGATTTTAGTGTGATTTTCGATTTAAATTTTTTGAGAAATATTAAATTTTGTCCAAATATTCTGGAACTGTATCAAAATACTAATTCTAATATAATAAAGACAGGAAAAATAACGAAAAAAATCTAAGGCCTAAATTGACTTCGATTTAAAGCAATTTTGATTTCAGTGCGATTTTTGATTTATTTTTGAGAAAAATTAACTTTGTTCAAATATTCTGGAACTTCATCAAAGTACTAATTCGAATATAATAAAGACAGGAAAAATAATGAAAAAATTCTAAAGCCTTAGATTTAAAGAAATTTTGATTTTAGTGTGATTTTCGATTTAAATTTTTTGAGAAATATTAAATTTTGTTCAAATATTCTGGAACTGTATCAAAATACTAATTCTAATATAATAAAGACAGGAAAAATAATGAAAAAAATCTAAGGCCTAAATTGACTTCGATTTAAAGCAATTTTGATTTCAGTGCGATTTTTGATTTATTTTTGAGAAAAATTAACTTTGTTCAAATATTCTGGAACTTCATCAAAGTACTAATTCGAATATAATAAAGACAGGAAAAATAATGAAAAAATTCTAAAGCCTTAGATTTAAAGAAATTTTGATTTTAGTGTGATTTTCGATTTAAATTTTTTGAGAAATATTAAATTTTGTTCAAATATTCTGGAACTGTATCAAAATACTAATTCTAATATAATAAAGACAGGAAAAATAACGAAAAAAATCTAAGGCCTAAATTGACTTCGATTTAAAGCAATTTTGATTTCAGTGCGATTTTTGATTTATTTTTGAGAAAAATTAACTTTGTTCAAATATTCTGGAACTTCATCAAAGTACTAATTCGAATATAATAAAGACAGGAAAAATAATGAAAAAATTCCATAGCCTTAGATTTAAAGAAATCTTGATTTTAGTGCGATTTTCTATTTAAATCTTTTGAGAAATATTAAATTTTGTTCAAATTTTCTGGAACTGTATCAAAACAGTAATTCTAATATAATAAAGACAGGAAAAACAACGAAAAAAATCTAAGACCTATATTGACTTAGATTTAAAGCAATTTTGATTTCAGTGAGATTTTTGATTTATTTTTGAAAAAAATTAACTTTGTTCAAATATTCTGGAACTTCATCAAAGTCCTAATTCGAATATAATAAAGACAGGAAAAATAATGAAAAAATTCCAAAGCCTTAGATTTAAAGAAATTTTGATTTTAGTGCGATTTTCTATTTAAATTTTTTGAGAAATATTAAATTTTGTTCAAATATTCTGGAACTGTATCAAAATACTAATTCTAATATAATAAAGACAGGAAAAATAACGAAAAAAAACTAAGGCCTAAATTGACTTAGATTTAAAGCAATTTTGATTTCAGTGCGATTTTTGATTTATTTTTGAGAAAAATTAACTTTGTTCAAATATTCTGAAACTTCATCAAAGTACTAATTCCAATATAATAAATACAGGAAAAATAATGAAAAAATTCCAAAGCCTTAGATTTAAAGCAATTTTGATTTTAGTGCGATAAAAAACTTAAAAAACATTAAATTGAAATTTATTAAGATGTTTTGGAAAAAGTTTACTGCAATTAGAAACTTACGGTAGCATGTCAACTGCTCTGACCTTAAAGTAATTAATCGGTGGAACTCACTGACCCACTACCAGTCAGAAGCATGTAAAAAAAATTTAGGTTGGTAGTGCGAAAGAAATTAATCGAAAGTTTCAAATAGCATTACCGACAGAGAGATAAAGGCAGATCTTTCTAGGACACTTTTATGTTTATTGTAAAGCTGATGTTAACATCCTGACCTTGCCCCCCTCCCTTAGGCATATCCCATGACTCTCTGGGTCACTGGTCCTATAATACCATGACCTGATGATATAATCGATTTAAACTGGTTACAATTTAATGAATTTAATGATAGAACATGCATTATATTTGGCTGAATGACCGGGGAGTTTGGCCTATGGAATACCCTCCAAGCATAGACGTAGTTGACATCGTAGAAAATTCTATCTGCTACTCTATCTGTTACGATTGACCACCTTATTGACCTTATTGACCAAGTAATTTAAATGAACCTGGTTACAAAAATCAAATCTATAATCCAATTCGCAAACCCAAGGTGGTATAAAATTTATTGTAAGATGCAAACTCAGTGCTCTAGCATTATGTCGAGGGGGGGGGGTTAAAGTAGTCAAGGAGTCTTGAGTTCCCTTTCATCCCTCTTCTTAAATGCAGGGAATTTTTTGACTCTATCAAGGAAAGGTTGATTTGTCAAAATACGGCGAATGCTGCTGACACATTGTAAAGTGACATTACAAGTCATACAATAACTTAAATCTGACGAATGCGGTCAAAAGAATCATTGGAGGTTCGAATTTTCATGGTATCGAAAAAAATTAAAAAGTTACAACTAGAAAGTAATATAGTAAGACATTACAAAAGCTAAAAATACGATTGATTTTAATCATACAAACAGTAATTAAATCTGCAGAATTACATATGAACATCCTTAAAAAGATGAAATAATATCTGCAATGTCATTTTCAAATTTAACATACTAATTTGCAACCAAACGTAGGTTATCTGATTTTAAGTAGGAAATTAGGCCACTTGAAAATTCTAAATTAACTTTTTCAAGAAAAGCAAGTAATGTGAAACTTTAAAAATACTTTCTTGGAGAAAAGTTGGCCAAGTAGTTATAATTTTCTTAAAATCGCGAACTTAATTACTCTCTTGTATTTGATAATATTCACAAGGAAACTAAGCTGAAAAACGAAAGCGACGACAGAAACTTGAATAAAAATGCAACAGTTTTTCGCAAGAATTACTTTTCTGAGTTTCATGAAAATATTAGCATTACAAGTTAGATTAAATTTCCGCGTTAAACTACTTAGGGCGGGTTGTACCAACGTCGGTTAAACCTAGTTCAACTTTGAAATCAGTTCAAATTATCATCAACCAATCAACATGGTTAAAAACGTTAACGTTAAAGTTCAAAGTTGAACGAGGTTTAACCGGCGTTGGTACAACCCACCCTTAGGTGTACTGGGTATTTTACATAGATACTAAAATTATTACCGTTAGTTACCTATAATAATTAAATTTATACTATTGTCACTTGGTTGGCCTCCACAAATTTTATTAGTTATACTGCGCTTTCCCGAATAGATTTGATGTAACTAAATTAACAGTGAAGTTGAACACAAAGCGTACGACAAAATCGCAACCACGTCGCAAAAATTTAATAAGCTGCAATTCTATTCTAAAGCTACAGGTACTTGCGTTAGTTTTGTAATTAAATTTTAAGCACCGAACAGTTGGTTTTAGCAATTAATACGAAAACTGTTAAGCTTGTAGCTTGATTGTCTGTGCTTAGAGTTGCAGATTAAATATAACAGTTTTTATGGAAGCGAGCACAAAATACAACACTAATGGAAAAACGTCAAGGTTTTTTTCAAGAGCTTTTAAATTTTTTCTGCTATTTATTTCCTGTTCAAAATAATAACAAAACATCTAAAATATAAATACAAATGATTTTGTGTTTTTTGCTACTACAGTTTTAGGATTATGATACGTAACCCGAACATTACGCTAAGTTTGTCAACATGATCATCACGATCCTTATTAAGCATCCAAGTGGAACGCAGCCTAATACAATTTAAGTTTAAATTGAGCAGTAATTTGGTATCATTTCACATTCCAGTCGGTAATTCGGAATGAGAAAATAGAGAAAATGAATTTTTTTTCTTGGTTATTTAAATTTAACAGCTCGGTAAGTTGCACTTAGCAGGATAACTTAATTTAAATTTTCTAGCAAACGT
The DNA here is from genome assembly GCA_958510855.1 of Rhagonycha lutea. NCBI lineage: Eukaryota > Metazoa > Arthropoda > Insecta > Coleoptera > Cantharidae > Rhagonycha > Rhagonycha lutea. The sequence goes on from OY294038.1 coordinate 5,846,021, forward strand.
TCAGCAAAAATTACATTACTTGGATAGTTATCGTCAAAACATTCCGTTAATATACGGCGACGGACGTTATCACGATGAAAGGGGAAGCGTATAACCTAAACATGGACTATTTTCAAAATGAAAACAGCAAGCTTGAGTGGTGATCTGCAGAACTACGAGGTCATTAGGGTAGGAAGTTCATGAACGTGTCGCGATATCAACCCCTGCTTTAATAAAGAGAAAATAACAAATTGTTTTGTTGCTGAGTTGGCGTGAAATACTCCATCTAACTTCTGGAGAAGTTCATACATTTTTAAAAAAACTTGTAATAGACTTTTTTTCTTCTTCGAGTTGAAGAAACGATTCTCATGAAATAATGTGCTAAGAGTTCATTTTTTAAATTACTTTTAAGCATCGCCTTTTTACTAATTTGTATTCACATTATACAACTTTACCGCGGTCTTCAAGTTTTAAACTTGTTATGACCTACACTTTCATGTTCTTTTATATTTTAAATAATTAACGCTTTTATTTGAACTGAATATTTTAAAAAGTTCTAAATTCGTTACAAGGATTTTTAAAAAGCAGGAAGAATTATAAGTAAGCAATTGTCCACTTTAATTTAAAAAAGTTAAAATTTATGGAAGTTACTTATCGTTTTTTTCGCATCACCACATCAAGAGCAAGATAAACACGATTCGAAATAAATAAAGAAAACGGGAAGAAACAAATTGCCTAAGCAATTATTTAGTCATCAGGGTTCTAAGACAAATTTAAACCTGTTTGTTTCAAATCGATTGAAATTTTGCTTTTTATCTTATTTTCTTGTCGGATAGCTTAAAGCTGCCCTTCCTTTTAACACTGAAGGATCGTTTGGAATAGGGAACGTGCGAACGGATTTAAATTTTTGCTTAAAATATTTGTTACGCAAAATTCTTCATTACAAGATCGTCGGGGGTTCCAGATACAAGACTTCCAATTTATTTTACAGTTTTTAACTTTGAGAGCACAATTTAATATTAAAATTTTATTATACGTTTCTGCTTTGTATGTTAACCAAATAACATCAACAAAGTTTACATTACGAACAAGTCATAACAGGAAACTGAGTGCGCCACATATATATCATTTGAATTTTGCTTGTCATACATTGAGGTGGAATGTAATATGGGAAAACAAAGTTAACCTCGACTGAATCTCAATGAATATCGCACTATAATGAAACTAGAATTGGAAGATATCGTCAACGACTGGGTTTTTACAAATGTGGTCAGGTTAAATTATCACATTTCTATTCAAAACTCGGTTTACGAAAATACATGGGGTCGTTCAAACACCCTAAATTTTAGTTCTCTTGAAGAAGTTTCAGTGTAAACATCACAAATGAAATCATTAATGATTTGTTTTCGGAGCGATTTTTGATTTTTTTTTGGATAAAAAATAAATTTTGTTCAAATATTCTGCAAGTGCATGAAACTATTGATTACAACCTAGTAAAGCCAGGAAAAATAATGAAAAAATTCTAAACCAAAAGTTGTCTTTAATTTCCGATGATTTGTTTTCGGAGCCATTTTTGATTTAAATTTTTGGATAACAATAAAATTTGTTCAAATATTCTGCAACTGCATAAAACTATTGATTACAACCTAGTAAAGCCAGAGAAAATAATGAAAAAACTCTGAACCAAAAGTTGTCGTTAATTTCCGATCATTTGTTTTCGGTCGATTTTCGGAGCGATTTTTGATTTTTTTTTTTATAAATTATAAAGTTTGTTCAAATATCCTGCAACTGCATAAAACTATTGATTGCAACCTTGTAAAGCCAGGAAAAATAATGAAAAAATTCTAAACCAAAAGTTGTCGTTAATTTCTGATAATTTGTTTTCGGAGCGATTTTTGATTTTTTTTTTTTTGATAAAAAATAAGGATTGTTCAAATATTCTGCAACTGCATGTAACTATTGATTTCAACCTAGTAAAGCCAGGAAAAATAATGAAAAAATTCTCAACCAAAAGTTGTCTTTAATTTCCGATGATTTGTTTTCGGAGCGATTTTTGATTTTTTTTGGATAAAAAATAAAGTTTTTTCAAATATTCTGCAACTGCATGAAACTATTGATTTCAACCTAGTAAAGCCAGGAAAAATAATGAAAAAATTCTAAACCAAAAGTTGTCGTTAATTTCCGATGATTTGTTTTCGGAGCGATTTTTTTGATTTTTTTTTTTGATAAAAAATAAGGATTGTTCAAATATTCTGCAACTGCATGAAACTATTGATTTCAACCTAGTAAAGCCAGGAAAAATAATGAAAAAATTCTAAACCAAAAGTTGTCGTTAATTTCCGATGATTTGTTTTCGGAGCGATTTTTGATTTTTTTTTTTTTTTTGATAAAAAATAAAGTTTGTTCAAATATTCTGCAACTGCATGAAACTATTGATTTCAACCTAGTAAAGCCAGGAAAAATAATGACAAAATTCTAAACCAAAAGTTGTCGTTAATTTCCGATGATTTGTTTTCGGAGCTTTTTTTTTGATTTTTTTTTTTTTTTGATAAAAAATAAGGATTGTTCAAATATTCTGCAACTGCATGAAACTATTGATTTCAACCTAGTAAAGCCAGGAAAAATAATGAAAAAATTCTAAACCAAAAGTTGTCGTTAATTTCCGATGATTTGTTTTCGGAGCGATTTTTTTGATTTTTTTTTTTTTGATAAAAAATAAGGATTGTTCAAATATTCTGCAACTGCATGAAACTATTGATTTCAACCTAGTAAAGCCAGGAAAAATAATGAAAAAATTCTAAACCAAAAGTTGTCGTTAATTTCCGATGATTTGTTTTCGGAGCGATTTTTGATTTTTTTTTTTTTGGATAAAAAATAAAGTTTGTTCAAATATTCTGCAACTGCATGAAACTATTGATTTTAACCTAGTAAAGCAAGGAAAAATAATGAAAAAATTCTAAACCAAAAGTTGTCGTTAATTTCCGATGATTTGTTTTCGGAGCTTTTTTTTTGATTTTTTTTTTTTTTTGATAAAAAATAAGGATTGTTCAAATATTCTGCAACTGCATGAAACTATTGATTTCAACCTATTAAAGCCAGGAAAAATAATGAAAAAATTCTAAACCAAAAGTTGTCGTTAATTTCCGATGATTTGTTTTCGGAGCGATTTTTTTGATTTTTTTTTTTTTGATAAAAAATAAGGATTGTTCAAATATTCTGCAACTGCATGAAACTATTGATTACAACCTAGTAAAGCCAGGAAAAATAATGAAAAAATTCTAAACCAAAAGTTCTCGTTAATTTCCGATGATTTGTTTTCGAAGCGATTTTTGATTTTAATTTTTGGATAAAAAATAAAGTTTGTTCAAATATTCTGCAACTGCATAAAACTATTGATTACAACCTAGTAATGCCAGGAAAAATAATGAAAAAATTCTAAACCAAAAGTTGTCTTTAATTTCCGATGATTTGTTTTCGGTGCGATTTTTGATTTAAATTTTTGGATAAAAAATAAAGTTTGTTCAAATATTCTACAACTGCATAAAACTATTGATTACAACCTATTAAAGCCAGGAAAAATAATGAAAAAATTCTAAACCAAAAGTTGTCTTTAATTTCCGATGATTTGTTTTCGGTGCGATTTTTGATTTAAATTTTTTGCTAAAAAATAAAGTTTATTCAAATATTCTGCAACTGCATGAAAATATTGGTTCTAACCAGCGGCGGTGTAGGAGTAGCTCGCCTGTAAGCAAATATACAAAACAGGACCCTAAAAAAAAAAGTTTCTAATGTTTTCACTTGCATACAAAATCTTTTATTTTTGTACGGTCTATAATAATTGAAGTATTGCTCTTGGGTATTGTATATTTATTTTAATAACGGTATATGGTATATATATCCCGGGCCCCTAAGCATAGCTTACATTCGCTTACCACTGATTTGTAGGTAATTCCCATCTTTCGTACAATGCAAAACATAACTTTACAGAAATTAAAACGTTTTATTTGGAGTTCGAAGAAATTATAGGTTGTGCTGACTCATTTTGAAATACGACAATATAAGTGTATAACAGGACATTTGTACATTTAATTTGTTTGATGAAATTAATGCCGAAAGATTCTCAAAATTTGATTTCAGAAACGACAGTGTAGTTTATGAACCAATCAAAAACGACTAGAAGTACTAACAAAGTTTCCTATTGGTTTACATTTGATCTGAATTAACTAATCAGTATTTAACTATATCCATTGTTTGTAAAACCGACCATAAATATTTGCTTTGTATGATTATAACATCGAGTTTCGGATTTTGAGAAAGATAGCGTTCCAAATATAATCCATAATTTTAATTCTGCAAATTTTGAAGTTGATTTGGAAGTGACATTAAGGTAATTATTGTAAATTCTATCTTGTAAGCCCAAATTTATCGAGTTGTCAAGATGAGTAGTTTTATTGCAATCTGTCGAGGAAAATGTTAAGGCGCCTCTCTCGTAGCTTAAAATGCAGTGTCTTGAACAAGTTAAAACTGTGCTGTTAATAATAGATTTTTTAAATACAGGAGAACCCCGTTTAACCGTCACTCGTTTATCCGTCACTTCTCAGAAATTCACTCTGGTATCCGCAGGGTATCCGTAACAGAAGTGAGAGGAGGCTTACATCATCTCATCATTAATCAAGAATAATATGTGTAATAAAACACTCGCTGACTATGAATAAATTATGTTTGATATTTATTTCAATCTAGGTTTCCCTCGTTTATCCGCCACATTCATTCATCCACCAGGAAATGGGTCCCGTTTGTAGCGGATAAACGGGGACCTACTGTAATTAAAAAATTCTTTCAAACTATTATGTTTACCTTTAGGCATTTATACATTGCAGTATGTGAATTATTTTACCAGGTAGGGGTTATGCCTTGTAATGAGTTCACTGGGCTTAGTAATTGTTAAAAATTCTATGGCATACCAATTTATGGTGATTAGTTTATATTAAATGCGTTCATGTAAATCATTAGCACAATGCATGAATAATGAATAACACAACAGCAATTACTATTTGTTAATAATTATTTAAAATAATTTCCTTGGTTTCCCACATACGTTAATGTACATGTAACAATTCGGTAGGTACTACAGCGAAATAGCAAAATTGCAGAACTAATATTATAATCGCAGTTTATGTTATATTATGGAAAATAATGTTTCATTAATTTATTAAAGTTTCTTTCCATTACCGAATATAATTTTCACATTGGCGAAAATCGGGTAGGTAAGGGAGCAGTGATAAGCATGGAAGCATGGGCGGTGTTTTCAAGAAAGGTCACCTATCCTAGTATAAACCACGAGTTATTTCAACATACCCCGACCATAAGCATATTATGCATTAATATTTTTTTAATTAATATTGAACATCAATAACATTAATTAATTCGAGTACGTTTCGTTTTAATTTTAACGATTTTCTACACTCAATTGCTTTCAAATTTAGCAGATCACCTGAAAAAACTAAAACCTGCCAGGGTTTAAAAGTCAGACGAAGAACTCAAGGTATAAGTGGAGTAAATCCCGTGACACATGAAAGACATTTTAAGAGGGTCTCCAAGTTTTTCCGGAAATTAAATTAATTCAACATTTATTTCGCTTAGAAAAAAATTACAGACTTGAAAATTGATTCCATAATCGAGCGACGCTTTACCTCTTAAGTAAAAACAACAATTTTTTTAATTTATTAAAAAATAAATTGAAAATAAAATTGGAACTTGTTTAAAATTTATATTTAGAAAACTGTGAAGTAGATGCTGCGCCGCATTAATGAAGGTAATGAGTTCAAAATTAATTTAGCAAAATTGCGGTTCTTGTGCAATATTAATTTTGCAGCCTGCTGTATGGCTAATTAAGTTAAATTTACCAACTATGTATATGTGTCATAAAATATGAGTATAATAATTATTGCGTTGGTGCAAAATATGAAAATTTTTATATTTATTTTGCATTATAATTTTTACGGTACTCGAGGTATAACTCGGGGTACGTAGCTCTCAGCGAATGTAAAATTTCTAATTCGACTTTCTTGAAAACTGAAAGACTTCGATTTTAATTAAATTTCCTGCCTCCAATAGCATTTCTTACTTTGTAAGTTATACAACTCAAACAACTCGAGATAGTTTTCTCACATTTCAACTAAATTTATATTGAAGCGAAAACTCAATTTGAGAAAATTCTATTTTATTTCTTGTCAATCTGTCTTATATTCAACTAGGAAATCGTATTTGTTTGCTGTAATACTATCAATATAATTTCTAATGGCATATTGAATTACCCATGATAGACACTGGTAAAAACATTTTTATTTCTTCTTGTTAAATTTCACGTATTATTAGTTACGGATTTACTTTCAATAAAAATAGATCGTCCAAGCTACGTACATAGTAGCATCGTCAATTTTAAAACTGAATTATTTAGCAGCGCTCTTATGCTCTCTTGCACTTCACCGTAAACAAGTTGGGCAGGCTTCCATCCCTATTCCTAATCAATAACTTGCTTTATTTATTACCACTTCGTGTATCAACAGCGTGTGTACATTTTACCAAATTTCCAGCCTGGATTAATATGGAAATTGAGATTCGAACTCAAAAACTGACTCCCCACAAAAAATTAGATTGATTGTCTAAAGTGGTGAAGTCATTTCCGTCCATTAGCAGCCTACATCTCAATGTCTGTTTGTGTCGCTCACTCTTCTCTACAAAAAAACAAAAACAATGATTTCCAAAGAAATTAGTAAAATAAAAAAGATTATTCATATCGGGTTCATGTGGGAGTACCTCTTACTGTTTATAAAACTTTTATTGTATAGTATAAGAATGATTTTTGATTAAAAAATTAATAAAAAATGTAATAAGCTCGTAAAATTACCAAGTTCGAAATATTTTGTGTAAATTGTATTTCTGGCTTTCTGACCACTATTTTGGAATAAAAATTATAGTAGATGTAAGGTATTCTAATCGAGTCAAGTTTAATTTCTTCACTAAACTAAAAAAAAGGAGGGGGGAAGGGATAAAAAGACGGAAAATAATTGCGGTTGTCATTTAGGGACGACTCCATTCCAGAAATTGCAAATGAAAGCTTTACTTTGAATTTTCTCAACCCACCCCTCGTTGATAACAATTTTTACTATATTCGTAGGTTACTTATTAGAAGAGAGCGGATTTATATGCACAACAAACGGGTCTTGAGATAACACCCCATATAAACAATAGAAAACGTTTATTAGCGCTAATAAATGTTTCTTAACCAATTGTTTATGGGGTGTTATCTCAAGACCGGTCTGTTGTGCATATAAATCCGCTCTCTACTTATTAGTATATTTAAATTTTTAGATCAACGCTTAGAGCAAAGCTTTCAAACTTTATGTTATTACGATCCCTTTGAAATAAATCTAAACTGGCCGCCTTCCACTTTTATTTTATAAAATAATACACACATTTTTAATCGGTAAAACGTGCAACAAATAATAAAATAAAAATTTTTTTCCACACTGCGCCTCCCCAGAACGGCGGGTCTTCCTGTTTCGAAATTGTTGCTTTCAGCGAATAAAATTATTTTACTATTTTTATAGTGTTTCTGGATTTAATGATAGTAAATTTACATAGTTTTAAAAGTTTTAAAAACAAAATTTTCACTATTTACCCCCTCAAAAACTACCCCCTTTTCCTTTAGAAACTTTTCACTATATTTTTGCAGTATTGTCAAGTATAACAGAAATATATTAACAAGTTTCCAAAATTTTAAACAAAATTCCTGTTGCTGACCCCTCCTCAAAAATTACCCATTGCGATCAGGAGTTTTTCACTATTTTTGGGGTATTTACAGATTTAAAATTAATAAATTTACACAGTTTCAAAAAGTTTAGACAAAAATATTACTATTTTTCGGTAATCCTGCTAACGAATGTTGAAGCTGCTTCATAGATTTTTAGCTTTTTGGCCAAATCAACCCAAAATTTTAATTTCCAAAGATGTTTCGAATATAAATGGAACCTACTAAGAATAAATAAAAGTTTCATAATATTAATTATTTTGATAAAAATTAAAATTTGTTCAAATATTGTGAAATTATATGAAAATATTAATTCTGTTGTAGTAAACACAGGAAAAATAACGAAAAAATTCTAAGCCATGAGATGCCTTAGATTTGCAGTTATTTTGATTTCAGTGTAATTTTTGATTTAAATTTTTTGATAAAATTAAAATTTGTTCAAATATTGTGAAATTATATGAAAATATTAATTCTGTTGTAGTAAACACAGGAAAAATAACGAAAAAATTCTAAGCCATGAGATGCCTTAGATTTGCAGTTATTTTGATTTCAGTGTACTTTTTATTTAAATTTTTTGATAAAAATTAAAATTTGTTCAAATATTGTGAAATTATATGAAAATATTAATTCTCTTGTAGTAAACACAGGAAAAATAATGAAAAAATTCTAAGCCATGAGATGCCTTAGATTTGCAGTTGTTTTGATTTCAGTGCAATTTTTGATTTTTTTATGATAAAAATTAAAATTTTTTCAAATATTATGAAATTATATGAAAATATTAATTCTGTTGTAGTAAACACAGGAAAAAAAACAAAAAAATTCTAAGCCCTAAGATGACATAGATTTGCAGTTATTTTGATTTCAGTAAAATATTTTTGATTTAAATATTTGATAAAAATTAAAATTTGTTCAAATATTGCGAAATTATATGAAAATATTAATTCTATTGTAGTAAATACAGGAAAAAGAACGAAAAAATTCTAAGTCATGAGATGACATGGATCTGCAGTTATTTTGATTGCAGTGCAATTTTTGATTTAAATTTTTTGATAAAAATTAAAATTTGTTCAAATATTGTGAAAGTTTGTGAAAATATTAATTCTATTGTAACAAATACAGAAAAAATAACGATAAAATTCTAAGCCATGAGATGCCTTAGATTTGCAGTTATTTTGATTTCAGTGTAATTTTTGATTTAAATTTTTTGATAAAAATTAAAACTTGTTCAAATATTGTGAAATTATATGAAAATATTAATTCAGTTGTAGTAAACACAGGAAAAATAACGAAAAAATTCTAAGCCATGAGATGCCTTAGATTTGCAGTTATTTTGATTTCAGTGTAATTTTTGATTTAAATTTGATAAAAATTAAAATTTGTTCAAATATTGTGAAATTATATGAAAATATGAATTATATTGTAGTAAACACAGGAAAAATAACGAAAAAATTCTAAGTCATGAGATGACATGGATTTGCAGTTATTTTGATTTCAGTGCAATTTTTGATTTAAATTTTTTGATAAAAATTAAAATTTGTTCAAATATTGTGAAAGTTTGTGAAAATATTAATTCTATTGTAACAAATACAGAAAAAATAACGATAAAATTCTAAGCCATGAGATGCCTTAGATTTGCAGTTATTTTGATTTCAGTGTAATTTTTGATTTAAATTTTTTGATAAAAATTAAAACTTGTTCAAATATTGTGAAATTATATGAAAATATTAATTCAGTTGTAGTAAACACAGGAAAAATAACGAAAAAATTCTAAGCCATGAGATGCCTTAGATTTGCAGTTATTTTGATTTCAGTGTAATTTTTGATTTAAATTTGATAAAAATTAAAATTTGTTCAAATATTGTGAAATTATATGAAAATATGAATTATATTGTAGTAAACACAGGAAAAATAACGAAAAAATTCTAAGTCATGAGATTATGCCTTAGATTTACAGTTATTTTGATTTTAGTGTAATTTTTGATTTAAAGTAAGAAATTTAAAATACCAAATTGTTTAATTAACTTGAAAATATGATATTGAAATCAGATCATTCAGATCTTGAAGTTATAAATTTCAAATTATCAAGTTAATTAAGTTCTGAAAATAAGATCTGGTGAACTGCATATTACCAAATTATTTATGAACTTGAAAATATGAAATTCAAATTTTGTAATTCGGATCTTAAAGTTATGATCTTTAAATTACCATATTACTTTTTAATTTTAAGTTCTAAAATTTGAATTGTGAAAATTATTATTGATTAGGTATCAGGTGACTCAACAAAGCATCTGTCAAAAAAGAAATCACTTCATTACTTTACCGAAACAAGACGAAATAACAATGCATTTTGTAACCTAAAATTTGGGTCGCCAGTTATTCAGTGCTCCATGCCACAAAAACTGCGAATAAACAGAAAAAGAGAAAGAAATTGCGGCGCTTTGATAACCAAAAAAGTTTAAATTGCAATAAACTCTAGATTCACAGTTGCTGAGATTCTTATATTTTAAATAGAACGAATAAGTAAAGGTAGCACTTTTTATGTATTGGCAACAGGTGTTTGTCACCGGAAGGGTAATTGCGACGTTGCAGTTGGATGGATTTGAATCACTAACAAAGACTCCTATACCAAAATCTCGAGCGTTTACCTTCATAAACGAGGTTATGGTCTAATAAAATATACCCGAATCTTCGATGAATCCAGAAAACTAATATTTAATTTCCAATCCCTACGATAGGTAACCCATCGTTTAATAACGTAGTAAAATGATATTCAATGAGGTTCAATTTTAATAAATTTTGTATAAACGGTATCGAGAAGAATACAACTTTTGAGTTTATTTCCACAGCCTACAAAAATGCTGCTGTCTCATAATCAGTCTGTATTGCGACAAATTGAGTTGAATCTTATCACGGCCTCATAGGTCCTTGACTTTTAGCAACACGAAGTGGAATAATGTACAGGGTTCGAGCGTCAGATAACTCAATAAAACTTAAAAAGAGAAATTAAAGTCGTGAATTGGAATCCCACCGCTGCCACCATTTCGTCTCGATTACTTTCTGATATTACTTTTGCTTGTGGCAATTTTTTCCAAATAAATATTAGTGAGCCCGTCCCTGAACTCATTATTTATACATCGAACAATTTAAAGGATTCAATAAAGGTTTTCTAAAACAGTAAAAGAATATAAAAGTTTTGTTTAACATAAATCTTTTTAAAAGCTCCTAACTTGTCGGAAAACAAACAAATAGAACATGGGCCAAGCACAAGGAACAAAACTTTGAAGTCCTAAACCTACAAAGTGCCCGACACGAAATGCGTGAGTTGACTACTGAGGTCTAAATAAGAGTAGTCGGGTTAGTAGTAACTAATACGATACAAATTTGTGCGTTCGCATTTACAGTTTGGTTTTAGGGTACACCTTTTATGCAGAGGAAATTGCTTGGAAGTAACTTAGTAGCTGATTACTTGTTTCGCTTTAAATTGTACAACATGAGTGAATATCATGAAAGGGTACAGATGTAAATGGATTTCATTTATAGCTCACATTGAAAGCATGGATTCTATAATCCCTAATCTCCATCTGTTTAAACCACATTTTACCCGATTTGTGTTATTTTTTAGCAGTTTTGCAAAAATTAAATGGTTTTTGAATAATTATTCTCTTATTTGTTAATTTTCATCATGCAAAACTGGAGAAAGAAAACATGGGTTAAGATTTTTATCCAAAACGGAAAAAACACTGTCAAAGCGATCGAAAACGAAAAGTGGAAGTAACATTCAACTACCTGCGATGAGTGCTTTAGTTCCAGTCGGTGAATCCGTATTTGGTCCTGGAATAAAATCCAATTTGCTTTAAGAATTAGTAGGGCAAACGACTCGATATGTAGGGCATACTATAAAGGAAAGTTTAAAAATTAAAAAGGTTTTTTATTGAAAGCAGGATAACAGAGACTCGTTTGCTGTTTTGATCCTTAAAAATCATTCACGACATTTAAAAAAATTTTAGTCCCAATTGGTAGAAGATTATCAATTACCAGGTTAACTTCCACGCTTTGTTTCGACCTGCTCTTTGTTCATTACTGAGGAAATGAGATCTTCGATTATCTTAAAATTTATTTCATTACCGAGGATAATGGATTTTAGAAAGGGATTTTAGCTTCTGTTTCACATCTTTCACGTTCCCATCGAAAGAATTCGAATTTGTTAATGCAGTTCTGACCCTGGAGATTTTCTAGAATTACATAAATATATCGCATTGTATGATACTTTGAGGATCAAAGTTTTGTGGAATATTGGAATACAATTATAGATATTAGGTTAATTTGACTAAAACTAAAGTACGTTTCGCAGGCAAAATTTACCTTATAGCCCTCGGGTTATCTCAACAAGTCAAACTGCAAAGTATCACTTTTCGGCTTTGGAACATAAACTATACGGATAAACATTTTTCATCTATAATAATATTTATTCTATTAATAATCACAATCAAAATGAGATAATCCCAGATCTGCACTTCACATTCGGTTAATCGGGAGAGATACGAAGATACGATTATTTATCACTTATTGAAAAATATTTTCAAGCCGCACAGACTAGGCAAACTAATTTTTTATATTATATTATTTGTTAAAGAAAATTCAAGTGAATTTGATAGATAACATTAAAATGAAGCAAATTAGGAGTGGTTGAATCACCAATATCAATTAGTTTAGGCAAAAGTTGATTTTAAAATCTCCATTTTCTAAGCAAATTTCGGCCTTATTGACCTATTACCAATTCATGTGCTCTTACTTGAGATCCCTAAAGTGTTACTCCACTTTGGTTTGGTTCTATACAAAAGGAAATAATTTTTAACACGTTAGAGTTTAAATATCTGGATGTGTCGGTGTGTGACAATTTTTCGGACACGATTTCGGACAAAACCGTGCACCAGTTAACTTGGAAAGGATTAAATCATTGTTTAAAACCCTAAATTGTTACTCAAATTTGGTTCTACTCAAAGGGAAATTATTTTTTACACGTTAGCGTTTTAATATCTGGATGTGTCTGTGTGAAACACTTATTCGGAAACAATTTCGGACAAAAGTGTGCACCAATTAACTTGGAAAAATTTAAATCATTGTTTAAAACCCTAAATTGTTACTCCAATTTGGTTTTATTCAAAGAAAAATCATTTTTAACACGTTGGCGTTTAAATATCTGGATTTATCTGTGTGAAACACTTTTTCGGAAACAAGTTCGGACAAAAGCGTGCACAAATTAACTTGGACAATCTTAAATCATTGTTGAAAACCCTTATTGTTACTCCAATTTGGTTATATTCAAATAAAAATTATTTTTAGCACGTTAGCGTTTTAATATCGGGATTTATCTGTGTGAAACACTTTTTCGGAAACAATTTCGGATAAAAGCGTGCACAAATTAACTTGGACAAACTTAAATCATTGTTGAAAACCCTAAATTGTTACTCCAATTTGGTTTTATTCAAAGAAAAAATCATTTTTAACACGTTAGCGTTTTAATATCTGGATTTATCTGTGTGAAACACTTTTTCGGAAACAATTTCGGACAAAAGCGTGCACCAATTAACTTGGACAAATTTAAATCATTGTTGAAAACCCTAAATTGTTCCTTCAATTTGGTTTTATTGAAAGAAAAATCATTTTTAATACGTTAGCGTTTTAATATCTGGATGAGTCTGTGTGTAACATCTTTTCGGACACGAATTCGGACAAAACCGTGCACTAATTAACTTGGAAAAAATTAAATCATTGTTGAAATCCCTAAATTGTTACTTCAATTCGGTTCTATTCAAAGGGAACTCATTTTTTACATGTTAGCGTTTTAATGTCTCTGGATGTTTTTGTGTGTGATATTTTTTCGGACACGATTTCGGACAAAACCGTGCACTAATTAACTTGGAAAAGATTAAATCATTGTTGAAAACCCTAAATTGTTACTTCAATTTGGTTTTATTCAAAGAAAAATCATTTTTAACACGTTAGCGTTTTAATATCTGGATTTATCTGTTTGAAACACTTTTTCGGAAACAACTTGGGACAAAAGCGTGCACCAATTAACTTGGACAAACTTAAATCATTGTTGAAAACCCTAAATTGTTACTCCAATTTGGTTTTATTCAAAAAAAAATCATTTTTAACACGTTAGCGTTTTAATATCTGGATTTATCTGTGTGAAATACTCTTTCGGAAACAATTTCGGACAAAAGCGTGCACCAGTTAACTTGGAAAAACTTAAATCATTGTTGAAAACCCTAAATTGTTACTCTAATTTGGTTTTATTCAAAGTAAAATCATTTTTAACACGTTAGCGTTTTAATATCTGGATTTATCTGTGTGAAACACTTTTTCGGAAACAATTTTGGACAAAAGCGTGCACCAATTAACTTGGACAAACTTAAATCATTGTTGAAAACCCTAAATTGTTACTCTAATTTGGTTTTATTCAAAGTAAAATCATTTTTAACACGTTAGCGTTTTAATATCTGGATTTATCTGTGTGAAACACTTTTTCGGAAACAATTTTGGACAAAATCGTGCACCAATTAACTTGGACAAACTTAAATCATTGTTGAAAACCCTAAATTGTTACTCTAATTTGGTTTTATTCAAAGTAAAATCATTTTTAACACGTTAGCGTTTTAATATCTGGATTTATCTGTGTGAAACACTTTTTCGGAAACAATTTTGGACAAAAGCGTGCACCAATTAACTTGGACAAACTTAAATCATTGTTGAAAACCCTAAATTGTTACTCTAATTTGGTTTTATTCAAAGTAAAATCATTTTTAACACGTTAGCGTTTTAATATCTGGATTTATCTGTGTGAAACACTTTTTCGGAAACAATTTTGGACAAAAGCGTGCAGCAATTAACTTGCACAAATTTAAATCATTGTTGAAAACCCTAAATTGTACCTTCAATTTGGTTTTATTGAAAGAAAAATCATTTTTAATACGTTAGCGTTTTAATATCTGGATGAGTCTGTGTGTAACATCTTTTCGGACACGAATTCGGACAAAACCGTGCACTGATTAACTTGGAAATAATTAAATCATTGTTGAAATCCCTAAATTGTTACTTCAATTCGGTTCTATTCAACGGGAACTCATTTTTTACAAGTTAGCGTTTTAATGTCTCTGGATGTTTTTGTGTGTGATATTTTTTCGGACACGATTTCGGACAAAACCGTGCACTAATTAACTTGGAAAAGATTAAATCATTGTTGAAAACCCTAAATTGTTACTTCAATTTGGTCCTATTCAAAGGGAAATCATTTTTTACATATTAGCGTTTTAATATCTCTGGATGTTTCTGAGTGTTACATTTTTTCGGACACGTTTTCGTACAAACCCGTGCACTAATTAACTTGGAAAAGATTAAATCATTGTTGAAATCCCTAAATTGTTACTTCAATTTGGTTCTATTTAAAGGGAACTCATTTTTTACATGTTAGCGTTTTAATGTCTCTGGATGTTTCTGAGTGTGACATTTTTTCGGACACGATTTCGGACAAAACCGTGCACTAATTAACTTGGGAAAGATTAAATCATTGTTGAAATCCCTAAATTGTTACTTCAATTTGGTTCTATTCAAAGGGAAATCATTTTTTACATATTAGCGTTTTAATATCTCTGGATGTTTCTGAGTGTTACATTTTTTCGGACACGTTTTCGTACAAACCCGTGCACTAATTAACTTGGAAAAGATTAAATCATTGTTGAAATCCCTAAATTGTTACTTCAATTTGGTTCTATTTAAAGGGAACTCATTTTTTACATGTTAGCGTTTTAATGTCTCTGGATGTTTCTGAGTGTGACATTTTTTCGGACA
Organism: Rhagonycha lutea; assembly: GCA_958510855.1. Taxonomy (NCBI): domain Eukaryota; kingdom Metazoa; phylum Arthropoda; class Insecta; order Coleoptera; family Cantharidae; genus Rhagonycha; species Rhagonycha lutea. The sequence continues at coordinate 5,861,667 of OY294038.1, forward strand.
CGATTTCGGACAAAACCGTGCACTAATTAACTTGGAAAAGATTAAATCATTGTTGAAATCCCTAAATTGTTACTTCAATTTGGTTCTATTCAAAGGGAAATCATTTTTTACGTGTGAGCGTTTTAATGTCTCTGGATGTTTCTGAGTGTGACATTTTTTCGGACACTATTTCGGATAAAGCCGTGCACTAATTAACTTGGAAAAGATTAAATCATAGTTGAAATCCCTAAATTGTTACTCCAATTTGGTTCTATTTTAAGGGAAATCATTTTATACATGTTAGCGTTTTAATGTTTCTGGATGTTTCTGAGTGTGACATTTTTTCGGACACGATTTCAGACAAAACCGTGCACCGATTAACTTGCAAAAGATTAAATTAGTGTTGTAATCCCAAAATTGTTACTCCAATTTGATTCTATTCAAAGGAAAATCATTTTGTACATGTTAGCGTTTTAATGTCTCTGGATATGTCTGGGTGTGACATTTATTCGGATGTCTGTCTGTTTGTAACATTCTTTTAGATAAGATTATGGATGAACCTATGCACTAATTAACTTGAAATTTCACACATATTAGTTTGAAGCAATTGTGATGTATTATGAAAGATTTTGATGTGTGATTTTGAGTTTGGTGTTAATGTGATGAAATTTGGTTCAAAACCGAAGTTTATCTGTGCAATACTTTGGATTTCATGTTGAACTGTCAGGTCATCTAAATTTATAGGACTACTTTCTCAACCCTCTTAAATTTGAATAGTAATAATAATAATAATAATATGACATCCAACCATAAAAACACAAACTTGGGTACCAATTCATTAAAGAAAACTCGAAAAGTAATTTAAACTGTTGTAACGAATTTTATTCGGTTGCATTGACTCCTTCTCAAATAGTTTCTCAAATATTCTGAGTACGGCCCTTACATTTATTGTATAAATTATTACAATATTTGGATGCTGACCTTGAGAACTTTGTTCGTGGTGAGATGCCACGTGATGTGTAGGTCATGTAGGGGCATGCAACATTTTTCAAGGACTTGGTATTAAGATCTCGATTTGAGCGGTCGTTTGCATAGTGAAGTTCGCATTTAACATCATCATTAGCGGTTATCCGTGGTTGTTGCTAAAATGTAACAAAACAGCCCTCTGAACAGCAACCCCTAATGGGAGGGTCGATCCTGAACAGAGACCTAGACCTGCGACAATCCAAAGATTGTTCTTCGGTTTTTATTGTAGGCCACGATGGTAAATAGTGGCTACAAATTTTATTTCAGAACCATCGGACTCCAGCTTTCCGTACGAATCACGAGCTAGTTTATCCATCGTGGCCTACAATAAAAACCGAAGAACAATCTTTGGATTGTCGCAGGTCTAGGTCTCTGTTCAGGATCGACCCTCCCATTAGGGGTTGCTGTTCAGAGGGCTGTTTTGTGACATTGGCGCCCAACGTGGGGCTAAAAATCATTAGCAACAACCACCGATAACCGCTAATGATGATGTTAAATGCGAACTTCACTATGCAAACGACCGCTCAAATCGAGATCTTAATACCAAGTCCTTGAAAAATGTTGCATGCCCCTCCATGACCTACACATCACGTGGCATCTCACCACGAACAAAGTTCTCAAGGTCAGCATCCAAATATTGTAATAATTTATACAATAAATGTAAGGGCCGTACTCAGAATATTTGAGAAATTATTTGAGAAGGAGTCAATGCAACCGAATAAAATTCGTTACACTGTTTGAACTTTCGTGAAATATGATTTAAAATTAACAACTACAAAAGAACCACAGAACATAACGAAACTACCACAACATTATTAATTGGCTAGAAAATTAATTGTATTAATGGTTCACTTAACACTAGGGTTTGAAAATTCCTCCTTCTTACTAAATTACATAGTTTTGATCAAAATTAAAAACTATTAAACAACCAACGCTAAGAGAAAAACTGTCAACTTTTATTTTGTAGTAATAAATAAAATTACATAACTAAATAGAATTCCGTAATTAGAAATTTTGAATATTAAAGCGAACCGTATTAGCCTTCCTGAAGTTGAACGATTAACTCTTAACGCTTAAATAAATAAATAATCTAAGCTAATCCGACTATAAATAGTAATTTAATGCTCATCAACTAGGAAACTTTATGAGAAAAACAATTAAATTTTGTTTTAGATAATTCTCTCGCATAAAGAAAAGTTTGTTTTCGGTTCAATAATTTTCTCGTGTAATTAAAAAATCCGATATAACCGCAAATCCTGTCGATCCTTCGAAATGCCTTTGAATATAAATATTCAAATTAACCTTAAAGTGTGACCGCGATTTTAATATTATCTATGTTTTATTGTAAAATTTACCTCCTAAAATATAGCGGAACATAACCTCAGCAGCAGAAACCTCTTCCATAACCGGAAGTCCCTCAGCAGATTAATCCTGCCAAGCTGGAGCGAGTTAAAATTAAATAATTATCATAGCATACTATTGAAAATCGGTTTGACAATTTTCGCCTAACTTGATGTGTACTATTTTTACTTTCTACAATCTGACATATTATTTTGTATTTATTTTACAAAATAACTTCCGACTGTCACATAAAATCGTATACTTGGTGAAAACATAACCAAGATAGAAAAGCCTGTGAAGCGCTTTCGCTGCTTCATTTAAATACGTGCCAACTTTTAAGAACATGGTTTATCTAAGAAACGTTTTGATGTAAAGAATACACAAGTTTATTTCGTAAAACCTTTACATAAATCTCACCTAAATTCGTTTTTGCGCCCAAAGAAAATTTGAGGAAATTTATTATTATTGCTATAAAATATTTAAGTAACGTTAGTCATTTTGCTAGTTGTGTTGATTGCAATTTAAGAAAGTCGTTAAATATTTTTAAAAGGACATCTCAACCATCAAGCTTAAATTTTGGCAAGGATCTTGAAGTTTTTTAGTAGACGTTAGACGCCAACGACAAGAGCGAAGTATATTTTCTTTTTGAAGTCGAGTATTGATTAAGTTTCTTGGTTTTGCAAGAACTCAGTTCGACCAAGCTTGCTAATCTGTTAAAACAAGTAAAAACACAAATAAATCAAAAAAAAACAAAACAATATTTCAATTTAAATGATGGACGAGAATAACGATTATTATAGCACTGACCTCGTGCTCAGCTTGATTAAGCTGTCAAACTAGGTCTAAATTATTTTAAGAGGAGTAAATCACAGTAAGTTAATTAACGTTACAATGGTGTAACCCACAAACATTTTAAATAGTCGCTTAAAATTCATTCAAAGCAAAACACAGAAAAATCCCACCAAACAGGAAGTAATATTGTCTACGCCTGCTATGATCCGCAAAACCGTCGAGGACTGGCTTCAGGAAGGATCAGGGGTGGCCATGAAATATTCATGTTGTATAGTTGACCGAACTTTGCTGTCGAGTTTATTTAACATACGGCTCGACTTCACAATAGCTTTACCAAGTTATGAAGTGTTATATAACTTATACTCTGAATTTTTTACTATTATAAAATTTTTGTTTCGCTCTTATATTGCACGCGTTCCTAACTCTTATATTGCTAATTTTAGTATCTAGTTAAACTTTTAACTAGAAATTCTCGAAAGTTTCGAGTTAATCTACATAGTAATAATTTAAGAGCCTCCAGGTGAACATCGTGCAAAAATTAATTATTTTAAATTAGGCTGCATCAACATTTTAGTAAATCACATTGTGAGATTTTTATTTGCTTGTGGATCGAAAAAGATGGATTCGATATATTAAATTTATGCAAAATTATATTTGCATAAAAAATTATAGAACTCGAAGAGTATGGTTTCGAAATTAATTAGTTTATTAATTAAGGTGATACGATAACCCTCACAAATCGCGATATATGTGATTCCATTGAGTTCTAATTGAATTTTCTCTTTGTGGTAGGATTTTAGCAAAATAGTCGAGAAGGATAGCACGAAATCGATATTTCTAAGTAAGCGTGTTAACCCAACCATTTTCTGTAGGAAAGAATACAAATTAAGGCATTTTACAAAATAAAGCTTAAAGGATAGACATAGTCAAGTTAAAGAAGTAAACTTAAATTGGGATAAAAATGTACCTGAAAAACATTTTCTATGTTTCCATTAAAAACTAACGTGGCACATTTTCAAACACCAAACAAGCTTTCGAAGCAACTTTATTTTGTCACATGATTTAATTGCAATTAAAGCTATTTGAAACTAATGAGGACTGACAAAAGCTTTCAATTAATTTTAAAGTTCGAATATTTAACTGAAAATACAAGGTCTTTTGTGATTAACTTTCGGTGACATCCTTAAAATAATGTTCAAAAGATCCAAAGTGTTAGCCTATCTATAGCGTGGATAATTATTCAAAAAATTAATAAAACAGCAGTTGAACAACACGCGCCGGGCAAAAACTAGCATTTGGAATGGTGCAAAGGACTGCAATTGCAAAACAAAACACTACAATAAAAAGGGAGGGATTTCTTGTCAGAGTCAAATTCTACTCTATAAAATGAATTACAATTTACAAAATGTTGCTAATAATTTCAAAATTTTTAAACAACATAAAGCATGTAAAAAACTAGCATTTGGAATGTCACAATAAAGAACCATCATAGAATTTATTGCTACGACTTCGTACTTCAACTTCTTTGGTTGGAAATTTTCCAATTAAAATCTAAAATTATCCCATTAAATGTAGGTACTATTTATTACTTTTTTGTAGTGTCTTTCTTAACAATTTTCAAGTGTTGATTAAATTTAGTAAACTCAAATTTAATTAATTAATCAAAAAGAACGTTAGCGTGATGCGTGCTAGCTCGAAGGTAATTATTAAGTGTGAATTTCTTTGAAAATACCTGACGGTGCATTAAGGCAGAGGAAAATGGAAAAACCTTTTGTCACTTTAAAATCTTAAGCTAAAACTTGGGTAGGACAATTTTCCGAAACTAATATTACACTGACTTTGATGTTTTGGTTACAACTTGAACCACTTTCTAGCCGATAAATGCAAGAAAACTTGAAAATTTTCTTTTGACTTCAAATGAAAAATTTTTTATAATAAATTTTCTTTAAATCGGTTTTTCTTTGGATTATAAAAAATATTGACATTAAGAGAATATTAAATCAGCGTCCTTTTAAAGTTTTTGTTTTAATTTAGTCAAAGTTGGTTGAAATTAAGTCTAAAAGAATAGTGACATATTCCATTATATGAAAGAATGAAACATCTAATCACACCAAATAAAGGAGATATAATTAAATGTTAGAAACAGTTAAACATAACAATAAAATAAAAAGTTTTGTTTTGTTTTGGTGTTCCTATTAGATTCAACTGAGAAGTGCGACAAAGAATAGTGACAAAATGCCATATGTGAAAGAGTAAACTAAATCATGCTAACTATGAGATATAATTAAATCATAAAACGAATTAAAATATTTCACACAAATTAATAGTGAAGTTTTTGTCCAATCTTAATTTAATTAAATTAATTCAAAATTCGAAAAGAATAATGACTTAATTCAAATGTGAAATAGTAAAATTAAATTCAGAAATAAATTAGATATGCCACTAAATTAAAGAATTAATTAATTTAAATTAAGTCTAAATGAATAATGACATATTCAACATGTGAAAGAGCGAAAAAGAAGTAAATTACGATGAATATAAAAAATAATTAAATCTTAAAGAGTTGAAAATGTTATTCAAATAAATAATAACACTTGGTTGACTCTTAATTGATTTAAATTAAGTTGGAAAGAATAGTGACATATTCCACATGTGAAAGAGTAAAACAACATGTAAATTTGCGCGAAATGAATAATATGCTGAAATAAAAATGTCGCTTAAATAAATGCTAAGGTTTGGATCACCTATATTGACTTAAAACTAACGACTAAAAGATTAATGACATATTTCACATGTGGAAAATGTGAAAAGAAGTCAAAATAAGCGATACAAGTATATCTAGAAATACTTAAAAGAGTCCTTCAGATAAATAGTGAAGCTTTGCCATTCTTAATTGAGTTAATTAGTGCTAAGAGAATAATGACATATTCCACATGGGCAAAATTGAAAAATAAGTTAATCACTCAATAACACAATTTACACAATCAAAAAAAGTTAAGAATGCCACTGAAATTTGTAACGAATGTTTGTTAACTCTTAATTGATTTAATTTAATTTTAATAGAATAGTGACATATTTCACATTCGAAAGAGTGAAAAGTACGAAAATGATGCTAAATATAATAAAATATTTCGAAATATAAAATAAGTTAAAGTCTTTGATAAGTTAAATTGACTTTAATTACGACAAAAAGAATAATGACATATTTCACATGTGAAAGAGTGAAAAATAATTAAATTACGATAAATAAAACGTTACAATTAAATGTAAAAAATCATAAAAATTTCAGTGAAGTTAAGCTCACGTGAGTCGACTTAAATACTGCTGAAACAATAATGACATTTATGACATGTAAAAGTGTAAAATGTCACTATACCCTTAATCAGATTTTATTAAGTTTTAAATGAATAGTGACATATTCCACATCTTAAAGAGTGAAACACAGCTAATCATGATTACTAAAAACGTAATTAAATCTTAAAAAGAGATAAAGAGTGAAGTTCTGATTACTCTTAATAGACTTAAATTTCGGCTAAAACAATAATGGCATATTTTGCATGTGAAAGAATGAAAAACAAGTAACCCACGCTAAATAGAGTTAAACATGTTACTCAAAGTTTACTCAAATGTTACTGAAGAATAAAGTTGCGTGAGCTCTTAATTGAATTAAATTAGTCTAAAAGTATAATGACATATTTCACATTGAAAGAGTGAAAAATCACTAAATTATATTCAGGAAAGGACACAATTTAGTCAGGGGAAAGTTAAGCATGTAACTGAAATAGAGTGAAGTTTATTTCAATCTTAATTGACTTAAATTGAATTTAAAGCAATAATGGCATATTATTTCACATCATGTGAAAGATTTAAATATAAGTTCGTCGCGTTAAACAAAATATTTAATAGGATATCCTTCAAGTAAAGAACAAACTTTGTTTACTCTGAATTGATTTAAATCTTTAAAAACTTCTACAAGAATAATGACATAATCTACATGTGAACGAATGAGAAAGAAGTAAATTGCAATAAATATACAATATATTACATCTAAAATCAATTAAAAATGTCACTCAAAGAAAGAATAAAAAAAGAGCTCAATTGAATTAAATTAGTGTCAAGCAATAATGACATAAATTGGTTTAGATTACGTTTAAACGAATAGTGACAGATTCCACATGTGAAAGAGTAAAACACACCTATTGAGGCTTAGAACGAAACTAATTAAATCTTAAGAAAATTTAACCATATCACTAAAATAAAGAGTGAAGTTTTGGTTACTCTTAATTGACTTAAACTACGGCTAAAAGAATAATGGCACATTTTGCATATGAAAGAATGAAAACTAAGTAAGTCATGATAAATAAATAACAATATTAAATCTAATAAGAATTAAACAGGTCACTCAAAAACGGATAAAGTTTTGTTAACTCTTAAGTGAATTAAGTTGGCTTAAAAGCATAATGACATATTCCACATTTAAAGAGTGAAAATCACTAAATTTTATTTAAAAAAGTACACAATAAAGTCACTCAAATAAAGTGAAGCCAACTTTCTTTAATAGTATTACAAACCACAACTAAACAGCGAAGTTTTGGTCACTTCTAATTGACAACCTTAAAAGAATAACGACATATTTCACATGAAAAAGAGTAAAAATCACTAAATCGCGTAAATTACAGGAAAAAGTTAAACATATCACTCAGATTAAGTAAAGCTCGTGTTGCTCTTAATTGTAGTTTAATATAATAATGACATAATTCTACATGTTAAAAGTTGAAAAATCAAATGTGTTCCTTGTATTTTATGTTAGTTTAGTTAAGTGATGATAGTAATTACTCAAAGTTTTGAGTAATGCTAGCCGGAATTCGTGTCCTAAACACAATCTCGGAGTAATAAATATCATAACTTACTCGTTGAATTATATACTATCATTTTAAGAATAATTTTTCTTATTTTCCTCTGAAAGCTATTCCTCTTGTTCGGTTATATTTTCTTAGAGTCTAGGATTTTTCCACTAATTATTTAAAATGTTTATATTATGTTCCCCTTAACTGTATATTGTTAATTTCCTTTTTAATGTTGCTTTTGTGCTAAAGGGTCGGAACTACATGATATGAAGCCGTAACCGGGTTGACCCGGTTATTAGAGTTCGTGGCGCCCTCTAACAGATTTTTGTTGAATCCGAGCTAACACAACCATAAATAAATAAAAATTAAGTATTAAAAGTCTTGCCCCAATGTGGAGTTTGACTTTTTAACTGAAATTGTATCTATTTTGTTAGTGAAATTGAAAAGTTTATTTTATGTAGTTACCTACTTTTTATTGTTGTATTTATGACTTGATCTGGAATATTTTGAGTATCCAATAAAGTAGCATTTAGCAGCTCTTCCCTCCCAGTTTATCTTTTTAACGATTACAATAACATTTCCTGTTTTTTTTATCTACAGAACTTTTTAAAAATTTTAATTTAATTTTTCTGAAATATGTCTAATTGTATTTTTGCTTAACTTTGCTCATTTCTCTGTTCTACTTTTTGCTTACCTAAAATAAACTTTTTTGCGATTTCCTGTGCATAGTTTTAATGTTCGTAACAAAGCAATTTTATTTGGCAAAAAACTTGAATTTTACATTTTTTATAAATTAAATTTGCCTTTTAAAAACTACAACACAAAGCTGAAGTTATTAAAGCAAAGCTGACTTTATTTTGTGGAAATGTTGTGTTACGGTACACTGATTTTTTGGTTCGGTTCATATACCCTCTAAGTTGCTTTGCACTGTAGTAGCAAAAAAGCAAAAACCATAAAAAATAAAACAAACCGCTCATAAGACTTTTTATTCAAGTCCTGATAGTTCCATTTAGTTGCATTCCGAAATAAAAGCGCTTTTATTAACAAATATTTATAGTCTTTGACTACGTACTGCTTATTTTCACGGAAACTCTTACCGCTGGAATTGCACAAAAAAACTCAAAATAACATTCAAATGCTTTTCCGTTTTCTTTCCTAAATTAAAAGATTTATTTTTACTAAGTAATTGAAAATTTTGTTGTTATACTTGCGAGCGTTGCTTTAGTTTTTTTATTTATTGTAATATTGCATTGAAGCGCTTAAGTAGAGCTTACTACTTAAGGGGCACTTAGTTTCACTAAAGCTCTACTTACAGTTTAAGTCCGCTTGAAAAGAAATAGTAGAAAATTAATAGTGAATCATTTTATTTTATAAGAACGACAAAAAGTTATACTTCCACACAGACATTTTCTTCAAGTGTAGAAAATCTCGAGATTCAGCTGGAATTGCTAATTAAATTTTGATTAAACTTAGGAAAAGCGCAGGAAATTTCTGTTTGTCGTTACAAATGGGATTATAAATTTAACAGGACGATAATGTTTATTCATCTTTTACCATTATGAATACTGCAATGAGCTACGTGCACCAAACAAATAGGTTTCATAAATTGTTGCTTTAATAATAATTAAAACATTTTGGATTTACGTTCCCTGAGCGGAATTGGATATCTTAAACCGCAAACATCAATACATGTCATGCACATCCTAACCGTTTTATAGGCGACACCATACTGTGTCTTGTCATGTACTTCCTGAAAAAGAAAAACCCCAACAACATTCAGTCAAAAATATCATTTGACCCGTCATCCTGATGTGAATTCACAAACTATAATATCTTTATCAATAACATCCATCTTTCAAAATGGAACAGCTTCTATTACCCAACGTAAAATTATATTTCTTTCTTATTTACCCGGGAGTGTTTCTAAATTGTCTATTTTCAAGAAAACTCTCGTGTTATTGACGAGCTGCGAACTCTCGTTCACTTCTCTTTTCCTTATTTACTCGTTTTTATTGTAATCAGGTTACTGCATCTTTGCACGGATATACCTATTTACATTTCAGTTTATAAATTTCATAAATACCTGAATAAGAAGTTTAAGCTTAATTGCTTTTATTTTAAATTACCCGAACCAGCAGAACTACCAGAATTTGCTTTGGTTGTTAATAAGAACCGACTTCGCAAAAACCTTCTATTAATTTGCAACGTCAATCGTTAAACTGTGCTTTGAAAGGAGGCTACTCATTATCTCGCCACGTCAGCACTGAAGAGTTAGCTTTTAATGCTTTTTAGCTAGTAAACTTAGTGCGAAATTACCAGGGGTAAGTCAGAAAGCACAGGCACAGGTGCATAATAATGTCTCAAACCTGATATGCAAATTTATCTTGACCATTGTCCGTTACTATGGTTTATGAATTATGAGTATCAAAAATCCTACAAGTAGTCATCCGCGTTGGAGCATGATGCTTTTTCATAGTCATTTTTTTTTTCGAAATTCTCGAACTGCTCCGCTTTTATCCTTAGGTTGAGGGAGACCTATCCTTATGGAGACCCCATAAAGGCTGAAGTACTCGGAGACCGACGTCATAAGTTTCAATAAGTTTGTTATTACGTATAGAAAAGTGTGCCGCTCTAATTAATAATTATAATGGGGTGATGTCTTCTTCTTCATCTTCGACGTTGCCTTAAAAGTGAGGTCGACGACAAATATGATGAATTTTACTTCTGGTGGCATGGATAGCTTCTGGACTAGACTTAACTTTACCTTAGTTTACTTATAAAGTCACCCTGCAGGTGAGGGGAAGATTTTAGGAACGTAAACTACATAATACTTAATTTTATCTAATTTTTAATTGTTTTTTGTACTTTCAATGGTGGATAAGCCCAATAAACACCTTAAAATGTGAAGAAATGAGCTTGCAAGCGAGGGTCTGGGGAGGTATGGACGTGGCGTAAATGCTCAAACTTTTTGGGCCCCCTGAAACTCAATTATATTGCGACCAAATTTTGTTAATTTGTTATTTCTATTTCGCACACATCTCAAACGAGGGACCAAACTTAAAATTTTAATTGAAACCACTGTTACCTAATAAATTACGCAACGTAATCCTTACGGCAAATTATCTACATATTTAAGGCAATTTTGCGCTCAGAATTTTTTAGTTATTTTTCCTGCTTTAACTAGACCAATTTCAGTATTTTCAAGAAGTTTCAAAATATTTTAACACAATTTAATTTTTATCAAGAAATACAAAATTAAAAATCGCACTCGAGTCAAATTATCTATAAATATTCAAGGCAATTTAGGGTTCCGAATTTTTTAGTTATTTTTCCTGGTTTAACTAGCCCAAATTCAGTATTTTCAAAAAGTTTCTAAATCTTAGAACACAATTTAATTTTTATCAAAAAGAAAAAACTAAATTAAAAATCGCACTCAAGTCAAATTATCCAAATATTCAAAGCAATTTATGGTTCAGAATTTTTTAGTTATTTATCCTGTTTTAACTAGCCTGGGTTCAGTATTTTCAAGAAGTTTCAGAATAGTTGAACAAATTTAGTTCTTATCCAAAAAAGCAAAATTAAAAATTGCGCTCGAGTCAATTTATCCAAATATTGAATACAAATCAGGGTTCAGAATTTTTTAGTTAATTTTCCTGTTTTAACTAGCCTAGGATCAGTATTTTTAAGAAGTTTTAGAATATTTGAACACAATTTAATTTTTATCAAAAAATAGAAAATTAAAAATTGCACTCGAGTCAAATTATCAAAATATTGAAGGAAATTTAGTGGTCAGAATTTTTTAGTAATTTTTCCTGTTTTAACTAACCCAGGTTCAGTATTTTCAAGAAGTTTCAGAATATTTGAACACAATTTAATGTTTATCAAAAAATACAAAATTAAAAATTGCACTCGAGTCAAATTATCAAAATATTGAAGGAAATTTTGTGTTCAGAATTTTTTAGTTATTTTTCCTGTTTTAACTAGCCCAGGTTCAGTATTTTCAAGAAGTTTCAGAATATTTGAACACAATTTAATTTTTATCAAAAAATACAAAATTTAAAATTGCACTCGAGTCAAATTATCAAAATATTGAAGGAAATTTTGTGTTCCGAATTTTTTAGTTATTTTTCCTGTTTTTACTAGCATAGGATCAGTATTTTCAAGAAGTTTCAGAATATTTGAACACAATTTAATTTTTATCTAAAATACAAAATTAAAAATTGCACTCGAGTCAAATTATCAAAATATTGAAGGAAATTTAATGTTCACAATTTTTTAGTTATTTTTCCTGTTTTAACTAGCACCGGTTCAGTATTTTCAAGAAGTTTCAGAATATTTGAACACAATTTAATTTTTAATAAAAAAATACAAAATTAAAAATTGCACTCGAGTCAAATTATCAAAATATTGAAGGAAATTTAGTGTTCAGAATTTTTTTAGTTATTTTTCCTGTTTTAACTAACCGAGGTTTAGTATTTTCCAGAAGTTTCAGAATATTTGAACACAATTTAATTTTTATCAAAAAATACAAAATTAAAAATTGCACTCGAGTCAAATTATTCAAATATTGAAGGAAATTTAGGGTTCAGAATTTTTTAGTTATTTTTCTTGTTTCAACTGGCCCAAGTTTAGTATTTTCAAGAAGTTTCAGAATATTTTAACACAATTTAATTTTTATCAAAAAATACAAAATGAAAAATTGCACTCGAATCAAATTATCCAAATATTGAAGGCAATTCAGGGTTCAGAATTTTTTAGCTATTTTTGCTCTTTTAACTAGCCGAGGTTCAGTATTTCCATGAAGTTTAAGAATATTTGAACAGAATTTAATTTTTATCAAAAAATAAATAAAATTAAAAATTGCACTCGAGTCAAATTATCCAAATATTGAAGGAACTTTATGGTTCAGAATTTTTTAGTTATTTTTCATGTTTTAACTAGACCAGGTTCAGTATTTTCAAACAGTTTCAGAATATTTGAACACAATTTAATTTTTATCAAAAAATTCAAAATTCAAAATTGCACTCGAGTTAAAATTATCCAAATATTGAAGGCAATTCAGGGTTCAGAATTTTTTAGTTATTTTTTATGTTGTAGGTAGCCCAGGTTCAGTATTTTCAAGAAGTTTCAGAATATTTGAACACAATTTAATATTTATCAAAAAATCCAAAATTAAAAATATCGCACTCGAGACAAATTATCCAAATATTGAAGGAAATTTAAAGTTCAGAATTTTTTAGTTATTTTTCCTGTTTTAACTAACCGCGGTTCAGTATTTTCCAGAAGTTTCAGAATATTTGAACACAATTTAATTTTTATCAAAAAATACAAAATTAAAAATTGCACTCAAGTCAAATTATCCAAATATTGAAGGAAATTTAGTGTTCAGATTTTTTTGAGTTAGTTTTCCTGTATTTACTAGACCAGGTTTAGTATTTTCAAGAAGTTTCAGAATATTTGAACACAATTTAATTTTTATCAAAAAATACAAAATTAAAAATTGCACTCAAGTCAAATTATTCAAATATTGAAGGAAATTTAGGGTTCAGAATTTTTTAGTTATTTTTCCTGTTTTAACTAGCCCAAGTTTAGTATTTTCAAGAAGTTTCAGAATATTTTAACACAATTTAATTTTTATCAAAAAATACAAAATTAAAAATTGCGCTCGAATCAAATTATCCAAATATTGAAGGCAATTCAGGGTTCAGAATTTTTTAGCTATTTTTGCTCTTTTAACTAGCCCAGGTTCAGTATTTCCATGAAGTTTCAGAATATTGAAGGAACTTTATGGTTCAGAATTTTTTAGTTATTTTTCATGTTTTAACTAGACCAGGTTCAGTATTTTCAAACAGTTTCAGAATATTTGAACACAATTTAATATTTATCAAAAAATCCAAAATTAAAAATATATCGCACTCGAGCCAAATTATTCAAATATTGAAGGAAATTTAGTGTTCAGAATTTTTTAGTTATTTTTCCTGTTTTAACAAACCCAGGTTCAGTATTTTCAAGAAGTTTCAGAATATTTGAACACAATTTAATTTTTATCAAAAAATACAAAATTAAAAATTGCACTCGAGTCAAATTATCCAAATATTCAAGGCACTTTAGGGCACTTTAGTATTTGTCATTTATTTATTATTAACCAAAAAATATCTGAAAAATATCAAATACGCTGGAATAAACCGCTTTATCAAACCTAACTAAACATAAATTTTTGTGTTTAATCATCATTCCTTAACCAATTTTACATAATAATTAGGAAATCGCTTAAAATATTTTCACATACCCTAACCATCTAATGACGATAAAAAATGGAACGCTTAATTTTATTACTCCATATTTCACAACAAATTGCTTACAATATAAAATTTGTAAGGCTAAAATTGAACCATAAATTCTAAAAAAGTTGAAGTGAATTTGGTTATTTATTTTTTAATACTCAAAATCGAAATATACGCCCCGATAAACCGAATCTTTCAAATAGCTTTTTACGGTTTACTATTCTTCCTTATTTTTCATTAAACATTTTCGATGTTTTTTACTCGTGCATAGAATATCTTAACATTTTTCTTTGATCTTCTCCTTAAAACCATTCACATCCTAATTCGCTTTCGAGTTTATTGAAAATTTGAAAAGAATTTATTTTGGTAATTTAAAAAAATATTTTATAATGAATTGATAAATTCGCAATTAGTGTGCTATGCTTTACAAGTTTATAAAATGTCTAGACTTATTTTTCGAACCTTTTTTTGTTCGAATTTACTTTTGTGTATCGAATAATAGGACAATAAATTTAGAAACGGTGTTGAGCAGGCTGATCGGTCTGTAGCTTGTAGGGTGAATTGTGGTAATAGGAAAAAGAAATTTAATTTCATGCTGGCTGTGATCAGTACTTGCATTGTGCTATACCGCCGCTCTTTTGTGAAATGCTGAGTGTAAGCTGAATATGAAGTTATTGCTTTGTTTAAACCCTTTATAGTATATTAATTAAATATAATAGCACTACACAATTCAAAATGAAAGTTCAACTGCAATCGGCTTGTAAACCGGAAGCTAACATCGAATGTTGTTACATTAAACCTTCGTCTTGACTAATGAACATAAATAATGTGGTTTTTGTACCTCTTCACTGTTGTTAACATTTTAATAAAACTCACGAACTAAAACGTAACTGTGTTTAGAATTTATTTCGTTCAAAAATTTGCATAAAACGAATATTAAAACTCGAATTAAAAGCCAAATTTAAAATCTAAAAATTATGGTAATGGTCGATTTTGAGAGCTTTAAAAACTATTCGATGCATGCTTTCCCATTGAATTAATATGCAATTTTTAATCGTATGTACCAAACGAATTTATATGTCAATTTCAGTGTTTGTTTTCACCGTTAACACATTTTGCGTTATTTCATTATTTATGGCAATTCAATAATTGGAGCATTAAAATTTAATTTGCAACTTTAAATTTAAATCATTATTATTTATCGCTGGAGGTGTAAATAAATAACTCAACAGTAATTCCACAACAAAATTATTTCGTATACTCTACGCCTTCCTATTTGAAAATAATATATTTTATAAATTCTTGTCATAAATTCCTTGACTAGTAGTATGAAAGTAATAGGTTTGATTCCTGGTGAAAATAACTTTTTTTCCTTTATTCTAATATTCTATTAATAAGAAATGTTAAGATTTTAAATTTATAAAAATGAGTTCTGCAACTTTGCAACGACCGGATGTATCAGATTACATACGAGAGTTACAAGAACGGAAGTTGTAGTTCTAAGAAATAGAATAAACTCACGTGAATTATGTTAAGAACAAAGGAGCAAGAAAGTTAGAATCATATAAAAGCTCTTCATATTCTCCAGGGAGAGGAGTCCTGATTAAAGACTCAACTACGTCGTATCTATGTATTAACTGCATAGCAATGTTATATACAGGGTGTGACAATACAACTAAAAAGTGTAACAAATTTGAAATCGGTCAATTGCTTTCCGAGTTATTACAAAACATAAGAATGTAGTAGAAAACTATGTCTGTTCGTAACGCTCTCTTGTATTTCTGATTGATCGCTCATTTATTACCAACCTAAAAACATTTTTAGTGCGGTCTTCAGGCCGTACAGCCGGGCCAATCTAGGGTATAATATTTTCTCAAATATTTTTGTAATAACTAAACAAAACTTGGCTGATTTAATATTTACTTGCATGATTTCTTTCGTTTCAACAAAATTTCCTACACGATTTTCCACGTGTTTCAAGTATGAATGAAGTAAAATACGCAGGATGTTTCCAAAAAGTTTTGAATTCCACGTTACGTTCGTGATAATTTTCTTCCAAGCCATTAATTTTACGATAGCCGTAAATAAAAATCTGACCATTAAATTTGTAATTGAGTTAAACAGTAAGCGAATAAAATTTATAATCCGCTACCAAAAAATTTTCATGCAAGATACAGGAAGACTAAATTTGGTATGGAAATTAGGAACGTCCATTTAAAATACTTTTATGACATCCTGGCGCCAACGTTCTTTTAAATCTCCGCATCATTAACAAAAATTTAAAATTTCGCAAGTTTTTTTATTTCGTTTATAATTTGCATACGAACTTTGCCTAATTTTTAACATTCGTCATCACATTAATTTAATTCGTTTTTTTTTTTAATAGAAAGTCGTCCACAATGCACCAATGGAAACGGAGAAGAACGTTAACAGATGAATACTGCGATAGAAGTTAGAATAAGTTACGCAACTTGCTCGGAGTGGTCGATTTTCTTCAAAAAGCTCCAGTTCAGTGATTTAATCGAACAAGGAGTCAATTTATTCTCGTAATCTTAAAAAAGCATATAAAAAAATCCTTTTCGGTTCAATAAATTTTTATAACTTGATAACTAATCTGAGTAGAGTTGGAAAATAAATTTATTTAGCAATAAGTAATAAGAATAAAGCAACTTATTTTCGATAAAAATGAATCATTTATACGAATATAACAAAACAAAATAGAACGAAGGATATGAAACTCCCTTTTTGTGTTGCAGTCCAACGAGGGCATTTATTTTATTTTATTGTCAATTGTGACCCAATTTTGTTGCGGTCACTTGGATAAATTGTTCAGCAATACATTTCATTTGTTTATATTACCATTCACACGACAATTGTTAAAATGGCCAAAATTTTCCGAAAGAAAGTACGGAAATATAAATGAAATGTGATACAGTATTAGATTTTATGTTGAACCATCCCCCGAATGCGGCAAAATAAAAATGATGAGAAGAAGCAATAAAAAGATAAAAACAAGGGTTTTCTAGGTCATGTTTAAGACGATCTATTTTACACATAAATACCCGTTTAAAAATGAATTGTGTTTTTCTCTTCCAATGTTATATAAACAAAACCCAAAATATTTCAACACTGACATTTAAAACTTTCAGTTAGTATATTTTTAATCGAACTACTGTCAAGATGAAAAAATTAGTCAGAGTTTTAATTTTTTGTTCCTACAAAACTTTAGGTTGTTTGTCAATTCGGTTATTGTATAAAACATCAATTTTATCACAGGATTTTTTGCTCGTGGGTGTATAAGACGCATAGTTGCCAAATCGCCCGCTTGTCATTCCTTTTAAAATGACAGGAACTTGACAATTGACAAATGACAAGTTTTGACAGATGACAAGCCTTGACAACTTGACAGTTAAAAAGTCTCCGCAAAAGCGAAAGCCACGGACCTCTTAAACAAAGATGGACTGCTATTCCTTACGACAATTTCAAATATTTAATGGTTTATGTTGGTACTAAACTTAGTATAATATATTTCATATTTTCAGCAGTAAGATAACTGTAAATTTAATTTCCCTAGAGAATTCTAAATTACTATTGGTTATAAAGCAGATACACCACAAATGGCGGCCTCCTAGGTGAACACACTTTTTTTTACACTGAATGGCAGTCCATTTTATTTTAAGAGGTCTGTGGGTGCACCTAATTCATTATTTAAATTAAAAGAGCGTCAAGCACATCGCAAACAGTTGGAACATTTTAGCATCTCAATCGTAAATAAAAACCACTTCTTTCACAATCAGTGCGCGACCTGATTACCATGGTTACCAAGTTGCACAGCTATCAGGTTGGATGGTTCCAATAGTTAACAGATTAACACGGTTGCCAGGTTACTATGGTTACCATGTCACCATAATACCAAATTTCGTTTACCTTATGACCTTGGAATTAGCTAGGAGGTTTAGCTCACCATAAAAAAAATTTTGAACCCAAGCTAGAAAATGGAAAAATCATTAAAAAGAGCGGTTAAATACCCCTGGCTTTGGTAATACTCCCCAAATGTTGGAAAATAACTAATGGAATTTTTGGAGATTTATTTGATTCTTAAAAAGTCATCTTGTTTCACGCTTCCAGATTGTTCATCTATCTGTCTGTCTGTTGGTAATGCAGAAAGTCATGTACAAACCGAAATTTGCTACTGTTTATTGTTTAAAAACTGATATCTTTTTAGTTAAAATTAGTCTTGCTTTTTCGCAATCATTGCTGAATAGAATTTACTAATTCATTATTTATAACAAGTTAAATTTGTAAGGTGCATAAATATGATCTAGGTTAAACATTGAACTTACAATGGAAGCAAACATGAATCATTTATATTGTTTGCAATATTAAAATTGGAAAAGAAATAATATAAAATTTGCAATAAAAATATATATAAATGTTTCTATTTCTTCTACTACAACGCGCTAGCTCTTTTGGTCATTCGAAGTCTTAAATCGGGGTATTGAGACTGCTCCTCAATCAAAGAAGGCTTGCACAAATAATTTTCAAAGTGCTAGATATTTGTAACATTTATTAATACAATAAAATCCTCAAATGTTTTTCTAAATTATGTTAGACTCTTTCGTGAGGTGAAAGGCCGAGCAAGTACGTGTTCTACCTTTTGGAACAATCCCATCTTGTGGGGCCGTGGACGGAAAATTAAGTAAAGTAAAATTAAGTAATATTAAATTTAAATAACTGAGATACTTCCTTCAAATAACATTTTCCCTATCCTGAGGGTGCGCTTAGGATCTAGGGAGCTTATTTTATCACAAAACAAATGAAACCAAGCTTGAAAATGGAACAAACATTTACAAGATGCTATAAAATAAAATAAGTACATGTAGGTTTACTTTCCCGACTTTCCCACAAGTTTTCTCTAGGAACCGGGGGGTCTGGGGGTATGGAATACCTCCCAGGGTGTAAGTAAGCAATCAAATTTATCGTAATCAATTTGGAAAATTCGCTTTGTTGCTTTCTTAAAACTGGAGGGTATTCCATACCCCCCAGAGCCCCCGGTTTAACGTTAATTTATTTTCATTAAATGAGGCGACCTAAAATACGGCGCTGTATCCCACCCATATCACTCGAGGCTGTCTCGTCCCTGCTCAACGAAATTTGGATGCAAATGTCATCTAGAAAATGGATAAAATTAAATAGGTAGATAGATTATCTACATCAAAATTTCTTTGTCAGAAACCGGGATCAGAAATCCATTTGAGAAACTTTTGAGCCTAATATTCTGAATATTGGAAAAACAAGCCAGAACCGGGGGGTCTGGGGGGTATGGAATACCCCCCAGGTACACTATGTCAAGTTTTTTGATACTTTTTGACTTTTCAAGAATCGAATTTGCACAGCAATGGATTTTGAAAAGTCTTATTACAAATAACCCCCCCCCCCTCCGCTCCAGTCCACCCTGATTTGCAATCCATATTTTCTCATTACATACGGAAACGACCAGGCGCACTCGATGCTAGCTACACTCCTGCTCAACGGTATTGTGATAAAAAAGTTTGATAAAAATGGATAAAATTACATAGATTTAAATTATCTTCCTCAAACATTTTTTCCCAGGAACTGGGGTGTTTGGGGAATATTTTAGCCTCCAGGCTGTAAGTATGCAATAACCATACATTTCACATTGTATCCACAGATACAAAAAGGGGCTGTAGCTCCCTAGCAATTGAGGATAGCTACCCCTCCTCTTTGTTGATGGTGACTAGCCTTTAAAATCCAGTGCCGAGAGCAAGGGTCCATTAAATTCTTCCAAATAAGTTGCTGCTTAGTAATTAATTTTCGAAAATTACCTATTAGTATTCACAAACGTAATCGGCTATTATAATATTCTATCGACACAACTTGCAAGCTTACCTGATAATTTCATCAAGCCCTTAAACGTAAACCACACGCTACACTTAAAATATTCAAATTGAAGTTCTATCGTTGAAGTATTTAATGTCAGGAGACTTTTTACGACAGAAGCTATAAATTAAATTGAACTATTGAATCGTATCAAGCAACAAAGAAGTTTTGATTGTTTTAAAATTTAAATATCTTAAACTTTTTTAGCAGCACGGAACTGACAGATTTGTTAATGAGAAAATATTGACTCAAATGTCATAAACACTCAAGAATAACAGTATCTCCAGGTTCATAATATGCAATCCTGCAAAACGTATGATTAACCGCATCTCTCTAAAGCCAAAGCTTTGAAGTTATATTTCGAAAAATATTTCTCTAAAATCACATTACGGAATTAACTGATGCAATGATGTGAAATTTCTCTATACTAAGTTTTTTGAAAAATACTAAAGCGCACTTTGTCGTCTCCGAATCTCCGTCTCGTAAAATTGTCTAATTATGAAATTGCAAAAGAAAAAATCTCAAAAGTAAACGAAGAAAAACGCACACTTCTTTCCTAACCACGGAAAAATTGAAGGCGCTCAAATTACTTGAAAAGCGTTTGTTAGAGAGAATCCCACTTTAAAGCCATTAACATCTAAAAGCAAAAACGAAGACTTCTAAATGAAATACTATGGCTGCTTCAGTGTTAAGGGATAGCTGAAATTACTGAAGTGTGTTTTTATTTGGACGAGTGTCGTGGTGCAAAAAGTAACCAACGTTCGAGTTTCGCTAAATCTAAGTAGTTTTTGTTTCTAATTAAGTTAACTACATTTTTAGGTGCATTATATTTTTGTAAAAATAACAGCCCGGGTTAGATAAATTTCAAGATTTATTTGGGTTTTATAAAACGTCATTTGCAGAATTCAAATGAAACGCCCAGAGCAGAGTTAATTATATCCTTCATTTCATGTTAAATAGCTTTTTTGTTTTCTATTTATTTCCATCATTGCATTTTATCGAAATAAGCTATTAATATTGTGCATTTGTAAATAAAACTCAGCAGCGGCTTCATTAGGCCGCACTCCCACGTGACCGCAATCGTACAATATTAGGAAAAAGTTTCTAGAAAATTAGAAAACATGCAAAAGGGGGCGGTTTTTATTGGAAAAATTGAGTAGGATACCCTAATACATACAGGATGCATCGAAAAATGATGAAGACACGTTCCCCAGATAACACGTAAGCTTACGTACAGCTGTATTTTGAATCGATTTTCGCTTGCTTATCCAGCTTCACGTGGCTAGCTTACAACAAGCTTACTCTACGCTTAGAATTCAAGCATGTCGCAATTACTTGACGCGGCAAGCTTAGTACAAGTTTGTTTTAAGCTTAATTCAAGTTTGCTTTGCAAGCTTAATTTAAGCTTGTTTCGTGTAAAGTAGGAAGCGTGATTCTAGCTGGATATAAGCTTCACAGCTACCGTGCCAAGCTGGATGTAAGCTGCCACGCTGTCATGTCAAGTTATATTCCAGCTTGTTTCAAACAAACTTTGCTATGTGGGGTAGAGCTTAAATGCGAACGACGTTCTTTTTGTTGCTATGTACTATCCGATTGATTTTCTTGATTGTAACGTAACTGTACGATCTTGCGTTGGCAATGAATGTTTTTGATTGAACTTTGGTAATTTGTATGCAGTGAATTTTTGTTTTTATAGCAAAAACATTATATTGTTGAAACAGACTGACGGAAACGAGGCCGGTTTAGAATCGTCGGAGTGAGACGTACCAGAATTTTTAACATCCAATGTGATTGCAAAGCAGATTTTGATTTTACTGCTGAGTTAAGCTTTTTTAAATTTTATTTTACCGTAACGTAAATTTTAATGTGTTAGGTACCCTAGAAATCCTTTCTGTCGGAGAACTTCCGCAAAATTCGGTCGTTTTTAATTTGTATTGGTAGTTTTGTTCCTCGTCTAGCAAGTCTCACCTCTTATTTGTATTTATGACCGTAAGATTACAAAACCAAATTGATTTACCCAACTTTACTTGATAATTTATTATTTTTTTTGTTCAGCCCTTAATGCTCCAGATTAATGCTATTTGTTATGTATGTGACTCAGCTGAGGTGAATTTTTTATAGCTATATATTCATTCGATCTTTGAGTGTCCAATGAACTCAGGTTTCTACCTATTTTTGCATTTTATTTTTAAACTAACTGGGGTTTTCCCCCCCCCCGCCCCTTCCTACACATAAATGCGTGAATATTTGCCCTCCAGAGATTGGTACAACATCATGACTCAAGAGATTATCAAGGAACTAATGGTTGATTTATGCTCACTCACTTATCACTTAACACTTAAGAGGATTAACCAATAGAATTATATATTTATTTTAACAATAATTTATCTAATTATTGGTTTATTCTCTTAAGTGTTAAATGATTGAGCATAAATCGACCATAACTAATAGTTAAATTCATTATAATGACATATTGTAGAGATATTTCCTACGACCCTTAAACTTAAAATTTTCCAGGACAATATCTCAACACTAGAGTACCATCGGTAGCTATGCGTCGGTTCACATTTATGTGCGGAGACAAATAACAGGGCTGGGTTCGCCTTCTCTTCTTTTCGGGTCGCCAAATAAAATAAATCGTACGGCCTTAATGCCGCACTAAAATTGCTCAAACGAATTTTCCTTGTTAGGAACAAAACTGCATGAAATGCCTTAATCGAATTTATTGTCGTTATTGACAATACCAAAAAACTAAATTCGGGTGTGGTTTGTTGTATGAAAAATAAATTAAACTCAGCTTCGTAGAAAATGTCTAATTTAATTCTCATCAAATAAATTTAATTTTAAAATAAACATAAACAGGTCGAGCATGAGCCGTTTACGAACAAATTCGTTTTGGTCGCAGAGTGTAAAGTTGTGTTATAGAAAACCCTTCGTATTTGCTTTTACTTGCAAATCGAACTCAAAATACTCCAGGTTTCTATTTATGTGTAATTGTGTGACACAAATAAATTTATAATAATAAAAATGGTGTAACAAATTATAAAGTTGATTATTTACCAATGATGTGGCACTCGTTGTCGACGTTTTGGAACCGCTGTTTTCCTGCGCTTGACACCTGTCATTCGGCAACCTGTTGCATCCTTGTGCAGCTGTGTTCTTCATAAAATTTCAATTGTGGCTTCAAATCTCCACAAATAGATAAAGGCGATCGGCAATCGTATACGAAAGTTTGTTGGCAAATTTCCCCCAATTTGAACCAATTTCAGAAAATTATATAACTAACCTCAAATCCGGGCAAGTAAAATTATTTTATTTAAAATTCAACGAAATTTAAATTTATTCTTCTAAACGTTTAATTGTAGGCGCATAATCGTTGCGATTACAAAAATCATTCGATCATTCATCAATGGCGGAATGACAAAATTTTCATCCACATGTATGATACCAAATGTTGCAGTGACGCTTTTCCAAAAACGCTGCAATTTGAAGATTCTACTTCCAAATCAATCTAAAAACACTCGTCTACTTTAGACGACACTTCGCACTACTTCTCAAGTTGAAAAACACTTGTTTTTCCAAGAAAAACTCGAAAATCGGTCACTTTTGGTGGACCTCACCAAAAATACGCCTTGCTGGCTCCACAGTCACACGCAAGCCTTCTCCGCCAACTTTGTGTACCTTCTATGTTCAGAAAATCCAACCTGCCACCACATAAAACGAAATTTTGAGCCACTTTGCAGTTCAAAATAGGTAAACTTTTCGCGGTTAAAATTCAAATGAAAATAATTAAATTTGTTCCTTTTTAGGTTTAAATCGCCGTAAACTTTATAAATCACTGGATTTCACTAACATTCAATAATAATCGTGTGCTTGTGTCAGCGGTAACATAAATCGACCTTCATTCAACAAAACCGTGCTCGACCATGTCGTTATGGGTAAAAACATCCCCTAATTCAACACAAATTATTAACACGAAGCTGAATTTCTATTTCGTTTCACGACAATATTTAGGTGCGTTGAATTCGAAAAACGCAGTAGTACTGGCACAAATGTCACCAAAACATTCAAAAGTAGAAGCAAAATCACCATAAAATCAGAAGATTTATAGATTTATAGATAGATAATCAGATTTCATGTGTTTTTAGCAAACTTAAAACCACTAACTTCTTGTATGCTGGAGGGTATCCCCTAACTTATCCTCCCTTCTTTCGGATATTTTTCCGGCTGGAGAAGGATGTAAGTGATATCATTCTAATGCTACGAATGAGGGCTAAATTTGATTCCATCTGCAGATATCTTGGCGCGTAACTCGGAAACCACTGACGATGATCTGAGAAATATTGGAATGTTGGTGTTCTTTGGCCATCGTCGACGTTGACTGGAATTTTTTAAGTTCTTATTAAAGATTAGCTTTGTCGATTTCTGAATGTCATTCGACTGTCACAGACGGGGGCTAAATTTGACCCCCATTCGACAGGACATTTGGGCGCGGAAATCGAGAACCGCTGGTCAGAGTGAGATCGTGGTCGTGGCATTTGCTTAGTTTAAGAGTCATCCATCTTCGACACAGAGGATAATTTTTGCGATTTACTGAAGCTTAACTTGGTCGATCAGGGCGGTGACCTCGTAAGCGGAACGGATTTACGTTTAATTGAGTGAAAATGGGCTAGAGAAAACATTGCAGTTGAGAGTGCAAAAAATGGGTTTTGAGGATATTCTTCGGGATGTAAAGACTCCTCTGACTGACGAAACGTATTAAGAAGTCGGAGGGACGATATAATCAGGTCTCAAAATGTATAGTAGCCTAAGGGAATTAGATGTTAGAGATCAAATAGAGGTATACCTAAAAATGTGGAAAAGTTGACCCCCAGCTCGACAGCAGAAATCCAGGAGAGCATAAGGAACAGAGATGCTGCAGAGTTGAAAACTACTGTGATGAAAGCAATGACGTATTTTGCAAGGTTGCAGCAGCTCAACCTCCGAGAACTTGGATGACTACGGTGCACCAAATGCGAGAGAGAGAGCAGGGGAAGCCCACTTTATAACGATCACCAGAATAAATTTCAAAGGTGGAAGGCAGGCGCTGTAGAGTCACACGGCATGTGGAACTGTGGAGAAAGGAGATACCACAAAAGACAGGAAGAAGATCCCAGCAGAGGTTGTGAGAACCAGGCACAGCCTTCCATACGTGGAAACAGTGGCGGATTTCCCAACAGGAGCAAGAGGCGCGCGCTTAGGGCCTCGTAAATCAAGGGGCCTCAAAATAAGGAAAATTTAATTTTTATTAATTAAATTCCTGTTATAATAAATACAGGAAAAATAAGATAAAATTCTAAGCCCTAAGATGACTTAGATTTGCAGTTATTTTGCCCAATTTCAGTGCAATTCTTGATTTAAATTTTTTTATAAAAATTTAATTTTGTTTAAATATTTTGAAACTTTATGAAAATATTACCTATGTTATAATAAACATAGGAAAAATAACTAAAAAATTTTAAGGTCTAAGATGCCTTGGAATTGCAGTTATCTTGATTTCACTGCAATTTTTGATTTAAAATTTTTGACAAAAATTTAATTTGTTCAAATATTCTGAAACTTTATGAAAATATTAACACTGTTGTAATAAACACAGGAAAAATATGGAAAAATTCTAAGCCCTAAGATGCCTTAGTTTTTCAGTTATTTTGATTTTAGTGCAATTTTTTATTTAAATTTTTTGTTAAAAATTTAATTTTGTTCAAATATTCTGAAACTTTATGAAAATATTAATACCCATGTAATAAACACAGGAAAAATAACGAAAAAATTCTAAGCCTTAAGATCCCTTAGATATGCAGTTATTTTGCCCAATTTCAGAGCAATTCTTGATTTAAATTTTTTTATAAGTATTTAATTTCGTTACAATATTTTGAAACTTTATTAAAATATTATACCTATGTTATAATGAACATAGGAAAAATAACTAAAAAATTCTAAGACTTAAGATGCCTTGAAATTGCAGTTATCTAGATTTCACTGCAATTTTTGATTTAAATTTTTTGACAAGAATTTAATTTTGTTCAAATATTCTGAAACTTTATGAAAATATTAACTCTGTTGTAATAAACACAGGGAAAATATCGAAAAAATTCTAAGCCCTAAGATGCCTTAGTTTTTCAGTTATTTTGATTTTAGTGCAATTTTTGATTTAAATTTTTTGTTAAAAATTTAATTTTGTTCAAATATTCTGAAACTTTATGAAAATATTAACTCTGTTGTAATAAACACAGCAAAAATATCGAAAAAATTCTAAGCCCTAAGATGCCTTAGTTTTTCAGTTATTTTGATTTTAGTGCAATATTTTTGATTTAAATTTTTTGACAAAAATTTAATTTTGTTCAAATATTCTGAAACTTTATGAAAATATTAACTCTGTTGTAATAAACACAGGAAAAATATGGAAAAAATTCTAAGCCCTAAGATGCCTTAGTTTTTCAGTTATTTTGATTTTAGTGCAATATTTTTGATTTAAATTTTTTGACAAAAATTTAATTTTGTTCAAATATTCTGAAACTTTATGAAAATATTAACTCTGTTGTAATAAACACAGGGAAAATATCGAAAAAATTCTAAGCCCTAAGATGCCTTAGTTTTTCAGTTATTTTGATTTTAGTGCAATTTTTGATTTAAATTTTTTGTTAAAAATTTAATTTTGTTCAAATATTCTGAAACTTTATGAAAATATTAACTCTGTTGTAATAAACACAGGAAAAATATCGAAAAAATTCTAAGCCCTAAGATGCCTTAGTTTTTCAGTTATTTTGATTTTAGTGCAATATTTTTGATTTAAATTTTTTGACAAAAATTTAATTTTGTTCAAATATTCTGAAACTTTATGAAAATATTAACTCTGTTGTAATAAACACAGGAAAAATATCGAAAAAATTCTAAGCCCTAAGATGCCTTAGTTTTTCAGTTATTTTGATTTTAGTGCAATATTTTTGATTTAAATTTTTTGACAAAAATTTAATTTTGTTCAAATATTCTGAAACTTTATGAAAATATTAACTCTGTTGTAATAAACACAGGAAAAATATCGAAAAAATTCTAAGCCCTAAGATGCCTTAGTTTTTCAGTTATTTTGATTTTAGTGCAATATTTTTGATTTAAATTTTTTGACAAAAATTTAATTTTGTTCAAATATTCTGAAACTTCTTGAAAATATTAACTCTGTTGTAATAAACACAGGAAAAATATCGAAAAAATTCTAAGCCCTAAGATGTCTTAGTTTTTCAGTTATTTTGATTTTAGTGCAATTTTTGATTTAAATTTTTTGACAAAAATTTAATTTGGTCAAATATTCTGAAACTTTATGAAAATATTAATACCCTTGTAATAAACACAGGAAAAATAACGAAAAAATTCTAAGCCTTAAGATGCCTTAGATTTGCAGTTATTTTGCCCAATTTCAGTGCAAATCTTGATTTAAATTTTTTGATAAAAGTTTAATTTTGTTCAAATATTCTGAAACATCATGAAACTATTAACTGTGTTGTAATTAACGCAGGAAAAATATCGAAAAAATTCTAAGCCCTAGGTTGCCTTAGATTTGCAGTAATTTTAATTTCAGTACTATTTTTAATAACAAAAAAATTTTAAGCCCTAAAAGATGCCTTGGATTTGCAGTTATTTTAATTTCAGTGCAATTTTTAGTAAAAAAAAAGTATTAAAAAAATTAATCGTCTGCGTTGCTGGTGAATGGGCCCCCCGGCCATCAGGGGTTCAAATCAATTGCTTTAGGGAGTGTAGGATTAGTGGAAAATCTTAGAGGGGGGCCTCAAAATTGAGTTGCGCCTGGGGCCTCATAAGTTCTAAAACCACCACTGCGTGGAAACACTTAAGGTCATCAACCAACCAGTGATAAGTGATTGCAAGACTATAGAAGCTTTGCGTACAGTACGAAGAACACGAACAGGCGATGTTATGTGACTTTTGCGGGAGAAATTTGGAAAAAATAATAAAAACTTACAGGTTAGTAGTGGAAACAGTGTAGTGGGAGCTAGAGGACATAATATGTTATTTTTTGCCAGATTGAAAGAAGGGAGAAGTTCTCTTGAATACCCCAAAGCTGAAGGTTTAAAGAACCAGCAGATTTGTTAAGTGGAAGAGATGTTACGCTTCCGGTTATGAGTCACAGGACTGTAAAAGCCAGGATATGTCGGCTAAGTGCTGGAAGTACTGTAGAGACAGCCAATACGCAATAAGTGTCTGTAAAAAGGATGAAAACATGGGAAGTTGGATGTACTGCGACAAAATGCAATAGCAGAAATGAAGAACAAAGTTCGGAAGCCAATTTGATTAGTACGGTGAAGAATGAGACCACGTGGCAGTCGTAATATAATATAGCGGGTAGCATCTGTTTCCTGGAGTTCTATTGGAGAGTTTCCCCCTTCTTCTGCAAATAAAAAAGGATATTTTATACCTTCCCCTTACCCCCCAACCACAAAGACCAACATAGTGTATGTTTTGTTTCCAAATAGATACATCAACATGTCGCGGTAGTTAGACCGGGGGTCTGGGGGTATTCCATACCCCCCAGTGCCAGGAAGTTAAATCATCTACAATTTTTACATCGATGTAGTAAACTTTGTTAATTACGGCCCGATTTTTCAATCATAAATTTATATCCTGGACCAATCATAGTAAAATTTACCCCCGGTTATACTTGACATTAATCAACGATTGTAAAAGCGGACCTAAATCTTATAAAATTATCTAAATGTAATCGAAAAAATCAGGTTATTTTATAAATTTCAAATTTTTTTTAATTATTGCATGATAAAACTTAAAGTACGCAATTCTACTATAAAATTCTAATTAGGTTAGTTACTATCTCTCAGATTTTTTGTTGGTCTTGCATTTCCTTCTTTCGCGTGATAGCTTTCCAATATTTCGCTATTTATTTCTTTGAAAAAAAATATTCCTTTGATATTATGATATCGATTTATTGCATTATTAGCGCCAGTACGAGTGCATACTAAATAATAATATGTTATTACTTGCGGGAGATGGATATAAATTTTGTTTACTTTGGTTTTGTAATTTTACATAATTATAATTGCATCTATAGCCTGGCAGTTTGTGGGTATGGTGGATAAATTCATATAATAATAATTTAAAAATATTCTTGCCTCCTCTTAGACACCAAGATAAAAACTAACATTTAGAATGTTACAGTTTTACGATACTGTTTTTAATAGAAAACTTGATTTCGTTATGACTGAAATTAGGTATATAAAAAATTGTGAAGAACATATTAAAAACATTGTTATAACAATGGCGCCCAACATGGGGCAGTAAAATTAACTTTTCAAACAATGTTAGATATTATTTAATTATTTTTCGTATTTCAAAAATTATTTGTTCAAAAGATATTTCAGAGACGAAACGTACATTTTTAAATAACTTTATATAAATAATACAATGAACTGCCTTCATAGAGATGAGTAGAGAGCAGACCAATATAAACTGCATCTTCTTTGACGAGAAAAGAGTAAACAAATTTCGCTAAAATTAGAAAAAAGATTAATAAATTTTATTGAAAAGGGCATCAAATTCGTTTGAGGATTTAATAATCTAAAGTCGAGAGATATTTTTAAATAAAAGGAGAATCGTTTACCCTAGAAATTCGCAGTTAAACTATTCAAATTTAGTTATTTTGGAATAAGGTGTGACAAATAACGAAGATTGAGGTTAACGTCCCATAAAACACTTCCAACGGCTGTTACAGTTTCAGGCAAATGGGCGGTTTAGTCTTAATTAATAATTTTTAAGTTCCTGTTAGTTTTGTTTCCTTCTGCCATATTTTGCTTCCAATTATGAAACACACAAAATTACGGTTTTCATTAACGCATGCAATAATAATATTTTCTGGAGACATACGGAATGAGTGAAATTCGGGGTGTATATTTCAAATAGGGCAACATTTCTCTTTCTTTTTCTGCGTTTCATCTGTAAGCTGCGAGAGTTTCGATAACCACACTCCCAGTAGACTAAAAACGATGGGGTGGAGCATTGGGAATACTTCAGGTGCAATGCCAGGGTAAAACCTTTTAAGGTTACCGAAACGTATTTATACTTTCACTTAATTCGTTGCAAATAATAGTTTAAGAAATAAATTAAATTGTGCTGTTTTTCTTTTTAATCTTGCTGAAATGCGTTTATGTTAATGATGTGTGAATTAACGTACTTAAAAGTGCAACCATTAAAAAAATGCTTACGCTGGAAACTTATAACGAATTTTAACCCTGTACTTACATTAAGATTCCGATTTAAACAGTTTCAAATGTATGCAACAGTCGCATATAATTTACTTGCAGCATTGGTTGTAACAGCATTTAACACAACCCTGCGTATTTTTATTCTCTTTGTTTTTTTTACATTTTATTCTTTAGGGAATCCTGGATAAAAACGTATTGGATAAAACAACAGGTTTTTTTGTCACTCTTCATAGTTCTTGTTTCAATTCTTTTAAGCTTAAATTAATTATTAACTTAAATCTCTAATGGTTTTCTCCTTTAAGCAAACTTCGCTTTGACGTATTTCGCAATTTTGCTCCTCTCCCGTAGTTATCCTTCCCTGCAAGGAAGATTGAAGTAGTTTTTGTTAGAAATTTGCACACGATGCATAATAAAAATAAGATTGTAATAAAAATAACATTAAGTAGTAAAGTTTGATGTAGAAGACTTGAAAATGGAAACTTGCAGCTTTAGTGGTTTAATAATCTGCATAGTCAAATCCAGATAACAAATAAAGTTTTGTTTGCTGTAATATATGTACGTTAGGTTCGCCTCGTTGATCATCAGCATAAAATGCGTTCTTGCATAAAATTGCACTTTTTCTATATGTAACTGAAACGATATCAGATTTAAAATGTTTCACATTTACTTGACATCACCAAAAACGTATTTTAATCCATCAGCTTGTTTTCTGCTTTTTTGAAGCAATTGAAACGGGAATTTTATTTAAATTACAAATAGGTATTTAAATTACACGAGTCCGCAACATGAACCAAGTAAATGTTATTTATTTTATTTGCGGATAAACTTTTTTACAACATTTACCAATTAATTACAAACTAATGCTTGTAAAGGTAAACTTTAAATTTTAAATCTCCCGCACAAATAAAATAACTACGGTGTAAATTAGCTTCTAAAATATTGACGAAACCTATAATTTATAACCATTAGACGTTTCTGGGAGGACAAAAGATTGTGACCAATGTAACAAAGGGAAGAGGAGTCAAAAAATTGGAAAAACTTGCTGAAGTCCTATATGGACGAAAACAACCGATTAGATTTTGGTTTAAATTTAAAACTTTTTTTGAAATTCAGGTAAATCTTATTTTTACTATTCTGTGCTGATTTTTGCACGTATATCGAAAACAAGATCAACGTTGTCCAATGAACAATGAAAGATGGAAAAAAGATATCTTTCCATTTTCTGGTAAAAGAATTTTTTTGGAAGTTATTGCAGTTGAAAATTTTGCTTTAGCTATGCTGTGATTATTTTTACACAGAAATCGAGAAAACAGTCATCATCGGCGTTATAAAGGGAACAGTGAGACTAGTAAAAGGGAAAACTTGACTTTCTCTAGTAAAAGATTTACTTTATAAATTATAGTAATTCTAAAATTAAAGACGCGCATTAATGGATTAACGAGATTCTCACTGTCCTACCAAAAAAATGGTTTTCATTAAAGAAATGCAATTATGAAAGAATTATGAATTTATCAAAATATTAATTTATTATAATATGAGGATGGTCATTATAAATTTACACATAAGCATAACAAAATTTTAATTAAATAAATTCCAAAGTTGGTTTGCAAATTACCTTTACCAATCCAAATTGAAAAGAAGGTCACCGTTGCCAAGGAAACGGTGAGACTAACAAAAAAGATGTCTTTTTCTTTTCGGAAAATATTACTTTGCAAGTCCTAATTAATTTACAATAAAGACGAGCATTATTGGATAACGAGATTTCTGTTGTTCATCCGAATAGATTGGAAAAAATGCTAAACGTTTTTGGAATTATTGATTTACCCCCAAAAAGTTATAAGTTATAAACATTAATATTTTTGATTGAACGCTGAGACGTTTGAACGCGAGGCCGTTTGAACGCAGGGACGTTTGAACGCGAGGACGTTTGAACGCAGGGACGTTTGAACGCGAGGACGTTTGAACGCAGGACGTTTGAACGCAGGGACGATTGAATGCGAGCAATTAGATAGGTACTTAATTAGATAATTGGATTAGGTACCGACCTTTTAATGACCTTTTCTTAAAAAAAATCGTTTCCTAACACTAACCTAGCCTCAACCGGGATTTACCTTTAAATAAAAGTCGATTCCTAACACTAACTTAGCCTTGACCGGTGGATCTATTTTTTAATGACCTCTTTAAAAAAAGTTTTTTCTTAACACTAACCTAGCCTCAACCGGGATCTACCTTTTAATAATGATTCTCTCTATAATAAAAGTCGATTCCTAACACTAACACTAACCTAGACTCGACCGGTGGATCTACCTTTTAATGACGTCTTTAAAAAAAGTCGTTTCCTAACACTAACCTAGCCTCAACCGAGATCTACCTTTTAATTTAACTTTTTAATAAAAGTCGATTCCTAACACTAGCCTAACCTCGACCGGTGGATCTACCGTTTGCCCTAATTTGGTCATAATAAAGTGCGTCGTTAATAAGTCAAGGGAAGGTGCAATTTCTCGCGTTCAAACGTCCCTGCATTCAAACGTCCTGCGTTCAAACGTCCTCGCGTTCAAACGTCTCTGCGTTCAATCGTCTCTGCGTTCAAACGGCCGCGTTCAACCGGTCGCGTTTAAACGGCCGCGTTTAAATGTCCTGCTCCGGAAAATATTCAGTGTTCGTGACAAGAAAAATTCATATTGTCATATTTCAAAATCAACTCCTAATTTACACCCCAAAATTTTTTATAAATAGTTGATCCGCACTATTAAATATACAAAAGCAAAATTGTATGCTTCTTAAATTGTTGGATTGCATTGTTTCAGTTTTGTAAGCTTGTAGGCGCATTGATATCCTAGTGAATTTTAAAACCTAAACGTAAATGTGATGTTTAATAAATTAATATTGCCAAACTAATTTAGTCGTGTTTCTTATCTAAATTAGCAGGGATCTTAATCAGTTCGACTGCAATTAATGGATGAACGAAAACATCATTTTATCCCTACAAAAATTGAAATAATGAACAACTTTTGCGTCCAGTTTTCACTAGTATGCAGAATGACATTCTTGGCAAAGCCAGAGTCAAGGCAGGTCGCTTATCAGCGCGTTTAGTGATTTCACGGTTCTTAAAAGTGAAAAAAGTAAGCAGCATCCGGTGACATAAAATTTAAGTGCTTTATAAATATTGAAAATGTATAAATCGATGTTCACATCAAGATTCTTGGCTTGCCTTGCTTAGGTGGAAGCTAGCAAGTACAAATGGGATTGTTGTATTTTTTAAACATAGAAAAGGATAGAAGAAAATATTTCAATCTGATTGGTTCTTCCCAGATTCTACCAAAAAGCAAGGCAAGACAAGAACCCCGATGTGAACACTGCTTTAGTTATCACTGCTAAAATTGTAAGTAAAAGTTTAAGTGATAAATTTCGAAATTGGAAATTTTCCTCGTATTTTTCCAAAATTTATCGATTTTAAGTTATCCATCAAAGAACTGCCAATTCTTAATATTGGCAATACTTAATATTTATGTATTAAAATTGATTTTTATAAGAAGATTGTCGCAGATGATCTTTTTTTTTGCATAGAGCCAGGAGGTGAGAATCTTGAAAAAGTCCACGGGTCAATCTACCCGGGAGTGTGGGGTTTCACCCACTAAACTCACCCCCTTTTCTCCTAGTTTGGTAGCCCGGTATCGCCTACCGGCATTTCTTCAGGCTCCAACGGCTATGGCTATTCGCCGGCTCTCTTCCGTTACCACCTACGCTCGGTGTCCGGAGTGTTGTTGTCTCTACTCTAACTGAGTTCGTATCGCTGTTTCGAGGTTAACGTTGCTCGATGTCGTTTCACTATTGTAAGGCTGGTAGCCTCTCACGACGGGGGCGTGGGTATATCCATTCGCCGCGCCAGTCGGGGTGTACCATTTCGACTCACTTGCTGCTCTTCGCCCTTTCGGGACTTTTTTCTTCTTTCGAGGCGTGCGCTGCGTTGCTTCGGCATCTGCGCGCACCATGGCCTGCCGTTCCGCACTTGACGCAGATGGGGTTGCTTGTGCAGGTCACCGCGTAGTGACCCTCGCGACCGCACCGCCAGCACTCCGCGTGTCTGTTGGGTCCTCCACATTGAGATGCGGTATGTCCAACCGAAAAACACCTTTTACACCGTGAGTCGATGACCACCTTACACAGGTTAATTCCCAATCGAATCTCCGGCTTTTTCACTAACCGTTTGGCTGCCCCCTCCTCCATTTCCAGGACTGCCACCCGGTTTCCACTTGGCTCGGTTCTCAGTGACTTTAAGATGTTGTCTCCCGTACCGGCCATTTTCTCGATTTCGCACAAAATCGACTATTGTCACTCTGCGCGTCAGGTCCCTGGCGTCCAGACCCAATCCGCTATCGGCCAACTTGCTCTTCAGCAGGCGGGAGCTTTCACCCCTCGTCAGCTCGATCAACGCGTTTCCTTTCTTTGTTGGCCTCACAGTTCGAATTGAATTACCGACCTCGTGATGGCTTTGGACGATGGTTTTTAATGCCCGAAGTGCTTGCTCATACGTGCGCGTTGTGCTAGTCTTCACCCTCTCCCTGTTGCCGCCCTTCTGCGGGGGCCTCTCGACAGGCGGCTTCAATATGGTCGATGCCTTCTTGATCTCTTCGTAGAGACCGGTGTAAACCCGTCGTCTTTAGGACTTGCTGCACTGGAGGTATTATTTATGGGGTCCGTGATGGTGTTATTGTACTCCATACTCTCCTTAGCCGTGCTGCAGCAGATCGGACCCGCAGCCAGTGTGCCAGGGGGCGTCGTATCGACGCCTACTCCTGTCTCATCTTGAACCCCGACGCCTTGCGCATTCAGCTCTTCTATGCGTTTCTGCATATCGGCTATTATGTTTCTCTGGTTGCGAACCTCATCTCGCAGGGTTCGGTTTTCTTCGGTTAAGGTCTGGAAATCTCCATCCTTTTCACTTTTCCGGGCTTCAATCGTCTCTCGCAGCTTCCGGAACTCCTCTCGTAGTTTGGCGGCAAAAATCGTGAGCCCGGTCTCGTTGCCACTGCTTGGATTATCTCCCGATTCCTGCTTCTCGAAGGAGACTCTCTCGCTCTCCCCGATGGGGTCTGCATCGCTTCGCAAAGTATATCTACCTCACTCTGAAATTTCCGTACTGAGTCCCGGAGCAATGCAATCTCTCCGTCGCTCGCATCGGCCCGCTCCATTGGTTTCTCTGCTTTCAAGGAGGACTAGATCGCTTTTAAATCTCTCTTGGATGATCTTACAATTGTTCAACCTCCCATTAATGACCCATATTCGACTTTTGGATAAAGAAAGGCTTAAAAGATAAAAAAAAGGAACGAAGATAATTGTGCATTGTTGTACCGGGTGTTAGAGAGAAGAATTATT
This sequence comes from Rhagonycha lutea, assembly GCA_958510855.1. Taxonomy (NCBI): domain Eukaryota; kingdom Metazoa; phylum Arthropoda; class Insecta; order Coleoptera; family Cantharidae; genus Rhagonycha; species Rhagonycha lutea. The sequence continues at coordinate 5,897,475 of OY294038.1, forward strand.
CCGCAAATAAATGTACCTCTGTCCGATTATCACGATTTATTCGATTGGATCTGTGATTCATGGTCCAATAAAATTGTAGGATAATTATTACTATTATTTTGTATATTATTTATTTAGTAATTAGTTAAATAAAAAAGTTTGTTGCACTCTGTATGGCACGTCATTCTTTCAGGCTTATGGAATAAATGTTATCGTTTAGCAGATAATGGAATTCATCACTCCTGCAACGCTGTCTTATACTGCATCTGTTGATTACTTCGCGAATGTAGAGTGTACATTAAGTAAAATTGGATAGATTAAACCTAAAGAAGTATAAAAACCATTAAAAACAATTGCTGCATTTCAGACAACAAAATGGAAACTTACAAGAAAGATGGATTTTGAACAGAAGTTTCTAACATTTTACAATTAACGCTGCATACATTCGCGCACGTTAACTGTGTAAATTTATGTAATTGGCAGTATTGTAATAGCATTTTATTTTTGTTCTACAAACTACATAAAACAAAATTAGCCATTTAAATTTTGTGATATAATTAAATTTATTCTTTGTCTATTCAAAATTATGTGTGACCCCCTACAGTCTACCTCTGATTGGTTCATTATTTATTACCAACCTAAAAGAAGTTACAGCGTGGTAATGAAGCTGTCACATAAATTCATGAATGTTGTTAACATTCGAAGCTTTTCAATTTAGTTACTAACTTGTTAATAATTTTCTGTTAGCCACACCATCGGGTTGGAGTTGAAACTATTCGTGTTTTAACAAAATTCTAACCTCTAAAACAAAACTTTACATTGGGCGCCACTTCCAAAAATGTAACAAAACTGTCGATGTAGAAATTTAAGCGATATCTGGAAAAGTAGCCATTTCAGCGAAAAAAAGTATAACACCAAATATTTAGCCTTATAAAGTCCCTTTCTAACAAGCCCAAAAAACTAAAAATTGGTTAAGTTTTGTGGAAGTTATTAGGATTCCAAATTTGTTATAAAAAAAAGTGAGAGGGGTTGAAAAACATTTCCTTTTGAAGTCTCCCGTCTAAAGTATTTACAGTGCAGGAAAATTTTAAAAACAATTTTTGTAGAGAATTTTCTTCTCAAGGATATTGATTAGAAGTGTAGTTGCGATAAAAGCAACTTGAAATGAAGTATTTACATGTAAAGTAGCTCTTAGGTCTTTTGCAAAGTTTATACTGGATTTTTGTTTCAGGTGCTATTTTTACCGAAGACCAAAAGGACACTAGCGTAGAACTAGCGTTCAAATATGCCGTCTATAGAATCAACAAAGACAGAGACATTTTACCGAATACCACGCTGGTGTATGATATCCAATACGTGCCTAGAGACGACAGCTTCAGAACATCGAAAAAAGGTAAATTAAATTTTATCTTACATTATTAAAACGCATAAAAACATTAATTACATAAATATTTTATAGCTGATTTAGCAGAACTTTAATTAAAATATTTAATTAATACAACAGTGTTTCCCTTAAAAGCTTTGATCCGGAAACGTTGCTTCGGGATATCTTTAAAATATGCACCTTGAAAACGGAGTTGAAATTATTTCATCAGTATAAATCTAAATTATATTCCAACTGAAGAATAATTTTTGAGTTGAAATAATTAAAAAAAAATTAAGGTGTGGGACATATTATAGTTAGGGTGCCAGTTGAAACGAATGAGGAGCGACATTTCCATTTAAATTTGAGATAATTTAATTAAAAAAGGTAAATTAGTACAATCACAATCCAAAAAAACTTTCCTTGTGAGCTAATACTTTTATTAGAATTTAAAGCCGAGATACGATAGTTCCGATTTAATTTAGTGGAAATTGCGATAACTCGGTAAAATGAATTACTTTCAAGCTAAACTTAAATCTTCAGCTAACTTTATTTTTGTTTTTGAGAAATTTTCGTACAAGTTGTAATTTTATTTTATTGTGCGAGTTTTTAATTAAGCTAATTAGTAGTTAAATTAAACTAAATTACCTAGCGGTAGACAACCCTTCACAATGAAATTGTTCTCTTAAATGTTTCCAAGTTTATGACTTCCTGATGCGGCCTCTCTTGCTTGTTCCACATTTTCGATCGAAACTCAAGTAAGGACAATTCTCGACTGCTTTAAAGCAGAACTGACATTGCATCTCAAGGGGACGAAAGCTTCAATAATTTCAAACTACTTACAGTTTTTTTGGGCTAAAATAAGAATTTTGATTTTCTGTTGAAAAAATAGGGGATACGGTTTCACTATTTTCGTAAGTTAATGTAATATAAATATTATTGGGCTATGGACGCACTTAGAAAATTGTGAAAATATTCTGATCTGAATCTGATCTGAAAGCAATTTGCGTTAAGAAAACAAGGAAGTTTTATTATTTGAATAAATAGGAGACCAAAAAAATTGAATTTATTTTCAATCTTTTTTTTTTTAATTTTAAAAAAATTCCAATTTAAACCCAATTTGATGAGATTTTATTCACAAAGTAATACAGACGACGGATCATCCTATACACAAAATAAAGTTAACAAAACCCTGGTTAGCGCTGCATGTTCATATTGCATTGTTACTTAAACAATTCACTGTTTTTGCAAACAAAGCTTGTCATACAAAAAATTAAATCTTTGAGACTGAATTAAAGCTGCAGCACAAAAACGTGATCAAACAGTTTCCCATTTAAAATGTCAAGTTTCAGACATTAATACCCACAAGAATATCGCGCTACAAAAACACATTAAATTTGCATAAGTCATTTTCAAGTCTTTAGTAATCCTCAATGGGGTAAATATAATTAAATACCAAATTTGTCATTTTCAATAATTTAATGCTTCATTTTACACAAAACCCTAATCACACCGCCTTCCAAACAAAAATTTTAATATTGGAGATTTCTTTTTCAGATAATTGAAACCGAAATTTAAAAAGGGATTTCAATTATAAAAAAGTTTCAAAGAATTCGTTTCATTTCATTATTTTTAGTGCGGTTTTTAATTAATTACCGGCGTTTGAGAACAATAAATTAGAAAATTGCTTTGGGTTCAAATAAGTTACCATTATTGAATTTTCTTTATAATATATTTTTGCAAACAAATATAACAAGAGTTTATTTTTAAAGCCATTATTTAAAAAGCTTTTTCTTGAGCACCTGAATCGTAAGTGAGCCATTAATTATTAGAAACGTAATTAGAATTTACCGATGTTTTACTGCTGCTCGTGGTTTTAGCAATCATAATATAATATTCAATATTAGCGGGATAAGAAAAAAAGTTTGCCCTTCGGTTATGTTATTTGTTTGTTATAGTTAAAGAGAACAATAGAATGAAGCTAATTCGGAGGGGGGCTGTCTTTGTTGTCAGGCTTAACAGTTCGTGAAAGGGGTAAAGGAGGAATAAAAATATAGGGCGCCACAATGTTTTTCTTCTAACTTTTAGCTTTAGTACATCTTTAAAAAACCCACAACAAGCAGATGTAGTTAAGCCATTTCCCACATCTAGCTCCCATGACTAGCTCAAACGTCGATAAGCGTCAAAATTTTGACTTGAAACTTCGTATGTCGGAGCGGGGCACGGGTGGTGGGGATTAGCAGCTTGGTTAAATGGAAATTCAGTCACCCAGATGAACAACGAATCCAATACGAAAAACTAAATCGTAGGTTGACGAATGGGAGAGGGGGATGAGGTTTTACTTCCCCCACTTAGAAACCTGTCTGTTAAAGGATTTAAATTTTTCGCAGTTGTCGCATTTTTTCGTCCAACTTTCAGCTTCTCATCTTATAAAAACCACATCACTAATTGCCGGTACTATAACGGGCTACGGGCTAATAGATTTATTTCTAGATTAAATATTTAATAAACTTGTTGTGGTGTAAGCTGTGCTTAGAAATTAACCTGATATTTAATTTCCAAACGCCATCTGTTGAACTGTGAAAGTTCGCGTATCGCGTGTAAATTAGCTTAAAGTAAATTATTTTACAATTTACACGCGATGCGCAAACTTTCACAGTTAAACAGATGACAGATGGCGTTTGGAAATTAAATGTCAGGTTAATTTCGAGGCACAGCTTACACCACAACAAGTTTATTAAATATTTAAACTAGAGATAAATCTATTAGCCCGTTATAGTACCGGCAATTAATGTTGTAAATCATTTACCCCTCCACTGCTCCCAGAAAAGTAAGGTCTGGTTCTCGCACTGGCCGGGACTTGGCTTTTTCCATTTTAATTCATTACACGACAGAGCAAATCCAGAGGAGGAGGCGTAAATAATATTTTACTTCCTCCACTCAGATTCACCTGTCCCTGTTGAAGGATTTCGTATCTAACTTTTAGCTTCCGGTCTTACAAATGTCGCAACACTCACTATGGTAAATAATTTACCCTCATCCTTCTCCAAAAAATGAGGTCTACTGAATCCACACTTTGCTGTAAGTGGCGCAAACGTTGCAGTTATCCTAGTAGTTATACTTTAGTATTACTTTATAACATGTTAGGTGGGTAGGAAGTGCATATCGATGTCCCCCCAAATCTAATTTTGGGTGAAATTTGTGCCAGAAGATTGAGCGTCAATGAGCTTCCAATATTTTCGTTTGAACCTCAAACTGTCCCAGAGCAATTCGCGAAAACTTTAGGGCAAGGGAAGCTGTAGACATGTTTATCTTTACCCCCCCCCTCCCCACATTGGAATTTTTTTATGAAATTGGTGTCAAACTTTTGAGCGTCGTTTGAGCCTGAATGAGTTTACAAACGTCTACATTTGTTCTTGGAAATAATAAAAATATTTGGAAATTATATCATCATCATCATCATTTCCTTCATGGGTTAGGTCGTTGACTGATGACTGTGCAAATCTTCTTGGTTTTGGAGACAGAACGCACACAAAAATGAATACACAGACACACAGATATTGGTTGAGGCTTGGTATCTTTCAATTCGTGTGACTCATCAATGTGATTAAATATCAGATGAGATTGTTCGGCCTTCAGCTTCACTGGATGAGAGATGTGATCTTCATATGACTTCGCCATAATACATTAATATTATAGTTTTATAACATCATCTATATCTTGTAAGTATTTAATTCAATACAAATTACAAAATGTATTTAGCAGCAGCCCCTATGATTCCGCGCCCATGTGGTAATCTCGTCAATCCATTCATAAGCGTCACTCCCACTCTTAAGTTTTCGTAAACCGATTTCAAACAAAATCTAATCAACTTTAAGTATCAATATAAAAGTACTAAAATTTGAAGTTGGTTGTGAAATTCTTATTGGTATGGTGCTAAATTTAAATAAAAAATTGGACTGAAATCAAAATCACCTGAAATCGAAGGTAATTTAGGGCTTAGAATTTTTTCATTATTTTTCCGGTTTTTCTTGTGATAAAATTAGTATTTTCATGTAGTACCAGAATATTTGAACAAACTTTAATTTTCATCAAAAAATTTAAATAAAAAATTGGACTGAAATCAAAATCACCTGAAATCGAAGGTAATTTAGGGCTTAGAATTTTTTCATTATTTTTCCGGTTTTTGTTGTGATAAAATTAGTATTTTCATGTAGTACCAGAATATTTGAACAAACTTTAATTTTCATCAAAAAATTTAAATAAAAAATTGGACTGAAATCAAAATCACCTGAAATCGAAGGTAATTTAGGGCTTAGAATTTTTTCATTATTTTTCCGGTTTTTGTTGTGATAAAATTAGTATTTTCATGTAGTACCAGAATATTTGAACAAACTTTAATTTTCATCAAAAAATTTAAATAAAAAATTGGACTGAAATCAAAATCACCTGAAATCGAAGGTAATTTAGGGCTTAGAATTTTTTCATTATTTTTGCGGTTTTTGTTGTGATAATATTAGTATTTTCACGTAGTACCAGAATATTTGAACAAACTTTAATTTTTATCAAAAAATTTAAATAAAAAATTGGACTGAAATCAAAATCACCTGAAATCGAAGGTAATTTAGGGCTTAGAATTTTTTCATTATTTTTCCGGTTTTTGTTGTGATAAAATTAGTATTTTCATGTAGTACCAGAATATTTGAACAAACTTTAATTTTCATCAAAAAATTTAAATAAAAAATTGGACTGAAATCAAAATCACCTGAAATCGAAGGTAATTTAGGGCTTAGAATTTTTTCATTATTTTTCCGGTTTTTGTTGTGATAAAATTAGTATTTTCATGTAGTACCAGAATATTTGAACAAACTTTAATTTTCATCAAAAAATTTAAATAAAAAATTGGACTGAAATCAAAATCACCTGAAATCGAAGGTAATTTAGGGCTTAGAATTTTTTCATTATTTTTCCGGTTTTTGTTGTGATAATATTAGTATTTTCACGTAGTACCAGAATATTTGAACAAACTTTAATTTTTATCAAAAAATTTAAATAAAAAATTGGACTGAAATCAAAATCACCTGAAATCGAAGGTAATTTAGGGCTTAGAATTTTTTCATTATTTTTCCGGTTTTTGTTGTGATAATATTAGTATTTTTTTGTAGTACCAGATAATTTGAACAAACTTTAATTTTTATACCAAAATTTAAATAAAAAATTGGACTAAAATCAAAATCACCTGAAATCGAAGGTAATTTAGGGCTTAAAATTTTTTCATTATTTTTCCGGTTTTTGTTGTGATAAAATTAGTATTTTCATGTAGTATCAGAATATATGAATAAACTTTATTTTTTATCAAAAAGTTTAAATAAAAAATTGGACTGAAATCAAAATGTTGCCCGTACCTCGGATTCGTAACTGATCGCATTAGCTGTAAGGGAATAACCGTCTCCAAAAAATAAGGACGAAAATAGAAAAACATGTCTGTCCCCAAGAATTTCGCGAATAATGCCGCAACAGTTGAGTCTCACACGAAAAATTTGGAAGCACGTTGAAGTTCAATCTATAATCAAACGTTTGACCTCAATTTCATCCAAAAATCCCACTTGGAGGGGATAAAGATGAACATATTTACAGCCTCCCACCCTGCCCCAAAGTGACTCATACTAAAATATTGGATGCTCATTGATACTTAAACATTGTTTAAACGTTTGACACAAATTTTACCCAAAAATTCGATCAGGGAGGGGGCAGCGACATGCACCTCTGGGTAATGTTAGAAAAACACATCTGGGACTGACACAAACGTCACCAAGTTGTTCAAAAACTTGAAACTGTAGCCATGAATCGTACAGCAACTACCACAAAATCAAAAGATACATTTATGAAAAAGCATTCCATTTTTAAATTTAAAGCAATTTTGAAAATTTCCAAATCAGAGGTCTGCATCCGTGCTTGAATTTGCTAAATTGGATTAGTTGAATCCATCTTCCGTTCTAGATTGGCAATAACTACACTAATAATTTGCTTTACACTTTGACACGTTAGTGTTAGTAGATACACAGTTATAAAGTTATAATTATAATAAATATGTATAAAATTCGGTCTGTCTGTCTGTTTCCCTAATATCGGTTACCCATCTTTGATTGGTTCGTTCATTATTAGCTTTGGCAGGAGGTGGCTAACGTTCTATTGAAATTATTGTAGTTTAGTGTGTAAATTACAATATAAACCTTAAATTTTATGAACCATTAGAAAATTTGGGCAAAATTGTTCAAAAACCGTAAAAATAAAACGCGAGTTTTTTATTGCTTGCTTTTATAAGCTTAGCTCCACCCACCCGTAAGGGTATAATATATAAAACCTACTACTTGCAAATTTGCGTTACTTATTATCTTGTAGTGTTTATGGATGTTTCAAACTCTAGATATTATGAGACTTTTCGAATTTATTTCTCACGTCCGTTCGTTCCAAATAGTAGATTGGTAAATTTTTTAAATTTCAATTTTCCTATGACAAACCCATAACCTAAATTGGGATATTTAAGCCAACGGAACTCTTAAACCGTGACGTTATATTATGTACTTACTTAGCCTGGTTGTAAATATTTACATCAAGCGCACGTACCGTCAACAGCAAATCAAATGTGAAATATCGAAACTTTACAATCAATTGTTAGCTAAATTAATCGATATTTTACGTTCACCCATAGCTTAAATGCTTCATGTTAATGTTATCTATAACTATAATATCTTCTGGGTTCAGTTAACCTGTCGATATCAATGTAGTATACTGATAGGTTGCCTTTGATGGTTAACGGTCACATTTAGACTATAAATATACTTTTAAAAACAAATTAGGTTACTTTATCAATAGGATCGTTTTGAAATGATACAAAATTGTTGTCAAATGGGAGGAAACTTTCTGAAGGCATCTCGTATCGTAAACAATTTGATATAATCGTCGATAAAAATTGATAATCAAAACAAATATGTCAATATTAGATAATGGTTTATGAGTTATTTAAGCAAAGTATTGGAAATGTTGGTTTGTAAGCGGATACGGTTGCTGCGTGTGTTGGAAATTTCCCATAAATAATTCCGTGTTGTCACTCGTTATAGCTTTAGTTTCCTGTACAAGGTAAACAATTTAAACTGAATCTGTGTTGATTTTATCTAATGATGTATCAAGTAATCCCAATGCGATGTTCAATACCGTCTGATAAAAATTTGTACAAATTGCGAGATAAATCATCCTGAGCTTGATATAATGAAGAAATATGTGAGCCAAATTTATTGCAAGCTCCACCATTGTAAGTTTATAAAAATAACTTAGTACTACAATATTTTTTTTAAGTTTTGTGAAAATTTTAAATTGAAAATTACTTTGTTTTAGTTTTTCCCGGTTTTTCCAATTTGTTTAAAAGCTAAATGAAGAAAGTACGAAAAGAATAAAAATGTAACGGTTATGATGTTGTTTTTCCTAGCCAAATCTCTTGTAAGTAAAGTTGATTCTTCCATTCAAAAATTTCACAACTTTCCATTATGCATGGGTTTATAGATTTCAATGACGCTTTGTTCTCTATTTCGCAGTCGCTCGTAAGCTACTTTTCTCAACACTTGGTAGAATTGAAGGAATTTAAAGAGCTCAGAAGTTGAACATATGAAAATTACATAACGATTTATAGTTTATATTTTGTGTGGGAGAATATAGCAGCTACTATTTCCGGAAGCAAAATCGATTCAGCTTCGGCGTAACATTACCTAGTACATACTTCACTTTTTAATAAAACAAAACCTTCGTATCGAAAATTTTCTATTTAAAGTACAAACAAGCGTAAACGTGACCTGCTGGAAGCTTTATGGAAATTTATTACCTTACCACTAGCTTCCGCATGATCACTGATTTTGACCATCCTTTTTAACTAAATATTAGATGATGATCGATCATGGTTTAACAATTTGAAAATCTATAAAAAGGGGTCTTCGATGTTAAAAAGTAAAATTCCTTAAAAATTCATTTTAGATCAGTCCTCATTTTTTAGCGCTGATTGATTAGCGCTTAGCGAACGAGGTAAGATGTAACTTTAATCTGTAATTGATGAAAGGAAGGTCGATCTAAGATGAAGTCATATTTAATAAGGGAAATCGTATTGGAATCCCTTATAAAGTTTACCACCCTTAAGCGAAACGGACACAGGACGCTAAGCTCAGTTAATCCAACGATTTATTGGGCTAAATTAAAATCGTGTGTTGTACGTACATCCACATAAACACATGTTAAAAATAAATCTTATTAACTTAGTTTAGAAATGTCCGCTTCTCTAGTCTATAGATTTTTCTAATAAGAAATTCTCAGCAGATTTCAGTTATTATAACTTGAGTCATCGCAAGGGACCCAATCGTAAAAGTCGTCTATACAACAGTTCCTTGGGGAAAATTCAAAGCAAAGAATTTCTCTGTGTTTATCTTAAATTATCCGGAAGATAAAATTTATCTGTTTAAGTTATTTATATTTTAATTCAAATTTGTAAATTAATGTTCTTTCAAGTATTACGTTTTGCCAGGAAATAAGCCTGTAATTTTAAACGGCATGATTAAATATTTTCGGCAAGCATTTCACAAATACGTGAACAATAAAATAGGTACTAAATTATTTAAGATTTTAAAGGTTGCTTCACAACTACCGGTCTTTCTGCTTCATCTCTATCTCTTTTTATTCTACAGCAATTTAAACTGCAAAGTCACCTTAATGTACGGTACAAAAAAAACATCCAGGTCAATGAATAAAAAATTAAACTTTCAAGGGAAATCTTCAAGAAAATTTTAATTCGGTCTATTTCAAAAATATTATTATTGCATAAAATATTTAATTTATTTCCTCTTGTTTGTTTGTTTATCGTTGTGAAGTTTTAAAATTTAAATACACCAACATTTCGAATTATTTTGTTACAAAATTGTCTTCAAAACAATTTATACTGTAAATCATGGAAATCTCACCTCAATTGGGTGGAATGAAATGCCTGGAAATGCAAACATAATGGGAGGAGGTGCTACAATTATAATTAAATTAATTAGGTGTAGTATCGTACATCTGATGGGTGGCTAGGCGAAACCGGATAAATGGAGGTTCCAAGGTGAATTTTGGTCTGAGACTCGTACTGATCCAAACCGCCCTCTAGAAAGATGGAGTATCTCCGAAAAGTTCAACACAGCCATCTACACTTCCACTGGTTCGTCTCTTCCCCCGGTAGAGGGAAATTCCCATAATGAGGATTCCAAATATCCCTACGTTCAAAATGCTTGTGACTGCATCCAAATATTCCCGAATCCAGTGGCGGATTTCCCAACAGGCGAATGAGGCGCGCGTTTAGGGCCTCGTAAATCAAGGGACCACAAAATAAGGAAAATCTTATTTTTATTAATTAAATTCCAGTTGTAATAAACACAGGAAAAATAATGAAAAAAATGCTAAGCCCTACGATGCCTTAGATTTGCAGTTATTTTGATTTCTGTGCAATTTTGAATTTAAATTTTTTGATAAAAATTTAATTTTGTTCAAATATTCTGAAACTTCAAGAAAACATTAACTCTGTTATAATAAACACAGGAAAAATATTGAAAAAATTCCAAGCCCTAAGGTACCTTAGATTTACAGATATTTTGATTTCAGTGCAATTTGTAATTTAAATTTTTTGATAAAAATTGAATTTTGTTCAAATATTCTGAAACTTCATGAAAATATTAACTCTGTTGTAATAAACACAGGAAAAATGCGGAAAAAATTCTAAGCCCTAAAATGCCTTATTTTTCAAGTAATTTTGATTTCAGTGTAATAAATTTTTGATTTTAATTATTTGATAAAAATTTAATTTTGTTCAAATATTCTGAAACTTCATGAAAATATTAACTCTGTTGTAATAAACACAGGAAAAATACGGAAAAAATTCTAAGCCCTAAAATGCCTTATTTTTCAAGTAATTTTGATTTCAGTGTAATAAATTTTTGATTTTAATTTTTTGTTAAAAATTTAATTTTGTTCAAATATTCTGAAACTTTAGGAAAATATTAACTCTTTTGTAACTAACACAGGAAAAATAATGAAAAAATTCCAAGCCCTAAGGTACCTTAGATTTATAGATATTTTGATTTCAGTGCAATTTTTGATTTAAATTTTTTGATAAAAATTTAATTTTGTTCAAATATTCTGAAATGTTATGAAAATATCAATTATGTAGTAGTAAACTCAAGAAAAATAATTAAAAAAATTCTAAGCCCTGGGATGCGTGGGATTTGCAGCCTTTTTTGATTTCAGTGCAATATTTGTGATTTAAATTTTTTGATAAAAATTGAATTTTGTTCAAATATTCTGAAACTTCATGAAAATATTAACTCTGTTGTAATAAACACAGGAAAAATACGGAAAAAATTCTAAGCCCTAAAATGCCTTATTTTTCAAGTAATTTTGATTTCAGTGTAATAAATTTTTGATTTTAATTTTTTGATAAAAATTTAATTTTGTTCAAATATTCTGAAACTTCATGAAAATATTAACTCTGTTGTAATAAACACAGGAAAAATACGGAAAAAATTCTAAGCCCTAAAATGCCTTATTTTTCAAGTAATTTTGATTTCAGTGTAATAAATTTTTGATTTTAATTTTATGATAAAAATTTAATTTTGTTCAAATATTCTGCAATTTCATGAAACTATGAACTCTGTTGTAATAAACACAGGAAAAATAATGAAAAAATTCCAAGCCCTAAGGTGCCTTAGATTTACAGATATTTTGATTTCAGTGCAATTTTTGATTTAAAGTTGATAAAAATTTAGATTATAGAAATGCTAATTCCATAAAATTAAATATAATGTGGTATATATTAATTTTTCCAAGGTCCCCAAAACATCAATACCTGTCACATTTATTAAACTGATTTGACGAACAGACCAGTAAATTAAAAGTTTGTAACGCGCCTATAAATTACATTTCGCAATCAGCGACAGTAATGAAATTTTATCGGTAAAATGAAATATTGATCGTATTAAATTATTTATTTTATAACTGATTATTTCAATCGGACATTTTCAATAAGTTTTATTGAATTTTACTTTATTTTTGGTTTAATTTAACATAAATTGTGGCTCACGTTAACAAGTACAATAAACTAATGTAATCATCGAAGTTTTATGATGGCCCCACGTTGGGCGCCAAATGTGTTAGAGTGGACATTGAATAAACATTAAATAAACATGAAAAAATAGTTAAAACTCTGCGTTTAAGAATGCAAAATAAAAATTGCATGCAGGTTATACTCTGAGCAACGGAGGTACGAATACCAAGTCGGATATTAACTTTTATTTGCATATGACGAAGGAGCCTCATTTTAGATTAGGCTTTCAAAATGGAACTTCGTCTATTCACTTTAATAGTATTTCCTAAAAATTCCACAACTTTTTAAAGGTTTCAACTTCCTCTTCCAGAATTTGATCTAATTCCACTTGCATGAAATCAAGGACGTGCTTGCATGTCAGGTTATTTATTTTTTTGAATATATAAAACTCCACATTTAAATAAAGAGAAGTACTCGTAAAAATCTATCGAACAAATTTCAATGTAAATTTGCAACCCGCGATGAAATGTTAATAAAAGTTTGTTTTTATTTTTAATTTACCAATTTAAATATTATGAAAGCTTTCAAGAATAAACAGAAATATTGAAATTTTTTTTAAACGACTCACTCACATTCTAATTTTACCAATATACCTCCAGTGGTGTAATATTTGACGTTTTTGTTAATTATAAATTATTGTTGATAAAATAACAGCATTTAATCAATTTTTTAATCAAATTAATGTATTTATTTATTTTTAGTTGGTATAGTATTTTCTCCTCAGCAGCCACAGCAACCCTGTGGTTTCTAAGGGAAGGGCTGAATTCCAAAATTATTGTTAAACAACTGACGCCTAGTTACAAGTGACATTTGGAATGTCACACTGTAAACAAACAATTTACTTTACTTTTTACTGTTTAGGTTTTACTGAACCACGCCCAACGCTTAAAATTTTATTCCTGTTATAAGTGCTTCCCCTGTGTATATGTCGATTGTTTAATTTTTCTTTTAATAGTCTTCGTGCCACCAATTAAAAGTTTCCGCGGTGCTTCAAACTTTATTCGACTAATAACCTCCTAAATTCAAAAATTAAACCATTTAATTTTGTTTTTTCTGCTTAATATTCAGAGCCAAAGCAATTCTTCGTTAATATTGACTTCAACTCACAACTTCTCTAATCTAGCCTCGATGGAAGTTGAAATTTAGGTAGGCTTTGAAGTAAATAGGTTCCTTGAGGTGGTTTAATTACTACAGTCGTCTTCACCTTGCCAAATTTTCAGATTTCAATTTGAATTTCAAAGCAAGTCGATCAATATCAAAAATAATTAATTTAAATTAAAATATCGAATCGAAATGATTTTTCTTTCTCATTTCCGCAAAGTTTTCATTTGTGGAATTGTTAAAATAAATATTATAAAAGCTTCCATTTCAAACTTTTCGGTTTAAGTTTGTTCGTTGTATTTAAATGAAATTGATATACGTACAAACTTCCGTTTTCAAAAAGACATCAGATTTTCTGTTTGAATTCGTAACAAATACCAATTTACTGCTTCCCTTAATATAATTTTATTAAACTTCTTACAACCAATCAATCGCACAGGATTGGCCACCCTATGCTTTTGGTTTCAACAATTTATGGAAGGGTTATGCGGGGGGGGGGGGAAATCAGAAATCTTGAAGTGAAATAAGATACCAGATACATTTTATTGATCAATAGTAAAAAAAAACATTAAATATCACACAGTAAATAAAGTTCAGGCGCAGCTAAATAATAACCAGTAACCTAATCTTCCACTAATTTGATATTGAATCTTGCAATTGGCATCAACAAAATCAATCGTGATTGATAATAATCCGCATTATTTTTCCCCACGTTACTCGAGTAATCCAGCACCAAAGATAATGTACATAGTTTTATATTGTTTACATTAAAAACATTTCCTGTTGTGCAAGTAATGAGTTTTACATCAAAAATTGTAAATAAGTAACAAACACAGAATTTAATTAATTCTTCTAATTTAATTCTGTTGGTGTTTCATTAAATGTTTTTGTTTGAAACATAAAATTGAATATTATATAAATTTATTAGACTGGATAACAACATCGAGTACTATCGTTTAATTTCTTTTTAATTGACCCCCTCCATTTCCCAATTTAAAATTTTATTTTATTTAAATTAAACAATCACATGGTCTACTCGACCGTTTTCTACAAAAGAAAAAAAAGTTAAGTAAAATAAATAATTTTTGTAAAAATACCGATGATTTTCAATACATCCTATCAAAAATTTAGACTTAAAGGAATTGGAACTGACATTGGCAGTGCTTTTGAATTCCAACTCATCAAAAAAGTGGCCACCGTTTGCTACTAACACTTTTGGACAGTCAATGAAAACAAAGCTGCTCAAAAACTGCTGTTGAGTGTCGTTTCCTATTCTTCTAAAAAATGTTTGATACAGCCAATTTTAAACGTTTCTAACAGACAGAAAGAAAAGCAGACAGACAAAGAGCATTGGAATTTCATTACAGCCTTCCCTAGTATTGGAAGCCAGTTTCATCCCTGAATAAAACTTGATCTGTCTGTCTGTTTTCATACTTATTTATTTATCTGTCTGTCTGTTAGTAACGCTGATAGTCACGTACAGCTTAAATTTACAAGCAGTAATACGATAAAACTCACAAATGTTTTTAAACTCTTTCATAAGGCGGAAGCCCTCCAATTCTAGTAATGTATGAGGCCGATGACCGAAAATTAAGTAATAATAAAATTAAATATATGTGGTATATTACCATATACCATATACTCTCTGGTCCTCCAGGTTGGGGGTTCTACGTCGGGCTTGCTCCTCGTCTAGGTAAAAAATGTAAAATGCTAACAAACCAAACACCAATTTGTAAGGTTGGTAGTTGGGCTCGGATAATGTTGTAATGCGTTTCAAAAACCGATTATATCATCATCATATTACCTTTAAATAAAATTTAGCCTGGGGGTGTACTTAAGGTTCTGGGCGTAACTATGGAAATTATAGTTCATCATAAAAAAATTTAAGCTAAACCAGAAAATGGAAAAAAATTTAATAGATGTAATAAAGGTAAAGTAGGTTTAATTTACCCAAAAAGTTTTCTCCAGGATCCGGGGGGTCTGAGGGGTATGGAATACCCCCCAGGTACATATACTATACCCATACCCATACATATTCCATATCTCTCCCTACTCTTGCTCCATTACTAATCAAAAGTGCAATTTCCAATCAGCCACCCTATATTATATGACATTTTTGCTCCTTCGACAATTCCAAGAAGTTCAAGTTAAGATAAGGTAAAATCACCAGTGATTGGCATGATAGAACTTTTATATTTGCTTCCTGCTTTGGACTTAACAATAATTAGATGCATCCTCCCCCTAGAGAGCCATCGTGTGTAGCGAATTATACCTCATACTTTGGAGTCCACCAGGATATTAACCTTCCACGTCATGCAAGTCTCCTTGTCATAGGTTAAAGCCGTTGGCCCTCAGGTAACCGTATAATAAATTTCCTCCAGGACGGACCACCTGCACCATGGATATCATAGCGCAAAAAGAACTTCTTGTTCTCATAGATCGCATTCGAATTACTGATCGGGTTCTTCCGGTTATTAGAGTTTGTGGCGCTCTCTAACGGATTTAAAACCAACCAAAGAGAGCCGACTGTTAGAGGGCGCCACGAACTTTATTAACCCGATCAACCCGGTTAGGTTTTCAATAAATTAAGAAAAATAACTAAAAATTATAGATGAAAAAGTTACCATTATTATTCAGGTCGTTTACTTTTTAAATACATCATTTGTCGCATTTAATGTAAAAGTCGTTAGTCATTTGTAAGCTTATTGCAAATTTTTTGAGAATATTTAAAAAGAAATGAAAGAAAATTCTAATATCTAAAACTTCTTGCGTCGCGAAACGCATTTCAAATTATAATAAGGGAACAAGTTAAGAATAAAATGATGAAACGTTATGGAAGAGACTTAAGGGGGTTAAAATTGTAAAAACAAGCAGCGAGAATAAGATATAAAAATGTTATGAATTGGAATTGTAAAAAAAGTTAAATCTATTCGAGGGAATAAAAAGCAGTAATTTATAATGTTGTGTCACTGAATTTTTTAGAGGTTTTGCTTAAAACTGAAAATTAAGTTGAATTTGTTTTAATTTGGAAGTTTTTGCGTCTGGATTTTATTATGGCAAATTTATTTTGGCAGTAATCACTGTTATGTTGGTAGCGCTGCTCGTGATGTCGTCTACTTTATTGCATGAAGTAATGAAGAGCAACACTGTCGTGATCGTAAACAAAGCAAATTGTCATTTTCACGACACATTTTCCTATGTAGTTAATAATTTTACTACCAATACTAAAGTTTACTTAATAGTGTCAACCAATGGTGTGATAATTTGTCCCATTGTATTAAATTATTACGAACTGTAAAGCTTAACGGTTCGGAATGCGTTCGTTTTCCATGCCATATTTTCAATATTTAAAAAGTCGTTATAGCTCTGCTTTAAGTGATTTAACTATTTGAGCTACCGCTTCTTAACAATTACATGTCTGCCAACTTTAAAAAAAAACAATCGACGTATGCAACACGTGTTTCTTGAAAATCAGCGTTAACGGCTTTACCGTCGTTAAAGCTTCCCTTCTAATTTAGAAAGCGGTTCGCAGGTGCTTAAGGCAATCCTCCCTCGTTATCCTAACCCAACTTTGCCTTCTTTACTTTTATATTTCTATTTTATAGTTTCTTTACACATGCAGGAATAAAGGGCAGGATATTCTATTTATAAAAATTACCTCGACTTTATTATTATCGAAACGCGGCTGCTGCGTTATAATAAAAATTTATTTATTCCCGTAACAAATTTAAAAACTTAATGGAAATTTCTATAACAAGGATGCAATCACAATAATGTGGAAATTTAACGTGCCCAGCATTATCTTGAAGACAACCCCGTTTCAGCAATTTCCTTTAGGAATTTCATTTGGCGTGGTTCTTTTGTCGACTATAAGAACTATTAAAGGTTTTGATGCGAAATACAAAACGTCAATCGATTTACCGCTTTATAACAACAAAATTCGTATTGATGCTAACACAATGATTAATGATAAAATACATTAGAAGTTCATTGAGGGCGTTCATTTGTCATATTTTATATTATACATTTTTTTAACCCTCGCATCATATTTGTAACGTATGGTGGCTCTTTAATTTATAATTAATCAATACGTAAATCTTTATTAACTGATTTATAGTCCCAACATCATTTCGCCCTTCGATTTTCATAATAAAATTTTTAGTACCGCTGTAAAGTTATATTGTTTATTTTAATGTTCAGGAAACTATGTTTCACATATTTTATACCATTGCACACAACAAAAGGCTTGAACATAACAAGGAGACGGTTAAGTAATAATATTTTGCGACTTGTTCCTTACCAAGTTACTGACACGTTTTAAAAACGTTGCCATAACTGCCAACTCTACCTTTTATTGTACCTACATTTAATTTAGTTCTTACATATCTTAACATTTTACTGCTTCACAAGAGGTGCAAAATAGGTCAAACTGACGCGTTTAATTCGAATTTAATTAAGGAAAATACTAAAGGAAAATTTTCTATTTAGAAAATAAAAATTTAGCGAATCTGAGGAAAACAAATCCATGCAGTGGCGTAGCTACCATAGGGCAAAGCGGTGCAGTGCACCGGGGCCCCGGAGCCCAGGAGGCCCCTTGGGGGCCCCCTGAGCTGTTTTCTTTTATAATTTCTAATACAAACATGTGGAAAAAGGGGGAGGGGGGCCGATTATTTTTTATGCACCGGGGCCCTTGTCCACCTAGCTACGCCACTGAATCCATGGTGTTTGATATAAAACTGATAAGTGTAAAAGTAACTTCTTCTTTCAGGTTTGTATCAAATAAAAATAATAGGAATGTGACTTATCATTGTTCTACCAAATTATTACGGTCATATCTGATAGTGCTAGAGTTATCATATAACGAGCAAATATATGAAATATAATGAAAATATAGCACACATTATCCACGAAATTGAATTTATCAGAAAATTTTCATATTTGCACTTATCAGTTTTGTACCAAACACCACGGAAATATTTTCACCCATTTTTAAAAGAACTTCCGGATCAATTATATTTACTTTAACTGATGAGGTTAAGGAGCTTCAATATAATGTCAGGTTGACCCATTTTACCTAGAAGTGAAATGACGTTAAAATTTTCTAAAAATTTTTTTTATCAAAAAATTTAAATCAAAAATTGCACTGAAACCAAATTTAATGCATATCGCAGGCATCTTAGAGCTTAGAATTTTTTCATTATTTTTCCTATATTTATTACAACAGAGTTAATATTTTCATAAAATTTCAGAATCTTTGGACAAAATTATTAAATAATAATTTTATCAAAAAATTTAAATCAAAAAATTGTATTGAAATCAAAATAATTGCATATCTAAGGCATATTAGGTCTTAGAATTTATTCGTTATTTTTTCTATGTTTACTACAACAGAATTACTATTTCTGTCAAATTTCAGAATATTTAAACAAAATTAAATTTTTATCATAAAGGATAAATCAAAAATTGTTTTGAAATCAAAATAACTGCAAATCTGAGGCATCCTATGGCTTAGAATTTTTTGGATATTTTTCCTACGTTTATTACATCAGAATTAACATTCGCATAAAATTTCAGAATACTTTAACAAAATTTAATTTTTTGCAAAAAATTTAAATCAAAAATATTACGCTGTACTCAAAATAGCTTCATATCTAAGACATCCTAGGGCTTAGAATTTATTCGTTATTTTTTCTATATTTACTAAAACAGAATTACTATTTCTGTCAAATTTCAGAATATATAAACAAAATTAAATTTTTATCAAAAAGGATAAATCAAAAATTGTTTTGAAAACAAAATAACTGCAAATCTGAGGCATCCTACGGCTTAGAATTTTTTGAATATTTTTCCTACGTTTATTACATCAGAATTAACATTCGCATAAAATTTCAGAATACTTTAACAAAATTTAATTTTTTGCAAAAAATTTAAATCAAAAATATTACGCTGTACTCAAAATAGCTTCATATCTAAGACATCCTAGGGCTTAGAATTTTTTCGTTATTTTTTCTATGTTTACTAAAACAGAATTACTATTTCTGTCAAATTTCAGAATATTTAAACAAAATTAAATTTTTATCATAAAGGATAAATCAAAAATTGTTTTGAAATCGAAATAACTGCAAATCTGAGGCATCCTATGGCTTAGAATTTTTTGGATATTTTTCCTACGTTTATTACATCAGAATTAACATTCGCATAAAATTTCAGAATACTTTAACAAAATTTAATTTTTTGCAAAAAATTTAAATCAAAAATATTACGCTGTACTCAAAATAGCTTCATATCTAAGACATCCTAGGGCTTAAAATTTTTTCGTTATTTTTTCTATGTTTACTAAAACAGAATTACTACTTCTGTCAAATTTCAGAATATTTAAACAAAATTAAATTTTTATCAAAAAGGATAAATCAAATAATTTTGTATTTAAATCAAAATAACTTCATATCTAAGGCATCCTAGGGTTTAGAATTTTTTCGTTATTTTTGCTATGTTTACTACAACAGAATTACTATCTTTATCAAATTTGAGAATATTTGAACAAAATTGAATATTTATCAAAAACTTTAAATCAAAAATTTTGCACTGAAAAAAAAAATCAATGCAAATCTGGGCCACTTATGGCTTAGAAGTTTTTCGTAATTTTAATTAATGTAATGTATAATTACCACAGAGTTAATATTTTCATAAATTTTCGGAATATTTGAACAAAATTTAATTTTTATCAAAAAATTAAAATCAAAAATTGCGCTTAAATCAAAATAACTTCATATCTAAGGCATCCTAGGGCTTAGAATTTTTTTATTATTTTTCCTATGTTTATTACAACAGAGTTAATGTTTTCATACATTTTCAGATTATTTGAACAAAATTTAATTTTTATCAAAAAATTAAAATCAAAAATTGCTCTTAAATCAAAATAACTTCATATCTAAGGTATCCTAAGGCTTAGAATTTTTTCGTTATTTTTCCTATGTTTATTACAACAGAGTTAATATTTTAGTACATTTTCAGATTATTTGAATAAAATTTAATTTTTATCAAAAAATTAAAATCAAAAATTGCGCTGAATTCAAAATAACTTCATATCTAAGGCATCCTATAGGGCTTAGAATTTTTTCATTATTTTTCCTATGTTTATTACAACAGAGTTAATATTTTCAAACATTTTCAGATTAGTTGAACAAAATTTAATTTTTATCAAAAAATTGATATCAAAAATTGCGCTGAATTCAAAATAACTTCATATCTAAGGCATCCTAGGGCTTAGAATTTTTTCATTATTTTTCCTATGTTTATTACAACAGAGTTAATATTTTCAAACATTTTCAGATTAGTTGAACAAAATTTAATTTTTATCAAAAAATTAAAATCAAAAATTGCGCTGAATTCAAAATAACTACATATCTAAGGCATCCTAGGGCTTAGAATTTTTTCGTTTATTTTCCTATGTTTGTTACAACAGAGTAAATATATTCATTCATTTTCAGATTATTTGAACAAAATTTAATTTTTATCAAAACATTAAAATCAAAAATTGCGCTTAAATCAAAATTACTTCATATCTAAGGCATCCTAGGGCTTAAAATTTTTTCGTTTATTTTCCTATGTTTATTACAACAGAGTAAAAATTTTCATTCATTTTCAGATTATTTGAACAAAATTTAATTTTTATCAAAACATTAAAATCAAAAATTGGGCTTAAATCAAAATTACTTCATATCTAAGGCATCCTAGGGCTTAGAATTTTTTCGTTATTTTTCCTATTTTTATTACAACAGAGTTAATATTTTCATATATTTTCAGATTATTTGAACAAAATTTAATTTTTATTAAAAAATTAAAATCAAAAATTGCACTAAAATCAAATTAAGTGCAAATCTAATGTATATTAGGCCATAGAATTTTTTTGTTAATTTTATAACTTTGACGAATCATGATGATCATGACGAAATTTGAAAATTTTCTCCAATGTTGTTATTTAACTAGAAATTCCTCATGAACTTTTGAAGGTGGCTTTAAAAAATTTTGTTTTTAATTAATGAATCTTGATAATTCTTTATACCAATAAATATCAATTGTCATAATTAGCACAACCAGAATATCAGTAAACCTTTAAAAATAGCAAATATATTATGTCCCACTCTTTAATAATTAAATAAAATATTTTTCCTTATTTTGAGTGCTAAATTATGAGGCCCCTTGATTTATGAGGCCCTAAGCTTGCGCCTATTCGGAAATCCGCCACTTGGTCACAGTGATACTTGATTCTGGTTTGGTTAGTTCGTTTACTATATTTTAGTGCGGCCTTCAGGCCGCATAGCCTGAGAAATGTGGTGTGTAACCGATGTAACTAATAGTTATATTTGTTTGAATCCAAATGTATAAAATGATTCATCTTACATATTGACACAGATCGTAATTGTATCGTTGGAAATTATTCAGGTTAATAAATTGCTGCCTTTGAAATTACAACTGCCTTTGATGTTATAAAATAAATAAAACAGAGTATAACAAGGGTAGCGTGAGTTATAAAAGTAGCTATGCTCTCTTTCTGAATTAGGTTAATGTTACTTTCGCATTTTTTTGAAGAACAAAGATTATGAAAGAAAACATAATTAATTAGGATCAAAACCGAAACCATCTGTTTGATTTTATTTTTATATAACATCAACCTCATCTTATTAATTACGAGAAATTCCATTAACTTAGTTAATGGATTTCCTTTGCAACATTGAATAATCGATAGCTCTATTAATTGTGATTAATAATACAATAATAATTTTTTCTTAAAACACAGTTGCAACCAGGTTTTGTCTCCGCCATCTATCATTCCTACTCGTAACTTTCTAGCCGCGAAATTTAAAATTAATGTGATACTCGAATTAATACAGACCTAATTTCTTATTATTCTAATTCATCAGTTTGCATTATTTAATTAAAAAATAAGGAAAAGTCAACAATAACCATTGGGTTAATTTGCATTTCCGACAATGTAATTCCTGAGGAAACATTTTTGGTTAGTCAAGAATTTTCGGCTTTTATACCTTTTTAACCCACTAGGAATGCCTTTCCATATACCGAACAAAGCGTTGAGAAGCTAATAGACTACCGTTAAATAATGAAACAAATTCATCATCATTGTAGTACAGCCGTACCCTTCGTCACTTAAATATGATTGCGGAGTTCTCCTTTCAAAGTTTATTCATATTAGGCTATCTTTTTAGGGTATAAATTCTCCCTATTGAAAGTAACTTTATACCTGGATCTGAAGAAAATTTAATTAATTACATTGAATGTTTTGTTTTATTTATAGCTTGTCGTCAAATGGAAACCGGTGTACAAGCTATATTTGGCCCTTCTGATCCTGTACTAGGAGCACACATTCAAAGTATTTGCGAGGCCCTTGATGTTCCACATCTGGAAGCCAGAATAGACTTTGAACCGTTTTCTAAAGAGTTGTCGATAAATTTACATCCCAGTCAAGAATACATGAATAAAGCATTTAGGGACTTAATGACGTACCTTAATTGGACCAAAGTCGCAATAATATACGAAGAAGATTACGGTAAGCACCTTCAATTTCCTCACAATAATTAAACCGATTCGTTTTTTATTAATTGTGGTTTTAACAAAACAATTAGAATTTAAAAAAAAACTCATGAAAATAAATTTGATAGTTTTCACTTGATACAATTTATGTTATCACTAATAATTTATATATTTTTTTGGGTAATTTAAAACATAATCTGCTAAAAATAACAATCTCGTTTAATTTATTACAACGTTTGTTTGAGTTTCAAGTTTATAGCTACACTTTGGAGCTTAGATTATGCTTTTTAGAGCATTTCCACGCCTTTCGGAATATACATTAAACTATAATCTAAAATGCCAGTAAATAATTGTTAACATATCAGTTATTGTATGTAATTATAATTATCTTAAGTAATCCTGACTTTAATTGCACATAACTTCTGGTTTACACCAATCTTGGTTTTGTGGTTATTTAGTGCAGTACAAATTATTTTTTTAATTATGCCATAAATTTTAGAAACATTAAAATTTTAATAGGCTACAAGATATGGACTACTTGTATTCCTTTGTTTGTTTTCCAGGAGGAAATTTAACTTAACTTAATCACCAATCAATGTATGATTTTTGGGATTACTGTGTGTGTGATGTCTTTTCAATTGATAAATTGATCTCTATCCATTCTCTGGATGTTTTTAACATTTGGTGATCTTATTTAAAAAAATTTCCAGTTGTTTTGTTTTCACTACATCTGAGTAGATCTAGATTGGTGAGAATTCAAGTGGTGTCTTTCCATGAATTATTTGTGAAAGAAATTTTCTAGCGAAACTACTACGTATCTAGTGCCAAATGTAACAAGGAAGAGCCCACGCCACACCACTGAGTATAGCCAGCCTCTAGAAAAAATTCTAAGCCCAAAATTACCTTCGATATCAGGTGATTTTGATTTCAGTCCAATTTTTTATTTAAATTTTTGGATAAAAATTAAAGTTTGTTCAAATATTCTGGTACTACGTGAAAATACTAATGTTATCACAACAAAAGCCGGAAAAATAATGAAAAAATGCTAAGCCCTAAATTACCTTCGATTTCAGGTGATTTTGATTTCAGTCCAATTTTTTATTTAAATTTTTGGATAAAAATTAAAGTTTGTTCAAATATTCTGGTACTACATGAAAATACTAATTCTTTCACAGCAAAAACCGGAAAAATAATGAAAAAATTCTAAGCCCTAAACTACGTTCGATATCAGGTGATTTTGATTTCAGTCCAATTTTTTATTTAAATTTTTGGATAAAAATTACAGTTTGTTCAAATATTCTGGTACTACGTGAAAATACTAATGTTATCACAACAAAAGCCGGAAAAATAATGAAAAAATTCTAAGCCCTAAATTACCTTCGATTTCAGGTGATTTTGATTTCAGTCCAATTTTTTATTTAAATTTTTGGATAAAAATTAAAGTTTGTTCAAATATTCTGGTACTACATGAAAATACTAATTCTATCACAGCAAAAACCGGAAAAATAATGAAAAAATTCTAAGCCCTAAACTACGTTCGATATCAGGTGATTTTGATTTCAGTCCAATTTTTTATTTAAATTTTTTGTTAAAAATTAAAGTTTGTTCAAATATTCTGGTACTACGTGAAAATACTAATTATATCACAACAAAAACCGGAAAAATAATGAAAAAATTCTAAGCCCTAAATTACTTTCGATTTCAGGTGATTTTGATTTCAGTCCAATTTTTTATTAATTTAAATTTTTTGATAAAAATTAAAGTTTGTTCAAATATTCTGGTACTACGTGAAAATACTAATTCTATCACAACAAAAACCGGAAAAATAATGAAAAAATTCTAAGCCCTAAATTACCTTTGATTTCAGGTGATTTTGATTTCGGTCCAATTTTTTATTTAAATTTTTGGATAAAAATTAAAGTTTGTTCAAATATTCTGGTACTACGTGAAAATACTAATTTTATCACAACAAAAACCAGAAAAATAATGAAAACATTGTAAGCCCTAAATTACCTCCGATTTCAGGTGATTTTGATTTCAGTCCAATTTTTTATTTAAATTTTTGGATAAAAATTAAAGTTTGTTCAAATATTCTGGTACTACATGAAAATACTAATTCTATCACAGCAAAAACCGGAAAAATAATGAAAAAATTCTAAGCCCTAAACTACGTTCGATATCAAGTGATTTTGATTTCAGTTCAATTTTTTATTTAAATTTTTTGTTAAAAATTAAAGTTTGTTCAAATATGCTGGTACTACACGAAAATACTAATTCTATCACAACAAAAACCGGAAAAATAATGAAAAAATTCTAAGCCCTAAATTAGCTGCTATATCAGGTGATTTTGATTTCACTCCAATTTTTTATTTCAATTTTTGGTTAAAATTAAAGTTTGTTCAAATATTCTGGTACTACATGAAAATACTAATTTTATCACAACAAAGACCGGAAAAATAATAAAAAAATTCTAAGCCCTAAAGTAATGGAACAAAATAGACCATAATATCAATCGTGATCGTCGAGACGAGATTATCAAGCAATTTATTATTTTGTCCTGGACGGTATTCCATATCCCCCAGACCCCCCGGTCTCTAAAATCATCAATGTTCTTGCAGTTTCATTTGTTTTCATTGATCAGTATTCATTTGGTATATCAATCCTAACCCTGCAAAGAAGATTATAAATACCTTACCCTTATTCCATACGATAGAAAAGAGGGTGTTCCATACCCCCAGACTCCCAGGCTCTAAAAAAGTCAATTGCTGTGGCGTATCGTTAGCACGAATACGTTTGATCAGGGTACACTGTGCTTTTCTCCGAAAGAGTTTGTTTATATCAGTACTAGGCGATCGGGGGGTCTGGGGGGTATGGAATACCCTCCAGCACATAAGAGTATGTCATATCTGCAAGAGCTAAGAAGCACTGAAGTCATCACAGCTTTTGGAACCAGAAGTGTACTAAAAATTGTTATATATAAAATTTAAGGCAATTAAATTTTATATAAAAAGTTTATTTAAATCTTTTTCCTCAAATGATTATTTTTCCAGCAGTATTTTTTTTTTCTAAGTGAATGCAAAAATAATCAACGAATAGCCAAAAAAGGAATAAATTTGTAAGCGTGGAGTTTGATGGTATTTTTAATGCAAAAACATAATATTTCTTTTTAGAAATAATAAAAATCATTGGGCCTGTTCGAAAATACAATTTGAGTTAAATTAAACGTTGCAGTAAAAATTTGGGAATAATTGTACACCTATATTCAACATTATCATCAAAATAAAGCAAAATAAAATTGAAAATACGAATGAAAGTTAGAAATCCATTGAATGTTTTGTTAAAACCACAAAAATCAACCAAACTCAGCACAACGTGCAACACGTAAATAAATTAACCATAACTCAACTTTCCATTCTTTATTTAGTCCACCTACTAGGGAGTAAAGGTAGTTTTCCTTGATTAAATTAAACTGAGTTTAAAATAGCGTAGAATAAAAAAAACTAAAATAATTTGAATAAGACTGCATGACTGCAAAATAAAGTAGGTAGAAATCTTAGCAAATCCATGACAAAATAAAATCATAGCGTCAAAAATACTCATCGCATGAATAATTCACATTCAGGCACCCAAAAGTTATCATTTCAACTTACACATTAAATTATTAAATTTTTATTGGAACGTAGTAGATGCCATTTGGAAAAGTTTATTCTAGGTCTTTTCAAGCTTCAAGAATTAGTGAAAGCACCGGATGCTGCAAAAACGGAAATGTATATTCGTCAAGCAGGTCTTTCTTCATATCGTCAGGTGCTGAGGGAAGTTCGTCAGAAGGAAATTTTCAAGCTCATCATCGACACCAATCCAAAGAACATAAATCACTTCTTCAGAGCAGTAAGTGCTCCATTTGTTATTTTTATTGCTGATACGACCCCGTATCAGTGCTTTGTCAATAATTCATACAAAAAAAAATTGAAACCAAAAGTTGGTTTATATTTCTTAAACTTTGATTTGTTGGTAACAGAAAAATCCGAACTAAGAAGATTTTCTGTGTCAGAAAACACTTTGAGATTCTTATTTTGCTTATAACTTTTCAACTACCAAACTTGTCTGTTTCAATATTTGTTTTATATCTTTTATGCACGACAATGCCGACACAATGATCTTTTCAAGTTTTTTAATATTTTTTTATTTACATTTTATTTTACCAAAGTTTTAATAAATACTTTTTTTTCAGATATTACAACTGCAGATGAATGATTATCGTTACCATTACATGTTTACAACTTTCGTAAGTATTTTTCGAGTTAATTGAACGTAAAAAAAAAATTTGTTTCTCACTATGTTTTATAATTTTTTTATTGTGAAACTGTGATTAGATAAAATCTACTAATCTAAATTATTCCAATAATAATTATTTTCTGGCAAGCTCGAGCATGGTGTGAAGTTAAGGTGAAAGTTCATTTCAAACAAAGCTTAACGTGTCAGCTGTCAAATTGAGGGTATATTTAACAGCAATTAATAAATACAACATCCTAATCAATCTCAAATTACTTCATCACTCATCCGGCAGTCACTACTGGATCAATTGTTTTCTCATTGCATAATATTAGCTTTGCAAAGTTAATTTAATAAAAAAAGTTGTTAATTAATTAGAAAAACAAATTTATAATCACAAGAACTCATAAACTGCTGTAATCATTGCTCCACTGCCTCGATACCCCACCTAATGCTCGTGAGTGACTAGTTTTGGTTTGAACCTCTCCCAGTAATAATATTAAGGAACTTTTTAGCGGTTTGTGGATTCTTTTTACATTGCGCCTCAGACGATTATCCGGATGCTTACTAAAGAAAACAGTACCTAAACAGCAGTCTTTAAAAATCGAACTCAAAAGATTCCAGGAGTGATGAAGCTTAGATTGTGTGCTAAAACATTAGCAGAACTTTTTTAAATAATAATAGTTCCTGCAGTAATAAATAATTGGATTTCAACTGATGAATTGGATTTCAACTAAATTTGTTTGGAAAAAGTTGAAAATGGATTTACGAGCATTAAAACTACCAAAATACACTCATTTTACCCTTCCCAACCTATCAAAAAAGTGCAAAAAAATAAAGACAAAGCTCAAAATTGCATTTTTTATTTTTTATTTTCCCTGTAAAACCACCCCCTCACAGTTAAACTTTTTCTGCCATTTTAGGTGTATTTACAGGATATAATTTAGTAGATTTACAAATTTTAAAACTGTTCAAACAAATTTTCTGAGGTGAGGTGCGATTCTTAGGAAATACATATAAAGTAAAATTTATTTACTATGTTTTATTTCTTTTTAAAGCAACCACATTAGAGATTAAATTTTTATCACTATTCTTATGTATTCGTAGCATAGTAAATTCCTAGGTTATTTATTAGTATATACTAACAAATTTCAAGAATTTTCAGACAAATTTTATAGGGTGAGGGATGATTTTTAGAAAATATAATGCTAACTCTGTTTAATATTATTTTTTAATCCTCTATAAAACGACCCCCATATAGGTTACAATTTTTTCACTATTTTTTATGCATTCATAGTTTATTTATTAGTCTGTTAACAAATTTTAAGAATTTTCAGACAAATTTTATGGGGTGAGGGATGATTTTTAGAAAATATAACTAACTCTGTTTAATATTATTTTTTAATCTCCTATAAAACAACCCCCATATAGGTTACAATTTTTTCACTATTTTTTATGCATTCAGAGGTTAATTATAAGTGTGTTAACAAATTTTAAGAATTTTCAGACAAATTTTATGGGGTGAGGGATGATTTTTAGAAAATATAATGCTAACTCTGTTTAATATTATTTTTTAATCCCCTATAAAACGACCCCCATATAGGTTACAATTTTTTTACTATTTTTTATGCATTCATAGGTTATTTATTAGTTTGTTAACAAATTTTAAGAATTTTCAGACAAATTTTATGGGGTGAGGGATAATTTTTAAAAAATATTATGCTAACTCTCTTTAATATTGTTTTTTAATCCCCTATAAAACGACCCCCATATAGGTTACAATTTTTTCACTATTTTTTAAGCATTCGTAGGTTATTTATAAATCTGTTAACAAATTTTAAGAATTTTCGGACAAATTTTATAAGGCGAGGGATGATTTTTAGAAAATATAATGCTAACTCTGTTTAATATTGTTTTTTAATCCCCTATAAATCGACCCCCATATAGGTTACAATTTTTTTACTATTCTTTATACATTCATAGGTTATTTATTAGTCTGTTAAGAAATTTTAAGAATTTTCAGAAAAATTTTATGGGGTGAGGGATGATTATTAGGAAATATAATGCTAACTCTGTTTAATATTATTTTTTAATCTCCTATAAAACAACCCCCATTAAGGTTACAATTTTTTCACTATTTTTTATGCATTCAGAGGTTAATTATAAGTCTGTTAACAAATTTTAAGAATTTTCAGACAAATTTTATGGGGTGAGGGATGATTTTTAGAAAATATAATGCTAACTCTGTTTAATATTATTTTTTAATCCCCTATAAAACGACCCCCATATAGGTTACAATTTTTTTACTATTTTTTACGCATTCATAGGTTATTTATTAGTTTGTTAACAAATTTTAAGAATTTTCAGACAAATTTTATGGGGTGAGGGATAATTTTTAAAAAATATTATGCTAACTCTCTTTAATATTGTTTTTTAATCCCCTATAAAACGACCCCCATATAGGTTACAATTTTTTCACTATTTTTTAAGCATTCGTAGGTTATTTATAAATCTGTTAACAAATTTTAAGAATTTTCGGACAAATTTTATGAGGCGAGGGATGATTTTTAGAAAATATAATGCTAACTCTGTTTAATATTGTTTTTTAATCCCCTATAAAACGACCCCCATATAGGTTACAATTTTTTTACTATTCTTTATACATTCATAGGTTATTTATTAGTCTGTTAACAAATTTTAAGAATTTTCAGAAAAATTTTATGGGGTGAGGGATGATTATTAGGAAATATAATGCTAACTCTGTTTAATATTATTTTTTAATCTCCTATAAAACGACCCCCATTAAGGTTACAATTTTTTCACTATTTTTTATGCATTCAGAGGTTAATTATAAGTCTGTTAACAAATTTTAAGAATTTTCAGACAAATTTTATGGGGTGAGGGATGATTTTTAGAAAATATAATGCTAACTCTGTTTAATATTATTTTTTAATCACCTATAAAACGACCCCCATATAGGTTACAATTTTTTTACTATTTTTTATGCATTCATGGGTTATTTATTAGTTTCTTAACAAATTTTAAGAATTTTCAGACAAATTTTATGGGGTGAGGGATGATTTTTAGAAAATATTATGCTAACTCTCTTTAATATTGTTTTTTAATCCCCTATAAAACGACCCCCATATAGGTTACAATTTTTTCACTATTTTTTAAGCATTCATAGGTTATTTATAAATCTGTTAACAAATTTTAAGAATTTTCGGACAAATTTTATGAGGCGAGGGATGATTTTTAGAAAATATAATGCTAACTCTGTTTAATATTGTTTTTTAATCCCCTATAAAACGACCCCCATATAGGTTACAATTTTTTTACTATTCTTTATACATTCATAGGTTATTTATTAGTCTGTTAACAAATTTTAAGAATTTTCAGAAATATTTTATGGGGTGAGGGATGATTATTAGGAAATATAATGCTAACTCTGTTTAATATTATTTTTTAATCTCCTATAAAACAACCCCCATATAGGTTACAATTTTTTCACTATTTTTTATGCATTCAGAGGTTAATTATAAGTCAGTTAACAAATTTTAAGAATTTTCAGACAAATTTTATTGGGTGAGGGATGATTTTTAGAAAATATAATGCTAACTCTGTTTAATATTATTTTTTAATCCCCTATAAAACGACCCCCATATAGGTTTGAATTTTGTCACTATTTTTTAAGCTTTCGTAGGTTATTTATAAGTCTGTTCAAAAATTTTAAGAATTTTCGGACAAATCTTATGAGGTAAGGGATGATTTTTAGAAAATATAATTTTTCACTATTTTTTATGTATTCATGGGTTATTTATTAGTCTGTTATCAAATTTTAAGAATTTTCAGACAAATTTTATGAGGTGAGGGATGATGTTTAGAAAATGTAATGCTAACTCTGTTTAATATTATTTTTTAATCCCTTATAAAACGACCCCCATATAGGTTACAATTTTTTCACTATTTTTTATGCATTTGTAGGTTATTTATAAGTCGGTGAACAAATTTTAAGAATTTTCAGACAAATTTTATGGGGTGAGGGATGATTTTTAGAAAATATGATGCTAACTCTGTTTAATATTATTTTTTAATCCCTTATAAAACGACCCCCATGTAGGTTACAATTTTTTCACTATTTTTTATGCATTCAGAGGTTAATTATAAGTCTGTTAACAAATTTTAAGAATTTTCATACAAATTTTATGGGGCGAGGGATGATTTTTAGAAAATATAATGCTAACTCTGTTTAATATTATTTTGTAATCCCCTATAAAACGACCCCCATATACGTTACAATTTTTTAACTATATTTTAAGCATTTGTAGGTTATTTATAAGTCTGTTAACAAATTTTACGAATTTTCAGACAAATTTTATGGGGTGAGGGATGATTTTTAGAAAATATAATGCTAACTCTCTTTAATATTATTTTTTAATCCCCTATAAAACGACCCCCATATAGGTTACAATTTTTTAACTATTTTTTATGTTTTCGTAAGTTATTTATTAGCATGATAAGAAATTCTAAGAATTTTCAGACAAATTTTATGGTGTGAGGGATGATTTTTAGGAAATATAATGCTAAATCTGTTTAATATCTTTTATTCCCCTATAAATCGACCCCCATATAGGTTACAATTTTTTAAATATTTTTTATGTTTTCGTAAGTAAATTATTAGTATGATAAGAAATTTTAAGAATTTTTAGACAAATTTTATGGGGTGAGGGATGATTTTTAGGAAATATAATGCTAAATCTGTTTAATATCTTTTATTCCGCTATACAACGACCCCCATATAGGTTACAATTTTTTCAATATTTTTTATGTTTTCGTAAGTAAATTATTAGTATGATAAGAAACTTTAAGAATTTTCATACAAATTTTATGGAGTGAGGGATGATATTTAGGAAATATAATGCTAAATCTATTTAATATCTTTTATTCCCCTATAAATCGACCCCCATATAGGTTACAATTTTTTCAATATTTTTTATGTTTTCATAAGTTAATTATTAGTATGATTAGATATTTTAAGAATTTTCAGACAAATTTTATGGGGTGAGGGATGACTTTTAGGAAACATAATGCTAAATTTGTTTAATTTTTATATTCCCCTGTAAATCGATCCCCATATAAGTTATAATTTTTTCACTTTTATTGATATATTCGTAGGTTATTTATTAGAATATATTAAAAAATTTTATGAGGTGAGGGATGATTTTCAGGAAATATAATACTAAATTTGTTTAATATTTCTCATTTCTCTTTAAAGCGACCCCTTTAGAAGTTAAACAATTTGTAGTCTCTTCAGAAATTAATTAAATTTAGAAAATTAAAAAATACTGGAGCTACCAATAAATTAAAAAATGTTAAATCACCTGCGGCGTTTTAAATTGCTCCTATTAATGGGAATAAATAACTACTGCACCATCTAACTCATATATGAAAAAACCGTTTAATCAAAATTTTGACTCGAATGCATAGTTTTATTGCCTTCGCTTATCAAAATGCAAAAATTATGGTAATTTAAAAATTTTTTATATTAAATTGAATTTTTATCGTAAGTTTTGCGATAAAGGGAAAGCTATAACCCAAAAGATGATACTTAACAGTTTTCTTTCGAAAAAAGTGAACTATTAAATCCTAGTTTACCCTACAGGATTGTGTAACCTTATTAATTATGCGGATGAGCTAATTTAAGCTACTCTAATACCATGCAAAAATTAATAGGCTTAGTGCTATTCTTCTAATTGAAAAGTTAATCACGTAACCTAAAACAAAAAATGCCAGGAAAAAACTTTCATTCCGTAAAGAGCTCAAAAATGCTAATCGCTCAGACAAATGGTTTGAAAATTCTATTAAAAATTATTTGCGTTCTGGAAAATTGAATTTTGAATTGGAAAATGTTTACTTCTTGTTACGATACCCGTACAACAAAATTGCCTCCAATTATTTTTGAATGTAAATATAAAAGTAATCTCGTGTTTTTGAATTAAACGCTACCGAGTAAACCTAATTAATTAAATATTAATTTACTTTTCAGGACTTGGAAACTTTCGACCTCGAAGACTTCAAATACAACTCGGTAAACATTACAGCATTTCGCATAGTCGACGTTGAAAATTCAAAAGTACGGGAAAAGCTACACACGATGGAAAATTTTCAACCAATCGGACACGCGATTCTTAACAAAAGCGGAGTAATACAGGTAATTTGAAAAATTAAAAGGGTGCAAGATTGATTAAAAGGATAATTTTAGGCAGAGCCAGCTTTAACGTTTGATTCCGTATACGTTTTTGCAAAAGGTTTAGCGTCAATGGAATCTGGACATTCGATCAGGCCGACTAATTTATCATGCGAATTGGAAAAACCGTGGGATGATGGACTTTCTCTTTATAATTACATTGATGCTGTCGTAAGTTACAAGATTAATTTTTTTTTTGGCAAATGCTATTTTATACGCGATTTTTAATAAAAGAAAAATGACTTTTCAAAGTTTTATTAGCTTTTTTAACTTCTTCCTCCTTGATTTTATTGTGTTTTGTGAAAGTTTAAAATATTTTTTATTTATTCTCTCAAATGCACGTTACTTTCTTGTTCGTTATATTTGGTACGCGTATGGCGTTTAAAATGTCCATTTTTCTTTTAAAATGGAATGACATCTCGATATTTAATTTAATATTTCCAGTCAACTCGACATTTTTTTTATTAACTCAATGTATTCAGCAATCTATCTTACAAAGATAATACGCGTCTTAGTTGACAGTAATAGATAAAGATATCACTGACATGTATAGGGTGCTCCAGTCCATCATATTGCATTAGTTCAAGTCTGTATTCTTTTCGTATTTAATTTAATAAATACTAAACTTTGAATTTTAAATTTTAAATTTCCCTCCCGATTCCTGTACAAATAAGTCAAAAAAAATTATATTTCTTGGTGAATGATAATGTAGGAGGGAATTCCGTACCCTCCCAAACCCCCCGGTCACAAGGAAAATCATAGTGTATTATTAAAAGTTACAATTCTCGTATAAATGTTAATTTGTGCACAAAAATACTATTTTTTACCATTTCTATCACGAATCGGCTGAACGCCTGCTAGTTTTGATCGTATTCTGAACATCCAGAGTGTCCCCGTGAATCCTCGCGTCCGAAGGTCGCATTCGGGTGGCTATACATCCGAAATCTTGGATCGTTCCGCCGCGACAACTTACTTTTGTAACTTTAGTGTACTTTTCTACCCATTATATCTAACTTCTAAGCAGGAGAACTCACGAATTCTTTTACCGGGCGCCAGGAAACTTAATAAAACTCAAAATACATAGATATAGACTTTTTAAAGCAATTATTTTATAATGGTAAACTAAGCCATGTTAGTCACATATCCATATTGTATGAAGGTTAAATATTAAACAACAGGTACGAGATAGGATTCGAGTCACTTCGTAATAAACTTTTAATTTAAAATATTTCGAAGGCTTTAACCTCATCTAAAGAGAGTAATTTTAGGTAAAAGTGTTTTGCTTACAAACTGGCAATTAAGTTAAAAGCCTTAATATAAAGAGGAAAAGAATTTTGTACAAAAGCGTATGGTAAATTTTGAATAAGGGAAGTATTTTAATGGATTACGCAATTACTGCTATGCAAACTAATAATTTTTAAGAGACGCTTTTCACATCCAAGAGCTTTGACAATATGAAATCGAAATTTAAAAACCAGCTTAAAATAAATTAAAGGGGATGAATTCGTTAGAACGAAATAAACCCGAATTGTAAAACATTGGTTTTTAATTTCATGAATTTAATTTTTAATCTACTAAATTTTGAATTATTTAACCGTGTATAATTTGAATAAAAGTTAATTTGTACCTTTCAAATATAAATTGGCTGATGTCCTTTTAGAATTCAAGTTTTTCACAATGCCACCTCATCAATTAAGTAATTCTTGAAATAAATTATAGAATTACGCTGTTTTTAAGCACTGTTCACGTATTTTCTTCTATCCTTTTCTACGATTAAAAATTTGTTCATTTTGATTGGTTCTTGCCAGCTTTCCACCGAAGCCAGGCAAGACCCCACTCTTCATTGTGAATGCGGCTTTATTTGTAAGTGTGGAAGCTTTAGTTGTAAAGTTCACGCTAGACGGCGCTGAGGTCGGTAATTCGTTCAGTATGAGTATAGTGTTTTAGTGTAATTCGGGCAGAAATACTAAAAAAAAGTAAGGAATCCGTTTTTTATATTGTGGAAAATCGATTTATGTTATGAAATTTTCCTGGGTGACATTAACGAGAAATAATTTCGTTCTCGTACGCTTAAAGTGAGGGTTAAAGCGATATCACTTTCTCATATTTTACTTTAGAAGGATCGCAAACTAAACCTAAATGTTCTACTTTTAAGTGTACTACTCAAAATATGTGCGGATTTACTTCCGTACCCCATGGTGGCGTATTTCAATATCACCGACAAATCCCAACTTTCAAACCGCTTTACGTCGGTAGGAAGCGATTATAATTTTTCTCGTGCGCATTGCGCATAGTATATTTTCAAAAAAATTTTCTTTTAAATTTTAATTTTCTAAATGAATTAAAAAAAATGGATTTCGAAAAGCTTACCTTGTTTAGCGGAACGGGGAGGCTTTACATTTAAGCATATCTAAAGCTCTAATCTATAGTAGATATTATTATAAGAAGGAAAAATGTTATTTTTAAAAAGTATGTTTCTGGCTGAGATTTAGCTAAAAAAAAATACGGAAAGGAGAGCTCAGTGCGCTAGTAAGACCGAAATGCGAAGATGCTGGTTACCATGATTTTATATAAAGGGTATTCAATTGAAGGTAACAATTTATATCTACACCTTTTCCACCAGTAATTCAGAAATCGTCAATTGTAATTCAGATTTGTCAACTGATATTCAGAAATCGTCAATTGTAATCAGATTTGTCAAATGATATTCAGAAATCGTCAATTGTAATTCAGAAACCGTCAGTTGATATTCAGAAATTGTCAAATGAAATTCAGAAACCATTAAATGAACTTTAATTTTTTAAATGAAAGGATAAAAACTAAAAAAAACAATATTTTAATGGTTTTAAAATTTATTTATTTACTTTTTTGAATTATATGTCGTTGGTTACGATAGTGTCTTTTTTATTATGTACAACCAACTTAATAGTTTTCTTATATAAGGTATATCTGAACGGATTAAGAGATATAAAACATAAGTCACTGATTAAGTTATCCGATTTTCATTTAACGTTTTCTGATTTCCATTTGACGTTTTTTGAATATCATTTGACAATTCTGAATTACAATTGACGATTTCTGAATATCATTTGACAAATCTGAATTACAATTGACGATTTCTGAATATCATTTGACAAATCTGAATTACAATTGACGATTTCTGAATATCAGTTGACAAATCTGAATTACAATTGACGATTTCTGAATATCATTTGACAAATCTGAATTACAATTGACGATTTCTGAATATCAGTTGATCTTTTCTGAATTACAACTGCAAAAGGTGTAGTACAACTGCGGTTCTGTAAAAAAAAACAATAATTGATATTAGACATATCTGATTGGTGGTTGTTAAGCATTGGTATTCGTAACAATGCAGTTGTATACGACAGAACAACGCCTTTTTTGTTAAAATCCATCTCCTCTTCAAAAACGGTCATAGTACCACTGTAACATTCAATGGTGGACGTTATCGGAACATGATAATAAATAATTTTTGGAACTAATTATGTGATATTGATATTAAGAGCATGTGGTTTCAACATAATGGTGCCCCGTGCCATACAGCGCGAGAAGAAGTGCAGTTATTGCACACAAAATTTTCCGACAGCAACATCTCTCGTTTCTTCGCCCATAATTGGCTGATCATTCGAACCTTCCCTCTTATTTGGTGCGCTACTGAATCTTGCTGTTGCAGCTCCAACTTCCCCTTTATATTCTAATCTTCTCGAAGCTTCTCACTTTTGAGTCTTTGTTCTTCCTTGTTGATGGTATCCTGCTTTTTGGTGCGAAAACGTCAACTTCCCACTCTGTAACCATCCAGACTGCACACTTCCGTAGAGGCAAAAAACACAGTACCTCCAACACTTGAACAACATATCTTAGCTTTTAAATGCTTTAGCTTCATGTCCAGGCACCCAGAATTTCTTGTCTACTTGTTTTGCACACTCCCATGCCTATTTTGCGCTTCGGCGTATTCAGGAGAACCCGTCTAATCTTCATGTCCCACCATGCGTACAAGACAGTTTCTGATTGCGTTCTCGTCCATCAATGGATCAATATTCCTAATATGGACCATCATCTTTCGGCAAGGTCCCTCACCTGTATACCCCTGGGACTCTTCTCTCAGGTGTTTAAACCTTCGCTCTCTCTCTCCCTCTCTAATACAATCAGTACGTCTATGGTTTTTTTTTAATTGCTCTAACAGTCTCCATGTATGGGGACTATCTATGGGAGACTTCCTTTTTCGTGGTGTTTTGTGGTACCTGTCTTCTACCCTTTTGCGTTCTCCTAGGCACTCTTGCCAGAGGAGCCTCCCCGTCTGGCTTTGACCGTCCCCCACAATCGTCTCGACTACGGCTGTGTTATTCGTCTCCTCGCTAGTGTACAAGGATGAATCCTTGATCTTTGAGCTACTAACCTGCAACCTTGCAGAGTAGGTTTCTGTCTCCATATTTGCCGGTTCTCCAGCATATTCGACTCTTCCTTTGACATCTACTGTCTGACTGGTTCTCGCCTTGACCCTCAAACGCTTGCATTTCTTTTGCTAAAAAAAACATTAAAGTTAAAGCTACGAAAAGCAATAAATTCAATTTTGAAACGAAAATTATTGCATGCAAACTTATCATGATGATATGTGAATTCCATTGCGGTTTTATTGGGGTCCATTAAAGAAACTATTTCTTAGTTTAAATTTAATTGCTCTAAAACTACTAAACCGTTTTTAACCAAATAAGAAGCTAGTAAATTACTTGGTTAACAAGAATAATTATACAAAGTTTCATCAAGATTAAATATGAATTACGATCTGTACACAGAAACAAAGTTGTGTTATATTGCATCGTGAACAAGAGAAAGTCTCCGCTTCGCTTCGACTTATCTACATTTAAGAACCAATTTTAATTCTGAGATTTGTGGTGTTTTACGAAATTTAAATTTAAATGTAATTCAAATAAATATAAATAGTTTTTTTATTTTATTTTACGTTCCATATACGTTAATTACCAGTAGTTATCGAGTTTGTAACAACTACATTGTTGGATAAACACTGGAGGGCTTTCGGGAAGGTCAACACTAAAAAAATAAAATTAATGTGGAAAATTAGAAAATGTTTGCAATACAATTACTATTAAATTGCAGATTCTACTTTTAATAACCCCCCCCCGGTTCAATATTGATTTACTGCTAATTAAATTTTATTTTTGATTCGGGTTTATTTAACCAATATGAGCAAAAGTGACCCAATAATTAGAATTTGATTTTGTATGCCACATTACTAATGATTCATTTTGAGAAGGTTTAACTAATTAGATTACACCGCCATGATTTTCCATTGCCTTCCGAGAGGAGAGGGTCAAAATAAAATATTAAATTATAGTAAGTCCTTGATCCTTGAACAGTTTTTATTCAGGACAGAGGATCTTTTTTCAAATTTGCATTTGAAATTAAATTAAATTTCTAATTTACATACAATACAAGGCAGGGATTTGCTTTATGGGCAGTTAATAGACGGATAGGACCCACCCAAAAGTTAAAAGGATTGAAGGAGTTTTAAGATGGGTTAATAATTACAGAGGTTGACTGGATTGTAAATATAAATAATTACTTTGTTAATGTTAATTATGCTAAATAATTAATGACTTCAATTCCTCTCTTATAAATTGTCGTTCAGGATCGACGCAAAACTGTAGATCCTTCGTATGAAATCTCAGCTCCTTGGAGGGTTATATGACACAGAATGTAGCTGATATCTAACGATGGGTAATTACGAGGGAAATAAAAGCTGTATAAACCACAATTATGATTAAAAAAATTTTTTTATTAAAACAAAATTAAAGAGAATGAAATTCAATAGATGAAAAATATTTTAAGCTTTTTTAAGATAACCACAAAAGCGCTAAATGAAAAGAAAAATGTATACCAATTTTTTATTTTAATAAAAATTCTATTAAGCGGATATCTAATTTATCAAAATTAATATTATCAAAACATTTTGCAGAAAATGTTTTGAATTTAGTTAAAATAAAAAGGAAACCTTTAGGATATGAAAAGCGCGAACAAAAAAGAGATAATTTAACGTTTGATTTAATTTCCAGTCAGGTCTTCAAGGATTGACCGGCAACATCGAGTTTAACGAAGGCAAACGGTCGAACTTCAAACTGGATTTGCTTAAATTGAAAAAAGAAGAAATTCGGAAAGTTGGATATTGGACTCCTTCGGAAGGAATTAATGTTACGGATCCTGACGCCTTTTACGAACGACACGCACCCAACATCACTTTAGTTGTTATGACAAGAGAGGTAAGATGAAATAATACTAAAATTTTATTTTTGTTCTCAACTCCGACCAATTCTTAATAATTAAAATCAATTTTAAGCTAAAAGCTGTAATGTGGAATACTATAAAATCGCCGTTTAAATTTTTCATTAAGTGAAAATTGCTTCCAATTCAAAATCGATATAATAAGTTGAGAAACGTGAGAGAAAATAATATCCTAAGATAAAATTTTAAAAATTTAATAACACAAAGAGCTGGAGAGATAATTTTGAAAGTTATAATTTATTGTTTAAAGAAATTTTTTAAAAATGTGCACTTAATCAAAACCATTAATCAAAGTTAGTTTATTAAGGAAAGCTGTCATCAATAATTAGCTTCCTATGTAATCTGATTTATTATTTTTATCCTTGTAATTTGATATTAGAAATAAATTGCTTCCTTGTTATTCAACAACACCATTTTTAACAATCACTCAGTTTGCACAATGCAGACGTTTTGATTTATTGTGGAGGTGTAATTCAGTGAGCAATTTCAATTACACACCAAATTGTCAAAAACCACATTTACAAAACATTTCCACCGGTGGAAATTGTAAACAAATTTTCAAGAATTTGTTCAATAATACCAAATTAATTCCGCTATTCTAAGGACAATTTATTTAACTTCAACTTTAAGATTTAAAGTAAGCAAATTTTGCGCTTAAAATGTCAGTAATTCCTTTGTTCATTTGATATCTAGCAATTCAGTTGATATGACAATATAATCCCAAAATTGTAATAAAATTTTTTAAATACCTTAAACATTTTTCTCAGTGACAGCTTAAACAAAAGTAAAGGAGACGAAAGAAAATTTTCTTATATTATTATTTTATTTATTTTGGATAACCGCTTCTTCTTCATTCATGTAAATCGATTCGCAGTTGAGACCCGGAACCACTTTCGCTTCGCTTCAGGTGCCACACTTTTGACCTCTTTCTGGATTCACCCCCTACCGCATGCGTACCCCCATTCACTAGGACGACGTTTAGTAGTACAGGATTCCATCTCGTACACGCAATAAACGAATTTTATTGCCCGACGTTTCATCCTAGAAAAACATTACAATTCTGATCAAAAATTCATCGGATCTAAAAACATGCAAATATATTATCCTTCTCATCGTGAAAACATTGGGATCGCATCTGGCTGGGACTAATGTAACCACAGTTTGAGGGTTAATGCAAGAATTATATTGCCCTCCTAGCACTAACAAAACATACAAAGGCCTGGCCTTTTTTCGAATTTAAGGTAAATTTTGTTTTTACGACTTTCTGATTATTTTTGAACGGATATCGAAGGCAAGGTCACCGTTGTTAAGGAAACGAAAGGACGAAGAAATAAAATATCCGCATTTTTCTCGTAAAACAATTTCTTAGGAACTTAAACTTAAAATTTGATTTTCTTATCGAAAAGAAGGTCGTTGGGAACAATAAAAAGAATAAAAAAAAGCTTCTTCCCTTTGTTGTGTAAAAATTTACTTTGGCAGTTATTGTAATTCCAAAACTGGATTAACGAGATTCCCACTATACAACTACAAAATAAAACAATTTCTTAGGAACTTAAGTTTAAAATTTGATTTTCATATCGAAAAGAAGGTCGTTGGGAACAATGAAAAGAATAAAAAAACGCTTCTTCCCTTTGTTGTGTAAAAATTTACTTTGGCAGTTATTGTAATTCCAAAACTGGATTAACGAGATTCCCACTATACAACTAAAAAATAAAACAATTTCTTAGGAACTTAAATTTAAAATTTGATTTTTATATCGAAAAGAAGGTCGTTGGGAACAATGAAAAGAATAAAAAAAAGCTTCTCCCCTTTGTTGTGTAAAAATTTACTTTGGCAGTTATTGTAATTCCAAAACTGGATTAACGAGATTCCCACTATACAACTAAAAAATTAATGGTATTTTAAAATTTCATTTTGATCACTTTGTCAAAAAACACCAACTTTCCTTATTTAATACTATGCCTCTCTCAACGGTTTTCTAACTTTCATATTTTGCGCCCTTCCATTTTAACTTGATAATTTGCCCCCCTCCCCCCGCAAACAGGAGTAACCTTTTTCAACTTCAATTATACAACTAACAAATATGAATCATTATCATTGTATGCTATAGCCTAATCAGAATGAAACTTTTTTAAATTTTGTAATACATTTTATATTGGGGATTATTGCCCTGTTTAATGACCAATTTCAAAGGTTTTTATGATTTCACTGATGGAAGTTTTGAGCTAAAAGTCTGTTAAAATT
Organism: Rhagonycha lutea; assembly: GCA_958510855.1. NCBI lineage: Eukaryota > Metazoa > Arthropoda > Insecta > Coleoptera > Cantharidae > Rhagonycha > Rhagonycha lutea. Next base: position 5,939,724 of record OY294038.1, read on the forward strand.
ACAATCAATTATTATAAAGCAATATTTGACTTTCATCGTCCTTAAAATGTTAAATATCATAATTAAGCAAAAACTGACTATAATGCCAGTCGATTTTTATTGGTTTCATTTTTGGTATTGGTTTTCCACAATTTCATTTTTGGTATCAATAATAATCACTAAGTTTCCGTAATTAGAACTAATCTGTATAAAAATGTGAGCTTATGTGATTCCATAATACTTTTCAATTTAAATTTTTTACAAATTACAACAATGAAAAACCGTCAAAATAATCTTCAAAAATGAAAATCTTCTATTTTGCCTTAAATCGGCCATAAAATGTTAAATATTATACTTGGGCTGGGCAGAATCCAACTGCGCTGGTCGATTTTGCTCATCGAAATACACAAAAATTGGCCGAATAAGTAAATGTTTTCCAACATTTTATTTTTGGGAACAAAATTTTTAACTACAGGAGGAAACTTTTCATCTCAAATGAGTTTATTCGGCCTACGAATTTTAGTAATGCTATAAATCATAGTCATTTATTGATTATTGTCCATCTTCTTTGGCGAGTCGATTTTTCTCATTGAAATACATAAAATTAGCCCAAAAAGTAATTATTTTCCAACTATTTATTTTGGGACAAAAATCTACTACAAAAAAACTACGTCTACCCCAAATTAGCCTATTCGGTATGGAATTTTAATGATTTTGTAATACATCTTAATTTGGGGTTTATTTTCCATTGCCTTCCACCAATTTCAACTTTTTACAAATTCCTCACCTGAAGCTACGAGAAAATCTGATATTTTGTATTATACTTACGAAAAACCGACTGAGATTGAAGGTTTCTCTCATCTTTCTCAAAAAGTAATTGTTTTCCTTCCTTTTTGGGGTCAAAATTCACTAATTTTTCCTTATTAAAAACTACTCCAATTCCAAATTAATTTATTCAGTGTTGGGTTTTTAATGATTCTGTAATACATTTTAATTTGGAGATGATGTCAATTTCAATTTTTTAGGATGTTGCGAGCAATTGTGGCTCTCAAAATTACCTTGACGAAAAAAAATCTGCTATTATGATTTACATCGATCATATTATAATATTAAATAGCACGGACTGCGTCAGTTTTGCTCACCGAAATAAATAAAAATAGACCGAAAGTGTAATTATTTTTCTATATTTCAATTTTGGGGTAAAAAATTACTAAAATTTCCTTATCAAGACTACGCTTATCCCAAAATTAGCCTATTAAACCTGGTACGTTTTGTGAATCTTTATTACCTTCTAATTTGGAGTTATTGTCCATTATCTTTCGCTAATTTTTACTTTTTACAAATTCGTTAACGGAATTTAAATGCATATACAATCAAATTTAAAGTAATTTTGATTTCAGTGCGATTTTGGATTTAAAATTTTTGATAAAAATTAAATTTTGCTTAAATATTCTGAAACTTCGCGAAATTATTAATTCAATTATAATAAAGACCGGAAAATTAGTGAAAAAATTCTAGTGCCAAGGTTTCCTTCAAAAATTAGTAAATTTGATTTCAGTGCGATTTTTGATTTAACATTTTTGAGAAAAATTAAATTTAGTGCAATTATTCTAGAACTTCATGAAAATACTAATTCTAATATAATAAAGACGGGAAAAATAACGGAAAAATTCTAAGCCCTAAATCGATTTTGATTTAGAGTAATTCTGATTTCATTGCGATTTTGGATTTAAAATTTTTGATAAAAATTAAATTTTGTTTAAATATTCTGAAACTTCATGAAATTATTAATTCAATTATAATAAAGACCGGAAAATTAGTGAAAAAATTCTAGTGCCAAGGTTTCCTTCAAAAATTAGTAAATTTGATTTCAGTGCGATTTTTGATTTAACATTTTTGAGAAAAATTAAATTTAGTGGAATTATTCTAGAACTTCATGAAAATACTAATTCTAATACAATAAAGACGGGAAAAATAACGGAAAAATTCTAAGCCTTAAATTGATTTAGATTTAAAGTAATTTTGATTTGAGTGCGATTTTGGATTTAAAATTTTTGGTAAAAATTAAATTTTGTTTAAATATTCTGAAACTTCGCGAAATTATTAATTCAATTATAATAAAGACCGGAAAATTAGTGAAAAAATTCTAGTGCCAAGGTTTCCTTCAAAAATTAGTAAATTTGATTTCAGTGCGATTTTTGATTTAACATTTTTGAGAAAAATTAAATTTAGTGCAATTATTCTAGAACTTCATGAAAATACTAATTCTAATATAATAAAGACGGGAAAAATAACGGAAAAATTCTAAGCCTTAAATTGATTGAGATTTAAAGTAATTTTGATTTCAATGCGATTTTGGATTTAAAATTTTGGATAAAAATTAAATTTTGTTTAAATATTCTGAAACTTCGTCAGATTATTAATTCAATTATAATAAAAACTGGAAAATTAGTGAAAAAATTCTAGTGCCAAGGTTTCCTTCAAAAATTAGTAAATTTGATTTCAGTGCGATTTTTGATTTAACATTTTTGAGAAAAATTAAATTTAGTGCAATTATTCTAGAACTTCATGAAAATACTAATTCTAATATAATAAAGACGGGAAAAATAACGGAAAAATTCTAAGCCTTAAATTGATTGAGATTTAAAGTAATTTTGATTTCAATGCGATTTTGGATTTAAAATTTTGGATAAAAATTAAATTTTGTTTAAATATTCTGAAACTTCGTCAGATTATTAATTCAATTATAATAAAAACCGGAAAATTAGTGAAAAAATTCTAGTGCCAAGGTTTCCTTCAAAAAGTAGTAAATTTGATTTCAGTGCGATTTTTGATTTAATATTTTTGAGAAAAATTAAATTTAGTGCAATTATTCTAGAACTTCATGAAAATACTAATTCTAATATAATAAAGACGGGAAAAATAACGGAAAAATTCTAAGCCTTAAATTGATTGAGATTTAAAGTAATTTTGATTTCAATGCGATTTTGGATTTAAAATTTTGGATAAAAATTAAATTTTGTTTAAATATTCTGAAACTTCGTCAGATTATTAATTCAATTATAATAAAAACCGGAAAATTAGTGAAAAAATTCTAGTTCCAAGGTTTCCTTCAAGAATTAGTAAATTTAATTTCAGTGCGATTTTTGATTTATCATTTTTGAGACAAATTAAATTTAGTGCAATTATTCTAGAACTTCATGAAAATACTAATTCTAATATAATAAAGACGGGAAAAATAACGGAAAAATTCTAAGCCTTAAATTGATTTAGATTTAAAGTAATTTTGATTTCAGTGTGATTTTGGATTTAAAATTTTTGATAAAAATTAAATTTTGCTTAAATATTCTGAAACTTCGCGAAATTATTAATTCAATTATAATAAAGACCGGAAAATTAGTGAAAAAATTCTAGTGCCAAGGTTTCCTTCAAAAATTAGTAAATTTGATTTCAGTGCGATTTTTGATTTAACATTTTTGAGAAAAATTAAATTTAGTGCAATTATTCTAGAACTTCATGAAAATACTAATTCTAATATAATAAAGACGGGAAAAATAACGGAAAAATTCTAAGCCTTAAATTGATTGAGATTTAAAGTAATTTTGATTTCAATGCGATTTTGGATTTAAAATTTTGGATAAAAATTAAATTTTGTTTAAATATTCTGAAACTTCGTCAGATTATTAATTCAATTATAATAAAAACTGGAAAATTAGTGAAAAAATTCTAGTGCCAAGGTTTCCTTCAAAAATTAGTAAATTTGATTTCAGTGCGATTTTTGATTTAACATTTTTGAGAAAAATTAAATTTAGTGCAATTATTCTAGAACTTCATGAAAATACTAATTCTAATATAATAAAGACGGGAAAAATAACGGAAAAATTCTAAGCCTTAAATTGATTGAGATTTAAAGTAATTTTGATTTCAATGCGATTTTGGATTTAAAATTTTGGATAAAAATTAAATTTTGTTTAAATATTCTGAAACTTCGTCAGATTATTAATTCAATTATAATAAAAACCGGAAAATTAGTGAAAAAATTCTAGTGCCAAGGTTTCCTTCAAAAAGTAGTAAATTTGATTTCAGTGCGATTTTTGATTTAATATTTTTGAGAAAAATTAAATTTAGTGCAATTATTCTAGAACTTCATGAAAATACTAATTCTAATATAATAAAGACGGGAAAAATAACGGAAAAATTCTAAGCCTTAAATTGATTGAGATTTAAAGTAATTTTGATTTCAATGCGATTTTGGATTTAAAATTTTGGATAAAAATTAAATTTTGTTTAAATATTCTGAAACTTCGTCAGATTATTAATTCAATTATAATAAAAACCGGAAAATTAGTGAAAAAATTCTAGTTCCAAGGTTTCCTTCAAGAATTAGTAAATTTAATTTCAGTGCGATTTTTGATTTATCATTTTTGAGACAAATTAAATTTAGTGCAATTATTCTAGAACTTCATGAAAATACTAATTCTAATATAATAAAGACGGGAAAAATAACGGAAAAATTCTAAGCCTTAAATTGATTTAGATTTAAAGTAATTTTGATTTCAGTGTGATTTTGGATTTAAAATTTTTGATAAAAATTAAATTTTGCTTAAATATTCTGAAACTTCGCGAAATTATTAATTCAATTATAATAAAGACCGGAAAATTAGTGAAAAAATTCTAGTGCCAAGGTTTCCTTCAAAAATTAGTAAATTTGATTTCAGTGCGATTTTTGATTTAACATTTTTGAGAAAAATTAAATTTAGTGCAATTATTCTAGAACTTCATGAAAATACTAATTCTAATATAATAAAGACGGGAAAAATAACGGAAAAATTCTAAGCCTTAAATTGATTGAGATTTAAAGTAATTTTGATTTCAATGCGATTTTGGATTTAAAATTTTGGATAAAAATTAAATTTTGTTTAAATAATTTGAAACTTCGTGACATTATTAATTCAATTATAATAAAGACCGGAAAATTAGTGAAAAAATTCTAGTGTCAAGATTTCTTTTTAAAAATTGACTTTGGTGCGATATTTTTCAATTAAAATTTTTTATTAAAATTAAATTCTGTTCAAATATTCTAAAACTTCGTGAAAATACGAAAACAATTATAACAAACACAGGAAAAATAGCGAAAAAATTATAAGGCTGATTGCCTTCAAGAATTAGTAATCTTGATTTCAGAGCGATTTTGGATTTGAAATTTTAGATAAAAATTAAATTTTGTACAAATATTCGAGACTAGAACTTCATAAAAATACTAATTCTAATACAATAAAGACAGGAAAAATAACGGAAAACATCTAAGCCCTAAATTGCATTAGATTTTTTTAATCAAATATCACTAAACTTTCCTTATCAAAATTACACGCCTATCCCAAATTTGCCTATGAGAAATTTTGTGTTTCTATTCATCTTCTTCAGGTGCCTATCCGATTCCGGATGTTAGCGATCCTCCTGGGTAAACCAAGAAGACTTTGCTAGGGAAATGTTACTGGGGGGAGGGGTCCAGTTGTCTTCCCCGTAGTCCAGAATTCCAAATTAAAATACCAAACTTAGGCGAAAACCAACTGAGCCAATCGATTTTCTTATTGAAATACTTAAAAGTTGACCAAAACAGAAATTGTGGTCCACCGTTTCATTTTTGGGCTCAAAAATCACTAACTTTCAGTATTCAAAACTTCGTCTCTCCCAAATTAGCCTAACCAACCCAAAATGAATTTTATGATTCTGTAATACATTTTAATTTAGGGATTATTGTGCACATAGGGCAACTAGGGTCAAAAGTTTGGGGGGGCTAAAAAAGTTTTTAAACAATATTTTTGAAGGGGGGGGGCAAGAATAGCGAAAAATTGCTCAGCAGGTAAAAAATTTACATTTGCGCTTAGATTTTAAAGTAAAAATTATAAAAAGATGCTTTTGCAATAATTTTTGTGATTCCAGCGGCAGAAAACTATTTTTTGAAAAATAATAATCTTCTCGAAAGCCTGGCATAAAATATAAAACCTTTATATATTTTATTAATTACTCGTTAAGCCACCGGTCACCGCAAGGTCAACCGGTAATTCGGTCAACCTATTCGTCAAAGCACCCCGTTGCATCGTCACCCGTCTTTGGGTGAAAAAAAAATATTTATTTATTTATTAATTATTCGTACACACATTAAAAATAGTCAGTAGACAAGTAATCATAAATAGATACCATAAATTATCTGTAGAGACCCATCTTCACCAAATATTGCAGTTGATGTTGTCTTTTGACATCATTGATTTGTAAACTGCATTCACAAATTCGATAATAATAAATGTAGTCCTGTCAGCACGTAAAATATATCGATTTTAACTTATATTGCAGGAGATGCCTTATGTTATGGTAAAGAAGGATACAAATTTGACGGGTAACGCAAGATTTGAAGGTTTTTGTATCGACCTCTTAAGCCACATTGCTCGTCAAGTTGAATTCGATTACGTCATCCAACTTGTTCCAGACAACGTGTACGGAGTATATGATCCGGAAACCAAAGAATGGAATGGAATTGTTAAAGAACTAAAAGAAAAGGTGAGGTTAAAAAGCTTTCTCATCAAAGATTACCCGAGGCGACTTAATTGCTGAAACATAAAAATTTAGTTTGAAAAGGGTTTTTGGCTGCAAAATGTGAGAATAAGCAAATATTAATCAAAAGTGCCGCAATAAATTATAATTATTTTTTTCTTTTACTATTTTTAGCGTGCAGACTTGGCAGTGGCTTCAATGACAATAAATTACGCCAGGGAAAGCGTAATAGATTTCACGAAACCATTTATGAACCTCGGTATAGGAATTTTATTTAAGGTAATCTTGTAAATTTATTTTATATTTTATATAATAAAATTTGATTACTGAATGAAAAAGCGAAAACATCGACGCACAAGATAATAACAATACAATTTTGTTCGAAAATGTTTTCGAGTGGAACCGAATGGCTACAGTAAAGACTGAACTTTCTTTCAAATCTTCCTAGTCTTTTTTATATTAACTTGTGAATGTTCACGATCTAATTTTCTTAGCTTTTTATGTCTTATACAGTCGACGTTTAATGGATTTTATTTAAATTTACATACAAAATCTCAACATATTCCATTAATTTATTCTCAAGCCCGAAACGCGCAGAGATTTTCGATTCGAAAACATTTAAAGTGTGTAATCAAATATTTTTATTAAAGTCGTTAGCGGTTAATTAAAACGTGAAATTAAACGTGAAATTGACGGTCATCTAGCCACTACCAACTTTTAATTAATCTTTTCAGATTCCGACTAGTCAACCGACTCGATTATTTAGTTTTATGAATCCGTTAGCAATGGAAATCTGGGTTTACGTTTTAGCAGCTTACTTATTAGTATCCTTCACGTTATTTGTGATGGCACGATTTTCACCTTATGAATGGAACAATCCCCATCCATGTCATCAAGATTCAGATGTCGTTGAAAATCAATTCTCAGTTTCAAATAGCTTCTGGTTTATTACTGGCACATTTTTACGACAAGGATCTGGTTTAAACCCAAAGGTTAGACTTAGAATTTCAATTTTCTTGCATGTTGCATGACAAAACTTCAGCACAAGTTTACAATTTACGCAAATTTTCTAGTACATAAGTTGCAAAGAATTTAACAATTGTCAAAAAGTTAAATTGAGTACAAGAAATCGATGATCTTTTATTTCTGTGAAATTCAGTCATGTGGTAGGTTCACATAATATTATTTGTTATGCCTGTTGAAGCTTTAAACTTTTCGGTTCACAGCCGGACAACAGGGGCTCGTAGATTTTCTATCTGATACTTAGGGTGCGTTCCACTTAAAATCCACGACGACCATAGTCAATCGTCAGTCCAATCAAATAACGGAGTTCGACATCAATCCAATCAAAGAACCACGGGATCACGCCGCGGTCGTCGTGGGCTTTAAGTGGAATGCACCCTTAAATGAGTTTCGTACTACCAACTTTACCATGGTATCGTACATAGTACACCCTTTAGAATTTTCATTAATAAAATAAAATATATTTGCTATTACATTGATTGGTCAATCACGCCACAAACCACTGCGAAAACGAGATTCGAATTCCTAATGGCAAAACTATTTTAAATTGGATTTTGTTAGTGATTCGATACAAAGATTTATTAAAACTGACCTGCCAACACCGCAAACCGAGCGATGTGATTACGTAACAGATATTTATATTATTTTGTTGTTAGAAACCGCATGCCGGGCGATAAATGTGGGAATACACAGCACGTAGTTCCTTTTTGCACCACTAAGTGGTTATAAAGTCTGAAACTTTCATAATTGCAACAATTTTTTGCTGTAAGATTAAATTTCAGACTGTAAAAGCAAACAAGAAAATTATGAACTATAAGTTTATTAAATAAAATTATCGCAGTATTTTTATGAAATATATTTAATAAGTATTCGAAGTTAGGACCAATCATACGAATTACTACTTTTGAAACTGAACTGTGTGACTTTACTTATTTATATCAACGTTAAAACGTTCCAATTTGTCCATTAATGCTGCAGAACAAACTGTTCAAAACTGTTTCCAATTAACTCCGTTCAGATACACAACTGACATGGATCAAAAAAGATTCGACGCTAAATTCTCGTCGACATGAAATGAATTCAATTGAGTTGATTAACATAAATTAAAATTGTAATCCCAACTTTATGAATCATTTTTTCTAGGGCTAGATCAACACTAGCGAATTTTCAGCTAAATTTAAAGTACTTGAACATGAACGACTATTTTTCTTCTCAGCCGAATCATTAAACTTTGGTTACAACAATGGAAAGTTGAATAAATGCATAAAAATACTTTTAAACGACTTTTAATTAATTTCATTAATTTTTGCCACATCCACATCCATTTATAATAATAAAATTTAACTTAATTCTTAATTCAACTTTCGATTCAACTTTTATATATTGCTGAATACTTGTCTCGTAAGAATTGAAATTTGTATTGCCTTTATTTTATAAATATTTGATAAGAACTGTTGAGTTTAGCAAAAGTTGCAACAATTTTGTATCAATTTTTACATTGATGATTCAGTAAGTGACTAAAATTTAAACCAAGAAATGTTGAATCATTTTCATTTTTTGTCAACTTTTTTTTATCTGTGTCAATAATTATTTCATATTGTGCTGAATTGAACTTGAATTGAATCAATAATTGACTAAAATTGGTGAAATAAGCAAAAGTTGAATCATTTCTTGATCCACTTTTATATAACTCAATAATTGATTCTTCAGAACTGAAATTTTAGTAATTTTAATTGAATCAATTTGAAATGAGAAAATATTCAGTAATTTTTTTATCAACTTTTCTATTCCCAAGGGTGACTAATTTTCTCAAAGGCGGAATCAGCCAAAGATTATAGGGGAGGGGGATAAACAAATTTATTTTGAATATCTTAAGGTACTTCTCTAAAAAATTAAGGTACAATTTTAAATTTGTAAAATATTAATTAATTTAACAATTTTTCTTGATTTTTAATTTTATTGGTATTAATTCTCCCCACCCATATTTCCGCCCTTGATCTTTGTGGACATGGAAATTCGTGTTGAATGTCATTAAATCAAGGTTTGATTAAAATTTGCAGTGCGATCGTATTGGGATTAATTTTCTCGTGAAAACTGAAAATTGCTCTTGATCTTAATTAAATCAGAAGGAATGAGAACTAAAACTCTTGTTGCCCTTAATTATTTAATTAGTAATTTACTAAAAATTAAAATAATAAAATGTTGAATTTTCCAAAATAATTCATTTTCTCGTATTCATAAAATAATTCGCATTGACTTCATTTGAATCAATAATTGACTGAAATTGTTGAAATGAACAGAAGTTGAATCATTTTTATGCAGTTTTACGGTGTTCAATAATTTACCATTGAAAACTGGATCAATAATTGACTACAATTTAAAATAGCAAAATGTTGAATAATTTCCTTATCAACTTTTCCAAGGGTGAATAATTTTCTCAGGGTAAGATCCAGTCAAAGTTTAAAGGGGAGGATTAATACATTCCTTTTGAAAATCTTACATTATTTTCTAAAAAATTAAAGTACACTTTTAAAATTTGACCCCCTCCTCCATATTTCAGCTCTTAAATTTAAATAAATAATGATCAAAAGTTGAATCATTTTTATGCAGTTTTACATTACTCAATAATTTATATAAATTAAATAAATTAACCACCAACAATTTAAAATAGGAAAATGTTGAATAATTTCCTTATCAACTTTTCCAAGGGTGAATAATTTTCTCAAGGTAAGATCCAATCAAAGTTTAAAGGGGAGGGATTAATACATTCCTATTGAAAATTTTACGTTATTTTCTAGCAATTAAAGTACATTTTCCAAATTTTCCAAATAAATCAATAATGATCAAAAGTTGAATCATTTGTTATGCAGTTTTACGTTGCTCCATAATTTATCATTGAAAACTGAATCAATAATAATTAACTACAATTTAAAATAAGAAAATGTTGAATAATTTCCTTATCAACTTTTCCAAGGGTGAATAATTTTCTCAGGGTAAGATACAGTCAAAGTTTAAATGGGGGGGGGGAGATTAATACATTCCTATTGAAAATCTTACGTTATTTTCTAAAAATGTAAGTACACTTATCAAATTTGAACCACATATATACCATATTTCCACTCTTAAACTTATTTGTAAAAATTTAATTCAACTTTAATAATAAAAGACAAAGCTGATGAATGATAATTGAGATTCCTATTGCCTCTAATAAATTAAATTAGTAACTGACTGAAATTTTAACTAAAGAAAAAAGTCGTTTCACTTTCGTAATCAAAAATTGAATAAGAATGTTGAAAGAAACAAAAGTTGAATAATTTTTGCATCAACTTCTTTTCGAATTTTTGAGATTCATTGGGGGGAGGAACTGCCCATTGCATCTAACATAGAATTTTCTTGTTAAAAATGAAATTGGAGTAATCTTCGATTAAATCAAAAATGTAATAGAAAAAGTTGAATTAACTTTAATTAACTTTTGCGTTGGGTCGATTAATTTTCTTGTGGGAACTAAAATTTCTATTAATCTTAATAAATTAACAAAAATTGTTGTAGTAATCAAAAATTGAATCATTTTTATAATATCAACTTTTACATTGTTAAATCAATACACTATAAAATTTGAACGTGGAGAAAAAGGTGAATTATTAATAGTCTTATCAACTTTTGTATGGGGAATAATTTTTTCGTGAAAGCTAATTTCGATTGAATCAAATTAAATCAATAATGGACCAGAAATTGAACTTAAAGGAAGTTGAATAATTTTAATTATCAACTTTTGCATTGGTGAATCAATAATAAATTTTTTAACTTATTGAAGAAAAATATTTGAATAATTTTAAGTTCAACTTTTACATTCGTCAATAATTTTCTGTTTTGAATTGAAATTTTCATTGATCAGTAACTATAAGTAATGAAGTTGAATAATAATTTTATTAACTTACAATCGTGAATAACTTTCTGGTGTTCGTACTAAAATTTATTTTGTTAATCAATAAAACTTAGCCTGGTGAAAACCCAAATATGGATGATAAAATTGAATAAATCGTTCAACTTTGTTGATTCAACAAAAAATGTTGATCAATTTCTGTTTTTAAATATTAAAAAACCAAAATTTCCAATTATTGCATATTTTACGAGTAAATTTTTGTTTAAAGGTTTCGAAAAAGCTTCCATCAAATTGTTTTTCGTTTCTTAATCCACTCGCATTTCACATATGGCTTTACATGTTAATTGCATTTATATGCGTTTCAATTACAATGTGGATAGTTGCTCGATTTTCTCCTTTAGAATGGAGAGAACCATTATTATGTGATGACTGTTTAATCGAACGTTTTAATCGCCTTAATGACTACGACGAGCAAAGTTGCAACCATCAAACCGATAATAGCTTATCGGAAAATCAAAGCGACAAAGAAATTAAAAAATGTGAATGCGACGCAACATCCACTGCAAGTTCTGAATCGTATTTGGATTGCGGCCACGATTACGATTATTCATCAGAATGGAAAGAAAATGATTTTAATCTATCTAACAGTTTTTGGTTTGTCATTGGTGCTTTAATGCAACAAGGAACTGATTTAAATCCAAAGGTATTCGTTTCTCAAATATTCTCTTATGTGCTAGAAAATTTGTGTTTTATAACTTTGATGCATCATAGAGTAGCTGCTTAGAAATAAGTAGAAGTAGATAAACTTTAGTCACACTCTCAATAATTCCCAGTTGGAACTATGTAAATGTAAATGCGAAATAAATGTTTGGCTGCTGGCGGTCTCATTAGCTTTTAAAGGATGATTAGACCTGGCTACCAAAAAAGTATTACAATAAGTTACTTACTTACTTACTTACTTAAAAAGTTTTACCTTGCCTTCCAACCTGTTACAGGCAACGTCAACCAGAATCGTTGGAGGCATATGGTGGTTTTTCACCCTCATAATCATATCATCCTATACCGCTAACTTGGCGGCATTTCTCACCGTCGAACGAATGATTACGCCCATCGAAACTGCTCACGATTTGGCCGAACAAAATGAAATTTCGTATGGTACTCTTTCGGGCGGAAGCACCATGACGTTTTTTAGGGTTAGTGTTTTATAACCATATTTATTATTATACTACCATTCTTTCTGTAGGATTCAAAAATTGAAATTTATCAAAAAATGTGGAAAGTGATGGAAGGTCGTACGCCATCAACTTTCGTTCCAACGTACGAAGAAGGCATCCAACGAGTTTTGGAAGGGAACTACGCCTTTTTAATGGAATCGACCATGTTGGATTACGCGGTTCAAAGGGATTGTAATTTAACCCAAATCGGAGGACTTCTGGATTCGAAGGGTTACGGAATAGCAACTCCAAAAGGAAGTCCTTGGAGAGACAAAATTTCGTTAGCAATTTTGGAGTTACAAGAAAAGGGGGTGATTCAAATTTTATACGATCGGTGGTGGAAGAATACGGGGGATGTGTGCACCCGTGATGACAAAAGCAAAGAATCGAAGGCGAACGCGTTAGGAATCGAAAATATAGGTAATGCCGTAAAGGTTTGGTTCCTCAATGGTTAATAGTTAATATTATAGGTGGAGTTTTTGTGGTACTTTTGTGTGGTTTGGCCTTAGCAATATTAGTAGCAATTTTGGAATTTTGTTGGAATAGTAAAAAAAATGCTCAAACGGATAGACAATCGTTGTGTTCAGAAATGGCTGAAGAGTTGAGATTCGCAATGCGTTGCCATGGATCTCGACAACGGCCTGCTTTGAGAAGATCTTGCAGCAGATGTAGTCCTGCCAATACTTACGTCCCATCTGCTTTGGATCTTCCGCATATTAATGGGGTAAGAAAGTTGGTTAACGAGTAAATTTTTGTTGACGGTTGTGTTTTAGGATGGGTTAGGTCTTCCCATGACGGATTTAAAGAAGCCAGCAATATGTTACGATACCGACATTTAGCGCCAAGCAAGCACTGGGAGTCAGCCGGTGGTAGGCACTTCCAGTTCAATTCGTGATTGTTGTGGTGGACCTACAAACACGAGATCACGTCGATCTGCAACGTTAAATTACAAAGCTACACCACAATGTCCGCCCAGTTTTCCGTCCGCGAATAAGAGCGCTACATTAGAAAGGGAAATTGTGGGCCGTAATACTTGTGATGTAGTTCAAAGTGGTTTAAAGAACAACTCGCAAGAGAGAATTTTATGGAGATTTGATTGTGATATTGGTAGCCCTAGTCCTAATAATCCCGATGTAGTTAACAGAACAATTCCCGATACTATTGTAAGTAGGACCACTACTTTGTGATATATTATTAAGATTCATGTAAATTATAAATTCAAATTGGAACTGATATCTTTGTAAAAAAAAATGTATTTTATTGAAATTTCGTAAAATAATTTTCGGTTATCAATAAAAGTGTTGTCTAAATATTTTTTTATTGGCCTAGTTCCTCTATATGTAAAAATTCCTAAAGTCGAAGGTTGCCTTGTAGTTGGCTAATCGTCTGGCACAATGACTGATCATTTCAATTCGTTTAGACTGTTCGAAAAATCGCAAATTCCATTCGAAATTCATGAAGCAATCATTTGAATTCCATTCGCCTTGATGAATTGAACCATTGAATCAATGGTCTAATTCTAATCGCTTCCACGTCGTCGGTTGGTTTGCATACCAGAGATCTAATGTACTGGATCGCAGCTGCTGTAAAAATGGACGTAGGATCGGGTAAAGTTGATCCAGGTAAGAAACCATACCAGGTTTTTTATTTAAACACATAAAAAATGCTTTAACCAAGTGATCAATATCAAATCAATGAAAATCACTCTGTAATCACTGTCTGTGGCTTTAATCAACACTCAAAAATGAATTGAGACTTATAAAAATACTTATGGATACCATTGCTAGTTTTTGTCAACACGCCAAATATAGATTAACTTAATTCAACTTTTTTTTCGTAAAAACTGTTGATATAAGCAAAATTTTAATAATTTTTGTATCAACTTTTACGTTGGTGAAGAATTTCTTCGCATTCGAACTAAAATTCGCATAGACTTCAATTGTAGGTCATGAAAACTAAAATTCATACTGATCAATAAATAATTGACTAAACTTTGAAAGGAAAGATGTTTGAATAGTTTATTTAAACAACTTTCCAATGGTAAATAAACTGAACTTGGTATAAACATTAATTAAATCAAGAGTAAACTACAAATTTCAATTGAAAGGAAAGGTTGAATAAAATATCAACTTTAACATGGGAGTTAATTTTCTAGTGAAAAGTAAAATTTTATTGACCTTAGTTAAATCATTTTGTGACTAAAAATTTACCTAAAAAAAAAGTTGAATCACTTTTCTATCAATCAATTGAATCAATAATTTACTATTTAAAATTTGAGCCATTTTTATATCAATTTTTACATTGATTTGTCCAATAATTAATTCAGTAACCAATCTAAAAATTTAACTAAAAAAGTTGAATCATTTTTATTTTTCCATCATCTTTTGCAGTGGTAAACAATTTTTTATTATTTAAGGAAATTTGTATAGAAAATAATTGACTTAAATTAGTAAAAGAAACAAAAGTTGAATCATTTTTTTATCCACTTTTACACTACTCAATAATTGATTCAATAATTGACTACAATTTAAAATATGAAAATGTTGAGTAAATCCTTTTGAAAATCCTACAAAATAAAAATAAACAAACTATCGCTGAGGTGAAAGCTGACATTTCAAATGTTACAAGATGAAATGGGGTCGTAATTTAATTACACAATTACAAAAATAAACCTATAAAATCTTGTTAACTTAGTTTACTTAACTGTAGTTAACTAAAACTGCAGTTCAATTTATTGTACTTTTAGTAGTTTAAATGGATTCAAGCATAATTTTGTGCTGATGATGTCTCCAAATTTTGTGGTTACCCAAAAACGAGGTAAAAGACTTTGACCAGACCCATGCACTACGAATGCAGCTAAATTCGATCGATTAAATTCTAAAATTGTAAGAAATAACTCAATTTGCAGAAATTATCAAAAAAATCGATCTACAAATTAATATAATAATAATTAAGGATGATTGATATAACAGGTATGACTTTCTTTTACCTTAAAATCGAAATAAAATGAGGTTATAATGGTTGAATTTTAAACAAAATCTAATTAGTTCACCACTTAGGGGTCGTCCACAAAAACATTCGCAATTTTTTCCGACTTTTTGACTGCCTTTCCCTAACCTTCACGGCTAATCACGATTTTTGAGCCCCCCCTCCCCCGCCCAGAAAACTATTCTTAAATTTATAGTAATAATTACAATTACGTTAAAAAAACCAATATTCAACCACAATTTTGTTACAAATCTAAAAATGGGTATTTTGATGGTAGTAAGATTTTGTAACCTCCCCTAGATATGGACGTCTTTTGACGAACCCTTAAAAATTTTAATACTTTCTAGATGTCGCATCTGATCCTCGTACAGAACAAATCTGTAAAGGTTAAAGTTGAAAATATTAATTATTTTGAAAATATGAACTTGACATTTTTAAATTTAAATCTGAAGTTATGAACTTTAAGTTACTAAATTTCTGATTATCTTTTCAATAGGAACTTAACATTTTTAATTCAGAACTGGAAGTTATGAATTTTAAACAGCAAATTTAAAATCTTGAAAATATTTATTAAAAATGTTTTTTAAAAAAAATGTTGTAGAATTAACTTAACAAAATAAGAATTTAACATTTTTAAATTCAAATTATGTAATTATGAATTTTAGTATCTTGAAAATGTTACCAAATTAAAATTTACACACACACAATTTTGAGTTATATTGAAGATAACAAGTTAAAAAATGCGAACCCTGAACTTTAAATTATCCATAACACTCCAAAAAATTTAGAAATTAAATTAATATTTTCGAAATAACGAAATTTTTTAAGTTAACTTAACAATTTAAAATTTTCAGTTAATATTTTCAACATTTTGAATTTGGTAATTAAAAGTTAGACCAGCAGTCTGGCGTAAATCAAACACGGATAGACTACAGAGCGGGAAACCCCGGTTCTAATCCTGATTAAGTCGGATATGTGCTGTGATCTAAAAATTAAGAAATCGGCTAATTGGGTAACAGTAACTTTAGATGGGTAAAGAATTTTTTTTATAAATTATCAGTTATTACTAACTTCAAGCTAGGAAATTATTGATTGCAATACCAATTGTACCATCAGTATGGTTATAAATATAATAAAGTCAAATTTGCGTACAAAAATTAATAAATTTGATTTCGGTGCGATTTTTCCTTTAAAATTTTTGATAAAAATTAAATGTAGTTTAAATATTCTGAATCTTTGTGAAATTACGAATGCAATAATTATATCAATGAGACGAAAAATAGTGAAAAAATTCTAAGATCTAAATTGCCTTTAATATTAAATAATTAAATTTCAGAGAAATTTTTCATTTAAAATTTTTGATAAAAATTAAATTTTGTTTGAATATTCTGAAACTTTGTGAAATTACGAATGCAATTATAACAATGACACGAAAAATAGCAAAAAAATTCTAAGGTCTAAATTGCCTTCAATATTTAAATAATTAAATTTCAGTGCGATTTTTCATTTAGGTAAAATTTTTGATAAAAATTAAATTTTGTTTAAATATTCTGAAACTTTGTGAAATTACGAATTCAATTAATATAACAATGACACGAAAAATAGCGAAAAAATTCTAAGGTCTAAATTGCCTTCAATATTTTATAAATTAAATTTCAGTGCGATTTTTCATTTAAAATTTTTGATAAAAACTAAATTTTGTTCAAATACTCTGAAACTTCGTGAAAATACTATTGCAATTATAATAAAGGCAGAAAAAATAGCGAAAAAATTCTAAAGTCAAAATTGCCTACAAAAATTAATAAATTTGATTTCGGTGCGATTTTTCATGTAAAGTTTTTGATAAAAATTAAATTTTGTTCAAAAATTCTGAAACTTTGTAAAAATTTCAATACAGGAATAATAAAGACAGGAAAAATAACGAGAAAATTCCAATGCCTAAATTGCCTTCAATATTTAGATAATTTGATTTCGATTCGATTTTTCATTTTCAATTTTTGATAAAAATTAAATATTTGTTCAAAAATTCTGAAACTTCGTAAAAATTTCAATACAAGAATATTAAAGACAGGAAAAATATCGAGAAAATTCCAATGCCTAAATTGCCTTCAATGTTTAGATAATTATATTTCGATTCGATTTTTCATTTTCAATTTTTGATAAAAATTAAATTTTGTTCAAAAATTCTGAAACTTTGTAAAACTTTCAATACAAGAATAATAAAGACAGGAAAAATAGCGAGAAAATTCCATTGCCTAAATTGCCTTCAATATTTGAATTTGATTTCGATTCGATTTTTCATTTTCAATTTTTGATAAAAATTAAATTTTGTTCAAAAATTATGAACCTTTGTAAAACTTTTAATACAAGAATAATAAAGACAGGAAAAATAGCGAGAAAATTCCAATGCCTAAATTGCCTTCAATATTTAGAAAATTTGATTTCGATTCGATTTTTCATTTTCAATTTTTGATAAAAATTAAATTTTGTTCAAAAATTCTGAAGCTTTGTAAAAATTTCAATACAAGAATAATAAAGGCAGGAAAAATTGCGAGAAAATTGCAATGCCTAAATTCCCTTCAATATTTAGATAATTTGAATTCGATTCGAATTTTCATTTACAATTTTTGATAAAAATTAAATTTTGTTCAAATACTCTGAAACTTCGGGAAAATACTATTGCAATTATAATAAAGGTAGAAAAAATTATAAAGTCAAATTTTCCTACAAAAATTAATAAATTAGATTTCGGTGCGATTTTTCATTTAAAATTTTTGATAAAAATTAAATGTTGTTTAAAAATTCTGAAACTTCGTGAAAATTTCAATACAAGTATGATAAAGACACAAAAAATAGCGAGAAAATTTTAAGGCCTAAATTGCCTTTAATATTTAGATAATTTGATTTCGATTCGATTTTTCATTTACAATTTTTGGAAAATATTAAATTTTGTTCTAATATTCTAGACCTTCTTGAATATTAAAATAACTAAATTTTGTTTACTTTTAATTAACTTTTTCAAATTATTAAAATTCATAAGTTCAAGATTTGAATTTGAAAATGTCAATTTCCTATTTTGAACTTTAAAGTTATTTTCCGATTAACTCGAAAAACTTAAATATTTAAATTAATATTTTTGAAATAACTAAATTTTTAAGTTAACTCAACAACAATTTAAAATTTTTAGCTAATATTTTCAACATTTGAATTTAAAAATGTTAGATTCCTATTTTGAAGTTAATTCCACAAACATTTAAAAAAATTTAATTAATATTTTAAGATTTTAAATTAAATAAAAAATTAATTTGTTAATTTAAAGTTGAGTTAATAAGCTGACCTTTCTAAATTCAAATTTTGGAGTTATGAACCCTGAATTATAAAGTTGAGAATCTTGAAAATATAAATTGAAAATATTAAACTATTTTGGAATTAACTTCAAAATATGAACTTGAAAAATTTTAAATTTTATATATTTTTAAATATTAATTAAAATTTCTAAAACAATTTTTGGTTATTTTGAAGATAATAAGTTGAAATTTTTAAATACGGTTCTTGAAGTTATGAAATTTAAATTATCAAATTCAAATTGTTGAAATTATCAATAAAAACCTGAACATTTTGTAATTTCGAAAATATTAATTTAAATTTTTAAATTTTTGCGAGTTATCTGAAAAATAATGAATTGAAATTTCTAAATTCAGATCTTGGAGTTTAAACTTTACATCATCAAAATTCAAAATCTTGAAAATGTTATTTAGAAATTTTAAAATGTTGTTGAATTAACTTGAAAATAGGAATTGATAATTATTAAATTCAGATCTTAAAGATATGAACTTGAAATTATCAAATTACTTATTTTCTGGAAGTTATCAACTATAAATTAAAAATATATTTTTCGTCCTGATCCTGAATATATTAATTAAAAATTTTAAATATTGTGAAGTTATCTTGAAAATGGGAACTTGAAAATGTTAAATTCAGATCTTAAAGTTAGTTATATTTTTTGCTATATTGAAAATATCAATTAAAAAGGTTAAAATAGTTAAATTAATAGTGACTAAGATGGCGTAAATGAAAATATATTTCAATTAATTTTAATAAATGTACCTTTTAATTTCCAAAAGTGTGTTTTTTCCGAAGTAGTAATCTTTATTAAGACATTTTGAAAGAATACGTAAGTATTAGAGGGGTTGATATAATAGTGCGTGACCAACATATTACGAAGGTTGCTCCTAAGAGACGAAAGTTGCGTAAAAAATGACAACAGTGACAAACTAGGTGTGACTTGAAAGACATGATTTGTTGAACAAATATACAACTGTGAAATACTGATAAGAGATTTACCACTGTTTTCTTTCGTCATTTTTAAATTGGCCGTGTTTTCCCTAGCTATATAAATTTTGTATTTTTATTCAAAACTTCACTTAATTAAATTAATTGAAATTTATTACAGCCTAAAGTGATGCACCATTTGAGATAAGCTTGTCAGTTAAAATTACTTTAAATTTCAGAAACAAATTACATTTCAGGATTCAGGCTGAATGTAACTTTTTATAGCAACTTTCATTTTTGTCCGATTATTTTTAAAGGAATCGCGTTCTAAAATATTAACGCGCACGTAAATATTTATTATCGCAATTTATTTCCTTAAATTATTCAATAAAAAAATCGTAAACAAAACACCAAGGTGATTTTTTACAACTTTCACTTCGTAAAACCAAAGAAAAAAGAATTTCTTTCGCGGTTGGTGGGCATTGTTGCGATTGTCATTTATCAGCACATTGTTGCTAAGAGTTTGCACTAGTCACGTGTTTTTGTACTCGAATAACTTAAAAAAAGAAAAACTTCCGAACCTCCCTCAGAATGAACATTTCCAACGAACAGGAAAATTTTAATTTCCAATTCTAAATCGAGTCAATATGTTACAAGAAGATTAAAAAAGTTCAAACTGATGGACTTTAAAATTAAAATTGATAATGAAAATTTTAATATGGAAACATTAGTTTTCTTTTTCAATTAGAAATGACTCGTGTTGTATCTGGGAAAATCTAAATTTTTTTCTTCCCAATGTTCAAGAAAAACTTAATCAATTACATCGGAAATCTTTTAAGAAGTTGACAGAGGTTATCCGAATGAATAATGACCGAAGCAAAACGACAAAACTCAAACTCAATTTTCTTTCTACTTTAAGCTTTTGTTTAACGTTACAAGATAAATATGAATTTTTGATGATTTATTAGCAACGCATTATGATTTTGTCCGACTTGTTTGTATTTGAAATTAAAAACACCAAATTTAATTATAATACATTGGTTTTTGCGTCGGAAAACTGCCAGTTTTCCAGTTGCTACCTTTTTTTAATTTTAATTTTTAGAAAATTAGCTAAATTACTAACACTCGGTAGATTATGCAAACTGCGTTTGTTAAGCAAACAGAATAGCAATTGTTAGAGAAGACGTAATTTATATTAGGAATAAATTTTCATCTCACAATGGAAATGTCAAAATTATTATTTTACAGTTGAATGCACACAAAGTTAAAAATTCCAACTTATAGTAATAAATAATGTATTTAGATATTTTACTTTCTATTTATTTAAAATCTATGCCCCGATGAAATAAAGAAACGCTAAAGAAATTTATTGCCACTATGAATAGCTACGTTTGATATATTAAAACAGATATTCTTCATTTTCGAGCAAACGTTCTGAAAGCTTTCGATTAGATTGTAATAATGCACTGGGAAACAAACACATACAGGGTGTTTAAAAATAAGAACGAAATATAAAGAAATCTTTTAGGCAAGGAGTGCGCATCAAGCGTAATTAAGTAACGTAACAAATTGGCGCCCAACGTAGGGCTTTCGTTCAGCAGGGCTGCCGAACATTTAAATTTGAGCATTCTGGTACAAGAGGATGGCTTTTACAATATTTTATTTAATTTTTGCTTTCTTTGTAATTTTAACAATTCCATTATTATTTTTAAACTTTGGTTTGTAAATAATGAATTCGATGAAAAAGGAAATAAAGAGCTTTATTATATTTTTCAAATTGGAGTACAAAATAGAACGGTAGAAATGAAAACTGAAGAATTGATTAATGGTAAGAAGAGCGAGTAAGCAATTCAATGTATTTTGAAGGAGTTTTTAAGTGGCTGACAAATAAAAGAACCAATGTCGTCTTTCTAACGAGAAGTTGTAGTAATAAAGTTTATTTTTGAAAACTAAATTTCAAAATTCGCAATATTAGAAACACTGCACTTCAAATCAGCGAGTTACGCTCTGCCTGCTTATCAGGTAATTCATAGAGGCGCTGCAATCATTTTAACGGAGTTAAAGTATTAAAAAAATTTCGATTCTTATGTATTAAAATCCTAACAATTTTAAATTGAAAATCCTATACTAGTGATTGAATTTTAAGATTACTTTTGGTTTAAATATTAATTTCCGAATAATTTTCCGAGTTTTAGAATAGAAAATCTGATCGTCGAGATATGAATAGGGAAATAAAATTGCACGTCGTTTAAATTTGATATCGCAGACAAAAAAAATTAAAATGCGCTCTACGTAGACGGGCTTTATTACTTGAAACCTATATACGGAATTTGAACGGATAAGAATCTTCTGGTATGTGAGATGAATGTCTTTTTCGACGTCCAATTATGGGTTAATGTTATTTGATTTTCCGTTTTCAATATAAAAAAAAACAAGCTTACAATAGGCAATTTAATAGTAATCTTATTAGATGAATTGTCAAATTCAAGTCGCAATTTTTCAGGTTTCGCGTACGGAATTTTAAAAATAAAGTTTTCATTAGCGTTCAGAATATTATTTAATTTATCTTGAAAGAAAATGAAATTTTTGTCAGGTACAAATTGGACATGAGAAACGCAAACTAATTTAAATGTTATCTTTCCGTGACTTAAGGTATCGAAGTGACGTTTTATGTTCATTTGCTGTTCACAGAGGGCAGCAGGTCATCGATTCCATTTTAATCTACTCAACGAACAAATAACCAAGCAATCAGAATTATTTTGTAGTGGTATTTCGTAACCTTAGTTACTAAAATTATTGAACAACTATCGCCAAGCGTAAAACTGGCATTTGGAATGTCACAGATACCTTGACCACTATTCAATCATTTAAATAATTTTGAAACTGAAAAGAATTCGTTAGTTTTTGAGATATTCTCACAAGATCTAAAAAATTTACCTTATCTAATCATTTATGCTTATTTTGCACCTGTCAAAATACAATATAGTCTCGAAAATTGGTGCGAGGGTTCAAAATTGAGTTATAAAAAAACGAGTGTATTTTTCGTACAATAAGTGCTAATTTAAGTTAGAGCTTTATAAAAGTCTAGCTAAACAGAAAAATGATTTAAAATCGACACGAAGTGAAATCTCAAGTGAAAATTTAAATAAGGATAAATTTTATTATGGAATTAGTGAAGCGTTTAAGAAATTCTTTCCGTGTCGATCCAATTTTCCTTTTAATATTCATAATTCATAAATATTATAATAACGCAATTCATCCTTTTTTAATATAGCTACACCATCGATTGAATAATTAACTCATTAGGGATTTTAATCAATTGCAAGTAAGATTTTTAAAAGAAAATGGAAAATGAAAGTCTCCGTGCTTCGGAAAATTTTTCCCAACGCTATTTGGTTTAAATCTAACTTTCTGATGACTGGCTTCTGCTTCGGAAGGCACTTAAAACCGTCGGCTCCTTCGCTATCATTAATAATTATTAAAAATGAGCTCACAGGTGATTTGTTGAAAACAGTGACGTCACAACCACCTTACAATTTTTACTGCGAAAATGATATTGATTGTGCAGTATTTAAAAGTTATCTGTTTTATTTAACGATAAGCAAAATTAAGTATCACTTTATTATGTTTTCACTCAAGGAAGCGTCAAGTTTAATGTAAAATTTATTCTCGTAAATTTTAACTACCCTTTATCATCACCACAAATTCCGTAATCTCTTCTTCTTAAATGATGTACTGCTAAGTGCTTACTTGTACATACATGGAGATAAATACGAGATTATTTATGATGTTGCATGATATGTTAACAAAAAAATTGTTTTTGTTTACATAATTTATTATCCCACGTTGTACAAGATTTTGTTAGGTTAATTTTATTACAAATCACGCAACAGTCAACATTTGGGGATTTTCCGTACTCAAAAGAAAGGCTTCCCCTCTTAAAAGTCATTTTAGGTTAGAAGTTACCTGATTGGTTGATTAGCGTGCATGCTTGTAGCCTAACCTCGAAAAGGAAAGTCGCCTAGTGCACTAGGCAAACATTCACACGCAAATATTAACAGAACAAATCTTCCACTTTTATCCTTTTCGCATAAAAAGGTGTTAAATCGAATTTAAATTTAAACAAATATTTTATAGAAGTTAACCGAGGTTGCGTTAAGTTAAAGTGGTCCTTGATAGCGACCCGAATAAGTCGGGATTCAGGCAAATTCTAAGTTATCCAACAGGAAGGTGATAATTCGTCACGTCACCTTTATTTATTAGTTTGGTTTACTGGCAATTTTCTTCTTCTTTAAACGACTTTCCACTAATAAAGATTGACAATCACAAGCTGACTTTAAGAGGAAAGCAATTAACCAAATCGTTTTACGTCTTTTAATGATGAAGTTTTAAATAAATTATTTATATTAATATCAAAACTTTAATAAAATCAAATGTTGCATATTGAAAAGTGCGAGTAGGAATAAGATGATCTTTCCAAAGTTAATTACTATGTAAATTTGATTATTGAGCAGTGATTGTTGTGTATTTATGCACTGGAGGGTATTCCATACCCCCCAGACCCCCAGATTATGCTTCGTCCTTTCTAAACGAATAAAATTGACAATAAAAATTCAAGACAACTGCTTAAAATGTGAAGTCGGAAGACAAAAGCACTAGAGAAGGGGACTTACGCCTACTGTCACTTGTGGTCAGAGGCGTAGCTAGGGGGGCAGGGGGGTACATATGTCCCTGGGCGCCACAGCTTAGGGGGAGCCAAAATGAAAAAATGAGTTAAATAAACTCCGGCCCCAGTGAGTCTCCACACTCTCGATACGAGAAGAGGCGCAGATTTTGTGTCTTGTCCCCGGGCGCAAATTACCCTAGCTACGCCACTGCTTGTGGTGGGGTGCAATGTGAAAAATTTAAAGAAATGGATATTAAACCGAGACTACAAAGAAGCAATAAAGCGCACACCAAAATTTGTTTAAAGAAAACAATGTAACCAATAGAATGGAGCCATTGAAATGGAAATGGTAGCCATTTCCCAACATCTGCGTCGCTTGCTGGGCAGTGTTAACATTTTACATCCATTAGGTGGAGGCGGTCGGAGCTTAGCGGTCACGCGAGTTGACTATGAACGCTAAATACTCGGTTCGAATTCGAGTGAAGTAAGAACTTTATTCTGACCGTCTCCCCTCGGAGGGCAATGGCAAACCACCGAGAGTAATCCACCGAGAGTAACATCCAAAATCGGATAGGCACCTAAAGAAGAAGAAGAAGGTGGCTTGCACGGCTGGCCTTCGGATGTGCCTGTACCCTGGTTTTTTATATTAATTCTGACAATTTACTAACCCAGGAGGACCACCAGCTTAACGTGCCTTCCGAAACACGGAGACTAATCATAAAGAAAGTTTCCCTTCCGCAGATTTGAACCCCGTACCTCACATTCGTAATTGATCGCGTTAACTGCAATGACAGTCTCTATTTCATTAAAATTTTTAGTAACTGCACTAAACTGAATTTAATTCTTGAGAAGGGGTTTGATGCTTACGTACTGGAGGGTATTCCATACCCCCCCCCAGACCCTCCGGTCTCTAGGAAAAACATTTCACCCATTTGGAACGAACAACTTTGACCTAGTATTGTCTGACAAAACATCCCATACAACTTCTATGTAACGTAAAATCGTCATTTGACGTTTTTGTTCACACGCCTATGGATTTATACATTTGGTTTCGTTGTTACCAGTGGCGTAACTTCAAATTTTAGACCTGGGAGCAAACGCTTTGACGGCCCCTCGATTGAGAGGTGTGCGATTTAAACACAAAATTTGGTCCCAAAATAATACAGTTAAAGGGACCATTCCTGCCTGTGCTCCCCCCTGCATTATTTACGCCATTGTCTATACCTCCCAGACCCTACATTGCACACTAATTTCTTCACATTTTAGGGCGTTTAGTGGGCTTATCCACCCTAGAAAATTGAAAAACACTTCAAAATGAGATAAAATTAAGTATTATCAATTTACTAAAAAATCAATTAAAAACAAATTTATTCCCCTGAAATGGGCGTTAAACCGGTGCGGTGGGCCTGAGGGATATGGAATACCCCCCACTTATTAAAATTGATAACCAAGCAAGTTTGATTCTTGAATTGTCTTCTTGTTGCTTACATATCAAACGATATGAACCAATAAAAACAAATTCATCTCCCTGAAATGGACGTGAAACCGGGGGGTCTGGGGGGTATGGAATACCCCCCAGGTATACGTAAGCAACAAACCGACTTATTAAAATTGATAACCAAGTAAGTTTGATTCTTGAATTGTCTTTACATACCAAACGGAATATTTTATACCCCCAAGTCCAGCTGGAGTGACTTGGGTATTGACAAGATCGGGATACAGCTGAAAACCGGAGGTAGTACAATGGGTCCGAATTAGAAGCTTAGGTGCGTGTGAGTTTATCTTACTCTTTACAATGAATCCAGACCCCCCAAACCCACTTGGCCCTGCAATGGCTCCATGTGTCAAGTTTGAAGAGAATCATTGGTAACCATGGCAACGATATTTGCTTTTATTTGGCTTTTTTATCTTCCGCAAAACGTAGACCAGAAGATCTAGAAGAAAATTTGTTGGGAATACCCCCCAGTACAGGGAAGAATACACAACAAATCGGCACCGGCGGATATCTCTTTTAACAGTCCCCTCATTTAAAAAAATCGTTTCCTAATACTAACCTAAGCTCGACCGGTGGATTCTCGTTGCCGAATTGTCCGTTTCCGGCTTGCATAGGCGCTTTTTACCCTTGTTTAAGCATTTTTTACTTTACAAGATTTTACGGGCTGTGTTCATTCGCACACCGCGCACACTGGTAGTTACGCCACTAGTTGTTACGCCTATGGAAAAGATGGCGGTGGTTTTGGTTTTTTGATAAGAAAGAGCGATTGGCAGTGTGAGAGGCCATTTAACTTTTGTTAGTTTACCGAGTTCTGTTTAGTTTTCACCGACAAAAAAATAGGCGTAAAGCAACTGTTTCCTTGCGTTGGGTTGAGTAAATAACGACGCGACGGCCGCTCGTTTGCGGATTTTCGGTACTCTGTTGATTAACTTATGCTTAGGCTATCATGTTGTAAGTAACCTTTTTGTTTCAATCATTTTCGGTTGTAATTCCTATCGTATACATCGGGATTACTATACATTTCCAAGATGGACCTCCAGGCTGTGCAGTGTTATTGGCCGATTTATATCTTTGAGACCATCTTTGCAACTTCCAGCTGACAACCGTATACCAGGAGATTTTTTTCGTTAAGAACTGGCAGAACAGGATCGTGGAATACCTTTGTACCATTTTGAGTTATCGATCGCATACAGAGAAACTGTGTAAGGTAAAATTTGTGAGCACCGAAAGATCTAAGGTGAGTCTATCCTCTGTATTGCGATTGCTTTGTTTAAATTTAGACCGTTTAATGTCTGCCCGTTGAGGTACTTCCAGGTATCTTCAAGCCATTTGACCTTGCTCAATTTTATAATTTGGCGGATGCTCTTTGTGTGTCCGTACTGAATAAAATAACGTTTGTTTTCCAACTTAGTTTTATTTACCTCGACAAACCGTATCCTCATTTTGCCTTCTAACTACTAGAGAGCTAGTTGTTCCATCAGAGCCTACCACACGCAAATTTATCAGTATATCTGGATGTGGGGGAATTCCAATTGCTTAGGCGATCTGGAATTTCGTTGCAACTGTGAAGTTTATAGGAGAAGTCACAAAGGCGTAGCTGCCTGGAGTGCTAAGGGAGCTAATAGCTTCTTATTGTAGGCTGTAAAGCCGGTACTTCTGGGGTTATGAATTAAAGCGATGGTTTAAAATTTGATAGCGACATAAATTTAATCCTCTTAAGAAGGCGTGTTGTTGCTTACTTACGACTATTGGGGGGAATTCCCTACCTCCAGATCCTCCGGTTTCTTATGGGAAAATATTTTAGCCTTTCGGAATAAGCAACCCTGACCTTGTTATATCAAATATTGAAAATAACATTAAAAGCTACTGTTTAAAATGTGGAAGTCGGAAACCAAGGTCCAAGGTAGCTAAAATGGAGTGCTAGGCGGGCCCACAGAACTGCTGTTGTATACTACCATGTAAATCTAAAGAAATAGATATGAAACCGGGGGGTCTGGAGGGTATGGAATACACCCCAGCACCAAAACAACAACCAATCCCATTGAAGTCGAGTTGTTGCTTCGCTAATGGTTTAGGGGTATTCCATACCCAAGATTCTCCGGTGTCTTGTTTCCAATGTTGATCTCCCTCTTTATGTGATCCAAATCGCTTTGGACCTGCTCCTCTAAAAGAAACCCTATGTAACTAATGGACGATCTCTTTAAACTTTAGAAATTATTTTTACTTTTCACCTTATCATCGTTATAAATTGATAGAGCTTCAGCCTGTATACGTCAGAGGCGCGTTACGAACAGACAGATAGATATTATTTTAAATAATAGAGGGCGTAGTGTTGACCTGAAAGTATTTTTTTTTTGCCTCTCTAGAGTGTATAATTCTTAACCGAATTTTATTGGTATTTTACAGTTGCATATGCTCGTGCCCAATTACTCTGCGAGTAACTTAACTAAATTTAAAATTACATAATATCAACTTTATTATAATCCATCCTCGTATTCAAAGACAACGACTACTAACTGTTTTTGAACATCCTTCCATTTACTTGTGAATTAAATTGCATTAATGCAATTTTTATTTGGTGAGTTACCCAAATAAGCATCAAAGAAAGATTCTTAATTTAGTTTTTATTAAAATAGATCGCATTCGTTTGATTCTTCTTAGCTATTTCGAGCACGTAGATCCATTCTAACTGCATTTTGAACTTTCTAAAGAAACAAATGGTTTATGCAAATTTAGCGTCATATTTCATGATGCTGAATAAGGGTTGCAAAACCATTTCTCATCGCACACATATTTGTCAAAACTTGCTGTTCTTTCGGTGATTGACTAAAAGAGTCTCAGTGCTTGAGAACTTGATTATGTTTAAAATAGCACAATTAAAAGTTTTGCCAAAAACGTAACTTTTGTTAGTTTAATTTTAAAATTACGTAGGTACCATAGCAACAATGACGACTAAGCTTTGTGTAATTCAATTACCAACTGGACATCCCTGCCTTTCGCACTAATTACTTAAGCGAATTTTCAGCACCTTTTACAAAGTACCATATTAGATTAACGTCAAAACTAAATAAAGAAAAGAAAACGAGTGAACACAATTCCATTATTTAATTTTGTGCAAGCACATCCAAACCCCAACTTAATTTTAATATTGCTGAGTTTTAATAAAGTTTAATCAGATAATTAAAATAAACAAAAGGTATAATTAAACTAAATTTTAATATAATTTAAAATTTTTATTATATAATACCATGGTCTCTCGAGCACCAGCTCTAATTAAACAAATTAACGTTTAATTTCAAAAAATATTAATCACCCTCGCTTTGGTTTAGCAAAACATTTTCTGATCCTTTCGAAATTTCCTTGTTTAAATGAAATCTTAAGAACTCAGCCATCAAATACGATCCCAAAATTATCGATACAATTCCAACCGAAAATATAACGATAGGAATTTTTAAATACATTTTTAAGTAGAATTGTAAATATTTTGGTAGTTCAGACTGTTGTTCTATCCAAAACAAAGGAAAGTATAGCTCTGGAAAATCATCGAAGAAACTAAAAAAATTTGTTGATGTTAAACGAAATGATTGGGGAAGCTGTCACCTGATATCATCAACAGGATGAGTCAACATGTTGACTTGCACTCTTAGTCTAAAATCTATGAGAATCATCGTGGTCTAAAATGAAAATCGTTAAATTATTACTTCCATTCGGTTCAAAAGCTTACTGGTTCTATAATTATGTAAGTTTCGTGTTTCCTTTTTTCTGGATTTAACCCTTCGAAGGCGTTGTGATAAACTGGATCTGCATTGTAAAAATGTGGTAATGACCCAAACCCATTCAAACCATACTGGCACGAAGATAGGTTGAGCAAACCCGATGGTATGCAATCTCCGTTACAGAAACAACTATTTTCTGGTTCTAAAGTTCCTAAAGTAGCAAAATCGTGGTGTTAATATTATCATAACGTAATTGCGTTTCTCCTCCACTCCCCATTTTAAATTTTAAATCAATGCGCAGAAAGATCAACGAGATGTTTGGGTGTTGACAGTTGAAACACAGTTCGGCCACCCTTAACCTCCAAAAGGAAGGAACGATCCAAACTAACTCTTAATATGTAATTTAGACTATTTTCCATCCAAAATATAAAATGGGGAAGGTTAATAAACTGCACCTTCAAAATAATCGTCACGAATTGCCACTTCAGCGAATCTGATTGGCTAAGCTAAGTTTGTCACCCACGCTAAACCAATCAAATTGCGTCACTTTACGGCGTATGCATAAATGTATGGAAAATTTAATGTACCTATATTTACCATTATCGAGACTTATTTCGTTTAGGGAGTATTTGTATCCTAGAATACCATCAATGGTTACTTTTTCTTCAAAATACAATTTTATGTATCTACACATATCTGATACGAAAATGTAAATAAATTCTTTGTTTTCGGTAAAGGAATGAATGTCGCCTATCGATCCTTTCACTTGAGCACACGATTCGTTAAAGAAAGGCGTGACACTATAATAATTCCAATTTAAAACGTCAAATTTTCTATTAGCTCCATTTGCTATGTTAAATACTCCATCAAATTTGGGATCACCATTTCTCTAAAATAATACAAAATAAAGTAAAACTTTTCGTTTAAAGTTTTTGTTTCTATATAACTAGAACCAGCTAGCTCCAAGACATTTAAGCTAACACTGCAAATATTTAAAATGAATGGGGGGAGGGTAATTATCTCTAACCCAACTCAGTTAATATTTTTTTTATTCAAAAAGGTAGGTCCAGTATTTTTAGACTTAGCACCAGTTAGCTTCCAAATATCAATGTTAGGACCATGCTAACTTTTCTAGAATTAGTATTACTATTTTGGAGCTAACCGGTCTAGGTTCGTCGACTGGAGCTAGGTTTTTGCGTAGAAATATTAACTGCAGTGACCAGTGTTAATTTGATCATCCCCAGCTTAAATATTAATTTGTGGAAAAACCACCATGGTATTTAGCTATTTAGCTAGCTAGTACAAGGTCTATAGATTTAAAATATTTTGAAATACCGAAAGTATTCCTAAGGGGTCGTTCATAAAAGACGTTCAATGTTTAGGGGACGAGGTCACAAAACGTCACCAATTGTAAGTGAGACCAGGAGAATGGGGGGAGGGGGGGAGGTAAATGTGACGTCTGTATAAAAATCTCATTGTTGGGATGTGCAAGAAAATTGTGCTTGAATATTATTTTATTCGATTGATAGAAATCAGGGAGAAAAAGAAGGCTGTGACCTTCGCACATTCTTGAGGAGTGGTACAAAGATTGCGACCAACTGTGGGGGAAGAAGGGGGGATAAAAGTCGAAAAATATTGCGAACGTCCTTTATGGGCAACCCTTAATAGCAAATTCTAAGTACTTCATAAAAATAAAATTGTAAATACTGTAAAAACGGTAAATACGTGATAAAAATTGAAATAGTTTACGTTATATGAAATAATAAGATATTTCACCGAGAAAAAGTATTTTAGAGAAAGTATTTCAAAAATTTAACTGAAATTATATGAATTATTTAAATTTCAATTACTCGATAATTATTTCAAATACGCTAGAAGTATTTCAAATATTTACGAGAATGTGCTATATCAATAATTATTTGAAATACTCGGAAAGTATTTCAAGTATAACTCTAAATAATACTTAATAAAATTTAATTTAAAATATTTGCAATATGAAATACTGAGGTATTTCATTAAGGGAAACTATTTCAAAAATTTAAGAAAAAGTTTTGCATGTATTAAAAGTATTTCAAATAGTTTTTAAAAAATCAAATATATTTTAAACAGCAAACTCTAAATAGCTAACAAAATTTCAAATACTATAAATGTGAAGTAAAAATAATCATGTCCCGATTGACGTGGGTTAATTATTCGAAGTTGTACCTACTATATTTCAAATTAACTAAAAAAAATGTAATATTTCAAATATACAATAATTCTTTCAGGTAGTCTGGAAGTATTTCAAATAATTCAAATTTGAAACAAATTATTTTAAAGGATTTAGGAATATTGTCATTATAAAATAAAAAACTATTTCAAGTATTTGCAGAATTTGAAATACGAAATACTTATTTCACAAACCCTAGCATAGAAAGTGTAGTACCTCAATAATAAAATTTTCTAGAAATTTCTTTAAATATTTGAAATACCCTAGAAATATTTGAAATAAATCTTTCTAAAAATATATCAAGTGTTTGAAATATTTTGGAAGTTTTTTAAGTAGAATTTTAAATAATAAAAAATAGTTTTTCTAATAACAAACGAAATAATTGATAAATTTAAAAGTATGAAATACATACTAAGGTATTTTAAAGTACCCAAGATATTGTAACCAGTTTTTTATTTTATTTTAAATGCCCCAGTGGTATTTCAAATAATAAATAAAATTTTTAAAATATTTGAAATATCAAAGTATTTTAATAAATAGAAAATGTAAAATAACCTATCAAAATATTTGATAAAAGTTGAAATGTTGGAGATATGACAATTACTTGAAGCATGCAGAGTATTTAAAATACTCAATATTTATTTCAAATAACCTAGAAGTATTTCAAATACTACTACTGAAAAATTACAAAGTACTCAGATTTGTCCGATATTTTAAATACAAAAAAAATATTTCAAATATATTTTTGAAATATTTGAAATACTTTTTTAAATTTTTTACCATTTTAAGCCACCCAAAATGATCAAACCGTGGAAATTCTGGTACGATAAAATCGAAATAATTTGCAAGTTCGATAATCATATTATCGTTCCCTTTCAATATTTCCGCATCCACTGTTGAGGTGATATAGTAATACGGATCAATTATTGAGAGATACTCAGAAAAAATATCTTTCGCTGCAACGTCCCAAAACCTCGTACGATGGGCGAAACTCTACAAGACCTAACATTAAAATTTTATCAGAAAACAAACCAGACCCACTAAAATATTTACCATGGAAACATAATTGATGGTTGTTAACTTATCGCTTAAATTTCCGTTATTAGGAAATTGATCATCGTAACGAAAAGTGCGCATTTGGTTAAATGTAATTGTATCGTTGTTGTTCCATACTATACCAACTCTTTCAATAGTTTGCAAGTATTGGTAGGGACCAATTTCCTCAAATGATGGTTTTGCGTTCTTGTCAAAAAAGTTTTTCGGATTGGTCCAATTGAAAAATCTGTAAATCGTCGGAACTTCGACAGGAAATTTTTGCCAAAGTGGAAATATATGGGAGTTTGAGTTCAGGTGCATTACAGATTCCGCTATTCGGCTCATAATGGTTTTTTCGAAGATTAACAATCCCGCTCCTAAGGTTAACGCACTCAATCCGCTTACTATGAGTAAAATACTTCTTCTATTAATTTTCTTGGACTTTTTCATAGTTTTGTAGTTGGTAAGTTTCTGAAAGAAATGTTGAAGTATTAATTTAAATATTTAAAATTGGTTTATTATTAATTCGTGAAATTAAATATTATGTTTTTCTGATGATGATTGAAAAACTCAATTAATTCGTAATTTATTAAAAATAAAACATATTAATTTAAATATTCTATCAGACGGTTAAAACCTTGTTAAAACTCAGTAGTTGGTGAGTTTGGCTCCTTTTACACACAACCACCGGTAAACAGTGATTATCACTCATTTCGGAAGAAACACTAACATCTGCTTTTGTTAATTGATCGCTTTTAGGTTGGTAATTTTTTAGTTGATACAATTTTTCCCTCCAAAATCTGAATTCTAGCAGAATATTATCAAATTTGTAAATTCGGCTAGAACAGGATTTCGTTTAAAATTCTTCTAAATTGATTTTCAGTGGTGGCACATGGTTTCTTTTGAGGAGGGGAGGGACAGCTTCTGAATATATTGGAAAAAAAATTGATACCTTAAAATAAAATTGTTTGTAAAATTCATTAATATAAATTAAAACAGCATTTTTCCTTGAATCTATGTAAATAATCAATAATGGTTAAAAAAATTAAAATTAGCAATTAAAATTTAACATTTTAAAACGTTTACTGGGTAACCTCAAAAATTAAAATAACAACGTTATAACAACAATTATATATCGGAATATAATTTGCTCAATGCTATAAATTTATTAAACATTTTTTCTACAATTATTTCGAAGGAATAAACCACTTCTTCATCAAATAAGTTTTTCTAGGTTTTCTTCAAAGAAGAAGTGGTTTATCCCTTCGAAGCAATTGTAAAAAAATTGTTTAATAAATTTATAGCATTGAGCACATTATAAAATCTTGATTTTAATTATTATTTAAAAAATTATTAAAATCCTTGCACCTCTGGAAATAGGGAATGATGGAGTTGTCTTTTGGAATTCTTCCAAAGGTTTTAAGGACTAAATGGTTGCATAAATAATAAAAAAAATCTTACGTACGTGTGTAATTTTATAATTATTATTTTTTCTTCAAAATTCAACACAAAACTTATTATTTATTACTAAAAATAATGGAGGACCTTAAGAGTCACCCTTAAACCCTGCCATTTCAAGCATGGAATCCAAACTATGGCAGAAGTCTATGTTGATTATATTAAATTATTAGATAAAATTAAATAACAAGTTTTGTTTTTATACGCACGTTATTCGATTTTAATTCAACAAACTTACACGTTAAATACTTAATGAATAAATAATTATAGTTTATATCAAAAAACTTCATGGGTCCAAAGATTAAGTAACCGTGAACAATTTTTAATAAATTAAAATGTAAGAAGTATTTTGAGTTTTTAATTTTATTATTATAATTTAATTATAATTAAATTTATGTAATAAAATAAATTTTAGTTTCTCTCTTATTTGAGCTAGGGTGGGTTGTACCAACGTCGGTTAAATTTCGTTCAACTGGATTGGGACTTTTTTTTATATTTTTACGGGATTTTTAACTATATTGATTGGTTGAACTAAGTTCAAAGTTGAACAAGGTTTAACCGACGTTGGTACAACCCACCCCTAGAGTTGGTTTAGTTGAGGGGGGGGTTAGTCAACTCAAGAAAATGGAAGAAACATTTAAAAACTATGATAAAATTAAGAATACATTTGATTAAATTGATCAGGATCCTGAGTTATTTGCTTTCTTCCTTCGTCTTCTTTGAAAGGTAGAGCGGTTACAGCCTTTAAGTCTGCTATTGAGCAGGTAATCTTCAGTTTGGTAGTTACCCAGTCTTTTGATTAAGAGGTTTTTGGAGTATTCCATTTTTTCAGCCAGATCGCGAATGAATTCTGTAATAGACTCCATTTTGGAGCAGTCCTGCAGCCTCGCATTATGGACGAACCATGAAGTCTTACTACTACTTTTTTTCTAATCCATCCTCTAATGTAACCTTTAAAAAAGATCCATTATTTACCAATAGAAAATTGATTATGGGAACTTGTAACGTATCAGCGTTTTTGTTGATAGGGGAACAGAAACCTGCCCTTACAGATTCTATTAAAAAGTATTTCTTAAAATTTCGACTATGACTTTTAATTACATTTTTGTTAAAATTAATATTGAGTCCTTTTTTGTTCTTAAATTTTGTTTATTTGTTTTTGATGATAATTAAAAACTCGTTTAGAAAAACCGTTCAAGGTAGGATTAATTAACTGCACTTTAAAATTTTCACAGTTGGCCCATAAATTACTATTAATTACGTGATAATTTGTCCTCGTGCAAATTAACTTCACGCTCAGGATTAATATTGCACTTTAGTCCCTTGTTATATAATATTGTACAAATTTTAAGCGGAAGCGCAATACAAACAAAATTTAAGTTATTTATAATAAGTTAAATTGTTTGAATCTACTTACCTATGTTGTTATGTTTATTATAAAATCTCCTATCATGTTATATATACTTCGAGGGTTAGCAGAATAACGATAATCAATTAATATTGATCAAATTTTAAGCGAAAATCAACAGTATAATAAATTATTAATTGAATTATTCTAATATTGATTACTAAAAATTGGATGCACATAAAAATAAAAACCACCCAACTTTCTTTTCAAAAACCTGTCCTTAGTAGAAACCTCTTTAATAAAGTCGCAAGTGATGAAATAGCTATTCATGTAACCAGTTAGGAAAAGTCTAATTTCGTATCAAGAGTTGGATTCCGGCTCAAATTTTACCTTGACTTATTTCTTTTATGTCAAAAACTACATACTAGATCCACTGTTTGTAACCTTAACCTTAATTATATTTTAAATTACTGTTTCAAAAAGGCATACTGGGTGTGACGCAATTTTCAAGCTAAATTCAACTTTTTGAAACAGTAATTTTTCAGTGGCGGATTTAGATCTCATGAGGCCCCAGGCGCAATTCGATTTTGAGGCCCCCCTCTAAGTATTTTTACTAATCCTACACTCCCTAAAGCAATTGATTTAAACCCTGGTTCTCACCTGAACCAGCACCGCAGACAATTTCTATTTTTAATACTTTTTTTTACTAAAAATTGTACTAAAATCAAAATAACTGCAAATCCAAGGCATCTAAGGGCTTAGAATTTTTTTGTTATTTTTCCTGTATTTAGTACTATGGAATTGATATTTTCATAAAATTTCAGAATATTTGAACAAAATTAAATTTTTTTCAAAAAATTTAAATAAAAAATATTACACCAAAATCAAGATAACTGCAATTCTAGGGCATCTAAGGGCTTAGAATATTTTCGTTATTTTTCGTGTGTTTATTACCACAGAGTTGATATTTTCATAAAGTTTCAGAATATTTGAACAAAATTAAATTTTTATCAAAAAATTTAAATCAAAAATTGCACTGAAATTAAAATAACTGCAAATCTAGGGCATCTTAGGGCTTAGAATTTTTTTGTTATTTTTCCTGTGTTTATTACAACAGAGTTAATATTTTCATAGAGTTTCAAAATATTTGAACAAAATTAAATTTTTATCAAAAATTTTAAATCAAAAATTGCAGTGAAATCAAAATTACTGCAAATCTAATGCATTTTAGGGCTTAGAATTTTTTTCCTTATTTTTACGGTGCTTATTACAACGGAATTAATATTTTCATTAAATTTCAGAATATTTGAACAAAATTAAATTTTTTCGATTTCGGGTGATTTTGATTTCAGTCCAATTTTTTATTTAAATTTTTGGATAAAAATTAAAGTTTGTTCAAATATTCTGGTACTACGTGAAAATACTAATATTATCACAACAAAAACATCAAAAATAATGAAAAAATTCTAAGCCCTAAATTACCTTCGATTTCAGGTGATTTTGATTTCAGTCCAATTTTTTATTTAAATTTTTGGATAAAAATTAAAGTTTGTTCAAATATTTTGATACTACGTGAAAATACTAATTTTATCACAACAAAAACCGGAAAAATAATGAAAAAATTCTAAGCCATAAATTACCTTCGATTTCAGGTGATTTTGATTTCAGTCCAATTTTTTATAATTTTTGGATAAAAATTAAAGTTTGTTCAAATATTCTGGTACTACGTGAAAATACTAATTATATCTCAACAAAAACCGGAAAAATAATGAAAAAATTCTAAGTCCTAAATTACCTTCGATTTCAGGTGATTTTGATTTCAGTGCAATTTTTTATTTAAATTTTTGGATAAAAATTAAAGTTTGTTCAAATATTCTGGTACTACGTGAAAATACTAATTATATCTCAACAAAAACCGGAAAAATAATGAAAAAATTCTAAGCCCTAAATTACCTTCGATTTCAGGTGATTTGGATTTCAGTCCAATTTTTTATTTAAATTTTTGGACAAAAATTAATGTTTGTTCAAATATTCTGGTACTACGTGAAAATACTAATTTTATCACAACAAAAACCGCAATAATAATGAAAAATTTCTAAGCCTTAAATTACCTTCGATTTCAGGTGATTTTGATTTCAGTCCAATTTTTTATTTAAATTTTTGGATAAAAATTAAAGTTTGTTCAATTATTCTGGCACAACGTGAAAATACTAATTTTATCACAACAAAAACCGGAAAAATAATGAAAAAATTCTAAGCCCTAAATTACCTTCGATTTCAGGTGATTTTGATTTCAGTCCAATTTTTTATTTAAATTTTCGGATAAAAATTAAAGTTTGTTCAAATATTTTGATACTACGTGAAAATACTAATTCTATCACAACAAAAAACGGAAAAATAATGAAGAAATTCTAAGCCCTAAATTACGTTCGATATCAGGTGATTTTGATTTCAGTCCAATTTTTTATTTAAATTTTTGGATAAAAATTAAAGTTTGTTCAAATATTTTGATACTACGTGAAAATACTAATTTTATCACAACAAAAACTGGAAAAATAATGAAAAAATTCTAAGCCATAAATTACCTTCGATTACAGGTGATTTTGATTTCAG
This sequence comes from Rhagonycha lutea, assembly GCA_958510855.1. Lineage (NCBI taxonomy): Eukaryota > Metazoa > Arthropoda > Insecta > Coleoptera > Cantharidae > Rhagonycha > Rhagonycha lutea. Next base: position 5,978,175 of record OY294038.1, read on the forward strand.
TCCAATTTTTTATTTAAATTTTTGGATAAAAATTAAAGTTTGTTCAAATATTCTGGTACTACGTGAAAATACTAATATTATCACAACAAAAACCGCAAAAATAATGAAAAAATTCTAAGCCCTAAATTACCTTCGATTTCAGGTGATTTTGATTTCAGTCCAATTTTTTATTTAAATTTTTGGATAAAAATTAAAGTTTGTTCAAATATTTTGATACTACGTGAAAATACTAATTTTATCACAACAAAAACCGGAAAAATAATGAAAAAATTCTAAGCCCTAAATTACCTTCGATTTCAGGTGATTTTGATTTCAGTCCAATTTTTTATTTAAATTTTCGGATAAAAATTAAAGTTTGTTCAAATATTTTGATACTACGTGAAAATACTAATTTTATCACAACAAAAACCGGAAAAATAATGAAAAAATTCTAAGTCCTAAATTACCTTCGATTTCAGGTGATTTTGATTTCAGTCCAATTTTTTATTTAAATTTTCGGATAAAAATTAAAGTTTGTTCAAATATTTTGATACTACGTGAAAATACTAATTTTATCACAACAAAAACCGGAAAAATAATGAAAAAATTCTAAGCCCTAAATTACCTTCGATTTCAGGTGATTTTGATTTCAGTCCAATTTTTTATTTAAATTTTCGGATAAAAATTAAAGTTTGTTCAAATATTTTGATACTACGTGAAAATACTAATTTTATCACAACAAAAACCGGAAAAATAATGAAAAAATTCTAAGCCCTAAATTACCTTCGATTTCAGGTGATTTTGATTTCAGTCCAATTTTTTATTTAAATTTTCGGATAAAAATTAAAGTTTGTTCAAATATTTTGATACTACGTGAAAATACTAATTTTATCACAACAAAAACCGGAAAAATAATGAAAAAATTCTAAGCCCTAAATTACCTTCGATTTCAGGTGATTTTGATTTCAGTCCAATTTTTTATTTAAATTTTCGGATAAAAATTAAAGTTTGTTCAAATATTTTGATACTACGTGAAAATACTAATTTTATCACAACAAAAACCGGAAAAATAATGAAAAAATTCTAAGCCCTAAATTACCTTCGATTTCAGGTGATTTTGATTTCAGTCCAATTTTTTATTTAAATTTTTGGATAAAAATTAATGTTTGTTCAAATATTCTGGTACTACGTGAAAATACTAATTTTATCACAACAAAAACCGCAATAATAATGAAAAAATTGTAAGCCTTAAATTACCTTCAATTTCAGGTGATTTTGATTTCAGTCCAATTTTTTATTTAAACTTTCGGATAAAAATTAAAGTTTGTTCAAATATTTTGATACTACGTGAAAATACTAATTTTATCACAACAAAAACCGGAAAAATAATGTAAAAATTCTAAGCCCTAAATTACCTTCGATTTCAGGTGATTTTGATTTCAGTCCAATTTTTTATTTAAATTTTCGGATAAAAATTAAAGTTTGTTCAAATATTTTGATACTACGTGAAAATACTAATTTTATCACAACAAAAACCGGAAAAATAATGAAAAAATTCTAAGCCCTAAATTACCTTCGATTTCAGGTGATTTTGATTTCAGTCCAATTTTTTATTTAAATTTTTGGATAAAAATTAATGTTTGTTCAAATATTCTGGTACTACGTGAAAATACTAATTTTATCACAACAAAAACCGCAATAATAATGAAAAAATTGTAAGCCTTAAATTACCTTCAATTTCAGGTGATTTTGATTTCAGTCCAATTTTTTATTTAAATTTTCGGATAAAAATTAAAGTTTGTTCAAATATTTTGATACTACGTGAAAATACTAATTTTATCACAACAAAAACCGGAAAAATAATGAAAAAATTCTAAGCCCTAAATTACCTTCGATTTCAGGTGATTTTGATTTCAGTCCAATTTTTTATTTAAATTTTCGGATAAAAATTAAAGTTTGTTCAAATATTTTGATACTACGTGAAAATACTAATTTTATCACAACAAAAACCGGAAAAATAATGAAAAAATTCTAAGCCCTAAATTACCTTCGATTTCAGGTGATTTTGATTTCAGTAAAATTTTTTATTTAAATTTTCGGATAAAAATTAAAGTTTGTTCAAATATTTTGATACTACGTGAAAATACTAATTTTATCACAACAAAAACCGGAAAAATAATGAAAAAATTCTAAGCCCTAAATTACCTTCGATTTCAGGTGATTTTGATTTCAGTCCAATTTTTCATTTAAATTTTTGGATAAAAATTAATGTTTGTTCAAATATTCTGGTACTACGTGAAAATACTAATTTTATCACAACAAAAACCGCAATAATAATGAAAAAATTGTAAGCCTTAAATTACCTTCAATTTCAGGTGATTTTGATTTCAGTCCAATTTTCTATTTCAATTTTTGGATAAAAATTAAAGTTTGTTCAATTATTCTGGCACAACGTGAAAATACTAATTTTATCACAACAAAAACCGCAAAAATAATGAAAAAATTCTAAGCCCTAAATTACTTTCGATTTCAGGTGATTTTGATTTCAGTCCAATTTTTTATTTAAATTTTCGGATAAAAATTAAAGTTTTTTCAAATATTTTGATACTACGTGAAAATACTAATTTTATCACAACAAAAACCGGAAAAATAATGAAAAAATTCTAAGCCCTAAATTACCTTCGATTTCAGGTGATTTTGATTTCAGTCCAATTTTTTATTTAAATTTTTGGATAAAAATTAAAGTTTGTTCAAATATTCTGGTACTACGTGAAAATACTAATATTATCACAACAAAAACCGCAAAAATAATGAAAAAATTCTAAGCCCTAAATTACCTTCGATTTCAGGTGATTTTGATTTCAGTCCAATTTTTTATTTAAATTTTTGATTGCACTGAAATCAAAATAATTGAAAATCTTATGCATCTTAGGGCTCAGAATTTTTTCGTTACTTTTCCTGTGGTTATTACAACATGAATTTAATTAATATTGATTAAATTTTTCTTATTTTGAGGCCCCTTGATTTACGAGGCCCTAGGCGCGCCTCTTGCGCCCGTTCGGAAATCCGCCACTGCAATCTGCGATTCTGATTTTATTGTCTCAATTTTTGGACTGTTTGAATTTTCAACTGTGCTACAAATTGCTCGAAGAATCACTTCATAAAATATAGTATATAATTACGTATCTATAATTTTGTTTGCTTTTTTTAAAAAAGTGGATTAAAAGTGACTGGTTAGTGCCAGAAAATATTAAAAATAACTCGATTTATTTTCTGAAATATTTACAAGCACGCAAATTTCTAGAAAATTACCACATTTATATATGTATGTGCATGTTGGAATATAAATTGTCTTACCATGTTCATGTTCATATGGCAATACAATTGCCGGATGCCTCTACAGATTATGGATGAACAAAGCACTTGTGCAGTAACGACAGCAAAAATATGTGAAGTATCTTAAACTCAAGATTTTATTGTTTCCAGCTCAAATTTAACGCAGCCAATTATACAATCTTTTAAAACTTCATATTTTATATTTTCATTTTCCAGAGGAAATTTCAATAAAATGCGTGCCCAGTCACAACTAAAGTAATGGTTGCATTGAATTCCAAACGAATTCTTTATCATTTCTATTCTTAAACTTTTTAAAATGAATATAATTGAACATCGCTTCAGCTCCACGTTTTTTCTTTAATAACGCCATAAAAAATGCGTCTGTATATTGAAAATTTATTATAATTTCAGGAACTTCCCTTTTATTCTTTTAAGCGTTGATAAATCGTAAATTGTTCTCTTAATTTTTACAATCAAATTAAAATTGGAATATTTAACATCTGCTAAAAAGGAAAAATTTTACAAATAAAGCGAATTATGTCGAACCAAAATCTCTCAGGATGAATAAATTGCTATTTAAAGTCGAAAATAAAACTTTAGATTGCAATTTATTAGTCTCCGTTTGATTTTGACTGTTTACTTATATTTTTTCGCACTTATTAGCTTCGAAATTACAGATACAATAATTGTCAAATTTATTAGGTATTTACGAGAACAAAGTCTCATAAATTCGAACCTACGATGTTGAGATGGCAGGCGAAAATGTTGTCTCCAGGACCCTAGGGTTATAATATCAAACCAATTTTAGTGTATCACTTTTGTTTACCTGATAAACTATAACCAGAGAAACACTTCAGGCTCTGCAGTGCCAGAAGATTATGTTTCTCCCCCCCACCCACTTTTCCATTTTTAAAACCGAAATTTTCCTCAAAGCTCTCGAAAGGAGGTGACCCCTCAGAATACTTTCTAGGCCCGTTCTATCTTAGAACCTCAACCCCTGCTTCCTTCCATGTTTAAAACTATCTCTTTTTACCTCCAGCAAACTTAAATTTAAAGAGACGGTCATTGCCTTTCAGCTAACACAGTTGGATGTGAATACGGAGTACCGGGTTCAAACCCGGGGAGAGTCAAACTTTCTTATGACCAAGTCTCCGTGCTTCGGAGGGCACGTTAAGCCGGGGGTCCCCCTGAGTTAACGAATTGCCAGAAACAGGGCTACAGGCACATCTGAATGCTAGCCTAGCAAACTGCTATCGGATTTAAAATAACTATAGTCCAAAATCGATCTGCGGACTACTCACCAACCCGTCTGGCCAGCGTGGACGGAAAAGGCTGATAAAGAAAAAGAAGAAGAAGAAACTTAAATTTGCGGAACAATTCAACATCTGCATGGCTAAAATGAGAACTTTTTATTATTACTTCTGCCCCACTCCCTTTTTCTGCTCAACATGCTTTAACACAACTATTTTCCCTACAGCACCGGTGGAGACCTCAGGGCCACCTACACACGACCATCCCCTAGGTTTTACTCCTGCAATTCTTCCCTACCTCCCAGAACCAAAATTCTAGTTCATATATCTTTCATCTAGGGACTGTGTTTATTGTGTCCGACTGAGCATAATCCACTGGAGAACGACGGAAAAGTTGCTCGCTCCATCTCGCTCTAAAGTTGCTTTCCCTATCAATCTTTCCATTTCAAAATTCCTTCCCTTCCTTTCTACCGAAGAAGTTATCGATACTCTAAATGTCTAAATAAGAAGGAAACCAGAACCAGTTTCCCAAAAGAAAACTATCGAATGCTCCTAACCGAAATTTTAGTACTAAATTTTACCACCAGTCAGAGAAAAGTAAAAATATTAGCAATTCAAGTAAAAAATAGTTTATTTAAACTAAAAATAACATAAATTACACTATACATACTATAAAATTCGATAATAAAAAATTTATCTATTATAATTTGTTTAATTTTTATTGTCATATAACACCAATACTTTTTTTAGTGCAAGATCTATTGTGTCATAGTTTAGCGAGCGTTGTTTCTTGGTTTCCTGGTTTTTGAAATATAACAACTGGACACAAGGGCTAATTAAATCGGGATTCACAATAACATCCTTTTCTTTTGTTAGCCAACTAATGGGAAGACCAATTAGTAAAACCAGCGCAGATCCAATTAAACAATAGTAGTAAAATGAAACATAGAACAATCCAAATGGTTTACTTTCATCTGCGACTGATGAGTTCCTAAAAGATTAAATATTTTAATTTACAAATCTAAATGTATTATACGGACTCCTAACGCCATCTGAGCAAAGTTTCTATAAGCTCTCGTAAATGAATCTGCACAGTGCGTGCAAAATCGATACGTCTGTCGAAAATATAGTGGTGAGTTGTATTGCATTTATGGATGCAACAATGTAAGAACCAATCAAATTGACTTTTGGTCAAATTTAAATAAGTTACCCGATTACTGGTTGCCGGTCCCAAAATAAAAAAAGAAAGTAGGTAATGGGAAAGATATTCTCGTGCACTGATTGGCGCCGGCAGACAGAAGCAGGCAATTTGCTTTCTTTCTGTTCATCCCTGAATATTTACGAATAAATAAATTAGAAAATTACTTACATAGTAGTAACCACGGTGTAATTTGTAAAATTGCTTGGGCATCCATCAATTGAGAGATGCTTTCGTGGATGATGTATACTACCATCCAAAGTGAACAACTGGGTTCCAACAACTAAAACGGTTACACAGAACGTCGAAACAACTCCACCATACAGTGCCCCCTAAAAACAGTAAAAACTTAGTTTTCCTCAAAATTAGAGGGTCCGGTTTATTACCTTTGCGTTAGCAATAGGAAATAGCATTCCTAAAGTAAACAATCCTAAAACTGGTCCTGAAGTGATACCATTAAGGCTAAGAGCCACTTCCACGATTCCACCAAGCTTATCAACAACAAAGACTAAGGCGAGCGATACTAATCCAACCACAACAACAACAATTTTCATGATATTGCTAACCGTTTTCTCAGTTGTATTATCCGGCATGTGCGCTTTGATAAAATCTTCATAGATGGTCCCGGCGAGTGTGTTCAAATTCGACGACATTGTGCTAAAAATAGTTTACGTATAACTGATGCGGTCAACGACAATTGTTACTACCTTAAAGCTGCACAAAACACTCCAGCTAGGAAGAGCCCAGGTAAACCAGGAAGGTGACTTGCTATGTCTAAAACGTAATATGGCAGCAATTGATCGGAACGTTCGATTCTTCCACTCGATAACGGATCGCAATCAAAGTATTTGGAAAAAATGAGTAATCCAGTAAAGCAACTAATGGACTTTGTTATTATTACTCCGATGCAAAATACCACCATGGACCTGTAACTTTTAACTGAAGAAACGATAAAACTTTACAAAATGCTCACTTTTTGGCCTCACTCCAGGAAGGAACCGATAAAAACCGTTGAATAGAAGATGGATTTAATCCAAAGTAAGATATCCATATTGAAGTCAGTCCTATTAAGATACCCCAAAATGTTGTCCGTTCGGTCGGATCCATATTCATACTGATTTAAAAGAAAAATTTTAGAGGTGTGATATTTAGACAGAGTAAACTTACTTAAAAAATTCGAGCCTGTCGTTCTGATATGCTGTTTCCCAAATTGAAAGGAAGCCTCCCGAGGAATAAATTCCTATACCGATAATGGAAGTCATGGTTGCCACAGTAACAGTGAATTGTAGTGCATCTGATAGTACCACCGCTCTTAAGCCTCCAATTGTGGTGTAGAAAATGCAAACCAGGCAAATAATTGGGCAAACTGTGGATATCTCAATCTTGGTCACTAAGAAAAACAGTTTTTTTGGAAGCACTGATTTTACAAAACAAATAATTCCTTACATTGATTGAACGCCAATGAAGGGATGTATATGATCAATGGTACGTGGAGAATGGAAGAAACGATGTACAGCAATGAAGCAAGAGTTCTGACGCGGCTGTCAAAACGCATCTGCAGGTATTCGTATGAGCTTATCAACTGCAGTTTATAAAAAACTGGTAAATAGACGTTCCATATTATTGCGATGACTAATATAATAGATATTATGCACATCCAGTACTGCACACCATGAAAATAGATTTCGGCTGGAATTCCTAGTAGGGAGAGTCCTGATAAGTGGCTGAAACGAAGCACGATTAAATAAACCTACAGACTTTATAGTTTTGCGAAGAGTGGAGTATAGATGGAATCGGGCATTATCCAATCAGAGCGCGTCATGTATGCTGCCATCTATAGGCCAGTATTTGCAAAACTATTTAACAGTTTAAAATTATAATTACCTCGCAACCAAAGACATGGCAATAGGAAAGACTTTCATCTTTTTTCCACCAAAAAAGTAATCTGCAGTTGTTGATTGTTTGGATCCGCAGCAACCGTAATAAACGCCAATTAAAACACTGCCGCCTAGCATAACACCAAATATGAGAAAGTCGATCCATGAAAGCGAAAACATTTTGTTTGGCCCAAAAAATTAGTTCTTTCGCGTAACTGTCAGTTGAAAGTGAAAATCTGAAGAAGCTCGCCACTTTTATGTAAAACTGCCATCTGTTACGTAGAAATTGTAAAAATGATATAAATTCATAAATTTTAGTTTGCTAATAATTAAATATTTCCAGATTATATGAGAGACAAATAAAATAAAATTAAATTACTTGTTATTATAACTAGGTCATATTATTATGAAATAATTACTAATGTGAAATTTTCCTGCTGGGGAATTACCAAAAAAAATTCGGCAGGTACTTCTAGGTATCCAAATTGAATTATCAGTTTTACCGAATACTGGAAATTTTTTATGGAACAGACTAGTAATAAATTTTTTTTAAAAGAATTAGGAATAAAAATGTAATAATGAATAATAAAATTCAATAATAAAAAGGTTTTTGTCCGCTTATCACTTCAAACTTTATAATGGAAATGCACTTTTTTTTACTAATTAACTCAAGGTGGTTTGCTGTCTATCTTAAAGATTAGAAACGAATTTGTTGATATAATAAATAAATGTATGAGTGACACAGGGTGTCCCAGAAAACTTAATTTTTTTTTGTATTTACCGTTACATTATGAATTTAATTAGTAAATTAAAATTGCATTTCGAGATCGCATTAATTTTATAACCGGATTGATACGGTTATTAAAGTTTGAGGCGCCCTCTAACTGATTTATGATGAAATCGAACGAAGATATGACCTTAAATTCTACAATTGACATCTTTCGGTACAATTTGACATTTATTTTTTATTTATGGTTCAAAAATAAATCCGCTAGAGGGTGCGACGAACTCTAATAACCAGATTATTCCGGTTAGGGAACTTATTATTCCTTTCTTTTCGGTTTTATTGAATTACTAGGCAATTAGCAACACATAAATTGGATTTCATGCAACCGCATAAGTAAAGGAACTCACAAAATCCGTTCTATCGGGGGGGGGGGAGTTATTGAAGGGTAAAATTTTTATTTTATGTTGATGTTGTATCTCCAGCGTTGCGTCGAGCATACCGTAAAGCAACAGTATTAAAAGCTGACGCTATAAATAAGATGAACGCGACGCGACGCGACGCGATGCTGCCACTCTTGACTAAACAGACAGCATTTCAACTTTTAAATTTTTAGGGTAAGTTTCATCCTAGAACTTGAAAATAAATACATAAAATAAAAACAAACATCAGGTCCATTTGTTTTTCTTTATATTTTTTCCTTGAACCGTGAATAAACGGACTTGCATAATAAACAAGCGTGTTTTTTTTTACGCAAAACCATGGAAATTCTATTTTTAAAAATTTGTATTATCTCAATACCTGCAATGTAAACGAACAATTTGCTTACTAATTTTTGTTTGGTTTTAGCTTAACTAAAGTAAATGACCTGAGATATTCTGGTAATTAATTATGCTACAACAAAAATTTTCTCAGTCGCTTTCGGGTGATTCTTATTTCACAACGCAATTTACAGGCTTTTTTTCAATTTTATTATTTTTATTACAAAAATTATTAAATTACCTATTAACATTTGAAATACAAGTCGTTAGTTATTTGTCCCAATTTTATTTTCGTGTACATCGTAAACTTTTTTTAAGGCAACATCAATTGTATCGTAATTTAACGAAGGCTTTTTGCTGATCTTCTTGGGTAGTAACCAATGAATACAAGGACTAATTAGATCAGGATTCACAATAACATCCTGCTTCCTTGTAATCCAACTAATAGGAAGTCCAATTAATAAAACTAGCAATGTTCCAATTAAAGAATGAAAATAGAAAGATATAAGAAATAATCCGAACGGTTCTTTATTGCTTACGGTGGGAGCGGTCCTGGAAAATTTGGATTTTTAGTAATATTCAAAAAATTTGTAATAACATAGAAAACCAACTCTCTACGACATCTACACAAAGTTTATCCAAGTTGCTTGAAAGGGAATCTGTATTTTTTGGAAAGGAAAAGGAAATATTGATTTTCTTACAACCCTAAAGCAGTTTTCCCTTAAAACGGGTTACATAGATAACAATTAAGCTGCTAGCGGGTGTATTCCTTGTGTCCGCTTACGATAGCACTACAATACTCGCAAACCGAACACTACGCTTAAGCGGTAGCGCAGTAAACGTTCAAACAGAAATAACAAAACTTACGTTACAATGAGGCTGTTATTATATAAACATCCATCAATTGACAGAGGTTTTTTCGAATGTTTTATAGATCCATCGATGGTTAATAACTGAGTTCCGGCAACCAAAATTGTTACCAATGCCGTTGAACCGATGCCACCACATAACGCTCCCTAAAATCGCAAAAATATAGTTTTCTTACTGTATGGAGGGACGGGGATTTAGCCGTTTCATTACTTTTGCATTTGCAAACGGAAATAGCATTCCTAATGTAAACAGCCCCAATAGTGGTCCTGCAGTGATACCGTGCAAACTTAACGAAACTTCCACGACACCACCAAGTTTCTCGACCACAAATACTAAACCAAGCGAAAGTAATCCCATCACAACGACATTCAGTTTCATGATATTGCTCACTGTTTTCTCAGATATGTTCGCCGGCATGCGCGATTTCATAAAATCTTGATAGATTGTTCCAGCTAACGTATTCAATTGTGACGACATGGTGCTAAAAAAAAAGGTGTTAAAAAGGAGAATTTCCAAAAATTACACTACCTTAGTGCTGTGCAGAAAACCCCAGCTAGAAAAAGTCCCGGTAAACCAGGAATATGGCTTGCTACATCCAGAACGTAATATGGTAGCAATTGATCGGAACGTTTAATCTTTCCGTTCAATAATGGATCACAATCAAAATATTTGGAATACATAAGTAATCCAGTGAAGCAACTAATTGATTTTGTTATTATCACCCCCAGACCAAAAATCAGCATGGATCTAAAATGGTTACCATAAGAAAAGATATTTGAACGTCATAAACTAACCGTTTGGCTGCACTCCACGAAGGAACAGACAAAAACCGTTGAATCGATGAAGGATTCAATCCCAAATTAGATATCCAAATTGCAGTCATTCCTACCGTAATTCCCCAAAATGTTGTTCGTTCGGTTGGATCCAAGTTCATGCTGGAATTTTAAAAATAATTTAACTTAGCTTGAAACTTCTCAAAATGGGGTCGTACTTAAAAAACTCTAGCCGATCACTTTCATAAGCTTTTTCCCAAATCGAAACGAAACCTCCTGACGAGTAAGTTCCAATAACGATAATGGAAGTCATGGTTCCTAATGTAAGAGTAAATTGTAACGCATCTGAGAGTACCACCGCTTTTAGTCCTCCAATTGTGGTATAGAAAATGCAAACCAAGCAAATCAACGGGCAAATTGTGGATATTTCAATTTTAGTCACTATGGAATTAAAATTGCTGCAATTTTGATGATCAAACTGGATGATCGTTATTCTTACCCTGATTGAACGCCAAAGCGGGGATATAAATAACTAATGGGACGTAGAGTAAGTTGGCGACCACGAACAACAAAGATGCGAGAGTTCTGACCCTATGGTCGAAACGCAACTTTAGGTACTCATAGGAACTAACTAACTGGAGTTTAAAGAAGACTGGTAAGTATACGTTCCAAATTATTATTATCACCAGGATTATCGAAATAATGCACACCCAGTACTGCGTCCCATGAAAGTAGACTTCGGCCGGTATTCCTAATAGAGTGATTCCAGATAAATGACTAAAAAAGATAACAAAAGTTACAATAATAAAAATCAAGATGAAAAAAAATTACCTCGCAACTAAAGACATGGCGATAGGAAAGATTTTCATGGATTTTCCTCCGAAAAAATATTCATCCGTTGTGGATTGCTTGGATCCAAAGCAGCCATAGTAAATACCAATTAAAACGCTCACGGTTAACATGCAACCAAAAATGGAATAATCTATCCATGAAAATATTGGCGCTTCGTATGCTGGAAGGAGTGGATCGTTCGTTGTTAAATTTTGGACATCCATGCCGAAGACCACCATTTGCGTTCTAAGATTCGACTTCGACTTCCAGGAAATCAGAAAATATGAAGTACAAATCTTTTGTTTGTTAGACAAATATGATGAGATTATAAGTTGTGATATTAATTTAACAAATCATTTTAGCGTACGTCATAAGGCCAACGAATTGAATTGAATTATTAAGACAGGTAGTAAACATTAGTTACTGGATTTAACTTGTCCTTGATAAACAGCAAGTAATTCTAGATGAAGTTTTGTTCTTCCGTATAGATTTTTATACGAAGAAGACAGTGCTAGCTTGTCACTTGTAAAAATTCAGGTGGTTTTCCATTTGGGGACAAACCGCAATTGGTTATTACTCCATCCGCAACATAAGACATTTGGCCTTCATTGAGGAAATGCAATGTAGTTAAAAATACAACAAAAAGAAAATTACAAGTTTCTATTTTTATTTAAGTGATCCTTATCTTAGAATAAATATCACTACATGTTACATTATTTATGGTGTGTTTGGTTTCAGCTTAAATTGAATTTTAATACCTCATCGCAATATTAGTTAGGAAATTTCCCAAAAACGATATCTCAAATCAAATCTGGAAGGTGAAGAACAGGTGGCTCAATGCAAGCGCCCATTTTGGGGGTTACATTATGCAGAACAGGTTTTAACCCTCACAGAATTGCGAGAAAGAGCAAAGTTAGGCGTTGTCCAGGTGGATAATCTGTCAAATCTAACCAAGGCAACTCTCTTGATCTTCTGGGAACCAGAATCCATTGAGGCTGTCAGAATATCTGGGCAAAGATAATTGAATGATGTGTCTTCTTTAGAACTGTCAAGGAAGAGCCGAAAAGTAGACTCCTCATTTTCGGTTTTGGACAGGAGGATAACTCTACCATTAAACTGAAAGGAGAGAGGTTAATGTATACGTTTGCATCTCTTCAGGGTACAGAAGAGGACGATTTTGCAACCAAAATAATGCCGACAGCATCTACAGTTACTCCGATAGAGAAAGTGATCGAAATTTTAGATTTTTATTCAATTAGCTGCATCCTCCCCTAGAGAGCTATCGGGTTGTAATATATACTTCGCAACAAAGGGTCCCTGGCGAGCCGCGATTAGGTGGAGGGATCACGACAAATAGGCCGCATTGAGGTCCAAAAATCATTACAATTACAAATCTACTTACCATGTAAGTAGATTTCGGCCGGTACCCCTAATATAGTAATACCAGATAAATGGCTGAAAAAATTTGTTATTCATCAACCAATGAAAAGCAAAACAAAACTACCTCGCAATTAAAGACATTGCAATAGGAAAAACTTTCATCGACTTTCCACCAAAGAAATATTCGTTAGTTGTAGATTGCTTGGAGCCGAAACAGCCATAGTAAATACCAATTAAAATGCTTACAATTAACATGCAAGCAAAAATGGAATAATCGATCCACGAAAACAACAGCTTTGGTTAAAAAAGTGGATCGTCTGATGCTGCATTTTTTAAATCCATACTAAAGAGAGAGGAACACTAGCACACAATTTGCGTTCTTAGATTCGTCTTTTATGGATATGAAAAATTACGATAAGAGTAGGTAGTAATAAATTTTTTTTGTTACTTAAATATTGTATTGGATTACAAAGTATAACAATAAATATTAACAAATCATTTTCAAGTATGTCATAATATAAGTCTAAGTAATAAAAAGAGAATTGAATCTTTTGAAAACGCTATAAATAATCGAGCTACTGGTTGAAACTTGTTTTTTGACAAACACAAACAAAATATTAATAATAATATAGTTTTTCTCGGCAATACAAATTAATGCAGTACTGCTGTAGCCTTCGTTTATCTTTTGCGATAATTCAGCAGACTCGAGCATATCAAACCGCACTTAGCGGTTAGATTTAAGTAGAAGTGGAAAAGGAGTTTGATGGTAAACATTATAACAAAAGAGAAAAAATTTATACTCATGATTATCTTATGGTAAATATTAAATATGTGACATATTTATTTATTTGGATGTTGCTATACCTTGATCATTCAACAAAACATGTGGCGCTAGGTATGAAGGTTACGACATTGTTATGGTTTTTGGAAATGTTTTTTAATAAAAATTAAAGTTTGTTCAAATATTTTGGTACTACGTGAAAATACTAATATTATCACAACAAAAACCGAAAAAAGATGAAAAAATTCTAAGCCCAAAATTACCTTCGATTTCAGGTGATTTTGAATTCAGTCCAATTTTTTATTTAAATTTTTGGATAAAAATTAAAGTTTGTTCAAATATTCTGGTACTACGTGAAAATAAAAGTTTCAAAATGCTCTTAGAAAAAGTTAGGCATATTTGTATTGAATAATTCCTCGAAAAGGGGTCCAAAATGTTTAAGTGGTTGGTTAACCACCAAGACCCCGGAATTTTCTTGTACCTTTGATACACAATATTACTAATCATATAAGCTTCCTATCCTGAAAATATAAAAGATTCAAAATGCTCCTAGATAAAGTTACGCCGATTTGTATTGAATAATTCCTCGAAAATGGGTCCAAAATGTTTAAGTGGCTGGTTAACCACCAAGACCCCGGAATTTTCTTGTACCTTTGATACACAATATTGCTAATCATATAAGCTTCATATCCTGAATATATAAAAGTTTCAAAATGCTCCTAGAAAAAGTTACGCATATTTGTATTGAAAAATTCCTCGAAAATGGGTCCAAAATGTTTAAGTGCCTGGTTAACCACCAAGACCCCGGAATTTTATTGTACCTATGATACACAATATTACTAATCATATAAGCTTCCTATCCTGAAAATATAAAAGTTTCAAAATGCTCTTAGAAAAAGTTAGGCATATTTGTATTGAATAATTCCTCGAAAAGGGGTCCAAAATGTTTAAGTGGTTGGTTAACCACCAAGACCCCGGAATTTTCTTGTACCTTTGATACACAATATTACTAATCATATAAGCTTCCTATCCTGAAAATATAAAAGATTCAAAATGCTCCTAGATAAAGTTACGCATATTTGTATTGAATAATTCCTCGAAAATGGGTCCAAAATGTTTAAGTGGCTGGTTAACCACCAAGACCCCGGAATTTTCTTGTACCTTTGATACACAATATTACTAATCATATAAGCTTCCTATCCTGAAAAAATCAAAGTTTCGAAATGCTCCTAGAAAAAGTTACGCATATTTGTATTGAATAATTCCTCGAAAATGAGTCCAAATGTTTAAGTAGCTGGTTAACCACCAAGACCCCGGAATTTTCATGTACCTTTCATACACAATATTACTAATCATATAAGCTTCCTATCCTGAAAATATAAAAGATTCAAAATGCTCCTAGATAAAGTTACGCATATTTGTATTGAATAATTCCTCGAAAATGGGTCCAAAATGTTTAAGTGGCTGGTTAACCACCAAGACCCCGGAATTTTCTTGTACCTTTGATACACAATATTACTAATCATATAAGCTTCCTATCCTGAATATATATAAGTTTCAAAATTCTCCTAGAAAAAGTTACGCATATTTGAATTGAATAATTCCTCGAAAATGGGTCCAAAATGTTTAAGTGGCTGGCTAACCACCAAGACCCCGGAATTTTCTTGTACCTTTGATACACAATATTACTAATGATATAAGCTTCCTATCCTGAAAATATAAAAGATTCAAAATGCTCCTAGAAAAAGTTACGGATATTTGTATTGAATAATTCCTCGAAAATGGGTCCAAAATGTTTAAGTGGCTGGTTAACCACCAAGACCCCGGAATTTTCTTGTACCTTTGATACACAATATTACTAATCATATAAGCTTCCTATCCTGAAAAAATAAAAGTTTCGAAATGCTCCTAGAAAAAGTTACGCATATTTGTATTGAATAATTCCTCGAAAATGGGTCCAAAATGTTTAAGTAGCTAGTTAACCACCAAGACCCCGGAATTTTCATGTACCTTTGATACACAATATTACTAATCATATAAGCTTCCTATCCTGAAAATATAAAAGATTCAAAATGCTCCTAGATAAAGTTACGCATATTTGTATTGAATAATTCCTCGAAAATGGGTCCAAAATGATTAAGTGGCTGGTTAACCACCAAGACCCCGGAATTTTATTGTACCATTGATACACAATATTACTAATCATATAAGCTTCCTATCCTGAAAATATAAAAGATTTAAAATGCTCCTAGATAAAGTTACGCATATTTGTATTCAATAATTCCTCGAAAATGGGTCCAAAATGATTAAGTGGCTGGTTAACCACCAAGACCCCGGAATTTTCTTGTACCTTTGATACACAATATTACTAATCATATAAGCTTCCTATCCTGAAAATATAAAAGATTTAAAATGCTCCTAGATAAAGTTACGCATATTTGTATTCAATAATTCCTCGAAAATGGGTCCAAAATGATTAAGTGGCTGGTTAACCACCAAGACCCCGGAATTTTCTTGTACCTTTGATACACAATATTACTAATCATATAAGCTTCCTATCCTGAAAATATAAAAGATTTAAAATGCTCCTAGATAAAGTTACGCATATTTGTATTCAATAATTCCTCGAAAATGGGTCCAAAATGATTAAGTGGCTGGTTAACCACCAAGACCCCGGAATTTTCTTGTACCTTTGATACACAATATTACTAATCATATAAGCTTCCTATCCTGAAAATATAAAAGATTTAAAATGCTCCTAGATAAAGTTACGCATATTTGTATTCAATAATTCCTCGAAAATGGGTCCAAAATGATTAAGTGGCTGGTTAACCACCAAGACCCCGGAATTTTCTTGTACCTTTGATACACAATATTACTAATCATATAAGCTTCCTATCCTGAAAATATAAAAGATTTAAAATGCTCCTAGATAAAGTTACGCATATTTGTATTCAATAATTCCTCGAAAATGGGTCCAAAATGATTAAGTGGCTGGTTAACCACCAAGACCCCGGAATTTTCTTGTACCTTTGATACACGATATTACTAATCATATAAGCTTCCTATCCTGAAAATATAAAAGATTTAAAATGCTCCTAGATAAAGTTACGCATATTTGTATTCAATAATTCCTCGAAAATGGGTCCAAAATGATTAAGTGGCTGGTTAACCACCAAGACCCCGGAATTTTCTTGTACCTTTGATACACAATATTACTAATCATATAAGCTTCCTATCCTGAAAATATAAAAGATTTAAAATGCTCCTAGATAAAGTTACGCATATTTGTATTCAATAATTCCTCGAAAATGGGTCCAAAATGATTAAGTGGCTGGTTAACCACCAAGAACCCGGAATTTTCTTGTACCTTTGATACACAATATTACTAATCATATAAGCTTCCTATCCTGAAAATATAAAAGATTTAAAATGCTCCTAGATAAAGTTACGCATATTTGTATTCAATAATTCCTCGAAAATGGGTCCAAAATGATTAAGTGGCTGGTTAACCACCAAGACCCCGGAATTTTCTTGTACCTTTGATACACAATATTACTAATCATATAAGCTTCCTATCCTGAAAATATAAAAGATTTAAAATGCTCCTAGATAAAGTTACGCATATTTGTATTCAATAATTCCTCGAAAATGGGTCCAAAATGATTAAGTGGCTGGTTAACCACCAAGACCCCGGAATTTTCTTGTACCTTTGATACACAATATTACTAATCATATAAGCTTCCTATCCTGAAAATATAAAAGATTTAAAATGCTCCTAGATAAAGTTACGCATATTTGTATTCAATAATTCCTCGAAAATGGGTCCAAAATGATTAAGTGGCTGGTTAACCACCAAGACCCCGGAATTTTATTGTACCTTTGATACACAATATTACTAATCATATAAGCTTCCTATCCTGAAAATATAAAAGATTCAAAATGCTCCTAGAAAAAGTTACGCTTATTTGTATTGAATAATTCCTCGAAAATGGGTCCAAAATGTTTAAGTGGCTGGTTAACCACCAAGACCCCGGAATTTTCTTGTACCTTTGATACACAATATTACTAATCATATAAGCTTCCTATCCTGAAAATATAAAAGATTTAAAATGCTCCTAGATAAAGTTACGCATATTTGTATTCAATAATTCCTCGAAAATGGGTCCAAAATGATTAAGTGGCTGGTTAACCACCAAGACCCCGGAATTTTCTTGTACCTTTGATACACAATATTACTAATCATATAAGCTTCCTATCCTGAAAATATAAAAGATTCAAAATGCTCCTAGATAAAGTTACGCATATTTGTATTGAATAATTCCTCGAAAATGGGTCCAAAATGATTAAGTGGCTGGTTAACCACCAAGACCCAGGAATTTTATTGTACCATTGATACACAATATTACTAATCATATAAGCTTCCTATCCTGAAAATATAAAAGATTTAAAATGCTCCTAGATAAAGTTACGCATATTTGTATTCAATAATTCCTCGAAAATGGGTCCAAAATGATTAAGTGGCTGGTTAACCACCAAGACCCCGGAATTTTCTTGTACCTTTGATACACAATATTACTAATCATATAAGCTTCCTATCCTGAAAATATAAAAGATTCAAAATGCTCCTAGATAAAGTTACGCATATTTGTATTGAATAATTCCTCGAAAATGGGTCCAAAATGTTTAAGTGGCTGGTTAACCACCAAGACCCCGGAATTTTCTTGTACCTTTGATACACAATATTACTAATCATATAAGCTTCCTATCCTGAAAATATAAAAGATTCAAAATGCTCCTAGATAAAGTTACGCCGATTTGTATTGAATAATTCCTCGAAAATGGGTCCAAAATGTTTAAGTGGCTGGTTAACCACCAAGACCCCGGAATTTTCTTGTACCTTTGATACACAATATTGCTAATCATATAAGCTTCATATCCTGAATATATAAAAGTTTCAAAATGCTCCTAGAAAAAGTTACGCATATTTGTATTGAAAAATTCCTCGAAAATGGGTCCAAAATGTTTAAGTGCCTGGTTAACCACCAAGACCCCGGAATTTTATTGTACCTATGATACACAATATTACTAATCATATAAGCTTCCTATCCTGAAAATATAAAAGTTTCAAAATGCTCTTAGAAAAAGTTAGGCATATTTGTATTGAATAATTCCTCGAAAAGGGGTCCAAAATGTTTAAGTGGTTGGTTAACCACCAAGACCCCGGAATTTTCTTGTACCTTTGATACACAATATTACTAATCATATAAGCTTCCTATCCTGAAAATATAAAAGATTCAAAATGCTCTTAGAAATAGTTAGGCATATTTGTATTGAATAATTCCTCGAAAATGGGTCCAAAATGTTTAAGTGGCTGGTTAACCACCAAGACCCCGGAATTTTATTGTACCTTTGATACACAATATTACTAATCATATAAGCTTCCTATCCTGAAAATATAAAAGATTCAAAATGCTCCTAGAAAAAGTTACGCTTATTTGTATTGAATAATTCCTCGAAAATGGGTCCAAAATGTTCAAGTGGCTGGTTAACCACCAAGACCCCGGAATTTTCTTGTACCTTTGATACACAATATTACTAATCATATAAGCTTCCTATCCTGAAAAAATCAAAGTTTCGAAATGCTCCTAGAAAAAGTTACGCATATTTGTAT
Source organism: Rhagonycha lutea (assembly GCA_958510855.1). NCBI lineage: Eukaryota > Metazoa > Arthropoda > Insecta > Coleoptera > Cantharidae > Rhagonycha > Rhagonycha lutea. The sequence goes on from OY294038.1 coordinate 5,997,609, forward strand.
TGAATAATTCCTCGAAAATGAGTCCAAATGTTTAAGTAGCTGGTTAACCACCAAGACCCCGGAATTTTCATGTACCTTTCATACACAATATTACTAATCATATAAGCTTCCTATCCTGAAAATATAAAAGATTCAAAATGCTCCTAGATAAAGTTACGCATATTTGTATTGAATAATTCCTCGAAAATGGGTCCAAAATGTTTAAGTGGCTGGTTAACCACCAAGACCCCGGAATTTTCTTGTACCTTTGATACACAATATTACTAATCATATAAGCTTCCTATCCTGAATATATATAAGTTTCAAAATTCTCCTAGAAAAAGTTACGCATATTTGAATTGAATAATTCCTCGAAAATGGGTCCAAAATGTTTAAGTGGCTGGCTAACCACCAAGACCCCGGAATTTTCTTGTACCTTTGATACACAATATTACTAATCATATAAGCTTCCTATCCTGAAAATATAAAAGATTCAAAATGCTCCTAGATAAAGTTACGCATATTTGTATTGAATAATTCCTCGAAAATGGGTCCAAAATGATTAAGTGGCTGGTTAACCACCAAGACCCCGGAATTTTATTGTACCATTGATACACAATATTACTAATCATATAAGCTTCCTATCCTGAAAATATAAAAGATTTAAAATGCTCCTAGATAAAGTTACGCATATTTGTATTCAATAATTCCTCGAAAATGGGTCCAAAATGATTAAGTGGCTGGTTAACCACCAAGACCCCGGAATTTTATTGTACCTTTGATACACAATATTACTAATCATATAAGCTTCCTATCCTGAAAATATAAAAGATTCAAAATGCTCCTAGATAAAGTTACGCATATTTGTATTGAATAATTCCTCGAAAATGGGTCCAAAATGTTTAATTGGCTGGTTAACCACCAAGACCCCGGAATTTTCTTGTACCTTTGATACACAATATTACTAATCATATAAGCTTCCTATCCTGAAAATATAAAAGATTCAAAATGCTCCTAGATAAAGTTACGCCGATTTGTATTGAATAATTCCTCGAAAATGGGTCCAAAATGTTTAAGTGGCTGGTTAACCACCAAGACCCCGGAATTTTCTTGTACCTTTGATACACAATATTGCTAATCATATAAGCTTCATATCCTGAATATATAAAAGTTTCAAAATGCTCCTAGAAAAAGTTACGCATATTTGTATTGAAAAATTCCTCGAAAATGGGTCCAAAATGTTTAAGTGCCTGGTTAACCACCAAGACCCCGGAATTTTATTGTACCTATGATACACAATATTACTAATCATATAAGCTTCCTATCCTGAAAATATAAAAGTTTCAAAATGCTCTTAGAAAAAGTTAGGCATATTTGTATTGAATAATTCCTCGAAAAGGGGTCCAAAATGTTTAAGTGGTTGGTTAACCACCAAGACCCCGGAATTTTCTTGTACCTTTGATACACAATATTACTAATCATATAAGCTTCCTATCCTGAAAATATAAAAGATTCAAAATGCTCTTAGAAATAGTTAGGCATATTTGTATTGAATAATTCCTCGAAAATGGGTCCAAAATGTTTAAGTGGCTGGTTAACCACCAAGACCCCGGAATTTTATTGTACCTTTGATACACAATATTACTAATCATATAAGCTTCCTATCCTGAAAATATAAAAGATTCAAAATGCTCCTAGAAAAAGTTACGCTTATTTGTATTGAATAATTCCTCGAAAATGGGTCCAAAATGTTTAAGTGGCTGGTTAACCACCAAGACCCCGGAATTTTCTTGTACCTTTGATACACAATATTACTCATCATATAAGCTTCCTATCCTGAAAATATAAAAGATTCAAAATGCTCCTAGATAAAGTTACGCATATTTGTATTGAATAATTCCTCGAAAATGGGTCCAAAATGTTTAAGTGGCTGGTTAACCACCAAGACCCCGGAATTTTCTTGTACCTTTGATACACAATATTACAAATCATATAAGCTTCCTATCCTGAAAAAATAAAAGTTTCGAAATGCTCCTAGAAAAAGTTACGCATATTTGTATTGAATAATTCCTCGAAAATGGGTCCAAATGTTTAAGTAGCTGGTTAACCACCAAGACCCCGGAATTTTCATGTACCTTTCATACACAATATTACTAATCATATAAGCTTCCTATCCTGAAAATATAAAAGATTCAAAATGCTCCTAGATAAAGTTACGCATATTTGTATTGAATAATTCCTCGAAAATGGGTCCAAAATGTTTAAGTGGCTGGTTAACCACCAAGACCCCGGAATTTTCTTGTACCTTTGATACACAATATTACTAATCATATAAGCTTCCTATCCTGAATATATATAAGTTTCAAAATGCTCCTAGAAAAAGTTACGCATATTTGAATTGAATAATTCCTCGAAAATGGGTCCAAAATGTTTAAGTGGCTGGCTAAACACCAAGACCCCGGAATTTTCTTGTACCTTTGATATACAATATTACTAATCATATAAGCTTCCTATCCTAAAAATATAAAAGACTCAAAATGCTCCTAGATAAAGTTACGCATATTTGTATTGAATAATTCCTCGAAAATGGGTCCAAAATGTTTAAATGGCTGGTTAACCACCAAGACCCCGGAATTTTCTTGTACCTTTGATACACAATATTACTAATCATATAAGCTTCCTATCCTGAAAATATAAAAGACTCAACATGCTCGTAGATAAAGTTACGCATATTTGTATTGAATAATTCCTCGAAAATGGGTCCAAAATGATTAAGTGGCTGGTTAACCACCAAGACCCCGGAATTTTATTGTACCATTGATACACAATATTACTAATCATATAAGCTTCCTATCCTGAAAATATAAAAGATTTAAAATGCTCCTAGATAAAGTTACGCATATTTGTATTCAATAATTCCTCGAAAATGGGTCCAAAATGATTAAGTGGCTGGTTAACCACCAAGACCCCGGAATTTTCTTGTACCTTTGATACACAATATTACTAATCATATAAGCTTCCTATCCTGAATATATATAAGTTTCAAAATTCTCCTAGAAAAAGTTACGCATATTTGAATTGAATAATTCCTCGAAAATGGGTCCAAAATGTTTAAGTGGCTGGCTAACCACCAAGACCCCGGAATTTTCTTGTACCTTTGATACACAATATTACTAATCATATAAGCTTCCTATCCTGAAAATATAAAAGATTCAAAATGCTCCTAGAAAAAGTTACGGATATTTGTATTGAATAATTCCTCGAAAATGGGTCCAAAATGTTTAAGTGGCTGGTTAACCACCAAGACCCCGGAATTTTCTTGTACCTTTGATACACAATATTACTAATCATATAAGCTTCCTATCCTGAAAAAATAAAAGTTTCGAAATGCTCCTAGAAAAAGTTACGCATATTTGTATTGAATAATTCCTCGAAAATGGGTCCAAAATGTTTAAGTAGCTAGTTAACCACCAAGACCCCGGAATTTTCATGTACCTTTGATACACAATATTACTAATCATATAAGCTTCCTATCCTGAAAATATAAAAGATTCAAAATGCTCCTAGATAAAGTTACGCATATTTGTATTGAATAATTCCTCGAAAATGGGTCCAAAATGATTAAGTGGCTGGTTAACCACCAAGACCCCGGAATTTTATTGTACCATTGATACACAATATTACTAATCATATAAGCTTCCTATCCTGAAAATATAAAAGATTTAAAATGCTCCTAGATAAAGTTACGCATATTTGTATTCAATAATTCCTCGAAAATGGGTCCAAAATGATTAAGTGGCTGGTTAACCACCAAGACCCCGGAATTTTCTTGCACCTTTGATACACAATATTACTAATCATATAAGCTTCCTATCCTGAAAATATAAAAGATTCAAAATGCTCCTAGATAAAGTTACGCATATTTGTATTGAATAATTCCTCGAAAATGGGTCCAAAATGATTAAGTGGCTGGTTAACCACCAAGACCCCGGAATTTTATTGTACCATTGATACACAATATTACTAATCATATTAGCTTCCTATCCTGAAAATATAAAAGATTTAAAATGCTCCTAGATAAAGTTACGCATATTTGTATTCAATAATTCCTCGAAAATGGGTCCAAAATGATTAAGTGGCTGGTTAACCACCAAGACCCCGGAATTTTCTTGTACCTTTGATACACAATATTACTAATCATATAAGCTTCCTATCCTGAAAATATAAAAGATTCAAAATGCTCCTAGATAAAGTTACGCATATTTGTATTCAATAATTCCTCGAAAATGGGTCCAAAATGATTAAGTGGCTGGTTAACCACCAAGACCCCGGAATTTTATTGTACCATTGATACACAATATTACTAATCATATAAGCTTCCTATCCTGAAAATATAAAAGATTCAAAATGCTCCTAGATAAAGTTACGCATATTTGTATTGAATAATTCCTCGAAAATGGGTCCAAAATGTTTAAGTGGCTGGTTAACCACCAAGACCCCGGAATTTTCTTGTACCTTTGATACACAATATTGCTAATCATATAAGCTTCCTATCCTGAAAATATAAAAGATTTAAAATGCTCCTAGATAAAGTTACGCATATTTGTATTCAATAATTCCTCGAAAATGGGTCCAAAATGATTAAGTGGCTGGTTAACCACCAAGACCCCGGAATTTTCTTGTACCTTTGATACACAATATTACTAATCATATAAGCTTCCTATCCTGAAAATATAAAAGATTTAAAATGCTCCTAGATAAAGTTACGCATATTTGTATTCAATAATTCCTCGAAAATGGGTCCAAAATGATTAAGTGGCTGGTTAACCACCAAGACCCCGGAATTTTCTTGTACCTTTGATACACAATATTACTAATCATATAAGCTTCCTATCCTGAAAATATAAAAGATTTAAAATGCTCCTAGATAAAGTTACGCATATTTGTATTCAATAATTCCTCGAAAATGGGTCCAAAATGATTAAGTGGCTGGTTAACCACCAAGACCCCGGAATTTTCTTGTACCTTTGATACACGATATTACTAATCATATAAGCTTCCTATCCTGAAAATATAAAAGATTTAAAATGCTCCTAGATAAAGTTACGCATATTTGTATTCAATAATTCCTCGAAAATGGGTCCAAAATGATTAAGTGGCTGGTTAACCACCAAGACCCCGGAATTTTCTTGTACCTTTGATACACAATATTACTAATCATATAAGCTTCCTATCCTGAAAATATAAAAGATTTAAAATGCTCCTAGATAAAGTTACGCATATTTGTATTCAATAATTCCTCGAAAATGGGTCCAAAATGATTAAGTGGCTGGTTAACCACCAAGAACCCGGAATTTTCTTGTACCTTTGATACACAATATTACTAATCATATAAGCTTCCTATCCTGAAAATATAAAAGATTTAAAATGCTCCTAGATAAAGTTACGCATATTTGTATTCAATAATTCCTCGAAAATGGGTCCAAAATGATTAAGTGGCTGGTTAACCACCAAGACCCCGGAATTTTCTTGTACCTTTGATACACAATATTACTAATCATATAAGCTTCCTATCCTGAAAATATAAAAGATTTAAAATGCTCCTAGATAAAGTTACGCATATTTGTATTCAATAATTCCTCGAAAATGGGTCCAAAATGATTAAGTGGCTGGTTAACCACCAAGACCCCGGAATTTTCTTGTACCTTTGATACACAATATTACTAATCATATAAGCTTCCTATCCTGAAAATATAAAAGATTTAAAATGCTCCTAGATAAAGTTACGCATATTTGTATTCAATAATTCCTCGAAAATGGGTCCAAAATGATTAAGTGGCTGGTTAACCACCAAGACCCCGGAATTTTCTTGTACCTTTGATACACAATATTGCTAATCATATAAGCTTCATATCCTGAATATATAAAAGTTTCAAAATGCTCCTAGAAAAAGTTACGCATATTTGTATTGAAAAATTCCTCGAAAATGGGTCCAAAATGTTTAAGTGCCTGGTTAACCACCAAGACCCCGGAATTTTATTGTACCTATGATACACAATATTACTAATCATATAAGCTTCCTATCCTGAAAATATAAAAGTTTCAAAATGCTCTTAGAAAAAGTTAGGCATATTTGTATTGAATAATTCCTCGAAAAGGGGTCCAAAATGTTTAAGTGGTTGGTTAACCACCAAGACCCCGGAATTTTCTTGTACCTTTGATACACAATATTACTAATCATATAAGCTTCCTATCCTGAAAATATAAAAGATTCAAAATGCTCTTAGAAATAGTTAGGCATATTTGTATTGAATAATTCTTCGAAAATGGGTCCAAAATGTTTAAGTGGCTGGTTAACCACCAAGACCCCGGAATTTTATTGTACCTTTGATACACAATATTACTAATCATATAAGCTTCCTATCCTGAAAATATAAAAGATTCAAAATGCTCCTAGAAAAAGTTACGCTTATTTGTATTGAATAATTCCTCGAAAATGGGTCCAAAATGTTTAAGTGGCTGGTTAACCACCAAGACCCCGGAATTTTCTTGTACCTTTGATACACAATATTACTCATCATATAAGCTTCCTATCCTGAAAATATAAAAGATTCAAAATGCTCCTAGATAAAGTTACGCATATTTGTATTGAATAATTCCTCGAAAATGGGTCCAAAATGTTTAAGTGGCTGGTTAACCACCAAGACCCCGGAATTTTCTTGTACCTTTGATACACAATATTACTAATCATATAAGCTTCCTATCCTGAAAAAATAAAAGTTTCGAAATGCTCCTAGAAAAAGTTACGCATATTTGTATTGAATAATTCCTCGAAAATGGGTCCAAATGTTTAAGTAGCTGGTTAACCACCAAGACCCCGGAATTTTCATGTACCTTTCATACACAATATTACTAATCATATAAGCTTCCTATCCTGAAAATATAAAAGATTCAAAATGCTCCTAGATAAAGTTACGCATATTTGTATTGAATAATTCCTCGAAAATGGGTCCAAAATGTTTAAGTGGCTGGTTAACCACCAAGACCCCGGAATTTTCTTGTACCTTTGATACACAATATTACTAATCATATAAGCTTCCTATCCTGAATATATATAAGTTTCAAAATCCTCCTAGAAAAAGTTACGCATATTTGAATTGAATAATTCCTCGAAAATGGGTCCAAAATGTTTAAGTGGCTGGCTAAACACCAAGACCCCGGAATTTTCTTGTACCTTTAATATACAATATTACTAATCATATAAGCTTCCTATCCTAAAAATATAAAAGACTCAAAATGCTCCTAGATAAAGTTACGCATATTTGTATTGAATAATTCCTCGAAAATGGGTCCAAAATGTTTAAATGGCTGGTTAACCACCAAGACCCCGGAATTTTCTTGTACCTTTGATACACAATATTACTAATCATATAAGCTTCCTATCCTGAAAATATAAAAGACTCAACATGCTCGTAGATAAAGTTACGCATATTTGTATTGAATAATTCCTCGAAAATGGGTCCAAAATGATTAAGTGGCTGGTTAACCACCAAGACCCCGGAATTTTATTGTACCATTGATACACAATATTACTAATCATATAAGCTTCCTATCCTGAAAATATAAAAGATTTAAAATGCTCCTAGATAAAGTTACGCATATTTGTATTCAATTATTCCTCGAAAATGGGTCCAAAATGATTAAGTGGCTGGTTAACCACCAAGACCCCGGAATTTTCTTGTACCTTTGATACACAATATTACTAATCATATAAGCTTCCTATCCTGAATATATATAAGTTTCAAAATTCTCCTAGAAAAAGTTACGCATATTTGAATTGAATAATTCCTCGAAAATGGGTCCAAAATGTTTAAGTGGCTGGCTAACCACCAAGACCCCGGAATTTTCTTGTACCTTTGATACACAATATTACTAATCATATAAGCTTCCTATCCTGAAAATATAAAAGATTCAAAATGCTCCTAGAAAAAGTTACGGATATTTGTATTGAATAATTCCTCGAAAATGGGTCCAAAATGTTTAAGTGGCTGGCTAACCACCAAGACCCCGGAATTTTCTTGTACCTTTGATACACAATATTACTAATCATATAAGCTTCCTATCCTGAAAATATAAAAGATTCAAAATGCTCCTAGAAAAAGTTACGGATATTTGTATTGAATAATTCCTCGAAAATGGGTCCAAAATGATTAAGTGGCTGGTTAACCACCAAGACCCCGGAATTTTATTGTACCATTGATACACAATATTACTAATCATATAAGCTTCCTATCCTGAAAATATAAAAGATTTAAAATGCTCCTAGATAAAGTTACGCATATTTGTATTCAATAATTCCTCGAAAATGGGTCCAAAATGATTAAGTGGCTGGTTAACCACCAAGACCCCGGAATTTTCTTGTACCTTTGATACACAATATTACTAATCATATAAGCTTCCTATCCTGAAAATATAAAAGATTCAAAATGCTCCTAGATAAAGTTACGCATATTTGTATTGAATAATTCCTCGAAAATGGGTCCAAAATGATTAAGTGGCTGGTTAACCACCAAGACCCCGGAATTTTATTGTACCATTGATACACAATATTACTAATCATATAAGCTTCCTATCCTGAAAATATAAAAGATTTAAAATGCTCCTAGATAAAGTTACGCATATTTGTATTCAATAATTCCTCGAAAATGGGTCCAAAATGATTAAGTGGCTGGTTAACCACCAAGACCCCGGAATTTTCTTGTACCTTTGATACACAATATTACTAATCATATAAGCTTCCTATCCTGAAAATATAAAAGATTCAAAATGCTCCTAGATAAAGTTACGCATATTTGTATTGAATAATTCCTCGAAAATGGGTCCAAAATGTTTAAGTGGCTGGTTAACCACCAAGACCCCGGAATTTTCTTGTACCTTTGATACACAATATTACTAATCATATAAGCTTCCTATCCTGAAAATATAAAAGATTCAAAATGCTCCTAGATAAAGTTACGCCGATTTGTATTGAATAATTCCTCGAAAATGGGTCCAAAATGTTTAAGTGGCTGGTTAACCACCAAGACCCCGGAATTTTCTTGTACCTTTGATACACAATATTGCTAATCATATAAGCTTCATATCCTGAATATATAAAAGTTTCAAAATGCTCCTAGAAAAAGTTACGCATATTTGTATTGAAAAATTCCTCGAAAATGGGTCCAAAATGTTTAAGTGCCTGGTTAACCACCAAGACCCCGGAATTTTATTGTACCTATGATACACAATATTACTAATCATATAAGCTTCCTATCCTGAAAATATAAAAGTTTCAAAATGCTCTTAGAAAAAGTTAGGCATATTTGTATTGAATAATTCCTCGAAAAGGGGTCCAAAATGTTTAAGTGGTTGGTTAACCACCAAGACCCCGGAATTTTCTTGTACCTTTGATACACAATATTACTAATCATATAAGCTTCCTATCCTGAAAATATAAAAGATTCAAAATGCTCTTAGAAATAGTTAGGCATATTTGTATTGAATAATTCCTCGAAAATGGGTCCAAAATGTTTAAGTGGCTGGTTAACCACCAAGACCCCGGAATTTTATTGTACCTTTGATACACAATATTACTAATCATATAAGCTTCCTATCCTGAAAATATAAAAGATTCAAAATGCTCCTAGAAAAAGTTACGCTTATTTGTATTGAATAATTCCTCGAAAATGGGTCCAAAATGTTTAAGTGGCTGGTTAACCACCAAGACCCCGGAATTTTCTTGTACCTTTGATACACAATATTACTCATCATATAAGCTTCCTATCCTGAAAATATAAAAGATTCAAAATGCTCCTAGATAAAGTTACGCATATTTGTATTGAATAATTCCTCGAAAATGGGTCCAAAATGTTTAAGTGGCTGGTTAACCACCAAGACCCCGGAATTTTCTTGTACCTTTGATACACAATATTACTAATCATATAAGCTTCCTATCCTGAAAAAATAAAAGTTTCGAAATGCTCCTAGAAAAAGTTACGCATATTTGTATTGAATAATTCCTCGAAAATGGGTCCAAATGTTTAAGTAGCTGGTTAACCACCAAGACCCCGGAATTTTCATGTACCTTTCATACACAATATTACTAATCATATAAGCTTCCTATCCTGAAAATATAAAAGATTCAAAATGCTCCTAGATAAAGTTACGCATATTTGTATTGAATAATTCCTCGAAAATGGGTCCAAAATGTTTAAGTGGCTGGTTAACCACCAAGACCCCGGAATTTTCTTGTACCTTTGATACACAATATTACTAATCATATAAGCTTCCTATCCTGAATATATATAAGTTTCAAAATTCTCCTAGAAAAAGTTACGCATATTTGAATTGAATAATTCCTCGAAAATGGGTCCAAAATGTTTAAGTGGCTGGCTAACCACCAAGACCCCGGAATTTTCTTGTACCTTTGATACACAATATTACTAATCATATAAGCTTCCTATCCTGAAAATATAAAAGATTCAAAATGCTCCTAGATAAAGTTACGCATATTTGTATTGAATAATTCCTCGAAAATGGGTCCAAAATGATTAAGTGGCTGGTTAACCACCAAGACCCCGGAATTTTATTGTACCATTGATACACAATATTACTAATCATATAAGCTTCCTATCCTGAAAATATAAAAGATTTAAAATGCTCCTAGATAAAGTTACGCATATTTGTATTCAATAATTCCTCGAAAATGGGTCCAAAATGATTAAGTGGCTGGTTAACCACCAAGACCCCGGAATTTTCTTGTACCTTTGATACACAATATTACTAATCATATAAGCTTCCTATCCTGAAAATATAAAAGATTCAAAATGCTCCTAGATAAAGTTACGCATATTTGTATTCAATAATTCCTCGAAAATGGGTCCAAAATGATTAAGTGGCTGGTTAACCACCAAGACCCCGGAATTTTATTGTACCTTTGATACACAATATTACTAATCATATAAGCTTCCTATCCTGAAAATATAAAAGATTCAAAATGCTCCTAGATAAAGTTACGCATATTTGTATTGAATAATTCCTCGAAAATGGGTCCAAAATGTTTAATTGGCTGGTTAACCACCAAGACCCCGGAATTTTCTTGTACCTTTGATACACAATATTACTAATCATATAAGCTTCCTATCCTGAAAATATAAAAGATTCAAAATGCTCCTAGATAAAGTTACGCCGATTTGTATTGAATAATTCCTCGAAAATGGGTCCAAAATGTTTAAGTGGCTGGTTAACCACCAAGACCCCGGAATTTTCTTGTACCTTTGATACACAATATTGCTAATCATATAAGCTTCATATCCTGAATATATAAAAGTTTCAAAATGCTCCTAGAAAAAGTTACGCATATTTGTATTGAAAAATTCCTCGAAAATGGGTCCAAAATGTTTAAGTGCCTGGTTAACCACTAAGACCCCGGAATTTTATTGTACCTATGATACACAATATTACTAATCATATAAGCTTCCTATCCTGAAAATATAAAAGTTTCAAAATGCTCTTAGAAAAAGTTAGGCATATTTGTATTGAATAATTCCTCGAAAAGGGGTCCAAAATGTTTAAGTGGTTGGTTAACCACCAAGACCCCGGAATTTTCTTGTACCTTTGATACACAATATTACTAATCATATAAGCTTCCTATCCTGAAAATATAAAAGATTCAAAATGCTCTTAGAAATAGTTAGGCATATTTGTATTGAATAATTCCTCGAAAATGGGTCCAAAATGTTTAAGTGGCTGGTTAACCACCAAGACCCCGGAATTTTATTGTACCTTTGATACACAATATTACTAATCATATAAGCTTCCTATCCTGAAAATATCAAAGATTCAAAATGCTCCTAGAAAAAGTTACGCTTATTTGTATTGAATAATTCCTCGAAAATGGGTCCAAAATGTTTAAGTGGCTGGTTAACCACCAAGACCCCGGAATTTTCTTGTACCTTTGATACACAATATTACTCATCATATAAGCTTCCTATCCTGAAAATATAAAAGATTCAAAATGCTCCTAGATAAAGTTACGCATATTTGTATTGAATAATTCCTCGAAAATGGGTCCAAAATGTTTAAGTGGCTGGTTAACCACCAAGACCCCGGAATTTTCTTGTACCTTTGATACACAATATTACAAATCATATAAGCTTCCTATCCTGAAAAAATAAAAGTTTCGAAATGCTCCTAGAAAAAGTTACGCATATTTGTATTGAATAATTCCTCGAAAATGGGTCCAAATGTTTAAGTAGCTGGTTAACCACCAAGACCCCGGAATTTTCATGTACCTTTCATACACAATATTACTAATCATATAAGCTTCCTATCCTGAAAATATAAAAGATTCAAAATGCTCCTAGATAAAGTTACGCATATTTGTATTGAATAATTCCTCGAAAATGGGTCCAAAATGTTTAAGTGGCTGGTTAACCACCAAGACCCCGGAGTTTTCTTGTACCTTTGATACACAATATTACTAATCATATAAGCTTCCTATCCTGAATATATATAAGTTTCAAAATGCTCCTAGAAAAAGTTACGCATATTTGAATTGAATAATTCCTCGAAAATGGGTCCAAAATGTTTAAGTGGCTGGCTAAACACCAAGACCCCGGAATTTTCTTGTACCTTTGATATACAATATTACTAATCATATAAGCTTCCTATCCTAAAAATATAAAAGACTCAAAATGCTCCTAGATAAAGTTACGCATATTTGTATTGAATAATTCCTCGAAAATGGGTCCAAAATGTTTAAATGGCTGGTTAACCACCAAGACCCCGGAATTTTCTTGTACCTTTGATACACAATATTACTAATCATATAAGCTTCCTATCCTGAAAATATAAAAGACTCAACATGCTCGTAGATAAAGTTACGCATATTTGTATTGAATAATTCCTCGAAAATGGGTCCAAAATGATTAAGTGGCTGGTTAACCACCAAGACCCCGGAATTTTATTGTACCATTGATACACAATATTACTAATCATATAAGCTTCCTATCCTGAAAATATAAAAGATTTAAAATGCTCCTAGATAAAGTTACGCATATTTGTATTCAATAATTCCTCGAAAATGGGTCCAAAATGATTAAGTGGCTGGTTAACCACCAAGACCCCGGAATTTTCTTGTACCTTTGATACACAATATTACTAATCATATAAGCTTCCTATCCTGAATATATATAAGTTTCAAAATTCTCCTAGAAAAAGTTACGCATATTTGAATTGAATAATTCCTCGAAAATGGGTCCAAAATGTTTAAGTGGCTGGCTAACCACCAAGACCCCGGAATTTTCTTGTACCTTTGATACACAATATTACTAATCATATAAGCTTCCTATCCTGAAAATATAAAAGATTCAAAATGCTCCTAGAAAAAGTTACGGATATTTGTATTGAATAATTCCTCGAAAATGGGTCCAAAATGTTTAAGTGGCTGGTTAACCACCAAGACCCCGGAATTTTCTTGTACCTTTGATACACAATATTACTAATCATATAAGCTTCCTATCCTGAAAAAATAAAAGTTTCGAAATGCTCCTAGAAAAAGTTACGCATATTTGTATTGAATAATTCCTCGAAAATGGGTCCAAAATGTTTAAGTAGCTAGTTAACCACCAAGACCCCGGAATTTTCATGTACCTTTGATACACAATATTACTAATCATATAAGCTTCCTATCCTGAAAATATAAAAGATTCAAAATGCTCCTAGATAAAGTTACGCATATTTGTATTGAATAATTCCTCGAAAATGGGTCCAAAATGATTAAGTGGCTGGTTAACCACCAAGACCCCGGAATTTTATTGTACCATTGATACACAATATTACTAATCATATAAGCTTCCTATCCTGAAAATATAAAAGATTTAAAATGCTCCTAGATAAAGTTACGCATATTTGTATTCAATAATTCCTCGAAAATGGGTCCAAAATGATTAAGTGGCTGGTTAACCACCAAGACCCCGGAATTTTCTTGCACCTTTGATACACAATATTACTAATCATATAAGCTTCCTATCCTGAAAATATAAAAGATTCAAAATGCTCCTAGATAAAGTTACGCATATTTGTATTGAATAATTCCTCGAAAATGGGTCCAAAATGATTAAGTGGCTGGTTAACCACCAAGACCCCGGAATTTTATTGTACCATTGATACACAATATTACTAATCATATTAGCTTCCTATCCTGAAAATATAAAAGATTTAAAATGCTCCTAGATAAAGTTACGCATATTTGTATTCAATAATTCCTCGAAAATGGGTCCAAAATGATTAAGTGGCTGGTTAACCACCAAGACCCCGGAATTTTCTTGTACCTTTGATACACAATATTACTAATCATATAAGCTTCCTATCCTGAAAATATAAAAGATTCAAAATGCTCCTAGATAAAGTTACGCATATTTGTATTCAATAATTCCTCGAAAATGGGTCCAAAATGATTAAGTGGCTGGTTAACCACCAAGACCCCGGAATTTTATTGTACCATTGATACACAATATTACTAATCATATAAGCTTCCTATCCTGAAAATATAAAAGATTCAAAATGCTCCTAGATAAAGTTACGCATATTTGTATTGAATAATTCCTCGAAAATGGGTCCAAAATGTTTAAGTGGCTGGTTAACCACCAAGACCCCGGAATTTTCTTGTACCTTTGATACACAATATTGCTAATCATATAAGCTTCATATCCTGAATATATAAAAGTTTCAAAATGCTCCTAGAAATAGTTAGGCATATTTGTATTGAATAATTCCTCGAAAATGGGTCCAAAATGTTTAAGTGGCTGGTTAACCACCAAGACCCCGGAATTTTATTGTACCTTTGATACACAATATTACTAATCATATAAGCTTCCTATCCTGAAAATATAAAAGATTCAAAATGCTCCTAGAAAAAGTTACGCTTATTTGTATTGAATAATTCCTCGAAAATGGGTCCAAAATGTTTAAGTGGCTGGTTAACCACCAAGACCCCTGAATTTTCTTGTACCTTTGATACACAATATTACTAATCATATAAGCTTCCTATCCTGAAAATATAAAAGATTCAAAATGCTCCTAGATAAAGTTACGCATATTTGTATTGAATAATTCCTCGAAAATGGGTCCAAAATGTTTAAGTGGCTGGTTAACCACCAAGACCCCGGAATTTTCTTGTACCTTTGATACACAATATTACTAATCATATAAGCTTCCTATCCTGAAAAAATCAAAGTTTCGAAATGCTCCTAAAAAAAGTTACGCATATTTGTATTGAATAATTCCTCGAAAATGAGTCCAAATGTTTAAGTAGCTGGTTAACCACCAAGACCCCGGAATTTTCATGTACCTTTCATACACAATATTACTAATCATATAAGCTTCCTATCCTGAAAATATAAAAGATTCAAAATGCTCCTAGATAAAGTTACGCATATTTGTATTGAATAATTCCTCGAAAATGGGTCCAAAATGTTTAAGTGGCTGGTTAACCACCAAGACCCCGGAATTTTCTTGTACCTTTGATACACAATATTACTAATCATATAAGCTTCCTAACCTGAATATATATAAGTTTCAAAATTCTCCTAGAAAAAGTTACGCATATTTGAATTGAATAATTCCTCGAAAATGGGTCCAAAATGTTTAAGTGGCTGGCTAACCACCAAGACCCCGGAATTTTCTTGTACCTTTGATACACAATATTACTAATCATATAAGCTTCCTATCCTGAAAATATAAAAGATTCAAAATGCTCCTAGAAAAAGTTACGGATATTTGTATTGAATAATTCCTCGAAAATGGGTCCAAAATGTTTAAGTGGCTGGTTAACCACCAAGACCCCGGAATTTTCTTGTACCTTTGATACACAATATTACTAATCATATAAGCTTCCTATCCTGAAAAAATAAAAGTTTCGAAATGCTCCTAGAAAAAGTTACGCATATTTGTATTGAATAATTCCTCGAAAATGGGTCCAAAATGTTTAAGTAGCTAGTTAACCACCAAGACCCCGGAATTTTCATGTACCTTTGATACACAATATTACTAAACATATAAGCTTCCTATCCTGAAAATATAAAAGATTCAAAATGCTCCTAGATAAAGTTACGCATATTTGTATTGAATAATTCCTCGAAAATGGGTCCAAAATGATTAAGTGGCTGGTTAACCACCAAGACCCCGGAATTTTATTGTACCATTGATACACAATATTACTAATCATATAAGCTTCCTATCCTGAAAATATAAAAGATTTAAAATGCTCCTAGATAAAGTTACGCATATTTGTATTCAATAATTCCTCGAAAATGGGTCCAAAATGATTAAGTGGCTGGTTAACCACCAAGACCCCGGAATTTTCTTGTACCTTTGATACACAATATTACTAATCATATAAGCTTCCTATCCTGAAAATATAAAAGATTTAAAATGCTCCTAGATAAAGTTACGCATATTTGTATTGAATAATTCCTCGAAAATGGGTCCAAAATGTTTAAATGGCTGGTTAACCACCAAGACCCCGGAATTTTCTTGTACCTTTGATACACAATATTACTAATCATATAAGCTTCCTATCCTGAAAATATAAAAGACTCAACATGCTCGTAGATAAAGTTACGCATATTTGTATTGAATAATTCCTCGAAAATGGGTCCAAAATGATTAAGTGGCTGGTTAACCACCAAGACCCCGGAATTTTATTGTACCATTGATACACAATATTACTAATCATATAAGCTTCCTATCCTGAAAATATAAAAGATTTAAAATGCTCCTAGATAAAGTTACGCATATTTGTATTCAATAATTCCTCGAAAATGGGTCCAAAATGATTAAGTGGCTGGTTAACCACCAAGACCCCGGAATTTTCTTGTACCTTTGATACACAATATTACTAATCATATAAGCTTCCTATCCTGAATATATATAAGTTTCAAAATTCTCCTAGAAAAAGTTACGCATATTTGAATTGAATAATTCCTCGAAAATGGGTCCAAAATGTTTAAGTGGCTGGCTAACCACCAAGACCCCGGAATTTTCTTGTACCTTTGATACACAAATTACTAATCATATAAGCTTCCTATCCTGAAAATATAAAAGATTCAAAATGCTCCTAGAAAAAGTTACGGATATTTGTATTGAATAATTCCTCGAAAATGGGTCCAAAATGTTTAAGTGGCTGGTTAACCACCAAGACCCCGGAATTTTCTTGTACCTTTGATACACAATATTACTAATCATATAAGCTTCCTATCCTGAAAAAATAAAAGTTTCGAAATGCTCCTAGAAAAAGTTACGCATATTTGTATTGAATAATTCCTCGAAAATGGGTCCAAAATGTTTAAGTAGCTAGTTAACCACCAAGACCCCGGAATTTTCATGTACCTTTGATACACAATATTACTAATCATATAAGCTTCCTATCCTGAAAATATAAAAGATTCAAAATGCTCCTAGATAAAGTTACGCATATTTGTATTGAATAATTCCTCGAAAATGGGTCCAAAATGATTAAGTGGCTGGTTAACCACCAAGACCCCGGAATTTTATTGTATCATTGATACACAATATTACTAATCATATAAGCTTCCTATCCTGAAAATATAAAAGATTTAAAATGCTCCTAGATAAAGTTACGCATATTTGTATTCAATAATTCCTCGAAAATGGGTCCAAAATGATTAAGTGGCTGGTTAACCACCAAGACCCCGGAATTTTCTTGCACCTTTGATACACAATATTACTAATCATATAAGCTTCCTATCCTGAAAATATAAAAGATTCAAAATGCTCCTAGATAAAGTTACGCATATTTGTATTGAATAATTCCTCGAAAATGGGTCCAAAATGATTAAGTGGCTGGTTAACCACCAAGACCCCGGAATTTTATTGTACCATTGATACACAATATTACTAATCATATTAGCTTCCTATCCTGAAAATATAAAAGATTTAAAATGCTCCTAGATAAAGTTACGCATATTTGTATTCAATAATTCCTCGAAAATGGGTCCAAAATGATTAAGTGGCTGGTTAACCACCAAGACCCCGGAATTTTCTTGTACCTTTGATACACAATATTACTAATCATATAAGCTTCCTATCCTGAAAATATAAAAGATTCAAAATGCTCCTAGATAAAGTTACGCATATTTGTATTCAATAATTCCTCGAAAATGGGTCCAAAATGATTAAGTGGCTGGTTAACCACCAAGACCCCGGAATTTTATTGTACCATTGATACACAATATTACTAATCATATAAGCTTCCTATCCTGAAAATATAAAAGATTCAAAATGCTCCTAGATAAAGTTACGCATATTTGTATTGAATAATTCCTCGAAAATGGGTCCAAAATGTTTAAGTGGCTGGTTAACCACCAAGACCCCGGAATTTTCTTGTACCTTTGATACACAATATTGCTAATCATATAAGCTTCATATCCTGAATATATAAAAGTTTCAAAATGCTCCTAGAAAAAGTTACGCATATTTGTATTGAAAAATTCCTCGAAAATGGGTCCAAAATGTTTAAGTGCCTGGTTAACCACCAAGACCCCGGAATTTTATTGTACCTATGATACACAATATTACTAATCATATAAGCTTCCTATCCTGAAAATATAAAAGATTCAAAATGCTCTTAGAAATAGTTAGGCATATTTGTATTGAATAATTCCTCGAAAATGGGTCCAAAATGTTTAAGTGGCTGGTTAACCACCAAGACCCCGGAATTTTATTGTACCTTTGATACACAATATTACTAATCATATAAGCTTCCTATCCTGAAAATATAAAAGATTCAAAATGCTCCTAGAAAAAGTTACGCTTATTTGTATTGAATAATTCCTCGAAAATGGGTCCAAAATGTTTAAGTGGCTGGTTAACCACCAAGACCCCTGAATTTTCTTGTACCTTTGATACACAATATTACTAATCATATAAGCTTCCTATCCTGAAAATATAAAAGATTCAAAATGCTCCTAGATAAAGTTACGCATATTTGTATTGAATAATTCCTCGAAAATGGGTCCAAAATGTTTAAGTGGCTGGTTAACCACCAAGACCCCGGAATTTTCTTGTACCTTTGATACACAATATTACTAATCATATAAGCTTCCTATCCTGAAAAAATCAAAGTTTCGAAATGCTCCTAAAAAAAGTTACGCATATTTGTATTGAATAATTCCTCGAAAATGAGTCCAAATGTTTAAGTAGCTGGTTAACCACCAAGACCCCGGAATTTTCATGTACCTTTCATACACAATATTACTAATCATATAAGCTTCCTATCCTGAAAATATAAAAGATTCAAAATGCTCCTAGATAAAGTTACGCATATTTGTATTGAATAATTCCTCGAAAATGGGTCCAAAATGTTTAAGTGGCTGGTTAACCACCAAGACCCCGGAATTTTCATGTACCTTTCATACACAATATTACTAATCATATAAGCTTCCTATCCTGAAAATATAAAAGATTCAAAATGCTCCTAGATAAAGTTACGCATATTTGTATTGAATAATTCCTCGAAAATGGGTCCAAAATGTTTAAGTGGCTGGTTAACCACCAAGACCCCGGAATTTTCTTGTACCTTTGATACACAATATTACTAATCATATAAGCTTCCTATCCTGAAAATATAAAAGATTCAAAATGCTCCTAGAAAAAGTTACGGATATTTGTATTGAATAATTCCTCGAAAATGGGTCCAAAATGTTTAAGTGGCTGGTTAACCACCAAGACCCCGGAATTTTCTTGTACCTTTGATACACAATATTACTAATCATATAAGCTTCCTATCCTGAAAAAATAAAAGTTTCGAAATGCTCCTAGAAAAAGTTACGCATATTTGTATTGAATAATTCCTCGAAAATGGGTCCAAAATGTTTAAGTAGCTAGTTAACCACCAAGACCCCGGAATTTTCTTGTACCTTTGATACACAATATTACTAATCATATAAGCTTCCTATCCTGAAAAAATAAAAGTTTCGAAATGCTCCTAGAAAAAGTTACGCATATTTGTATTGAATAATTCCTCGAAAATGGGTCCAAAATGATTAAGTGGCTGGTTAACCACCAAGACCCCGGAATTTTCTTGTACCTTTGATACACAATATTACTAATCATATAAGCTTCCTATCCTGAAAACATAAAAGATTTAAAATGCTCCTAGATAAAGTTACGCATATTTGTATTCAATAATTCCTCGAAAATGGGTCCAAAATGATTAAGTGGCTGGTTAACCACCAAGACCCCGGAATTTTCTTGTACCATTGATACACAATATTACTAATCATATAAGCTTCCTATCCTGAAAATATAAAAGATTTAAAATGCTCCTAGATAAAGTTACGCATATTTGTATTCAATAATTCCTCGAAAATGGGTCCAAAATGATTAAGTGGCTGGTTAACCACCAAGACCCCGGAATTTTCTTGTACCTTTGATACACAATATTACTAATCATATAAGCTTCCTATCCTGAAAATATAAAAGATTTAAAATGCTCCTAGATAAAGTTACGCATATTTGTATTCAATAATTCCTCGAAAATGGGTCAAAAATGATTAAGTGGCTGGTTAACCACCAAGACCCCGGAATTTTCTTGTACCTTTGATACACAATATTACTAATCATATAAGCTTCCTATCCTGAAAATATAAAAGATTTAAAATGCTCCTAGATAAAGTTACGCATATTTGTATTCAATAATTCCTCGAAAATGGGTCCAAAATGATTAAGTGGCTGGTTAACCACCAAGACCCCGGAATTTTCTTGTACCTTTGATACACAATATTACTAATCATATAAGCTTCCTATCCTGAAAATATAAAAGATTCAAAATGCTCCTAGATAAAGTTACGCATATTTGTATTGAATAATTCCTCGAAAATGGGTCCAAAATGATTAAGTGGCTGGTTAACCACCAAGACCCCGGAATTTTCTTGTACCTTTGATACACAATATTACTAATCATATAAGCTTCCTATCCTGAAAATATAAAAGATTCAAAATGCTCCTAGATAAAGTTACGCATATTTGTATTGAATAATTCCTCGAAAATGGGTCCAAAATGTTTAAGTGGCTGGTTAACCACCAAGACCCCGGAATTTTCTTGTACCTTTGATACACAATATTACTAATCATATAAGCTTCCTATCCTGAAAATATAAAAGATTCAAAATGCTCCTAGATAAAGTTACGCATATTTGTATTGAATAATTCCTCGAAAATGGGTCCAAAATGTTTAAGTGGCTGGTTAACCACCAAGACCCCGGAATTTTCTTGTACCTTTGATACACAATATTACTAATCATATAAGCTTCCTATCCTGAAAATATAAAAGATTCAAAATGCTCCTAGATAAAGTTACGCATATTTGTATTGAATAATTCCTCGAAAATGGGTCCAAAATGTTTAAGTGGCTGGTTAACCACCAAGACCCCGGAATTTTCTTGTACCTTTGATACACAATATTACTAATCATATAAGCTTCCTATCCTGAAAATATAAAAGATTCAAAATGCTCCTAGATAAAGTTACGCATATTTGTATTGAATAATTCCTCGAAAATGGGTCCAAAATGATTAAGTGGCTGGTTAACCACCAAGACCCCGGAATTTTCTTGTACCTTTGATACACAATATTACTAATCATATAAGCTTCCTATCCTGAAAATATAAAAGATTCAAAATGCTCCTAGATAAAGTTACGCATATTTGTATTGAATAATTCCTCGAAAATGGGTCCAAAATGATTAAGTGGCTGGTTAACCACCAAGACCCCGGAATTTTCTTGTACCTTTGATACACAATATTACTAATCATATAAGCTTCCTATCCTGAAAATATAAAAGATTCAAAATGCTCCTAGATAAAGTTACGCATATTTGTATTGAATAATTCCTCGAAAATGGGTCCAAAATGTTTAAGTGGCTGGTTAACCACCAAGACCCCGGAATTTTCTTGTACCTTTGATACACAATATTACTAATCATATAAGCTTCCTATCCTGAAAATATAAAAGATTCAAAATGCTCCTAGATAAAGTTACGCATATTTGTATTGAATAATTCCTCGAAAATGGGTCCAAAATGTTTAAGTGGCTGGTTAACCACCAAGACCCCGGAATTTTCTTGTACCTTTGATACACAATATTACTAATCATATAAGCTTCCTATCCTGAAAATATAAAAGATTCAAAATGCTCCTAGATAAAGTTACGCATATTTGTATTGAATAATTCCTCGAAAATGGGTCCAAAATGTTTAAGTGGCTGGTTAACCACCAAGACCCCGGAATTTTCTTGTACCTTTGATACACAATATTACTAATCATATAAGCTTCCTATCCTGAAATTATAAAAGATTCAAAATGCTCCTAGATAAAGTTACGCATATTTGTATTGAATAATTCCTCGAAAATGGGTCCAAAATGTTTAAGTGGCTGGTTAACCACCAAGACCCCGGAATTTTCTTGTACCTTTGATACACAATATTACTAATCATATAAGCTTCCTATCCTGAAAATATAAAAGATTCAAAATGCTCCTAGATAAAGTTACGCATATTTGTATTGAATAATTCCTCGAAAATGGGTCCAAAATGTTTAAGTGGCTGGTTAACCACCAAGACCCCGGAATTTTCTTGTACCTTTGATACACAATATTACTAATCATATAAGCTTCCTATCCTGAAAATATAAAAGATTCAAAATGCTCCTAGATAAAGTTACGCATATTTGTATTGAATAATTCCTCGAAAATGGGTCCAAAATGTTTAAGTGGCTGGTTAACCACCAAGACCCCGGAATTTTCTTGTACCTTTGATACACAATATTACTAATCATATAAGCTTCCTATCCTGAAAATATAAAAGATTCAAAATGCTCCTAGATAAAGTTACGCATATTTGTATTGAATAATTCCTCGAAAATGGGACCAAAATGATTAAGTGGCTGGTTAACCACCAAGACCCCGGAATTTTCTTGTACCTTTGATACACAATATTACTAATCATATAAGCTTCCTATCCTGAAAATATAAAAGATTTAAAATGCTCCTAGATAAAGTTACGCATATTTGTATTGAATAATTCCTCGAAAATGGGTCCAAAATGATTAAGTGGCTGGTTAACCACCAAGACCCCGGAATTTTCTTGTACCTTTGATACACAATATTACTAATCATATAAGCTTCCTATCCTGAAAATATAAAAGATTCAAAATGCTCCTAGATAAAGTTACGCATATTTGTATTGAATAATTCCTCGAAAATGGGTCAAAAATGTTTAAGTGGCTGGTTAACCACCAAGACCCCGGAATTTTCTTGTACCATTGATACACAATATTACTAATCATATAAGCTTCCTATCCTGAAAATATAACAGATTTAAAATGCTCCTAGATAAAGTTACGCATATTTGTATTGAATAATTCCTCGAAAATGGGTCCAAAATGTTTAAGTGGCTGGTTAACCACCAAGACCCCGGAATTATCTTGTACCTTTGATACACAATATTACTAATCATATAAGCTTCCTATCCTGAAAATATAAAAGATTCAAAATGCTCCTAGATAAAGTTACGCATATTTGTATTGAATAATTCCTCGAAAATGGGTCAAAAATGTTTAAGTGGCTGGTTAACCACCAAGACCCCGGAATTTTCTTGTACCATTGATACATAATATTACTAATCATATAAGCTTCCTATCCTGAAAATATAAAAGATTTAAAATGCTCCTAGATAAAGTTACGCATATTTGTATTGAATAATTCCTCGAAAATGGGTCCAAAATGTTTAAGTGGCTGGTTAACCACCAAGACCCCGGAATTATCTTGAACCTTTGATACACAATATTACTAATCATATAAGCTTCCTATCCTGAAAATATAAAAGATTCAAAATGCTCCTAGATAAAGTTACGCATATTTGTTTTGGATAATTCCTCGAAAATGGGTCAAAAATGTTTAAGTGGCTGGTTAACCACCAAGACCCCGGAATTTTCTTGTACCATTGATACACAATATTACCAATCATATAAGCTTCCTATCCTGAAAATATAAAAGATTTAAAATGCTCCTAGATAAAGTTACGCATATTTGTATTGAATAATTCCTCGAAAATGGGTCCAAAATGTTTAAGTGGCTGGTTAACCACCAAGACCCCGGAATTTTCTTGTACCTTTGATACACAATATTACTAATCATATAAGCTTCCTATCCTGAAAATATAAAAGATTCAAAATGCTCCTAGATAAAGTTACGCATATTTGTATTGAATAATTGCTCGAAAATGGGTCCAAAATGATTAAGTGGCTGGTTAACCACCAAGACCCCGGAATTTTCTTGTACCTTTGATACACAATATTACTAATCATATAAGCTTCCTATCCTGAAAATATAAAAGATTCAAAATGCTCCTAGATAAAGTTACGCATATTTGTTTTGGATAATTCCTCGAAAATGGGTCAAAAATGTTTAAGTGGCTGGTTAACCACCAAGACCCCGGAATTTTCTTGTACCATTGATACACAATATTACTAATCATATAAGCTTCCTATCCTGAAAATATAAAAGATTTAAAATGCTCCTAGATAAAGTTACGCATATTTGTATTCAATAATTCCTCGAAAATGGGTCCAAAATGATTAAGTGGCTGGTTAACCACCAAGACCCCGGAATTTTCTTGTACCTTTGATACACAATATTACTAATCATATAAGCTTCCTATCCTGAAAATATAAAAGATTTAAAATGCTCCTAGATAAAGTTACGCATATTTGTATTCAATAATTCCTCGAAAATGGGTCAAAAATGATTAAGTGGCTGGTTAACCACCAAGACCCCGGAATTTTCTTGTACCTTTGATACACAATATTACTAATCATATAAGCTTCCTATCCTGAAAATATAAAAGATTTAAAATGCTCCTAGATAAAGTTACGCATATTTGTATTCAATAATTCCTCGAAAATGGGTCCAAAATGATTAAGTGGCTGGTTAACCACCAAGACCCCGGAATTTTCTTGTACCTTTGATACACAATATTACTAATCATATAAGCTTCCTATCCTGAAAATATAAAAGATTCAAAATGCTCCTAGATAAAGTTACGCATATTTGTATTGAATAATTCCTCGAAAATGGGTCCAAAATGATTAAGTGGCTGGTTAACCACCAAGACCCCGGAATTTTCTTGTACCTTTGATACACAATATTACTAATCATATAAGCTTCCTATCCTGAAAATATAAAAGATTCAAAATGCTCCTAGATAAAGTTACGCATATTTGTATTGAATAATTCCTCGAAAATGGGTCCAAAATGTTTAAGTGGCTGGTTAACCACCAAGACCCCGGAATTTTCTTGTACCTTTGATACACAATATTACTAATCATATAAGCTTCCTATCCTGAAAATATAAAAGATTCAAAATGCTCCTAGATAAAGTTACGCATATTTGTATTGAATAATTCCTCGAAAATGGGACCAAAATGATTAAGTGGCTGGTTAACCACCAAGACCCCGGAATTTTCTTGTACCTTTGATACACAATATTACTAATCATATAAGCTTCCTATCCTGAAAATATAAAAGATTTAAAATGCTCCTAGATAAAGTTACGCATATTTGTATTGAATAATTCCTCGAAAATGGGTCCAAAATGATTAAGTGGCTGGTTAACCACCAAGACCCCGGAATTTTCTTGTACCTTTGATACACAATATTACTAATCATATAAGCTTCCTATCCTGAAAATATAAAAGATTCAAAATGCTCCTAGATAAAGTTACGCATATTTGTATTGAATAATTCCTCGAAAATGGGTCAAAAATGTTTAAGTGGCTGGTTAACCACCAAGACCCCGGAATTTTCTTGTACCATTGATACACAATATTACTAATCATATAAGCTTCCTATCCTGAAAATATAACAGATTTAAAATGCTCCTAGATAAAGTTACGCATATTTGTATTGAATAATTCCTCGAAAATGGGTCCAAAATGTTTAAGTGGCTGGTTAACCACCAAGACCCCGGAATTATCTTGTACCTTTGATACACAATATTACTAATCATATAAGCTTCCTATCCTGAAAATATAAAAGATTCAAAATGCTCCTAGATAAAGTTACGCATATTTGTATTGAATAATTCCTCGAAAATGGGTCAAAAATGTTTAAGTGGCTGGTTAACCACCAAGACCCCGGAATTTTCTTGTACCATTGATACATAATATTACTAATCATATAAGCTTCCTATCCTGAAAATATAAAAGATTTAAAATGCTCCTAGATAAAGTTACGCATATTTGTATTGAATAATTCCTCGAAAATGGGTCCAAAATGTTTAAGTGGCTGGTTAACCACCAAGACCCCGGAATTATCTTGAACCTTTGATACACAATATTACTAATCATATAAGCTTCCTATCCTGAAAATATAAAAGATTCAAAATGCTCCTAGATAAAGTTACGCATATTTGTTTTGGATAATTCCTCGAAAATGGGTCAAAAATGTTTAAGTGGCTGGTTAACCACCAAGACCCCGGAATTTTCTTGTACCATTGATACACAATATTACCAATCATATAAGCTTCCTATCCTGAAAATATAAAAGATTTAAAATGCTCCTAGATAAAGTTACGCATATTTGTATTGAATAATTCCTCGAAAATGGGTCCAAAATGTTTAAGTGGCTGGTTAACCACCAAGACCCCGGAATTTTCTTGTACCTTTGATACACAATATTACTAATCATATAAGCTTCCTATCCTGAAAATATAAAAGATTCAAAATGCTCCTAGATAAAGTTACGCATATTTGTATTGAATAATTGCTCGAAAATGGGTCCAAAATGATTAAGTGGCTGGTTAACCACCAAGACCCCGGAATTTTCTTGTACCTTTGATACACAATATTACTAATCATATAAGCTTCCTATCCTGAAAATATAAAAGATTCAAAATGCTCCTAGATAAAGTTACGCATATTTGTTTTGGATAATTCCTCGAAAATGGGTCAAAAATGTTTAAGTGGCTGGTTAACCACCAAGACCCCGGAATTTTCTTGTACCATTGATACACAATATTACTAATCATATAAGCTTCCTATCCTGAAAATATAAAAGATTTAAAATGCTCCTAGATAAAGTTACGCATATTTGTATTCAATAATTCCTCGAAAATGGGTCCAAAATGATTAAGTGGCTGGTTAACCACCAAGACCCCGGAATTTTCTTGTACCTTTGATACACAATATTACTAATCATATAAGCTTCCTATCCTGAAAATATAAAAGATTTAAAATGCTCCTAGATAAAGTTACGCATATTTGTATTCAATAATTCCTCGAAAATGGGTCAAAAATGATTAAGTGGCTGGTTAACCACCAAGACCCCGGAATTTTCTTGTACCTTTGATACACAATATTACTAATCATATAAGCTTCCTATCCTGAAAATATAAAAGATTTAAAATGCTCCTAGATAAAGTTACGCATATTTGTATTCAATAATTCCTCGAAAATGGGTCCAAAATGATTAAGTGGCTGGTTAACCACCAAGACCCCGGAATTTTCTTGTACCTTTGATACACAATATTACTAATCATATAAGCTTCCTATCCTGAAAATATAAAAGATTCAAAATGCTCCTAGATAAAGTTACGCATATTTGTATTGAATAATTCCTCGAAAATGGGTCCAAAATGATTAAGTGGCTGGTTAACCACCAAGACCCCGGAATTTTCTTGTACCTTTGATACACAATATTACTAATCATATAAGCTTCCTATCCTGAAAATATAAAAGATTCAAAATGCTCCTAGATAAAGTTACGCATATTTGTATTGAATAATTCCTCGAAAATGGGTCCAAAATGTTTAAGTGGCTGGTTAACCACCAAGACCCCGGAATTTTCTTGTACCTTTGATACACAATATTACTAATCATATAAGCTTCCTATCCTGAAAATATAAAAGATTCAAAATGCTCCTAGATAAAGTTACGCATATTTGTATTGAATAATTCCTCGAAAATGGGTCCAAAATGTTTAAGTGGCTGGTTAACCACCAAGACCCCGGAATTTTCTTGTACCTTTGATACACAATATTACTAATCATATAAGCTTCCTATCCTGAAAATATAAAAGATTCAAAATGCTCCTAGATAAAGTTACGCATATTTGTATTGAATAATTCCTCGAAAATGGGTCCAAAATGTTTAAGTGGCTGGTTAACCACCAAGACCCCGGAATTTTCTTGTACCTTTGATACACAATATTACTAATCATATAAGCTTCCTATCCTGAAAATATAAAAGATTCAAAATGCTCCTAGATAAAGTTACGCATATTTGTATTGAATAATTCCTCGAAAATGGGTCCAAAATGATTAAGTGGCTGGTTAACCACCAAGACCCCGGAATTTTCTTGTACCTTTGATACACAATATTACTAATCATATAAGCTTCCTATCCTGAAAATATAAAAGATTCAAAATGCTCCTAGATAAAGTTACGCATATTTGTATTGAATAATTCCTCGAAAATGGGTCCAAAATGATTAAGTGGCTGGTTAACCACCAAGACCCCGGAATTTTCTTGTACCTTTGATACACAATATTACTAATCATATAAGCTTCCTATCCTGAAAATATAAAAGATTCAAAATGCTCCTAGATAAAGTTACGCATATTTGTATTGAATAATTCCTCGAAAATGGGTCCAAAATGTTTAAGTGGCTGGTTAACCACCAAGACCCCGGAATTTTCTTGTACCTTTGATACACAATATTACTAATCATATAAGCTTCCTATCCTGAAAATATAAAAGATTCAAAATGCTCCTAGATAAAGTTACGCATATTTGTATTGAATAATTCCTCGAAAATGGGTCCAAAATGTTTAAGTGGCTGGTTAACCACCAAGACCCCGGAATTTTCTTGTACCTTTGATACACAATATTACTAATCATATAAGCTTCCTATCCTGAAAATATAAAAGATTCAAAATGCTCCTAGATAAAGTTACGCATATTTATATTGAATAATTCCTCGAAAATGGGTCCAAAATGTTTAAGTGGCTGGTTAACCACCAAGACCCCGGAATTTTCTTGTACCTTTGATACACAATATTACTAATCATATAAGCTTCCTATCCTGAAATTATAAAAGATTCAAAATGCTCCTAGATAAAGTTACGCATATTTGTATTGAATAATTCCTCGAAAATGGGTCCAAAATGTTTAAGTGGCTGGTTAACCACCAAGACCCCGGAATTTTCTTGTACCTTTGATACACAATATTACTAATCATATAAGCTTCCTATCCTGAAAATATAAAAGATTCAAAATGCTCCTAGATAAAGTTACGCATATTTGTATTGAATAATTCCTCGAAAATGGGTCCAAAATGTTTAAGTGGCTGGTTAACCACCAAGACCCCGGAATTTTCTTGTACCTTTGATACACAATATTACTAATCATATAAGCTTCCTATCCTGAAAATATAAAAGATTCAAAATGCTCCTAGATAAAGTTACGCATATTTGTATTGAATAATTCCTCGAAAATGGGTCCAAAATGTTTAAGTGGCTGGTTAACCACCAAGACCCCGGAATTTTCTTGTACCTTTGATACACAATATTACTAATCATATAAGCTTCCTATCCTGAAAATATAAAAGATTCAAAATGCTCCTAGATAAAGTTACGCATATTTGTATTGAATAATTCCTCGAAAATGGGACCAAAATGATTAAGTGGCTGGTTAACCACCAAGACCCCGGAATTTTCTTGTACCTTTGATACACAATATTACTAATCATATAAGCTTCCTATCCTGAAAATATAAAAGATTTAAAATGCTCCTAGATAAAGTTACGCATATTTGTATTGAATAATTCCTCGAAAATGGGTCCAAAATGATTAAGTGGCTGGTTAACCACCAAGACCCCGGAATTTTCTTGTACCTTTGATACACAATATTACTAATCATATAAGCTTCCTATCCTGAAAATATAAAAGATTCAAAATGCTCCTAGATAAAGTTACGCATATTTGTATTGAATAATTCCTCGAAAATGGGTCAAAAATGTTTAAGTGGCTGGTTAACCACCAAGACCCCGGAATTTTCTTGTACCATTGATACACAATATTACTAATCATATAAGCTTCCTATCCTGAAAATATAACAGATTTAAAATGCTCCTAGATAAAGTTACGCATATTTGTATTGAATAATTCCTCGAAAATGGGTCCAAAATGTTTAAGTGGCTGGTTAACCACCAAGACCCCGGAATTATCTTGTACCTTTGATACACAATATTACTAATCATATAAGCTTCCTATCCTGAAAATATAAAAGATTCAAAATGCTCCTAGATAAAGTTACGCATATTTGTATTGAATAATTCCTCGAAAATGGGTCAAAAATGTTTAAGTGGCTGGTTAACCACCAAGACCCCGGAATTTTCTTGTACCATTGATACATAATATTACTAATCATATAAGCTTCCTATCCTGAAAATATAAAAGATTTAAAATGCTCCTAGATAAAGTTACGCATATTTGTATTGAATAATTCCTCGAAAATGGGTCCAAAATGTTTAAGTGGCTGGTTAACCACCAAGACCCCGGAATTATCTTGAACCTTTGATACACAATATTACTAATCATATAAGCTTCCTATCCTGAAAATATAAAAGATTCAAAATGCTCCTAGATAAAGTTACGCATATTTGTTTTGGATAATTCCTCGAAAATGGGTCAAAAATGTTTAAGTGGCTGGTTAACCACCAAGACCCCGGAATTTTCTTGTACCATTGATACACAATATTACCAATCATATAAGCTTCCTATCCTGAAAATATAAAAGATTTAAAATGCTCCTAGATAAAGTTACGCATATTTGTATTGAATAATTCCTCGAAAATGGGTCCAAAATGTTTAAGTGGCTGGTTAACCACCAAGACCCCGGAATTTTCTTGTACCTTTGATACACAATATTACTAATCATATAAGCTTCCTATCCTGAAAATATAAAAGATTCAAAATGCTCCTAGATAAAGTTACGCATATTTGTATTGAATAATTGCTCGAAAATGGGTCCAAAATGATTAAGTGGCTGGTTAACCACCAAGACCCCGGAATTTTCTTGTACCTTTGATACACAATATTACTAATCATATAAGCTTCCTATCCTGAAAATATAAAAGATTCAAAATGCTCCTAGATAAAGTTACGCATATTTGTATTGAATAATTCCTCGAAAATGGGTCCAAAATGATTAAGTGGCTGGTTAACCACCAAGACCCCGGAATTTTCTTGTACCTTTGATACACAATATTACTAATCATATAAGCTTCCTATCCTGAAAATATAAAAGATTCAAAATGCTCCTAGATAAAGTTACGCATATTTGTATTGAATAATTCCTCGAAAATGGGTCCAAAATGTTTAAGTGGCTGGTTAACCACCAAGACCCCGGAATTTTCTTGTACCTTTGATACACAATATTACTAATCATATAAGCTTCCTATCCTGAAAATATAAAAGATTCAAAATGCTCCTAGATAAAGTTACGCATATTTGTATTGAATAATTCCTCGAAAATGGGTCCAAAATGTTTAAGTGGCTGGTTAACCACCAAGACCCCGGAATTTTCTTGTACCTTTGATACACAATATTACTAATCATATAAGCTTCCTATCCTGAAAATATAAAAGATTCAAAATGCTCCTAGATAAAGTTACGCATATTTGTATTGAATAATTCCTCGAAAATGGGTCCAAAATGATTAAGTGGCTGGTTAACCACCAAGACCCCGGAATTTTCTTGTACCTTTGATACACAATATTACTAATCATATAAGCTTCCTATCCTGAAAATATAAAAGATTCAAAATGCTCCTAGATAAAGTTACGCATATTTGTATTGAATAATTCCTCGAAAATGGGTCCAAAATGATTAAGTGGCTGGTTAACCACCAAGACCCCGGAATTTTCTTGTACCTTTGATACACAATATTACTAATCATATAAGCTTCCTATCCTGAAAATATAAAAGATTCAAAATGCTCCTAGATAAAGTTACGCATATTTGTATTGAATAATTCCTCGAAAATGGGTCCAAAATGATTAAGTGGCTGGTTAACCACCAAGACCCCGGAATTTTCTTGTACCATTGATACATAATATTACTAATCATATAAGCTTCCTATCCTGAAAATATAAAAGATTTAAAATGCTCCTAGATAAAGTTACGCATATTTGTATTGAATAATTCCTCGAAAATGGGTCCAAAATGTTTAAGTGGCTGGTTAACCACCAAGACCCCGGAATTATCTTGTACCTTTGATACACAATATTACTAATCATATAAGCTTCCTATCCTGAAAATATAAAAGATTCAAAATGCTCCTAGATAAAGTTACGCATATTTGTATTGAATAATTCCTCGAAAATGGGTCAAAAATGTTTAAGTGGCTGGTTAACCACCAAGACCCCGGAATTTTCTTGTACCATTGATACACAATATTACTAATCATATAAGCTTCCTATCCTGAAAATATAAAAGATTTAAAATGCTCCTAGATAAAGTTACGCATATTTGTATTGAATAATTCCTCGAAAATGGGTCCAAAATGTTTAAGTGGCTGGTTAACCACCAAGACCCCGGAATTATCTTGTACCTTTGATACACAATATTGCTAATCATATAAGCTTCCTATCCTGAAAATATAAAAGATTCAAAATGCTCCTAGAAAAAGTTACGGATATTTGTATTGAATAATTCCTCGAAAATGGGTCCAAAATGTTTAAGTGGCTGGTTAACCACCAAGACCCCGGAATTTTCATGTACCTTTGACACACAATATTACTAATCATATAAGCTTCCTATCCTGAAAATATAAAAGATTCAAAATGCTCCTAGATAAAGTTACGCATATTTGTATTGAATAATTCCTCGAAAATGGGTCCAAAATGTTTAAGTGGCTGGTTAACAACCAAGACCCCGGAATTTTCTTGTACCTTTGATACACAATATTACTAATCATATAAGCTTCCTATCCTGAAAATATAAAAGATTCAAAATGCTCCTAGATAAAGTTACGCATATTTGTATTGAATAATTCCTCGAAAATGGGTCAAAAATGTTTAAGTGGCTGGTTAACCACCAAGACCCCGGAATTATCTTGTACCTTTGATACACAATATTACTAATCATATAAGCTTCCTATCCTGAAAATATAAAAGATTCAAAATGCTCCTAGATAAAGTTACGCATATTTGTATTGAATAATTCCTCGAAAATGGGACCAAAATGATTAAGTGGCTGGTTAACCACCAAGACCCCGGAATTTTCTTGTACCTTTGATACACAATATTACTAATCATATAAGCTTCCTATCCTGAAAATATAAAAGATTCAAAATGCTCCTAGATAAAGTTACGCATATTTGTATTGAATAATTCCTCGAAAATGGGTCCAAAATGATTAAGTGGCTGGTTAACCACCAAGACCCCGGAATTTTCTTGTACCTTTGATACACAATATTACTAATCATATAAGCTTCCTATCCTGAAAATATAAAAGATTCAAAATGCTCCTAGATAAAGTTACGCATATTTGTATTGAATAATTCCTCGAAAATGGGTCAAAAATGTTTAAGTGGCTGGTTAACCACCAAGACCCCGGAATTTTCTTGTACCATTGATACACAATATTACTAATCATATAAGCTTCCTATCCTGAAAATATAAAAGATTTAAAATGCTCCTAGATAAAGTTACGCATATTTGTATTGAATAATTCCTCGAAAATGGGTCCAAAATGTTTAAGTGGCTGGTTAACCACCAAGACCCCGGAATTATCTTGTACCTTTGATACACAATATTACTAATCATATAAGCTTCCTATCCTGAAAATATAAAAGATTCAAAATGCTCCTAGATAAAGTTACGCATATTTGTATTGAATAATTCCTCGAAAATGGGTCAAAAATGTTTAAGTGGCTGGTTAACCACCAAGACCCCGGAATTTTCTTGTACCATTGATACATAATATTACTAATCATATAAGCTTCCTATCCTGAAAATATAAAAGATTTAAAATGCTCCTAGATAAAGTTACGCATATTTGTATTGAATAATTCCTCGAAAATGGGTCCAAAATGTTTAAGTGGCTGGTTAACCACCAAG
The DNA here is from genome assembly GCA_958510855.1 of Rhagonycha lutea. Lineage (NCBI taxonomy): Eukaryota > Metazoa > Arthropoda > Insecta > Coleoptera > Cantharidae > Rhagonycha > Rhagonycha lutea. Next base: position 6,031,827 of record OY294038.1, read on the forward strand.
ACCCCGGAATTATCTTGAACCTTTGATACACAATATTACTAATCATATAAGCTTCCTATCCTGAAAATATAAAAGATTCAAAATGCTCCTAGATAAAGTTACGCATATTTGTTTTGGATAATTCCTCGAAAATGGGTCAAAAATGTTTAAGTGGCTGGTTAACCACCAAGACCCCGGAATTTTCTTGTACCATTGATACACAATATTACTAATCATATAAGCTTCCTATCCTGAAAATATAAAAGATTTAAAATGCTCCTAGATAAAGTTACGCATATTTGTATTGAATAATTCCTCGAAAATGGGTCCAAAATGTTTAAGTGGCTGGTTAACCACCAAGACCCCGGAATTTTCTTGTACCTTTGATACACAATATTACTAATCATATAAGCTTCCTATCCTGAAAATATAAAAGATTCAAAATGCTCCTAGATAAAGTTACGCATATTTGTATTGAATAATTGCTCGAAAATGGGTCCAAAATGATTAAGTGGCTGGTTAACCACCAAGACCCCGGAATTTTCTTGTACCTTTGATACACAATATTACTAATCATATAAGCTTCCTATCCTGAAAATATAAAAGATTCAAAATGCTCCTAGATAAAGTTACGCATATTTGTTTTGGATAATTCCTCGAAAATGGGTCAAAAATGTTTAAGTGGCTGGTTAACCACCAAGACCCCGGAATTTTCTTGTACCATTGATACACAATATTACTAATCATATAAGCTTCCTATCCTGAAAATATAAAAGATTTAAAATGCTCCTAGATAAAGTTACGCATATTTGTATTGAATAATTCCTCGAAAATGGGTCCAAAATGTTTAAGTGGCTGGTTAACCACCAAGACCCCGGAATTTTCTTGTACCTTTGATACACAATATTACTAATCATATAAGCTTCCTATCCTGAAAATATAAAAGATTCAAAATGCTCCTAGATAAAGTTACGCATATTTGTATTGAATAATTGCTCGAAAATGGGTCCAAAATGATTAAGTGGCTGGTTAACCACCAAGACCCCGGAATTTTCTTGTACCTTTGATACACAATATTACTAATCATATAAGCTTCCTATCCTGAAAATATAAAAGATTCAAAATGCTCCTAGATAAAGTTACGCATATTTGTATTGAATAATTCCTCGAAAATGGGTCCAAAATGATTAAGTGGCTGGTTAACCACCAAGACCCCGGAATTTTCTTGTACCTTTGATACACAATATTACTAATCATATAAGCTTCCTATCCTGAAAATATAAAAGATTCAAAATGCTCCTAGATAAAGTTACGCATATTTGTATTGAATAATTCCTCGAAAATGGGTCCAAAATGTTTAAGTGGCTGGTTAACCACCAAGACCCCGGAATTTTCTTGTACCTTTGATACACAATATTACTAATCATATAAGCTTCCTATCCTGAAAATATAAAAGATTCAAAATGCTCCTAGATAAAGTTACGCATATTTGTATTGAATAATTCCTCGAAAATGGGTCCAAAATGTTTAAGTGGCTGGTTAACCACCAAGACCCCGGAATTTTCTTGTACCTTTGATACACAATATTACTAATCATATAAGCTTCCTATCCTGAAAATATAAAAGATTCAAAATGCTCCTAGATAAAGTTACGCATATTTGTATTGAATAATTCCTCGAAAATGGGTCCAAAATGATTAAGTGGCTGGTTAACCACCAAGACCCCGGAATTTTCTTGTACCTTTGATACACAATATTACTAATCATATAAGCTTCCTATCCTGAAAATATAAAAGATTCAAAATGCTCCTAGATAAAGTTACGCATATTTGTATTGAATAATTCCTCGAAAATGGGTCCAAAATGATTAAGTGGCTGGTTAACCACCAAGACCCCGGAATTTTCTTGTACCTTTGATACACAATATTACTAATCATATAAGCTTCCTATCCTGAAAATATAAAAGATTCAAAATGCTCCTAGATAAAGTTACGCATATTTGTATTGAATAATTCCTCGAAAATGGGTCCAAAATGATTAAGTGGCTGGTTAACCACCAAGACCCCGGAATTTTCTTGTACCATTGATACATAATATTACTAATCATATAAGCTTCCTATCCTGAAAATATAAAAGATTTAAAATGCTCCTAGATAAAGTTACGCATATTTGTATTGAATAATTCCTCGAAAATGGGTCCAAAATGTTTAAGTGGCTGGTTAACCACCAAGACCCCGGAATTATCTTGTACCTTTGATACACAATATTACTAATCATATAAGCTTCCTATCCTGAAAATATAAAAGATTCAAAATGCTCCTAGATAAAGTTACGCATATTTGTATTGAATAATTCCTCGAAAATGGGTCAAAAATGTTTAAGTGGCTGGTTAACCACCAAGACCCCGGAATTTTCTTGTACCATTGATACACAATATTACTAATCATATAAGCTTCCTATCCTGAAAATATAAAAGATTTAAAATGCTCCTAGATAAAGTTACGCATATTTGTATTGAATAATTCCTCGAAAATGGGTCCAAAATGTTTAAGTGGCTGGTTAACCACCAAGACCCCGGAATTATCTTGTACCTTTGATACACAATATTGCTAATCATATAAGCTTCCTATCCTGAAAATATAAAAGATTCAAAATGCTCCTAGAAAAAGTTACGGATATTTGTATTGAATAATTCCTCGAAAATGGGTCCAAAATGTTTAAGTGGCTGGTTAACCACCAAGACCCCGGAATTTTCATGTACCTTTGACACACAATATTACTAATCATATAAGCTTCCTATCCTGAAAATATAAAAGATTCAAAATGCTCCTAGATAAAGTTACGCATATTTGTATTGAATAATTCCTCGAAAATGGGTCCAAAATGTTTAAGTGGCTGGTTAACAACCAAGACCCCGGAATTTTCTTGTACCTTTGATACACAATATTACTAATCATATAAGCTTCCTATCCTGAAAATATAAAAGATTCAAAATGCTCCTAGATAAAGTTACGCATATTTGTATTGAATAATTCCTCGAAAATGGGTCAAAAATGTTTAAGTGGCTGGTTAACCACCAAGACCCCGGAATTATCTTGTACCTTTGATACACAATATTACTAATCATATAAGCTTCCTATCCTGAAAATATAAAAGATTCAAAATGCTCCTAGATAAAGTTACGCATATTTGTATTGAATAATTCCTCGAAAATGGGTCAAAAATGTTTAAGTGGCTGGTTAACCACCAAGACCCCGGAATTATCTTGTACCTTTGATACACAATATTACTAATCATATAAGCTTCCTATCCTGAAAATATAAAAGATTCAAAATGCTCCTAGAAAAAGTTACGGATATTTGTATTGAATAATTCCTCGAAAATGGGTCCAAAATGTTTAAGTGGCTGGTTAACCCCCAAGACCCCGGAATTTTCTTGTACCTTTGATACACAATATTACTAATCATATAAGCTTCCTATCCTGAAAATATAAAAGATTCAAAATGCTCCTAGATAAAGTTACGCATATTTGTATTGAATAATTCCTCGAAAATGGGTCCAAAATGTTTAAATGGCTGGTTAACCACCAAGACCCCGGAATTTTCTTGTACCTTTGATACACAATATTACTAATCATATAAGCTTCCTATCCTGAAAATATAAAAGATTCAAAATGCTCCTAGATAAAGTTACGCATATTTGTATTGAATAATTCCTCGAAAATGGGTCAAAAATGTTTAAGTGGCTGGTTAACCACCAAGACCCCGGAATTTTCTTGTACCTTTGATACACAATATTACTAATCATATAAGCTTCCTATCCTGAAAATATAAAAGATTCAAAATGCTCCTAGAAAAAGTTACGGATATTTGTATTGAATAATTCCTCGAAAATGGGTCCAAAATGTTTAAGTGGCTGGTTAACCCCCAAGACCCCGGAATTTTCTTGTACCTTTGATACACAATATTACTAATCATATAAGCTTCCTATCCTGAAAATATAAAAGATTCAAAATGCTCCTAGATAAAGTTACGCATATTTGTATTGAATAATTCCTCGAAAATGGGTCCAAAATGATTAAGTGGCTGGTTAACCACCAAGACCCCGGAATTTTATTGTACCATTGATACACAATATTACTAATCATATAAGCTTCCTATCCTGAAAATATAAAAGATTTAAAATGCTCCTAGATAAAGTTACGCATATTTGTATTCAATAATTCCTCGAAAATGGGTCCAAAATGATTAAGTGGCTGGTTAACCACCAAGACCCCGGAATTTTCTTGTACCTTTGATACACAATATTACTAATCATATAAGCTTCCTATCCTGAAAATATAAAAGATTTAAAATGCTCCTAGATAAAGTTACGCATATTTGTATTCAATAATTCCTCGAAAATGGGTCCAAAATGATTAAGTGGCTGGTTAACCACCAAGACCCCGGAATTTTCTTGTACCTTTGATACACAATATTACTAATCATATAAGCTTCCTATCCTGAAAATATAAAAGATTTAAAATGCTCCTAGATAAAGTTACGCATATTTGTATTCAATAATTCCTCGAAAATGGGTCCAAAATGATTAAGTGGCTGGTTAACCACCAAGACCCCGGAATTTTCTTGTACCTTTGATACACAATATTACTAATCATATAAGCTTCCTATCCTGAAAATATAAAAGATTTAAAATGCTCCTAGATAAAGTTACGCATATTTGTATTCAATAATTCCTCGAAAATGGGTCCAAAATGATTAAGTGGCTGGTTAACCACCAAGACCCCGGAATTTTCTTGTACCTTTGATACACAATATTACTAATCATATAAGCTTCCTATCCAGAAAATATAAAAGATTTAAAATGCTCCTAGATAAAGTTACGCATATTTGTATTCAATAATTCCTCGAAAATGGGTCCAAAATGATTAAGTGGCTGGTTAACCACCAAGACCCCGGAATTTTCTTGTACCTTTGATACACAATATTACTAATCATATAAGCTTCCTATCCTGAAAATATAAAAGATTTAAAATGCTCCTAGATAAAGTTACGCATATTTGTATTCAATAATTCCTCGAAAATGGGTCCAAAATGATTAAGTGGCTGGTTAACCACCAAGACCCCGGAATTTTCTTGTACCTTTGATACACAATATTACTAATCATATAAGCTTCCTATCCTGAAAATATAAAAGATTTAAAATGCTCCTAGATAAAGTTACGCATATTTGTATTCAATAATTCCTCGAAAATGGGTCCAAAATGATTAAGTGGCTGGTTAACCACCAAGACCCCGGAATTTTCTTGTACCTTTGATACACAATATTACTAATCATATAAGCTTCCTATCCTGAAAATATAAAGGATTTAAAATGCTCCTAGATAAAGTTACGCATATTTGTATTCAATAATTCCTCGAAAATGGGTCCAAAATGATTAAGTGGCTGGTTAACCACCAAGACCCCGGAATTTTCTTGTACCTTTGATACACAATATTACTAATCATATAAGCTTCCTATCCTGAAAATATAAAAGATTTAAAATGCTCCTAGATAAAGTTACGCATATTTGTATTCAATAATTCCTCGAAAATGGGTCCAAAATGATTAAGTGGCTGGTTAACCACCAAGACCCCGGAATTTTCTTGTACCTTTGATACACAATATTACTAATCATATAAGCTTCCTATCCTGAAAATATAAAAGATTCAAAATGCTCCTAGATAAAGTTACGCATATTTGTATTCAATAATTCCTCGAAAATGGGTCCAAAATGATTAAGTGGCTGGTTAACCACCAAGACCCCGGAATTTTCTTGTACCTTTGATACACAATATTACTAATCATATAAGCTTCCTATCCTGAAAATATAAAAGATTCAAAATGCTCCTAGATAAAGTTACGCATATTTGTATTGAATAATTCCTCGAAAATGGGTCCAAAATGTTTAAGTGGCTGGTTAACCACCAAGACCCCGGAATTTTCTTGTACCTTTGATACACAATATTACTAATCATATAAGCTTCCTATCCTGAAAATATAAAAGATTCAAAATGCTCCTAGATAAAGTTACGCATATTTGTATTGAATAATTCCTCGAAAATGGGTCCAAAATGTTTAAGTGGCTGGTTAACCACCAACACCCCGGAATTTTCTTGTACCTTTGATACACAATATTACTAATCATATAAGCTTCCTATCCTGAAAATATAAAAGATTCAAAATGCTCCTAGATAAAGTTACGCATATTTGTATTGAATAATTCCTCGAAAATGGGTCCAAAATGATTAAGTGGCTGGTTAACCACCAAGACCCCGGAATTTTCTTGTACCTTTGATACACAATATTACTAATCATATAAGCTTCCTATCCTGAAAATATAAAAGATTCAAAATGCTCCTAGATAAAGTTACGCATATTTGTATTGAATAATTCCTCGAAAATGGGTCCAAAATGATTAAGTGGCTGGTTAACCACCAAGACCCCGGAATTTTCTTGTACCTTTGATACACAATATTACTAATCATATAAGCTTCCTATCCTGAAAATATAAAAGATTCAAAATGCTCCTAGATAAAGTTACGCATATTTGTATTGAATAATTCCTCGAAAATGGGTCCAAAATGTTTAAGTGGCTGGTTAACCACCAAGACCCCGGAATTTTCTTGTACCTTTGATACACAATATTACTAATCATATAAGCTTCCTATCCTGAAAATATAAAAGATTCAAAATGCTCCTAGATAAAGTTACGCATATTTGTATTGAATAATTCCTCGAAAATGGGTCCAAAATGTTTAAGTGGCTGGTTAACCACCAAGACCCCGGAATTTTCTTGTACCTTTGATACACAATATTACTAATCATATAAGCTTCCTATCCTGAAAATATAAAAGATTCAAAATGCTCCTAGATAAAGTTACGCATATTTGTATTGAATAATTCCTCGAAAATGGGTCCAAAATGTTTAAGTGGCTGGTTAACCACCAAGACCCCGGAATTTTCTTGTACCTTTGATACACAATATTACTAATCATATAAGCTTCCTATCCTGAAAATATAAAAGATTCAAAATGCTCCTAGATAAAGTTACGCATATTTGTATTGAATAATTCCTCGAAAATGGGTCCAAAATGTTTAAGTGGCTGGTTAACCACCAAGACCCCGGAATTTTCTTGTACCTTTGATACACAATATTACTAATCATATAAGCTTCCTATCCTGAAAATATAAAAGATTCAAAATGCTCCTAGATAAAGTTACGCATATTTGTATTGAATAATTCCTCGAAAATGGGTCCAAAATGTTTAAGTGGCTGGTTAACCACCAAGACCCCGGAATTTTCTTGTACCTTTGATACACAATATTACTAATCATATAAGCTTCCTATCCTGAAAATATAAAAGATTCAAAATGCTCCTAGATAAAGTTACGCATATTTGTATTGAATAATTCCTCGAAAATGGGTCCAAAATGTTTAAGTGGCTGGTTAACCACCAAGACCCCGGAATTTTCTTGTACCTTTGATACACAATATTACTAATCATATAAGCTTCCTATCCTGAAAATATAAAAGATTCAAAATGCTCCTAGATAAAGTTACGCATATTTGTATTGAATAATTCCTCGAAAATGGGACCAAAATGATTAAGTGGCTGGTTAACCACCAAGACCCCGGAATTTTCTTGTACCTTTGATACACAATATTACTAATCATATAAGCTTCCTATCCTGAAAATATAAAAGATTCAAAATGCTCCTAGATAAAGTTACGCATATTTGTATTGAATAATTCCTCGAAAATGGGTCCAAAATGATTAAGTGGCTGGTTAACCACCAAGACCCCGGAATTTTCTTGTACCTTTGATACACAATATTACTAATCATATAAGCTTCCTATCCTGAAAATATAAAAGATTCAAAATGCTCCTAGATAAAGTTACGCATATTTGTATTGAATAATTCCTCGAAAATGGGTCAAAAATGTTTAAGTGGCTGGTTAACCACCAAGACCCCGGAATTTTCTTGTACCATTGATACACAATATTACTAATCATATAAGCTTCCTATCCTGAAAATATAAAAGATTTAAAATGCTCCTAGATAAAGTTACGCATATTTGTATTGAATAATTCCTCGAAAATGGGTCCAAAATGTTTAAGTGGCTGGTTAACCACCAAGACCCCGGAATTATCTTGTACCTTTGATACACAATATTACTAATCATATAAGCTTCCTATCCTGAAAATATAAAAGATTCAAAATGCTCCTAGATAAAGTTACGCATATTTGTATTGAATAATTCCTCGAAAATGGGTCAAAAATGTTTAAGTGGCTGGTTAACCACCAAGACCCCGGAATTTTCTTGTACCATTGATACATAATATTACTAATCATATAAGCTTCCTATCCTGAAAATATAAAAGATTTAAAATGCTCCTAGATAAAGTTACGCATATTTGTATTGAATAATTCCTCGAAAATGGGTCCAAAATGTTTAAGTGGCTGGTTAACCACTAAGACCCCGGAATTATCTTGAACCTTTGATACACAATATTACTAATCATATAAGCTTCCTATCCTGAAAATATAAAAGATTCAAAATGCTCCTAGATAAAGTTACGCATATTTGTTTTGAATAATTCCTCGAAAATGGGTCAAAAATGTTTAAGTGGCTGGTTAACCACCAAGACCCCGGAATTTTCTTGTACCATTGATACACAATATTACTAATCATATAAGCTTCCTATCCTGAAAATATAAAAGATTTAAAATGCTCCTAGATAAAGTTACGCATATTTGTATTGAATAATTCCTCGAAAATGGGTCCAAAATGTTTAAGTGGCTGGTTAACCACCAAGACCCCGGAATTTTCTTGTACCTTTGATACACAATATTACTAATCATATAAGCTTCCTATCCTGAAAATATAAAAGATTCAAAATGCTCCTAGATAAAGTTACGCATATTTGTATTGAATAATTCCTCGAAAATGGGTCCAAAATGTTTAAGTGGCTGGTTAACCACCAAGACCCCGGAATTTTCTTGTACCTTTGATACACAATATTACTAATCATATAAGCTTCCTATCCTGAAAATATAAAAGATTCAAAATGCTCCTAGATAAAGTTACGCATATTTGTATTGAATAATTCCTGGAAAATGGGTCCAAAATGATTAAGTGGCTGGTTAACCACCAAGACCCCGGAATTTTCTTGTACCTTTGATACACAATATTACTAATCATATAAGCTTCCTATCCTGAAAATATAAAAGATTCAAAATGCTCCTAGATAAAGTTACGCATATTTGTATTGAATAATTCCTCGAAAATGGGTCCAAAATGATTAAGTGGCTGGTTAACCACCAAGACCCCGGAATTTTCTTGTACCTTTGATACACAATATTACTAATCATATAAGCTTCCTATCCTGAAAATATAAAAGATTCAAAATGCTCCTAGATAAAGTTACGCATATTTGTATTGAATAATTCCTCGAAAATGGGTCCAAAATGTTTAAGTGGCTGGTTAACCACCAAGACCCCGGAATTTTCTTGTACCTTTGATACACAATATTACTAATCATATAAGCTTCCTATCCTGAAAATATAAAAGATTCAAAATGCTCCTAGATAAAGTTACGCATATTTGTATTGAATAATTCCTCGAAAATGGGTCCAAAATGTTTAAGTGGCTGGTTAACCACCAAGACCCCGGAATTTTCTTGTACCTTTGATACACAATATTACTAATCATATAAGCTTCCTATCCTGAAAATATAAAAGATTCAAAATGCTCCTAGATAAAGTTACGCATATTTGTATTGAATAATTCCTCGAAAATGGGTCCAAAATGTTTAAGTGGCTGGTTAACCACCAAGACCCCGGAATTTTCTTGTACCTTTGATACACAATATTACTAATCATATAAGCTTCCTATCCTGAAAATATAAAAGATTCAAAATGCTCCTAGATAAAGTTACGCATATTTGTATTGAATAATTCCTCGAAAATGGGTCCAAAATGATTAAGTGGCTGGTTAACCACCAAGACCCCGGAATTTTCTTGTACCTTTGATACACAATATTACTAATCATATAAGCTTCCTATTCTGAAAAAATAAAAGTTTCAAAATGCTCCTAGATAAAGTTACGCATATTTGTATTGAATAATTCCTCGAAAATGGGTCCAAAATGTTTAAGTGGCTGGTTAACCACCAAGACCCCGGAATTTTCTTGTACCTTTGATACACAATATTACTAATCATATAAGCTTCCTATCCTGAAAATATAAAAGATTCAAAATGCTCCTAGATAAAGTTACGCATATTTGTATTGAATAATTCCTCGAAAATGGGTCCAAAATGTTTAAATGGCTGGTTAACCACCAAGACCCCGGAATTTTCTTGTACCTTTGATACACAATATTACTAATCATATAAGCTTCCTATCCTGAAAATATAAAAGATTCAAAATGCTCCTAGATAAAGTTACGCATATTTGTATTGAATAATTCCTCGAAAATGGGTCCAAAATGATTAAGTGGCTGGTTAACCACCAAGACCCCGGAATTTTCTTGTACCTTTGATACACAATATTACTAATCATATAAGCTTCCTATCCTGAAAAAATAAAAGTTTCAAAATGCTCCTAGATAAAGTTACGCATATTTGTATTGAATAATTCCTCGAAAATGGGTCCAAAATGTTTAAGTGGCTGGTTAACCACCAAGACCCCGGAATTTTCTTGTACCTTTGATACACAATATTACTAATCATATAAGCTTCCTATCCTGAAAATATAAAAGATTCAAAATGCTCCTAGATAAAGTTACGCATATTTGTATTGAATAATTCCTCGAAAATGGGTCCAAAATGTTTAAATGGCTGGTTAACCACCAAGACCCCGGAATTTTCTTGTACCTTTGATACACAATATTACTAATCATATAAGCTTCCTATCCTGAAAATATAAAAGATTCAAAATGCTCCTAGATAAAGTTACGCATATTTGTATTGAATAATTCCTCGAAAATGGGTCCAAAATGATTAAGTGGCTGGTTAACCACCAAGACCCCGGAATTTTCTTGTACCTTTGATACACAATATTACTAATCATATAAGCTTCCTATCCTGAAAAAATAAAAGTTTCAAAATGCTCCTAGATAAAGTTACGCATATTTGTATTGAATAATTCCTCGAAAATGGGTCCAAAATGTTTAAGTGGCTGGTTAACCACCAAGACCCCGGAATTTTCTTGTACCTTTGATACACAATATTACTAATCATATAAGCTTCCTATCCTGAAAATATAAAAGATTCAAAATGCTCCTAGATAAAGTTACGCATATTTGTATTGAATAATTCCTCGAAAATGGGTCCAAAATGTTTAAATGGCTGGTTAACCACCAAGACCCCGGAATTTTCTTGTACCTTTGATACACAATATTACTAATCATATAAGCTTCCTATCCTGAAAATATAAAAGATTCAAAATGCTCCTAGATAAAGTTACGCATATTTGTATTGAATAATTCCTCGAAAATGGGTCCAAAATGATTAAGTGGCTGGTTAACCACCAAGACCCCGGAATTTTCTTGTACCTTTGATACACAATATTACTAATCATATAAGCTTCCTATCCTGAAAAAATAAAAGTTTCAAAATGCTCCTAGATAAAGTTACGCATATTTGTATTGAATAATTCCTCGAAAATGGGTCCAAAATGTTTAAGTGGCTGGTTAACCACCAAGACCCCGGAATTATCTTGTACCTTTGATACACAATATTACTAATCATATAAGCTTCCTATCCTGAAAATATAAAAGATTCAAAATGCTCCTAGATAAAGTTACGCATATTTGTATTCAATAATTCCTCGAAAATGGGTCCAAAATGATTAAGTGGCTGGTTAACCACCAAGACCCCGGAATTATCTTGTACCTTTGATACACAATATTACTAATCATATAAGCTTCCTATCCTGAAAATATAAAAGATTCAAAATGCTCCTAGAAAAAGTTACGGATATTTGTATTGAATAATTCCTCGAAAATGGGTCCAAAATGTTTAAGTGGCTGGTTAACCACCAAGACCCCGGAATTTTCTTGTACCTTTGATACACAATATTACTAATCATATAAGCTTCCTATCCTGAAAATATAAAAGATTCAAAATGCTCCTAGATAAAGTTACGCATATTTGTATTGAATAATTCCTCGAAAATGGGTCCAAAATGTTTAAGTGGCTGGTTAACCACCAAGACCCCGGAATTTTCTTGTACCTTTGATACACAATATTACAAATCATATAAGCTTCCTATCCTGAAAATATAAAAGATTCAAAATGCTCCTAGATAAAGTTACGCATATTTGTATTGAATAATTCCTCGAAAATGGGTCCAAAATGTTTAAATGGCTGGTTAACCACCAAGACCCCGGAATTTTCTTGTACCTTTGATGCACAATATTACTAATCATATAAGCTTCCTATCCTGAAAATATAAAAGATTCAAAATGCTCCTAGATAAAGTTACGCATATTTGTATTGAATAATTCCTCGAAAATGGGTCCAAAATGATTAAGTGGCTGGTTAACCACCAAGACCCCGGAATTTTCTTGTACCATTGATACACAATATTACTAATCATATAAGCTTCCTATCCTGAAAATATAAAAGATTTAAAATGCTCCTAGATAAAGTTACGCATATTTGTATTGAATAATTCCTCGAAAATGGGTCCAAAATGATTAAGTGGCTGGTTAACCACCAAGACCCCGGAATTTTCTTGTACCATTGATACACAATATTACTAATCATATAAGCTTCCTATCCTGAAAATATAAAAGATTTAAAATGCTCCTAGATAAAGTTACGCATATTTGTATTCAATAATTCCTCGAAAATGGGTCCAAAATGATTAAGTGGCTGGTTAACCACCAAGACCCCGGAATTTTCTTGTACCTTTGATACACAATATTACTAATCATATAAGCTTCCTATCCTGAAAAAATAAAAGTTTCAAAATGCTCCTAGATAAAGTTACGCATATTTGTATTGAATAATTCCTCGAAAATGGGTCCAAAATGTTTAAGTGGCTGGTTAACCACCAAGACCCCGGAATTTTCTTGTACCTTTGATACACAATATTACTAATCATATAAGCTTCCTATCCTGAAAATATAAAAGATTCAAAATGCTCCTAGATAAAGTTACGCATATTTGTATTGAATAATTCCTCGAAAATGGGTCCAAAATGTTTAAATGGCTGGTTAACCACCAAGACCCCGGAATTTTCTTGTACCTTTGATACACAATATTACTAATCATATAAGCTTCCTATCCTGAAAATATAAAAGAAATCAAAATGCTCCTAGATAAAGTTACGCATATTTGTATTGAATAATTCCTCGAAAATGGGTCCAAAATGATTAAGTGGCTGGTTAACCAGCAAGACCCCGGAATTTTCTTGTACCATTGATACACAATATTACTAATCATATAAGCTTCCTATCCTGAAAATATAAAAGATTTAAAATGCTCCTAGATAAAGTTACGCATATTTGTATTCAATAATTCCTCGAAAATGGGTCCAAAATGTTTAAGTGGCTAGTTAACCACCAAGACCCCGGAATTTTCTTGTACCTTTGATACACAATATTACTAATCATATAAGCTTCCTATCCTGAAAATATAAAAGATTCAAAATGCTCCTAGATAAAGTTACGCATATTTGTATTGAATAATTCCTCGAAAATGGGTCCAAAATGTTTAAGTGGCTGGTTAACCACCAAGACCCCTGAATTTTCTTGTACCTTTGATACACAATATTACTAATCATATAAGCTTCCTATCCTGAAAATATAAAAGATTCAAAATGCTCCTAGATAAAGTTACGCATATTTGTATTGAATAATTCCTCGAAAATGGGTCCAAAATGTTTAAGTGGCTGGTTAACCACCAAGACCCCGGAATTTTCTTGTACCTTTGATACACAATATTACTAATCATATAAGCTTCCTATCCTGAAAAAATAAAAGTTTCGAAATGCTCCTAGAAAAAGTTACGCATATTTGTATTGAATAATTCCTCGAAAATGGGTCCAAAATGTTTAAGTAGCTGGTGAACCACCAAGACCCCGGAATTTTCATGTACCTTTGATACACAATATTACTAATCATATAAGCTTCCTATCCTGAAAATATAAAAGATTCAAAATGCTCCTAGATAAAGTTACGCATATTTGTATTGAATAATTTCTCGAAAATGGGTCCAAAATGTTTAAGTGGCTGGTTAACCACCAAGACCCCGGAATTTTCTTGTACCTTTGATACACAATATTACTAATCATATAAGCTTCCTATCCTGAAAAAATAAAAGTTTCAAAATGCTCTTAGAAAAAGTTACGCATATTTGTATTGAATAATTCCTCGAAAATGGGTCCAAAATGTTTAAGTGGCTGGTTAACCACCAAGACCCCGGAATTTTCTTGTACCTTTGATACACAATATTACTAATCATATAAGCTTCCTATCCTGAAAAAATAAAAGTTTCAAAATGCTCCTAGAAAAAGTTACGCATATTTGTATTGAATAATTCCTCGAAAATGGGTCAAAAATGTTTAAGTGGCTGGTTAACCACCAAGACCCCGGAATTTTCTTGTACCTTTGATACACAATATTACTAATCATATAAGCTTCCTATCCTAAAAATATAAAAGATTCAAAATGCTCCTAGATAAAGTTACGCATATTTGTATTCAATAATTCCTCGAAAATGGGTCCAAAATGTTTAAATGGCTGGTTAACCACCAAGACCCCGGAATTTTCTTGTACCTTTGATACACAATATTACTAATCATATAAGCTTCCTATCCTAAAAATATAAAAGATTCAAAATGCTCCTAGATAAAGTTACGCATATTTGTATTGAATAATTCCTCGAAAATGGGTCCAAAATGATTAAGTGGCTGGTTAACCACCAAGACCCCGGAATTTTCTTGTACCATTGATACACAATATTACTAATCATATAAGCTTCCTATCCTGAAAATATAAAAGAATTAAAATGCTCCTAGATAAAGTTACGCATATTTGTATTCAATAATTCCTCGAAAATGGGTCCAAAATGATTAAGTGGCTGGTTAACCACCAAGACCCCGGAATTTTCTTGTACCTTTGATACACAATATTACTAATCATATAAGCTTCCTATCCTGAAAATATAAAAGATTCAAAATGCTCCTAGATAAAGTTACGCATATTTGTATTCAATAATTCCTCGAAAATGGGTCCAAAATGATTAAGTGGCTGGTTAACCACCAAGACCCCGGAATTTTCTTGTACCTTTGATACACAATATTACTAATCATATAAGCTTCCTATCCTGAAAATATAAAAGATTCAAAATGCTCCTAGATAAAGTTACGCATATTTGTATTGAATAATTCCTCGAAAATGGGTCCAAAATGATTAAGTGGCTGGTTAACCACCAAGACCCCGGAATTTTCTTGTACCTTTGATACACAATATTACTAATCATATAAGCTTCCTATCCTGAAAATATAAAAGATTCAAAATGCTCCTAGATAAAGTTACGCATATTTGTATTGAATAATTCCTCGAAAATGGGTCCAAAATGTTTAAGTGGCTGGTTAACCACCAAGACCCCGGAATTTTCTTGTACCTTTGATACACAATATTACTAATCATATAAGCTTCCTATCCTGAAAATATAAAAGATTCAAAATGCTCCTAGATAAAGTTACGCATATTTGTATTGAATAATTCCTCGAAAATGGGTCCAAAATGTTTAAGTGGCTGGTTAACCACCAAGACCCCGGAATTTTCTTGTACCTTTGATACACAATATTACTAATCATATAAGCTTCCTATCCTGAAAATATAAAAGATTCAAAATGCTCCTAGATAAAGTTACGCATATTTGTATTGAATAATTCCTCGAAAATGGGTCCAAAATGATTAAGTGGCTGGTTAACCACCAAGACCCCGGAATTTTCTTGTACCTTTGATACACAATATTACTAATCATATAAGCTTCCTATCCTGAAAATATAAAAGATTCAAAATGCTCCTAGATAAAGTTACGCATATTTGTATTGAATAATTCCTCGAAAATGGGTCCAAAATGATTAAGTGGCTGGTTAACCACCAAGACCCCGGAATTTTCTTGTACCTTTGATACACAATATTACTAATCATATAAGCTTCCTATCCTGAAAATATAAAAGATTCAAAATGCTCCTAGATAAAGTTACGCATATTTGTATTGAATAATTCCTCGAAAATGGGTCCAAAATGATTAAGTGGCTGGTTAACCACCAAGACCCCGGAATTTTCTTGTACCATTGATACATAATATTACTAATCATATAAGCTTCCTATCCTGAAAATATAAAAGATTTAAAATGCTCCTAGATAAAGTTACGCATATTTGTATTGAATAATTCCTCGAAAATGGGTCCAAAATGTTTAAGTGGCTGGTTAACCACCAAGACCCCGGAATTATCTTGTACCTTTGATACACAATATTACTAATCATATAAGCTTCCTATCCTGAAAATATAAAAGATTCAAAATGCTCCTAGATAAAGTTACGCATATTTGTATTGAATAATTCCTCGAAAATGGGTCAAAAATGTTTAAGTGGCTGGTTAACCACCAAGACCCCGGAATTTTCTTGTACCATTGATACACAATATTACTAATCATATAAGCTTCCTATCCTGAAAATATAAAAGATTTAAAATGCTCCTAGATAAAGTTACGCATATTTGTATTGAATAATTCCTCGAAAATGGGTCCAAAATGTTTAAGTGGCTGGTTAACCACCAAGACCCCGGAATTATCTTGTACCTTTGATACACAATATTGCTAATCATATAAGCTTCCTATCCTGAAAATATAAAAGATTCAAAATGCTCCTAGAAAAAGTTACGGATATTTGTATTGAATAATTCCTCGAAAATGGGTCCAAAATGTTTAAGTGGCTGGTTAACCACCAAGACCCCGGAATTTTCATGTACCTTTGACACACAATATTACTAATCATATAAGCTTCCTATCCTGAAAATATAAAAGATTCAAAATGCTCCTAGATAAAGTTACGCATATTTGTATTGAATAATTCCTCGAAAATGGGTCCAAAATGTTTAAGTGGCTGGTTAACAACCAAGACCCCGGAATTTTCTTGTACCTTTGATACACAATATTACTAATCATATAAGCTTCCTATCCTGAAAATATAAAAGATTCAAAATGCTCCTAGATAAAGTTACGCATATTTGTATTGAATAATTCCTCGAAAATGGGTCAAAAATGTTTAAGTGGCTGGTTAACCACCAAGACCCCGGAATTATCTTGTACCTTTGATACACAATATTACTAATCATATAAGCTTCCTATCCTGAAAATATAAAAGATTCAAAATGCTCCTAGATAAAGTTACGCATATTTGTATTGAATAATTCCTCGAAAATGGGTCAAAAATGTTTAAGTGGCTGGTTAACCACCAAGACCCCGGAATTATCTTGTACCTTTGATACACAATATTACTAATCATATAAGCTTCCTATCCTGAAAATATAAAAGATTCAAAATGCTCCTAGAAAAAGTTACGGATATTTGTATTGAATAATTCCTCGAAAATGGGTCCAAAATGTTTAAGTGGCTGGTTAACCCCCAAGACCCCGGAATTTTCTTGTACCTTTGATACACAATATTACTAATCATATAAGCTTCCTATCCTGAAAATATAAAAGATTCAAAATGCTCCTAGATAAAGTTACGCATATTTGTATTGAATAATTCCTCGAAAATGGGTCCAAAATGTTTAAATGGCTGGTTAACCACCAAGACCCCGGAATTTTCTTGTACCTTTGATACACAATATTACTAATCATATAAGCTTCCTATCCTGAAAATATAAAAGATTCAAAATGCTCCTAGATAAAGTTACGCATATTTGTATTGAATAATTCCTCGAAAATGGGTCAAAAATGTTTAAGTGGCTGGTTAACCACCAAGACCCCGGAATTTTCTTGTACCTTTGATACACAATATTACTAATCATATAAGCTTCCTATCCTGAAAATATAAAAGATTCAAAATGCTCCTAGAAAAAGTTACGGATATTTGTATTGAATAATTCCTCGAAAATGGGTCCAAAATGTTTAAGTGGCTGGTTAACCCCCAAGACCCCGGAATTTTCTTGTACCTTTGATACACAATATTACTAATCATATAAGCTTCCTATCCTGAAAATATAAAAGATTCAAAATGCTCCTAGATAAAGTTACGCATATTTGTATTGAATAATTCCTCGAAAATGGGTCCAAAATGATTAAGTGGCTGGTTAACCACCAAGACCCCGGAATTTTATTGTACCATTGATACACAATATTACTAATCATATAAGCTTCCTATCCTGAAAATATAAAAGATTTAAAATGCTCCTAGATAAAGTTACGCATATTTGTATTCAATAATTCCTCGAAAATGGGTCCAAAATGATTAAGTGGCTGGTTAACCACCAAGACCCCGGAATTTTCTTGTACCTTTGATACACAATATTACTAATCATATAAGCTTCCTATCCTGAAAATATAAAAGATTTAAAATGCTCCTAGATAAAGTTACGCATATTTGTATTCAATAATTCCTCGAAAATGGGTCCAAAATGATTAAGTGGCTGGTTAACCACCAAGACCCCGGAATTTTCTTGTACCTTTGATACACAATATTACTAATCATATAAGCTTCCTATCCTGAAAATATAAAAGATTTAAAATGCTCCTAGATAAAGTTACGCATATTTGTATTCAATAATTCCTCGAAAATGGGTCCAAAATGATTAAGTGGCTGGTTAACCACCAAGACCCCGGAATTTTCTTGTACCTTTGATACACAATATTACTAATCATATAAGCTTCCTATCCTGAAAATATAAAAGATTTAAAATGCTCCTAGATAAAGTTACGCATATTTGTATTCAATAATTCCTCGAAAATGGGTCCAAAATGATTAAGTGGCTGGTTAACCACCAAGACCCCGGAATTTTCTTGTACCTTTGATACACAATATTACTAATCATATAAGCTTCCTATCCAGAAAATATAAAAGATTTAAAATGCTCCTAGATAAAGTTACGCATATTTGTATTCAATAATTCCTCGAAAATGGGTCCAAAATGATTAAGTGGCTGGTTAACCACCAAGACCCCGGAATTTTCTTGTACCTTTGATACACAATATTACTAATCATATAAGCTTCCTATCCTGAAAATATAAAAGATTTAAAATGCTCCTAGATAAAGTTACGCATATTTGTATTCAATAATTCCTCGAAAATGGGTCCAAAATGATTAAGTGGCTGGTTAACCACCAAGACCCCGGAATTTTCTTGTACCTTTGATACACAATATTACTAATCATATAAGCTTCCTATCCTGAAAATATAAAAGATTTAAAATGCTCCTAGATAAAGTTACGCATATTTGTATTCAATAATTCCTCGAAAATGGGTCCAAAATGATTAAGTGGCTGGTTAACCACCAAGACCCCGGAATTTTCTTGTACCTTTGATACACAATATTACTAATCATATAAGCTTCCTATCCTGAAAATATAAAGGATTTAAAATGCTCCTAGATAAAGTTACGCATATTTGTATTCAATAATTCCTCGAAAATGGGTCCAAAATGATTAAGTGGCTGGTTAACCACCAAGACCCCGGAATTTTCTTGTACCTTTGATACACAATATTACTAATCATATAAGCTTCCTATCCTGAAAATATAAAAGATTTAAAATGCTCCTAGATAAAGTTACGCATATTTGTATTCAATAATTCCTCGAAAATGGGTCCAAAATGATTAAGTGGCTGGTTAACCACCAAGACCCCGGAATTTTCTTGTACCTTTGATACACAATATTACTAATCATATAAGCTTCCTATCCTGAAAATATAAAAGATTCAAAATGCTCCTAGATAAAGTTACGCATATTTGTATTCAATAATTCCTCGAAAATGGGTCCAAAATGATTAAGTGGCTGGTTAACCACCAAGACCCCGGAATTTTCTTGTACCTTTGATACACAATATTACTAATCATATAAGCTTCCTATCCTGAAAATATAAAAGATTCAAAATGCTCCTAGATAAAGTTACGCATATTTGTATTGAATAATTCCTCGAAAATGGGTCCAAAATGTTTAAGTGGCTGGTTAACCACCAAGACCCCGGAATTTTCTTGTACCTTTGATACACAATATTACTAATCATATAAGCTTCCTATCCTGAAAATATAAAAGATTCAAAATGCTCCTAGATAAAGTTACGCATATTTGTATTGAATAATTCCTCGAAAATGGGTCCAAAATGTTTAAGTGGCTGGTTAACCACCAACACCCCGGAATTTTCTTGTACCTTTGATACACAATATTACTAATCATATAAGCTTCCTATCCTGAAAATATAAAAGATTCAAAATGCTCCTAGATAAAGTTACGCATATTTGTATTGAATAATTCCTCGAAAATGGGTCCAAAATGATTAAGTGGCTGGTTAACCACCAAGACCCCGGAATTTTCTTGTACCTTTGATACACAATATTACTAATCATATAAGCTTCCTATCCTGAAAATATAAAAGATTCAAAATGCTCCTAGATAAAGTTACGCATATTTGTATTGAATAATTCCTCGAAAATGGGTCCAAAATGATTAAGTGGCTGGTTAACCACCAAGACCCCGGAATTTTCTTGTACCTTTGATACACAATATTACTAATCATATAAGCTTCCTATCCTGAAAATATAAAAGATTCAAAATGCTCCTAGATAAAGTTACGCATATTTGTATTGAATAATTCCTCGAAAATGGGTCCAAAATGTTTAAGTGGCTGGTTAACCACCAAGACCCCGGAATTTTCTTGTACCTTTGATACACAATATTACTAATCATATAAGCTTCCTATCCTGAAAATATAAAAGATTCAAAATGCTCCTAGATAAAGTTACGCATATTTGTATTGAATAATTCCTCGAAAATGGGTCCAAAATGTTTAAGTGGCTGGTTAACCACCAAGACCCCGGAATTTTCTTGTACCTTTGATACACAATATTACTAATCATATAAGCTTCCTATCCTGAAAATATAAAAGATTCAAAATGCTCCTAGATAAAGTTACGCATATTTGTATTGAATAATTCCTCGAAAATGGGTCCAAAATGTTTAAGTGGCTGGTTAACCACCAAGACCCCGGAATTTTCTTGTACCTTTGATACACAATATTACTAATCATATAAGCTTCCTATCCTGAAAATATAAAAGATTCAAAATGCTCCTAGATAAAGTTACGCATATTTGTATTGAATAATTCCTCGAAAATGGGTCCAAAATGTTTAAGTGGCTGGTTAACCACCAAGACCCCGGAATTTTCTTGTACCTTTGATACACAATATTACTAATCATATAAGCTTCCTATCCTGAAAATATAAAAGATTCAAAATGCTCCTAGATAAAGTTACGCATATTTGTATTGAATAATTCCTCGAAAATGGGTCCAAAATGTTTAAGTGGCTGGTTAACCACCAAGACCCCGGAATTTTCTTGTACCTTTGATACACAATATTACTAATCATATAAGCTTCCTATCCTGAAAATATAAAAGATTCAAAATGCTCCTAGATAAAGTTACGCATATTTGTATTGAATAATTCCTCGAAAATGGGTCCAAAATGTTTAAGTGGCTGGTTAACCACCAAGACCCCGGAATTTTCTTGTACCTTTGATACACAATATTACTAATCATATAAGCTTCCTATCCTGAAAATATAAAAGATTCAAAATGCTCCTAGATAAAGTTACGCATATTTGTATTGAATAATTCCTCGAAAATGGGACCAAAATGATTAAGTGGCTGGTTAACCACCAAGACCCCGGAATTTTCTTGTACCTTTGATACACAATATTACTAATCATATAAGCTTCCTATCCTGAAAATATAAAAGATTCAAAATGCTCCTAGATAAAGTTACGCATATTTGTATTGAATAATTCCTCGAAAATGGGTCCAAAATGATTAAGTGGCTGGTTAACCACCAAGACCCCGGAATTTTCTTGTACCTTTGATACACAATATTACTAATCATATAAGCTTCCTATCCTGAAAATATAAAAGATTCAAAATGCTCCTAGATAAAGTTACGCATATTTGTATTGAATAATTCCTCGAAAATGGGTCAAAAATGTTTAAGTGGCTGGTTAACCACCAAGACCCCGGAATTTTCTTGTACCATTGATACACAATATTACTAATCATATAAGCTTCCTATCCTGAAAATATAAAAGATTTAAAATGCTCCTAGATAAAGTTACGCATATTTGTATTGAATAATTCCTCGAAAATGGGTCCAAAATGTTTAAGTGGCTGGTTAACCACCAAGACCCCGGAATTATCTTGTACCTTTGATACACAATATTACTAATCATATAAGCTTCCTATCCTGAAAATATAAAAGATTCAAAATGCTCCTAGATAAAGTTACGCATGTTTGTATTGAATAATTCCTCGAAAATGGGTCAAAAATGTTTAAGTGGCTGGTTAACCACCAAGACCCCGGAATTTTCTTGTACCATTGATACATAATATTACTAATCATATAAGCTTCCTATCCTGAAAATATAAAAGATTTAAAATGCTCCTAGATAAAGTTACGCATATTTGTATTGAATAATTCCTCGAAAATGGGTCCAAAATGTTTAAGTGGCTGGTTAACCACTAAGACCCCGGAATTATCTTGAACCTTTGATACACAATATTACTAATCATATAAGCTTCCTATCCTGAAAATATAAAAGATTCAAAATGCTCCTAGATAAAGTTACGCATATTTGTTTTGAATAATTCCTCGAAAATGGGTCAAAAATGTTTAAGTGGCTGGTTAACCACCAAGACCCCGGAATTTTCTTGTACCATTGATACACAATATTACTAATCATATAAGCTTCCTATCCTGAAAATATAAAAGATTTAAAATGCTCCTAGATAAAGTTACGCATATTTGTATTGAATAATTCCTCGAAAATGGGTCCAAAATGTTTAAGTGGCTGGTTAACCACCAAGACCCCGGAATTTTCTTGTACCTTTGATACACAATATTACTAATCATATAAGCTTCCTATCCTGAAAATATAAAAGATTCAAAATGCTCCTAGATAAAGTTACGCATATTTGTATTGAATAATTCCTCGAAAATGGGTCCAAAATGTTTAAGTGGCTGGTTAACCACCAAGACCCCGGAATTTTCTTGTACCTTTGATACACAATATTACTAATCATATAAGCTTCCTATCCTGAAAATATAAAAGATTCAAAATGCTCCTAGATAAAGTTACGCATATTTGTATTGAATAATTCCTGGAAAATGGGTCCAAAATGATTAAGTGGCTGGTTAACCACCAAGACCCCGGAATTTTCTTGTACCTTTGATACACAATATTACTAATCATATAAGCTTCCTATCCTGAAAATATAAAAGATTCAAAATGCTCCTAGATAAAGTTACGCATATTTGTATTGAATAATTCCTCGAAAATGGGTCCAAAATGATTAAGTGGCTGGTTAACCACCAAGACCCCGGAATTTTCTTGTACCTTTGATACACAATATTACTAATCATATAAGCTTCCTATCCTGAAAATATAAAAGATTCAAAATGCTCCTAGATAAAGTTACGCATATTTGTATTGAATAATTCCTGGAAAATGGGTCCAAAATGATTAAGTGGCTGGTTAACCACCAAGACCCCGGAATTTTCTTGTACCTTTGATACACAATATTACTAATCATATAAGCTTCCTATCCTGAAAATATAAAAGATTCAAAATGCTCCTAGATAAAGTTACGCATATTTGTATTCAATAATTCCTCGAAAATGGGTCCAAAATGATTAAGTGGCTGGTTAACCACCAAGACCCCGGAATTATCTTGTACCTTTGATACACAATATTACTAATCATATAAGCTTCCTATCCTGAAAATATAAAAGATTCAAAATGCTCCTAGAAAAAGTTACGGATATTTGTATTGAATAATTCCTCGAAAATGGGTCCAAAATGTTTAAGTGGCTGGTTAACCACCAAGACCCCGGAATTTTCTTGTACCTTTGATACACAATATTACTAATCATATAAGCTTCCTATCCTGAAAATATAAAAGATTCAAAATGCTCCTAGATAAAGTTACGCATATTTGTATTGAATAATTCCTCGAAAATGGGTCCAAAATGTTTAAGTGGCTGGTTAACCACCAAGACCCCGGAATTTTCTTGTACCTTTGATACACAATATTACAAATCATATAAGCTTCCTATCCTGAAAATATAAAAGATTCAAAATGCTCCTAGATAAAGTTACGCATATTTGTATTGAATAATTCCTCGAAAATGGGTCCAAAATGTTTAAATGGCTGGTTAACCACCAAGACCCCGGAATTTTCTTGTACCTTTGATGCACAATATTACTAATCATATAAGCTTCCTATCCTGAAAATATAAAAGATTCAAAATGCTCCTAGATAAAGTTACGCATATTTGTATTGAATAATTCCTCGAAAATGGGTCCAAAATGATTAAGTGGCTGGTTAACCACCAAGACCCCGGAATTTTCTTGTACCATTGATACACAATATTACTAATCATATAAGCTTCCTATCCTGAAAATATAAAAGATTTAAAATGCTCCTAGATAAAGTTACGCATATTTGTATTGAATAATTCCTCGAAAATGGGTCCAAAATGATTAAGTGGCTGGTTAACCACCAAGACCCCGGAATTTTCTTGTACCATTGATACACAATATTACTAATCATATAAGCTTCCTATCCTGAAAATATAAAAGATTTAAAATGCTCCTAGATAAAGTTACGCATATTTGTATTCAATAATTCCTCGAAAATGGGTCCAAAATGATTAAGTGGCTGGTTAACCACCAAGACCCCGGAATTTTCTTGTACCTTTGATACACAATATTACTAATCATATAAGCTTCCTATCCTGAAAAAATAAAAGTTTCAAAATGCTCCTAGATAAAGTTACGCATATTTGTATTGAATAATTCCTCGAAAATGGGTCCAAAATGTTTAAGTGGCTGGTTAACCACCAAGACCCCGGAATTTTCTTGTACCTTTGATACACAATATTACTAATCATATAAGCTTCCTATCCTGAAAATATAAAAGATTCAAAATGCTCCTAGATAAAGTTACGCATATTTGTATTGAATAATTCCTCGAAAATGGGTCCAAAATGTTTAAATGGCTGGTTAACCACCAAGACCCCGGAATTTTCTTGTACCTTTGATACACAATATTACTAATCATATAAGCTTCCTATCCTGAAAATATAAAAGAAATCAAAATGCTCCTAGATAAAGTTACGCATATTTGTATTGAATAATTCCTCGAAAATGGGTCCAAAATGATTAAGTGGCTGGTTAACCAGCAAGACCCCGGAATTTTCTTGTACCATTGATACACAATATTACTAATCATATAAGCTTCCTATCCTGAAAATATAAAAGATTTAAAATGCTCCTAGATAAAGTTACGCATATTTGTATTCAATAATTCCTCGAAAATGGGTCCAAAATGTTTAAGTGGCTAGTTAACCACCAAGACCCCGGAATTTTCTTGTACCTTTGATACACAATATTACTAATCATATAAGCTTCCTATCCTGAAAATATAAAAGATTCAAAATGCTCCTAGATAAAGTTACGCATATTTGTATTGAATAATTCCTCGAAAATGGGTCCAAAATGTTTAAGTGGCTGGTTAACCACCAAGACCCCTGAATTTTCTTGTACCTTTGATACACAATATTACTAATCATATAAGCTTCCTATCCTGAAAATATAAAAGATTCAAAATGCTCCTAGATAAAGTTACGCATATTTGTATTGAATAATTCCTCGAAAATGGGTCCAAAATGTTTAAGTGGCTGGTTAACCACCAAGACCCCGGAATTTTCTTGTACCTTTGATACACAATATTACTAATCATATAAGCTTCCTATCCTGAAAAAATAAAAGTTTCGAAATGCTCCTAGAAAAAGTTACGCATATTTGTATTGAATAATTCCTCGAAAATGGGTCCAAAATGTTTAAGTAGCTGGTGAACCACCAAGACCCCGGAATTTTCATGTACCTTTGATACACAATATTACTAATCATATAAGCTTCCTATCCTGAAAATATAAAAGATTCAAAATGCTCCTAGATAAAGTTACGCATATTTGTATTGAATAATTTCTCGAAAATGGGTCCAAAATGTTTAAGTGGCTGGTTAACCACCAAGACCCCGGAATTTTCTTGTACCTTTGATACACAATATTACTAATCATATAAGCTTCCTATCCTGAAAAAATAAAAGTTTCAAAATGCTCTTAGAAAAAGTTACGCATATTTGTATTGAATAATTCCTCGAAAATGGGTCCAAAATGTTTAAGTGGCTGGTTAACCACCAAGACCCCGGAATTTTCTTGTACCTTTGATACACAATATTACTAATCATATAAGCTTCCTATCCTGAAAAAATAAAAGTTTCAAAATGCTCCTAGAAAAAGTTACGCATATTTGTATTGAATAATTCCTCGAAAATGGGTCAAAAATGTTTAAGTGGCTGGTTAACCACCAAGACCCCGGAATTTTCTTGTACCTTTGATACACAATATTACTAATCATATAAGCTTCCTATCCTAAAAATATAAAAGATTCAAAATGCTCCTAGATAAAGTTACGCATATTTGTATTCAATAATTCCTCGAAAATGGGTCCAAAATGTTTAAATGGCTGGTTAACCACCAAGACCCCGGAATTTTCTTGTACCTTTGATACACAATATTACTAATCATATAAGCTTCCTATCCTAAAAATATAAAAGATTCAAAATGCTCCTAGATAAAGTTACGCATATTTGTATTGAATAATTCCTCGAAAATGGGTCCAAAATGATTAAGTGGCTGGTTAACCACCAAGACCCCGGAATTTTCTTGTACCATTGATACACAATATTACTAATCATATAAGCTTCCTATCCTGAAAATATAAAAGAATTAAAATGCTCCTAGATAAAGTTACGCATATTTGTATTCAATAATTCCTCGAAAATGGGTCCAAAATGATTAAGTGGCTGGTTAACCACCAAGACCCCGGAATTTTCTTGTACCTTTGATACACAATATTACTAATCATATAAGCTTCCTATCCTGAAAATATAAAAGATTCAAAATGCTCCTAGATAAAGTTACGCATATTTGTATTCAATAATTCCTCGAAAATGGGTCCAAAATGATTAAGTGGCTGGTTAACCACCAAGACCCCGGAATTTTCTTGTACCTTTGATACATAATATTACTAATCATATAAGCTTCCTATCCTGAAAATATAAAAGATTCAAAATGCTCCTAGATAAAGTTACGCATATTTGTATTCAATAATTCCTCGAAAATGGGTCCAAAATGATTAAGTGGCTGGTTAACCACCAAGACCCCGGAATTTTCTTGTACCTTTGATACACAATATTACTAATCATATAAGCTTCCTATCCTGAAAATATAAAAGATTCAAAATGCTCCTAGATAAAGTTACGCATATTTGTATTGAATAATTCCTCGAAAATGGGTCCAAAATGTTTAAGTGGCTGGTTAACCACCAAGACCCCGGAATTTTCTTGTACCTTTGATACACAATATTACTAATCATATCAGCTTCCTATCCTGAATATATATAAGTTTCAAAATGCTCCTAGAAAAAGTTACGCATATTTGAATTGAATAATTCCTCGAAAATGGGTCCAAAATGTTTAAGTGGCTGGCTAACCACCAAGACCCCGGAATTTTCTTGTACCTTTGATACACAATATTACTAATCCTATAAGCTTCCTATCCTGAAAATATACTAATATTATGACAACAAAAACCGCTAAAATAATGAAAAAATTCTAAGCCCTAAATTACCTTCGATTTCAGGTGATTTTGATTTCAGTCCAATTTTTTATTTAAAGTTTTGGATAAAAATTAAAGTTTGTTCAAATATGCTGGTACTACGTGAAAATACTAATATTATGACAACAAAAACCGCAAAAATAATGAAAAAATTCTAACCCCTAAATTACCTTCGATTTCAGGTGATTTTGATTTCAGTCCAATTTTTTATTTAAATTTTTGGATAAAAATTAAAGTTTGTTCAAATATTCTGGTACTACGTGACAATGCTAATATTATGACAACAAAAACCGCAAAAATAATGAAAAAATTCTAAGCCCTAAATTACCTTCGATTTCAGTTGATTTTGATTTCAGTCCAATTTTTTATTTAAATTTTTGGTTAAAAATTAAAGTTTGTTCAAATATATTGGTACTACATGAAAATACTAATATTATGACAACAAAAACCGCAAAAATAATGAAAAAATTCTATGCCCTAAATTACCTTCGATTTCAGGTGATATTGATTTCAGTCCAATTTTTTATTTAAATTTTTGGTTAAAAATTAAAGTTTGTTCAAATATACTGGTACTACGTGAAAATACTAATATTATGATAACAAAAACCGCAAAAATAATGAAAAAATGCTAAGCCCTAAATTACCTTCGATTTCAGGTGATTTTGATTTCGGTCCAATTTTTTATTTAAATTTTTGGTTAAAAATTAAAGTTTGTTCAAATATTCTGGTACTACGTGAAAATACTAATATTATGACAACAAAAACCGCAAAAATAATGAAAAAATTCTAAGCCCTAAATTACCTTCGATTTCAGGTGATATTGATTTCAGTCCAATTTTTTATTTAAATTTTTGGTTAAAAATTAAAGTTTGTTCAAATATACTGGTACTACGTGAAAATACTAATATTATGATAACAAAAACCGCAAAAATAATGAAAAAATGATATGCCCTAAATTACCTTCGATTTCAGGTGATTTTGATTTCAGTCCAATTTTTTATTTAAATTTTTGGATAAAAATTAAAGTTTGTTCAAATATTCTGGTACTACGTGAAAATGCTAATATTATGACAACAAAAGCCGCAAAAATAATGAAAAAATTCTAAGCCCTAAATTACCTTCGATTTCAGTTGATTTTGATTTCAGTCCAATTTTTTATTTAAATTTTTGGATAAAAATGAAATTAAATTTAATAAATTAGTTAGCTTTAGTTAATTAATTAACTAAAATTAGTATTTACATGTAGTACCAGAATATTTGAACAAACTTTAATTTTTATCAAAAAATTTAAATAACAAATTGGATTGAAATCTAAATCACCTGAAAATGAATGTAATTTAGGGCTTAGAATTTTTTCATTATTTTTGCGGTTTTTGTAGTGATAAAATTAGTATTTTCATGTAGTAGCAGAATATTTGAACAACCTTTAAATTTTATCCAAATATTTAAATAAAGAATTGGACTGAAATTAAAATCACCTGAAATCGAAAATAATTTAGGGCTTAGAATTTTTTCATTATTTTTCTGTCGTTTTTTGTAGTAAAATTAGTATTTTAATGTAGTACCAGAATATTTAAACTAACTTTAATTTTTGTCCAAGAAAGATAAGCTACATTTTATTGTTTTGGAGATTTTATGCCCAATTGGTTGTGAAATATAACGACAAGCCACTATAGTATTTAGGGCCAATTTCATAAAAGTTGTAAATAAAATTGTAAATAAAATTGAATTTCTATTGGTTTACTAGAGTTAACGGACGTTTTCGATTGGCTAACTGTGACTGTTATTGATCAACATTATTAATCCATACTTTATTTTATTGAGAGGTGAGATTTACAATTACAATTTAATATGGAGTTGAAGACCATACATCGTAATTTAAATCATCCCCAATATCTATCAAAAAAATATAATATCAAATACATAAAAATATTTTTCGATTACTTTGGGTACAAATTAATTCAAAATTTTAAAATTCTTTGTTTGCAGGGATGGCTCAGTGCAGAGAGATCCCCCTCCCCCGAAATATTTGTAGGTTCTTAGTTATAAAATCACTCAATTAGCAACAAGGAAGGTTTACGTTTTAATAAAATTTCGCTAATAAAAAAGATTCAGTGAATTCATATAATTGACAAAATATTGTGGATTGATTCTCCCCCTCCCCCCAATTTGGTTGAGTCTGTCCCTGATTGTTTGCAGATTTGTATAACAAAGTTTGTATTATTGATTACATACTTAAGCTGCTTAAGCAAATAAAATTTTGTTATAATCATCCTATTAATTTTCAAAATCCCAAAAGTAAATGACTTATTGTTACTGGGAAACTTGAAAATATTTGTTTCATGCAGGTACATTACTTTCCAGAAGTATTTAAAATTTTTACCCAATATTCAAAAATCAGGTAGAACTATATTAGGTAGTTTGAATAACGGAGAAGTATTACAAGTTCTTGTTCATTCTTCTTCACTATTGATGAGAAGTTAGTGGGGGACATCTTTTGAATAAAATAAAACAAATTTTAACTTTGCAAGTTCTGTCAGGGGTTGGAAACCGCTGAGTGACAAATCAAAATAAAAAATTGTAGTGAAAAATTATTATATTACAAAATGCGTACCAAGTGCGGAATTGATACAAATTCAGAAACAACTAAAACCCCAAGAGAATGGAAATATGGAAACGTAAATAATATTTACAAAAAAGGTAAATGCTAATAAATTGTGTTTAGTTTTTGAAAATTATAATTAACTGCGATCTTTTTCTTAACCAGACAAGAAAAACAAAAGATCAACAGAGGATAAAAAAAATGTTAATCATTTAAGGAGGTCAATTTCTGGAAATCCCAGTCTTTTGTCGAGAGCTCAAGAAAATTATTCAAACAATAATAGAAAATTGGAGCAAAAATCTACTACAAAATCGGATCCGTTAAATAAAAGAAGTTGTGAAAATTTCAAAAACTGGAATGGTAATGTTTTTAAAAATAATTTGTGCAATACGGAAATTATGGCGGGAAATTGGGACGCCAAATGAAAATAAGTTAACTGTCGGTCAACGTCTCACATTTTCGGCTTTTAAACTCACAGGTTTATTTGGCGTTCCAAAATCCCGCTATAATTTTCTATGTTTCTTAAATTTTCGACGTTTTGGATTGCAAAAAAGCATCAGTGTTTGCATTATGGTGAAACGATCAGATAGTTTTTCTAAAGCAATTTTTTAATTTATAGACGTGCGAAATAAAAAGAAAAAATGTAAAATCGTTGATCCGAATGATAATCCGATATTGGATTGGATGTACAAAGCTACCATCATATTAGATCGAATGTCCAGCGGAGGCAACATAAATTCTCAACAAAGGCCGTCAACATCGGGTACAAATTCACGACATTCTGTTCAACAGAAATTAAAAAAGCGCTGATTTACCTGCTAATGAAAGTATTTTGAGTTGTTATGGATACCGACACGAAGGCAGTACTGCACGAAGGCGGCGAAAGTCGCTTATTGAAGGAATTGATGTTTTTGTAATGTATAAAGTTTATTGAAGCAGCAATTAGATATTTCTATTAAAAATATTTGTTTGTTATTTTATTACTGCAATCATTAATAACAAATTGAAATTTCTTACAAAAAAGTCCACGATACCATATATTTATTTATAATAGTTTATTATTTGCTTTTAAAATGCCCTTGGAAAGCGCATTCAAAACTTTCAACTAATGAAAATTTGGGAGCAGGGTTGTAACAAGGGGGGCTAGGAGCAACTTGATTTTAGCTCACCCTGGATATAAAAAAGCCGTTGAAAATTTTAATAAAAAGCTTTTGAAAGCGACTGGAAGCTCGAAAGAAAGAAAAAAAGAAATGTTTGGTAGCGAAGTAGCTTCTCCCCGAACGCAGGGTAAAATTCATTCAAATAACCACAATCAAACATTTTTTTTAAGTTTTAAAATATTTTTTAAATTTTTGTAACTATAAAATTTAAAAAAATACATTAGGGATTTAACTAACGTACGACTTTTCCAAATTTGGAATATTTCAAAAGTGGCCCTCTATCTACCTGAGATGCCAACAATTTATTTACCGTAAGATCTTGTATTACTTTGCGGTTGCCGACCCTTTTAACCGCTACAATCCAAACGACATTTTTAAATCCCTTATCAATTCAATTGGTAGAACAACAGGATTAGTTAAAATGATTAAAAGCCATTCAAAATAACCACAATGGTTGTTACGACGTTTCGAACCAAGTTAGAACCTGTTTTTGAATACATTTTCGAATTAATTGCTAAATAATAACGAAAATTTAATTTTAAAATTTTTTTATTTATTCTGGATAACCTGGAAGGCGTAAGATTCATGCAATGGTCCGCCAGCTAACACTTAGGGAAAATTATAACCAGGGTGGAAATATTTTAAATAAACCGTATAAAATTGAAGAATTGACTATATTGGTCTTATTAAATTTGGCTCGACGACCAGTGAACCGTAAGACTCAGGCGATTGTCCGGCATCTAACTTTAGGTGGTAAAACGTACAACCAAGTTGCCAGTATTTTTTTTTAAATAAAACTTGAGAAGTTTGCTTATTGGTCAATAAATGGCCTCTCTTGACCACCGGAAAGTCGTAAGACTCGGGCGATTTTCCGGCAGTTAACATTAAGGAAACGTATCAACGTATTTTAAATAATTCCTGATAAGATTGAAGAATTAGCTTTATTGGTCAATAAAAGTTTCTATTATAAGGGGCTCGACGATCTGAAAACCGTTAAGACTCAGGCGATTGTCCGGCAGCTAACATTAGGATAACCATTAGGGTGCCCGTATTTTAAATAAAACTTGAGAAGAAGCACCAATAGTCAATAAAAGTTTTTATTACGATGGCCAAGCCCACTTTACCACCTGGTAGGATCTGTTACAAGATCTTCTTCCAAAAAAATGACTCTCACAACAACATAAGTACAACATTTTTTATTGCTAAAATTACTGACTGATGAGGATCATTTATAAAACATGGCATATTTACATTTCTAAAACTAAACCAAAACAGTTTAAAATTTGTAACCTCTTTGAGCGCTGGCGTGTGGTGGAATATATTGTTGTTGATTATGGCTTTCACTACCGTAATTCTTTTCGTCATATTGTCCTTCGTTATCCTTATAGCCACCTCTTGCTTCTTCGGCCAAATTTTGTTCGATGGATTTCAAGATGGCTTCTGGAATTGGGGGTGGTGTGGGAAGATGCGCTCCTTCTGCACGGAAACCATTTTCATCGGCGACATAAGTAAGATGAATGGATTGGCCTTCGGGAGAAGTGTATGCGGAGGAACCTTGCACTTCTTGATTATCTGCATCCTTTTGGTGTCCACTTTCTTGAGCATTTATTCCATTTCCGGTTTCGTACTGATAGTTGTAGTTTCCACTTCCATCGTTGTTGTTGTCTAAACGTAAAATTGGAATGGCTGGTCCATTGTTATGACTTTGACTGGAGTAAGCACCCGCTGCTGAGCCACCCTGGTTATAACTGGGTGGTGAGTAGAGACTTTCAAGCCGTCCGGCTACGGCGAAAGTAGCTAAAGCTAATACAATTACGATCTAGAAATCAAAAGGTTAAATTAATTTGATTAATGTAAAAAGTCGAGTCGAATACTCACCTGATGATGCATTTTGAGATGGGATTCGTATGATGACACTAAGCCTTAACATTTTGCTATTTATATTATCACGAAAACCCCTCTACCACCTAATACATTAATAATTTTGGAATGTATGAAGGTAAATTGGATCAACTGCAGCAGGGCAAGGTCGAGATGATTGTCCATGATGGAACAACTCTTCATTTCATAATAATAATTGTATTCAATAACGATTAATAAAATTTAAAGTGCAACGACGACAGATGTAGATTAGCACCAACAAAATTACATGGAATTACGTAAAAATTTTAACTGGCATTAAAAATATAATCATATTATGTATCTAATTAGTTTTTTTCAACTTTTCAAGAATGTGGTTAGCTAAGCGCAAATCAAATTAATTTACACGATAGTAAAATTTACACATTTTTTATTAAAGTTAAAAATTAGATACGAACATTTCAAGAAGAATTTATTACACCTACATAATCAAAAATTACGTCATAAGTAATTAAAAGTTGCACCTATTAATTCTTTCGAATGACTTTTTCATGTCAATTTGAATAAAAGTCGATTGGAAAATCAAAGGTGCATCTAATCGGAGCCGCGCCTGACAAAGTGACGCCCAGGACGCCCGCCCCATTCAAATAAGCAAATCTTATCGTGGGTTGAGTAAATTGAAAAGAAAAATGTCGAAGAATTTTTAAATTGATTCAACTTATAAAAATGTGAGTCTTAAAAAATATAATTCTGTGCGGATTCAGGCATTGGTTCTGAGGGGGGGGGTATTATCGATTTACGACTTTGGCGTTTGTTGCTTTTACAAGATGGAAGGCTTAAAATTAAAAAAAAAATTGCATGGTATACGATAATTTTGAATTTTTCAACAGGAACGGGTTTTGGTCGAACGGGGTGAGGAAGGGATAATTATTCCCATTATCTCTAAGAATCCGCTTTTGATCCCAGATTCCAAATTTTAAATGGTTTTTGAAAAACAACGAAAAGTTTTTGACTTCAAAATTTTATTCAGTTTTTGAAAGAGAAAATTAAAGTCTAGAGTCGCTCATCATTTGATAAATAAATTTAATAAAAATTTAAACTTTTTTTGATTTTTAAACTAAACGAACGATTGACTTCGGGGGCGAGGACGTACGCAGTACCGGATTAGCCACATATCAGAATCAGTAAATGCTACGGGCCCCGCGTCTAACGGAAAAATATGTGTTTTTATTTATCAAAAAATAAAATAAAAGGGCATCTTGATATCATTTGCTACGGGCCCCGCGCTGTCTTAATCCGACACTAGGCGTACAAGCCGTAAGTATAGTGAAATCACTTTGATTTGACTAGGCGGAGCTAAATTTCTGCGCAGTAGATGTAGAGGTAGAACGATTGGATTGACATCCAAAATTCTACTAATTGACACCAACATGAACCCAACCGGACGAATATTCGTTTCTGCACATTAGCTCCGCCTACTCAATTCAAAGTAATTCCACTCTACTACCGCAAAAGTAGCCAGAAGCTACCGACCGCAGCCTCAGATGAAAGTTCGGACTGGACGGATCTAAATAAATCATAACATTTTAAATAATTTTGTCGATTTTTGATAAAAATGGTAATAAAACCGCGGACTGGGGGGGGGCGGTATGAAATACCCATCGGAATTAAGACCACAACAAGACACGTTGAAGTCATGTTGTTACGTACTACTAATGAATTGGATGTATTCCATAACCACAGACCCCTCCCCCGGTTTCTAGGAAAAATATATCACCCATATTCGAGACGAACAATTATTGACAAAAGTACACTAGGGGCGTAGTTGCCTGGAAAACTAAGCGGACCTACAGCCCCATATTATAGGGTCTTATGTGAAATATGAAGAAATGGGTATAAAGTAAGGCTAGGAATTTTTAACATTTTTGTATTCGAATATTCGTTCAAGAAATCACAAGAATATTCAAATTATTCGAATTATTCGAATATTCGAATGATTATTTGAATATTCAAATTACTCGAATATTCGAATAATCATATGAATAATTTGAATATTCGAATAATTTGAATATTCGAATAATTTGAATAGTGCCGTTGAGTAAAAAAACATTTTTAGACCCTTTTTTTTAATCTCTTGCTCTCCCATGGGGGGATTTGAAGGTTTGAACCCCAAAACCCACCCCCATATATAGTAAGGCTGGGCATTTTTAACATTTTTGTATTTGAATATTTGTTAAAAAAATGACAAGAGTATTCAAATTACTCGAATATAATCAACTAATCATTCGAATATTCAAATTACTCAAATATTCGAGTAATCATTCGAATAATTTGAATATTCGAATAATTTGAATAGTGCCGTTGAGAAAATATTCATATTCGAATACTCGATTAGTTGATTATATTCGATTTTTTGCTCCAAAAAACATTTTTACTCTTTTTTTAATCTCTTGCTCTCCCATGGGGGGATTTGAAGGTTTGAACCCCAAAACCCACCCCCATATATATAGTAAGGCTGGGCATTTTTAACATTTTTGTATTTGAATATTTGTTAAAAAAATGACAAGAGTATTCAAATTACTCGAATATAATTAACTAATCATTCGAATATTCAAATTACTCAAATATTCGAGTAATTATTCGAATAATTTGAATATTTGAATAATTTGAATAGTGCCGTTGAGAAAATATTCATATTCGAATACTCGATTAGTTGATTATATTCGATTTTTTGCTCCAAAAAACATTTTTAGACCATTTTTTTTAATCTCTTGCTCTCCCATGGGGGGATTTGAAGGTTTGAACCCCAAAACCCACCCCCATATATAGTAAGGCTGAGCATTTTTAACATTTTTGTATTTGAATATTTGTTAAAAAAATGACAAGAGTATTCAAATTACTCGAATATAATTAACTAATCATTCGAATATTCAAATTACTCAAATATTCGAGTAATTATTCGAATAATTTGAATATTTGAATAATTTGAATAGTGCCGTTGAGAAAATATTCATATTCGAATACTCGATTAGTTGATTATATTCGATTTTTTGCTCCAAAAAACATTTTTAGACCATTTTTTTTAATCTCTTGCTCTCCCATGGGGGGATTTGAAGGTTTGAACCCCAAAACCCACCCCCATATATAGTAAGGCTGAGCATTTTTAACATTTTTGTATTTGAATATTTGTTAAAAAAATGACAAGAGTATTCAAATTACTCGAATATAATCAACTTATCATTCGAATATTCAAATTACTCAAATATTCGAGTAATCATTCGAATAATTTGAATATTCGAATAATTTTGGGCTGATTACCATAGGTGAAACAGATATTTGCTCGGCCTTCCATCTCATGAAAGAGGTTAAAAGCAATTTAGAAAAATACTTGAGAGTTTTACAGTATTAATTCTTATAAATTTCGATCGTACAAGACCTTCTGCGTTACTAACAGACAGACAGCTGGATAAGTTTAAAAGCAGACAGATAGATCTGGAATTATATTCATCGTAGCTGGCCTCGAATGCTAAGGAAGTCTGTAGTATCGTATTGTATGTCGGTATAAATATAAAAAAAATTGTAAGAAACCGGGCGATCTGGGAGGTATGGAATCCCCGTAACTAGAAGGTTCCTCCTATGCTAATGACGGAGGAGCATTCCAGGCCCCCTGTTTCCAGGAAAAATATTTTTAAATCAAAAGTCTACGTTTACAATAAATAAATTGACAATAGTTTGTCCCTTTGGTCTCAGCCACAGCCTCGGAACCTCGAAATGTCCCGTTTTCAAGTGGGGGACGCGAAATATCCCATTTTATGAAAGAAAGGAATAGGTTTTCCTATTTAGAAATGTATTTTTTAATTTTTATTAGGAAATTAAATTTCATACCAAAAGTCCAAAACAGCATAACTACAGCAGTCAGTGGCGTAACTTCAAATTTTAGACCCGGAACAAGAGCTTTGACAGGCCCCTCGATTGAGAGGTGTGCGATTTAAAAACAAATTCTAGTCGCAAAATAATGCAGTTTAAGGGGGTCCAAATCATTGGGCCTGGGACCATTCCTCCCTCTGGCCCCTCCTACCCCCGTTATTTACGCCATTATCCATACCTCCGCAGACTCCAGGTTGCACACTAGTTTCTTAACATTTTAGATATTTAGCGGGCTTATCCACCCTAGAAAATAACAAACACATCAATAATTAAAACATTGTCACCAAAACAAATGTATTCCCCTGATTTGGTTGAGAGACCGGGGGTCTGGGGGGTATCGAATACCCCCCAGCACAAGGAAGGGTACACAACAACGCTAGGATCTCTCTTTTAACGGTCCCCTCATTAAAAAAATCCGTTTCCTAACACTAACCTAAACTTTACCCTTGTTTAAGAATTTTTTACTTTGCATTGCCTCGGGCACCTAAGATTTTACGGTCCGTGTTCATTCGCACACCGCGCACACTGGTAGTTACGCCACTGACAACAGTTAAATTTCATTATAAATATGTTGATGCAATTTTAACCATGTTGAATTAACTTTTAAAACTAAGTGGTCCCTCTATGTAGAAAATTTAATGGTTTTAAAAAGTAAAAGGAAATGTAAAAAACTACTTATCAATTTTAAAATCCTCTGCAAGACAATATTGTTGGACACCCTGTATATGAAAATTTAAACAAACGTCAAATTTACTATATAAAGTTAAAGTGAGGTTATGTTTCTTAATCAACAACCGATTTTGAAAAATGGATAAAGAATACGATTCAACGGTAACTTAACAATTCTTTTATAACAGTTTTACAAAATTAACGTTTTATTTTCCAGACCGACATACAGACGGAACTCGATAATTACTTTTGTGAAGATCCCACAGCGAGCGACCCCGAAGAGGACGATGTAAGTTGCAATAATAACGAAAAGTTTAGATTATTTCAAAAACTTAATTAATTCTTTTAGGTGGACGATGATTTCGATTCGGATGGTAATCTCTCCAACGTTGATCTAACTGAAAGTGGCGACGATGAGGACGTGAACTCCCCCGAAGTGGTTAACAATGACCTGGAAACATTGCAACAGTTTACGACACAACTCGAAGGCGACCTAGCAAATTCAATTTTGAACGATTTGTCTACGGCTCATCTTAATTTAAGTGCCGAACAGCGCGAAGTGTTGGAGCGATGCCACAATCCAGTACTGAAGCGGTTGCTTCTGTTAAACCGACTTAAGTCTGCGCACTGTTTGGAGTTTATTAAGAAGATAGAGAAGTCGAACACAGTTTGTAATGGAATTATTAAGAACTTGAAGAGGAAGCAAGTGAGGGTTCGTGAGTGTAACCTGCAGAGGAAGGTGAGCGAAATGCATGCGTTGAATGCGTGGAGGCTTGGATTTCCGTATTTTAAAACGGATAAGTATGTGAGTCCGCATTACAACGCAGACTACCACAGGAAGCTCGCCAATCATGAACTCGTGTATACATCTTTTACCGAAGGTAGACGTTGGATTTACGATGACCAAGTTGCACTGTATGATGCCATATGTGACGGTTATCTCAGTTATAGGAAGCGAATGGTTGAGCAACAGTTGAGATATGTGAACAGCACGTACAAAGTGTGCCCTAATGAGGTAATTCAGACGCAAATAGATAATTTGAAAAATCAATTGCAGTCGATTGACGATGAAACGGAATATAAAGCTCCACCGAGGGATGACGAATCAGGAATGGATTGGTTGAAAACGATTAATGATTTGCATAGTAAGTTATTACAATTTCATTAATTCTATTACAGTGCAAGCGAATTTCGTTCTTTTGCGGGATAATTTGGGTATTATTATTTAAGGCTCTCTGATATTTTGAGATATTGCTATTATTTGATAATTGCTAATGCACAATAAAATAAAATTCAAAAAATTAGTTCCATACATTTTAATTACCATTTATGGGTATGAAATTTACCCACTTCCGCAGATTATTAAAATTTCTTTTTGTACTTTTTACAGATATTCACTCGGCAATCGAATGCAAAGCATTTTGGCGAATTTATTTACACCCGGATATAAATAAATCAGATTGGACAAAACATGAAAATTTAAAAATTCATATATTAGTGGAAAAGTACAAGTCACAGAATTGGGACGCAATAGCAAAAGAACTCAACACCAACAGAACCGGTTTTTTAGTAATAGTTCACTATTTTAGTAATTTGTGTGATAAATTTAAAAGGGACAGATTTTCTGTGGATGAAGACGAAAAGTTAATGAATGCAGTTGAAGAACATCGTTTGGGACATATGATACCGTGGACGGCCGTTGCAGGGTCCTTCGACGGTGTGCGCTCCAAACATCAACTGTATCACAGGTACACGTATTACTTAGAGCCTGGAAACGTCAAAAAAGGAGCCTTCACCGAAGCAGAGGACATTCTGCTCTCTTATTTGGTCGACCAGTTCGGAAAAAATTACAGCACAATTAGAAATTATATGGATCACCGTACAGGTGTTCAATTACGCAACCGCTACTCGAATTATTTGGAGAAACTCACCTACAACTTAGGAATTTTTACCGCAGAAGACGACGAACAAATATTGAAATACGTTAAGGAAAACGGTGAATCTAATTGGAGCAAATTGGCGAACCAACTTAAGAGAGGACGTGCGCATGTGCGACAGCGCTATTCGACCATAAAGAAATATATTGAAAAGGATCCCGAAATGAGTGTGGAAAGTTTGCCTAGAAAGCAGAAAGCTCATTTCATCCGCAACTATAACGAAAGGGTCGTCTCACTAGAAATTGTTTTAGACGTCCTAAAGAGTAACATCAAGGGGATACCCACCCTAACAACCGTCGAGCGTTACCTGAAGAAGCACAGGATAGAAAAGCAAGAAAAGTGTTTGCGGGTGTGTCGGACTTATAAGAAACGGGAAGTTAGCTCTGTTGACCAAGAGTTGATTCAGTTTTTTAAGACGGTGTGTAGAGTGCAAAGGCGCGAAACTAAAAGACAACAGGAAGCAGTTACAGATTCGTCCAATCGCGTCATCAAGTTGCTCCATTTGCTTGGATCCAACAAGAACCTGTTTGATCGCATCGACCTTATGAGTGATTTACCGGTTCCGTGCGATTTTGATCTCTTGACGGAAATTAAGAATTTGTACCATCAAGACTACCTTTCAAAATTGAACACTGCTGCGGGGTCGTCTAATTCGGTATCCGTTTCGTTTAATTCGAGTGTGATTAGGGAAATTTTACCCCCGACTATTTGCACCCTGGTTGGCATACGAGGACTGGTAATAAAGGTGGACGAGTTTAAGGATTCTCTTGAACGCATTGTACCCGACATAAAGAGCAACAGTTTGGAAACTTTCACATTGCAAAGTTTGCCTGCTGACATGGACGAATTCACGAAATCGGCGATCGTGAAGGAAAGAAACCTATTTTTGGAGAGGCTGGTGACGCTTTTCAAATGGCCGACTATTTTGTCACGGTCCTACCCTTCTGAACAAGTT
Source organism: Rhagonycha lutea (assembly GCA_958510855.1). Lineage (NCBI taxonomy): Eukaryota > Metazoa > Arthropoda > Insecta > Coleoptera > Cantharidae > Rhagonycha > Rhagonycha lutea. The sequence goes on from OY294038.1 coordinate 6,072,937, forward strand.
TTAAAGTGTAAGGAGGTAGAGGAACCTGTGGTGGAGGTTCCATCCAAAGATGAAGTCGTAGAAGTACCTAAAAGGAAGGGGAGACCAAAGAAACCGTCAACGTATGACAAGATCAACAAGATGGTAGAGGCTAAACGGAAAAAACGCGTTATAGAGGTTATTGGGAGTGATGAAGAAGGACAAGGACCTTCAAAACGACTAAAAACGGATACAAAAGTTAAATATTACCCAAGTCGTATGAAATGTGCCAAAGTTTTCAAAAAGAAGAATAACGGCAATGCCGGTGTTCCTGGACACAAACCTCCTTCTAAGGAATTGTGATAGTTTAAATTGTATTTTAAAACTGTGATTTTAATTTTAAGTCATTAGGTAGTAATTAACTAATTCTCATTTTGTAATGCACGGCGCTACATCTTTGTTTTGTTAATAAAATAAATTATTGTAATTTTTCTGTTCTAATTTTTTAATTTACCGCCGTCATTGAGGCGGTTGCTATCTCCACCCTCCAGATGAATGGAGGTGCAGGAATAATCCCATTATTCATGGATAATTCAAAAACGGTTAGATGGATTGTCTCCAATTTTCTAAATAATATATATGATCAAATAAGGAATTGCACTTCCTACCTTTTAGGTAAAAGTTTCAAATTTATAATTAATTTTTACCTGACTACCGAAAAAAAAAGGTTTTGTGTTGACTTGTATGTTTGTGCCTCTCTATAGAGTATAGAGGCTAAAATACTGAACCGATTTTGAAATATGGCCCTCATTCCCCCTTCTAGACAGGCAAATATTTCAAAAAATTAAAGTATTCCAAGTATTTGCCTTTCTGATATTAGGTAGAAGGGGTGTTAAACACCAGTAATTCAGAAATCGTCAATTGTAATTCAGATTTGTCAAATGAAATTCAGAAATCGTCAATAAATTGTAATTCAAAAATCGTCAATTGTAATTTAGAAATCGTCAGATGATATTCAGAAACCGTTAAATGAAATTTAATTTTTTAAATGAAATAAAGGGCTTCATGAAAGTTGGTTGCTTGAAAATGTACAGAATTGATGCTTTATGAATTTATTACATTTGACGTTTTCTGATTTCCATTTGACGTTTTCTGAATATCATTTGACAGTTTCTGAATTACAATTGACGATTTCTGAATATCAGTTGATCTTCAGGAAGAAGATCTCTTTAGAGACACACAACCATCATTACAATGGACCAACACACATAAACGACAAAGTGTAATTAGTCAAGATAAACCAGACTTCACCAACAAAAAACGCATGAAATGTGAAAGAAGTCGAAAACACCGACCTACAAAAACCTCATTGCATTATCGGCTGATTTCGACTTTAGCCAAACGGCATAGTCTCATCAGATGCATCCTGGTTTTCCTGTACAATGCAAACGAGCTATCAATCACATAAATCCATAACGTTAAAAGTTGGAAAGGTACCCCGGCCATCAGTTGATCTTTTCTGAATTACAGCTACAAAAGGTGTACCTAGTTCACGCAGGGGCTGAACACCGCACTGGAGCTATTTATGTCACGAGTTTAGATGAGGAGTGAGATTGAGGACGAATGGATTAACACATAAGCACAAGTCCATAATAGTGCAGGAATTTTTGATTGTGATATTCACCAACCCCAAACTCACCTGATCTGTCCCACCCAGATTATTTTTTGCTTTTAAAACTTCAATTGAAGATGAAGGGGCAGCGGTATGAGGCGGTGACAAGGGCGAACTGAATAGTGTTGAAGTGTCCTTCAGTGAATCTTATCCATTCTGGTTGATTCCAGTTGTGAATCTTTCTTCGATTTTGTTCACAATTAGTACAACCAAATCATTGTTTATCAATTCTACAGAGTGAGTAGGGGAGGGCCAGTTCTGTATTTTCATTGCGCTCCTAATATTCTGTGATAGGTTTCGCGTCCTTACTCTTGTTTATGAACAGAAACATAATATATGACACGGTTGTTTCATATTCTCAATAACCTCGTCGATTTCGTTTATTTGAATAATTTTTGGGGCAGGGGTTGCGTTTTTGGCGGGCTGGGGACATGCACCTTCCTATTATTCAAATTGAAAATTATTTTTAATTTTTAAATTGTTATTTCAAGACTTATTAATTATTATCAATTCCTCTTTTGTTGTAATTTATTATAATTTTATAATGTTGAAAAACTCATGTTTGCCCCCTACGAAAAAGCAATACGGCCGCCTATGTCTCAAATCGTAATCGTCACTGATCGTCGTTGGTCGGGTGGTGTGTTTCAAGCTTCGTGATTCGACAAGTATACGACAAGACCACAAGACAAATTATTTAATCAAGTTTTTTAATGTAAAAATGAAAATTACTATGATTCTTGTACAACAAATGTGTTCCGTATAATAGCTGTAATTATTGAATGCTTTTATTCAATCTAAAAAATGCTTAGAATTTGTGGTACGTAGCTTTTTGTTTCAATTATTTTATAACCTACAATATGGCGTCGATGTATAAAAAATAACTTACTAATTTTTAAATTCATCTCATTTTATGATATTTACAATAAATTATGTATTTGTTGTAGGCTTTCACTCCGAGCGAGTTGAATGGTGGAATGCTAAATTGTGCAACGACAATTACCAAGTTCAAGAAACCTAAGCTGCCACCACAGCATTTAAAAAAAAAAGGTCAGTTTACTCTTTTGTTTTCAATCCAGTTTCAGTAGTGTAATTTAGTTTTTCTCTCACAAAACCAGATTGTGAGGGATGCAAGTTTTGCAATGAATCGGGTGAAACTCATCGGGTGTTACTCATTTATATTAGATATTCAGGTCTATTCTGTAACTTTAGCCTAAATATCTAATATAAATGAGCAACAAGAAAAATTACTTGCAAAAGTGCAGTCAAATAACCCCGGTGACCAAATTCATTTTATTTGCATTCTTATGTGGGGAGTTTTCACCCGATTCGTTGCAAAACTTGCATCCCTCACAATCTGGTTTTGTGAAAGACAAATAAATTGGAAACTTTCGATATATATATCCTTATGATTTTAATTTGTTCCAGTTTTTACAACAAAACAAATGGGGTATCAGTGTGAAAAGTTGGATAGCAACCATTGAAAATTTAGTCGTGAACGGATATTCCAATAGATTGAGCTGCAGCAAAATCAGTTGTAAATTTACTCCAGGTTAGTCGATTTTTTCTTGATTACTGTTGTTTGTATGTTTAATTTGAGAGTCTCTTGGGTGATTTCATAAATCAGCGAACCCTATCCTGTATTTCCGTTGAGAAAAAGGAGGAAGTTAAAATCTGCAATTTGTAATTTTGTTTTCTCCTTTGGATAATATTAATATGAACTTAAAATGATCGAATCCTGCCCTGTAGTTTTGCGGCATAAGTGTTTTTCTCCCTGCAATTTAATGTTTTCATTTGAGTAATTTGTTTGATTTCATAATTGTAAAAACGAGAACCTTCTCCTGTATATTGGCAGCGAAAAATGTAAGTTCCTCTTTGTAATTTATATTTCCATTTAGGGTCCTTGCGGTAATTTTATAAATGTAGTAATTGCAAGCCCTGTCCTGTATTTCCGTGGCTAATAAAGAGTAAGTTCCTCCCAGCAAATTTGATTGTAAATAATTACAAACCACGAAACATTTACTTTATAGGATTTTAGCTTATCATTTCTTATGCTTGGATGAGGTGGGATTTTCGGACCCTTAGACTCTAATGCGGTTTATGAAATTTTGTGGGATTATTGGTAATACCTTTCCATACCTGTGTGCAAAAATTTAGGAGCGGATCCTAAAACATGCGTCCGGGGCACGCAATTTAGTTGCATTTTATATCTAAAGGTAGGATTTTCGGACCCTTAGACTCTAATGCGGTTTATGAAATTTTGTGGGATTATCGGTAATACCTTTCCATACCTGTGTACAAAAATTTAGGAGCGGATCCTAAAACATGCGTCCGGGGCACGCAATTTAGTTGCATTTTTTATCTAAAGGTAGGATTTTCGGACCTTTAGACTCTAATGCGGTTTATGAAATTTTGTGGGATTATTGGTAATACCTTTCCATACCTGTGTGCAAAAATTTAGGAGCGGATCCTAAAACATGCGTCCGGGGCACGCAATTTAGTTGCATTTTATATCTAAAGGTAGGATTTTCGGACCCTTAGACTCTAATGCGGTTTATGAAATTTTGTGGGATTATCGGTAATACCTTTCCATACCTGTGTACAAAAATTTAGGAGCGGATCCTAAAACATGCGTCCGGGGCACGCAATTTAGTTGCATTTTTTATCTAAAGGTAGGATTTTCGGACCCTTCGACTCTAATGCGGTTTATGAAATTTTGTGGGATTATTGGTAATACCTTTCCATACCTGTGTGCAAAAATTTAGGAGCGGATCCTAAAACATGCGTCCGGGGCACGCAATTTAGTTGCATTTTTTATCTAAAGGTAGGATTTTCGGACCCTTCGACTCTAATGCGGTTTATGAAATTTTGTGGGATTATTGGTAATACCTTTCCATACCTGTGTGCAAAAATTTAGGAGCGGATCCTAAAACATGCGTCCGGGGCACGCAATTTAGTTGCATTTTTTATCTAAAGGTAGGATTTTCGGACCCTTAGACTCTAATGCGGTTTATCAAATTTTGTGGGATTATCGGTAATACCTTTCCATACCTGTGTACAAAAATTTAGGAGCGGATCCTAAAACATGCGTCCGGGGCACGCAATTTAGTTGCATTTTATATCTAAAGGTAGGATTTTCGGACCCTTAGACTCTAATGCGGTTTATGAAATTTTGTGGGATTATCGGTAATACCTTTCCATACCTGTGTACAAAAATTTAGGAGCGGATCCTAAAACATGCGTCCGGGGCACGCAATTTAGTTGCATTTTTTATCTAAAGGTAGGATTTTCGGACCCTTAGACTCTAATGCGGTTTATGAAATTTTGTGGGATTATTGGTAATACCTTTCCATACCTGTGTGCAAAAATTTAGGAGCGGATCCTAAAACATGCGTCCGGGGCACGCAATTTAGTTGCATTTTTTATCTAAAGGTAGGATTTTCGGACCCTTAGACTCTAATGCGGTTTATGAAATTTTGTGGGATTATCGGTAATACCTTTCCATACCTGTGTACAAAAATTTAGGAGCTGATCCTAAAACATGCGTCCGGGGCACGCAATTTAGTTGCATTTTTTATCTAAAGGTAGGATTTTCGGACCCTTAGACTCTAATGCGGTTTATGAAATTTTGTGGGATTATTGGTAATACCTTTCCATACCTGTGTGCAAAAATTTAGGAGCGGATCCTAAAACATGCGTCCGGGGCACGCAATTTAGTTGCATTTTTTATCTAAAGGTAGGATTTTCGGACCCTTAGACTCTAATGCGGTTTATGAAATTTTGTGGGATTATCGGTAATACCTTTCCATACCTGTGTACAAAAATTTAGGAGCGGATCCTAAAACATGCGTCCGGGGCACGCAATTTAGTTGCATTTTTTATCTAAAGGTAGGATTTTCGGACCCTTAGACTCTAATGCGGTTTATGAAATTTTGTGGGATTATTGGTAATACCTTTCCATACCTGTGTGCAAAAATTTAGGAGCGGATCCTAAAACATGCGTCCGGGGCACGCAATTTAGTTGCATTTTTTATCTAAAGGTAGGATTTTCGGACCCTTAGACTCTAATGCGGTTTATGAAATTTTGTGGGATTATCGGTAATACCTTTCCATACCTGTGTACAAAAATTTAGGAGCGGATCCTAAAACATGCGTCCGGGGCACGCAATTTAGTTGCATTTTTTATCTAAAGGTAGGATTTTCGGACCTTTAGACTCTAATGCGGTTTATGAAATTTTGTGGGATTATTGGTAATACCTTTCCATACCTGTGTGCAAAAATTTAGGAGCGGATCCTAAAACATGCGTCCGGGGCACGCAATTTAGTTGCATTTTATATCTAAAGGTAGGATTTTCGGACCCTTAGACTCTAATGCGGTTTATGAAATTTTGTGGGATTATCGGTAATACCTTTCCATACCTGTGTACAAAAATTTAGGAGCGGATCCTAAAACATGCGTCCGGGGCACGCAATTTAGTTGCATTTTTTATCTAAAGGTAGGATTTTCGGACCCTTCGACTCTAATGCGGTTTATGAAATTTTGTGGGATTATTGGTAATACCTTTCCATACCTGTGTGCAAAAATTTAGGAGCGGATCCTAAAACATGCGTCCGGGGCACGCAATTTAGTTGCATTTTATATCTAAAGGTAGGATTTTCGGACCCTTAGACTCTAATGCGGTTTATGAAATTTTGTGGGATTATTGGTAATACCTTTCCATACCTGTGTGCAAAAATTTAGGAGCGGATCCTAAAACATGCGTCCGGGGCACGCAATTTAGTTGCATTTTATATCTAAAGGTAGGATTTTCGGACCCTTAGACTCTAATGCGGTTTATGAAATTTTGTGGGATTATCGGTAATACCTTTCCATACCTGTGTACAAAAATTTAGGAGCGGATCCTAAAACATGCGTCCGGGGCACGCAATTTAGTTGCATTTTTTATCTAAAGGTAGGATTTTCGGACCTTTAGACTCTAATGCGGTTTATGAAATTTTGTGGGATTATTGGTAATACCTTTCCATACCTGTGTGCAAAAATTTAGGAGCGGATCCTAAAACATGCGTCCGGGGCACGCAATTTAGTTGCATTTTATATCTAAAGGTAGGATTTTCGGACCCTTAGACTCTAATGCGGTTTATGAAATTTTGTGGGATTATCGGTAATACCTTTCCATACCTGTGTACAAAAATTTAGGAGCGGATCCTAAAACATGCGTCCGGGGCACGCAATTTAGTTGCATTTTTTATCTAAAGGTAGGATTTTCGGACCCTTCGACTCTAATGCGGTTTATGAAATTTTGTGGGATTATTGGTAATACCTTTCCATACCTGTGTGCAAAAATTTAGGAGCGGATCCTAAAACATGCGTCCGGGGCACGCAATTTAGTTGCATTTTTTATCTAAAGGTAGGATTTTCGGACCCTTCGACTCTAATGCGGTTTATGAAATTTTGTGGGATTATTGGTAATACCTTTCCATACCTGTGTGCAAAAATTTAGGAGCGGATCCTAAAACATGCGTCCGGGGCACGCAATTTAGTTGCATTTTTTATCTAAAGGTAGGATTTTCGGACCCTTAGACTCTAATGCGGTTTATCAAATTTTGTGGGATTATCGGTAATACCTTTCCATACCTGTGTACAAAAATTTAGGAGCGGATCCTAAAACATGCGTCCGGGGCACGCAATTTAGTTGCATTTTATATCTAAAGGTAGGATTTTCGGACCCTTAGACTCTAATGCGGTTTATGAAATTTTGTGGGATTATCGGTAATACCTTTCCATACCTGTGTACAAAAATTTAGGAGCGGATCCTAAAACATGCGTCCGGGGCACGCAATTTAGTTGCATTTTTTATCTAAAGGTAGGATTTTCGGACCCTTAGACTCTAATGCGGTTTATGAAATTTTGTGGGATTATTGGTAATACCTTTCCATACCTGTGTGCAAAAATTTAGGAGCGGATCCTAAAACATGCGTCCGGGGCACGCAATTTAGTTGCATTTTTTATCTAAAGGTAGGATTTTCGGACCCTTAGACTCTAATGCGGTTTATGAAATTTTGTGGGATTATCGGTAATACCTTTCCATACCTGTGTACAAAAATTTAGGAGCTGATCCTAAAACATGCGTCCGGGGCACGCAATTTAGTTGCATTTTTTATCTAAAGGTAGGATTTTCGGACCCTTAGACTCTAATGCGGTTTATGAAATTTTGTGGGATTATTGGTAATACCTTTCCATACCTGTGTGCAAAAATTTAGGAGCGGATCCTAAAACATGCGTCCGGGGCACGCAATTTAGTTGCATTTTTTATCTAAAGGTAGGATTTTCGGACCCTTAGACTCTAATGCGGTTTATGAAATTTTGTGGGATTATCGGTAATACCTTTCCATACCTGTGTACAAAAATTTAGGAGCGGATCCTAAAACATGCGTCCGGGGCACGCAATTTAGTTGCATTTTTTATCTAAAGGTAGGATTTTCGGACCCTTAGACTCTAATGCGGTTTATGAAATTTTGTGGGATTATTGGTAATACCTTTCCATACCTGTGTGCAAAAATTTAGGAGCGGATCCTAAAACATGCGTCCGGGGCACGCAATTTAGTTGCATTTTTTATCTAAAGGTAGGATTTTCGGACCCTTAGACTCTAATGCGGTTTATGAAATTTTGTGGGATTATCGGTAATACCTTTCCATACCTGTGTACAAAAATTTAGGAGCGGATCCTAAAACATGCGTCCGGGGCACGCAATTTAGTTGCATTTTTTATCTAAAGGTAGGATTTTCGGACCTTTAGACTCTAATGCGGTTTATGAAATTTTGTGGGATTATTGGTAATACCTTTCCATACCTGTGTGCAAAAATTTAGGAGCGGATCCTAAAACATGCGTCCGGGGCACGCAATTTAGTTGCATTTTATATCTAAAGGTAGGATTTTCGGACCCTTAGACTCTAATGCGGTTTATGAAATTTTGTGGGATTATCGGTAATACCTTTCCATACCTGTGTACAAAAATTTAGGAGCGGATCCTAAAACATGCGTCCGGGGCACGCAATTTAGTTGCATTTTTTATCTAAAGGTAGGATTTTCGGACCCTTCGACTCTAATGCGGTTTATGAAATTTTGTGGGATTATTGGTAATACCTTTCCATACCTGTGTGCAAAAATTTAGGAGCGGATCCTAAAACATGCGTCCGGGGCACGCAATTTAGTTGCATTTTATATCTAAAGGTAGGATTTTCGGACCCTTAGACTCTAATGCGGTTTATGAAATTTTGTGGGATTATTGGTAATACCTTTCCATACCTGTGTGCAAAAATTTAGGAGCGGATCCTAAAACATGCGTCCGGGGCACGCAATTTAGTTGCATTTTATATCTAAAGGTAGGATTTTCGGACCCTTAGACTCTAATGCGGTTTATGAAATTTTGTGGGATTATTGGTAATACCTTTCCATACCTGTGTGCAAAAATTTAGGAGCGGATCCTAAAACATGCGTCCGGGGCACGCGATTTAGTTGCATTTTATATTTAAAGGTAGGATTTTCGGACCCTTAGACTCTAATGCGGTTTATGAAATTTTGTGGGATTATTGGTAATACCTTTCCATACCTGTGTGCAAAAATTTAGGAGCGGATCCTAAAACATGCGTCCGGGGCACGCGATTTAGTTGCATTTTATATTTAAAGGTAGGATTTTCGGACCCTTAGACTCTAATGCGGTTTATGAAATTTTGTGGGATTATTGGTAATACCTTTCCATACCTGTGTGCAAAAATTTAGGAGCGGATCCTAAAACATGCGTCCGGGGCACGCGATTTAGTTGCATTTTATATTTAAAGGTAGGATTTTCGGACCCTTAGACTCTAATGCGGTTTATGAAATTTTGTGGGATTATTGGTAATACCTTTCCATACCTGTGTGCAAAAATTTAGGAGCGGATCCTAAAACATGCGTCCGGGGCACGCAATTTAGTTGCATTTTATATCTAAAGGTAGGATTTTCGGACCCTTAGACTCTAATGCGGTTTATGAAATTTTGTGGGATTATCGGTAATACCTTTCCATACCTGTGTACAAAAATTTAGGAGCGGATCCTAAAACATGCGTCCGGGGCACGCAATTTAGTTGCATTTTTTATCTAAAGGTAGGATTTTCGGACCCTTCGACTCTAATGCGGTTTATGAAATTTTGTGGGATTATTGGTAATACCTTTCCATACCTGTGTGCAAAAATTTAGGAGCGGATCCTAAAACATGCGTCCGGGGCACGCAATTTAGTTGCATTTTTTATCTAAAGGTAGGATTTTCGGACCCTTAGACTCTAATGCGGTTTATCAAATTTTGTGGGATTATCGGTAATACCTTTCCATACCTGTGTACAAAAATTTAGGAGCGGATCCTAAAACATGCGTCCGGGGCACGCAATTTAGTTGCATTTTTTATCTAAAGGTAGGATTTTCGGACCTTTAGACTCTAATGCGGTTTATGAAATTTTGTGGGATTATTGGTAATACCTTTCCATACCTGTGTGCAAAAATTTAGGAGCGGATCCTAAAACATGCGTCCGGGGCACGCAATTTAGTTGCATTTTATATCTAAAGGTAGGATTTTCGGACCCTTAGACTCTAATGCGGTTTATGAAATTTTGTGGGATTATCGGTAATACCTTTCCATACCTGTGTACAAAAATTTAGGAGCGGATCCTAAAACATGCGTCCGGGGCACGCAATTTAGTTGCATTTTTTATCTAAAGGTAGGATTTTCGGACCCTTCGACTCTAATGCGGTTTATGAAATTTTGTGGGATTATTGGTAATACCTTTCCATACCTGTGTGCAAAAATTTAGGAGCGGATCCTAAAACATGCGTCCGGGGCACGCAATTTAGTTGCATTTTTTATCTAAAGGTAGGATTTTCGGACCCTTAGACTCTAATGCGGTTTATCAAATTTTGTGGGATTATCGGTAATACCTTTCCATACCTGTGTACAAAAATTTAGGAGCGGATCCTAAAACATGCGTCCGGGGCACGCAATTTAGTTGCATTTTTTATCTAAAGGTAGGATTTTCGGACCTTTAGACTCTAATGCGGTTTATGAAATTTTGTGGGATTATTGGTAATACCTTTCCATACCTGTGTGCAAAAATTTAGGAGCGGATCCTAAAACATGCGTCCGGGGCACGCAATTTAGTTGCATTTTATATCTAAAGGTAGGATTTTCGGACCCTTAGACTCTAATGCGGTTTATGAAATTTTGTGGGATTATCGGTAATACCTTTCCATACCTGTGTACAAAAATTTAGGAGCGGATCCTAAAACATGCGTCCGGGGCACGCAATTTAGTTGCATTTTTTATCTAAAGGTAGGATTTTCGGACCCTTCGACTCTAATGCGGTTTATGAAATTTTGTGGGATTATTGGTAATACCTTTCCATACCTGTGTGCAAAAATTTAGGAGCGGATCCTAAAACATGCGTCCGGGGCACGCAATTTAGTTGCATTTTTTATCTAAAGGTAGGATTTTCGGACCCTTCGACTCTAATGCGGTTTATGAAATTTTGTGGGATTATTGGTAATACCTTTCCATACCTGTGTGCAAAAATTTAGGAGCGGATCCTAAAACATGCGTCCGGGGCACGCAATTTAGTTGCATTTTTTATCTAAAGGTAGGATTTTCGGACCCTTAGACTCTAATGCGGTTTATCAAATTTTGTGGGATTATCGGTAATACCTTTCCATACCTGTGTACAAAAATTTAGGAGCGGATCCTAAAACATGCGTCCGGGGCACGCAATTTAGTTGCATTTTATATCTAAAGGTAGGATTTTCGGACCCTTAGACTCTAATGCGGTTTATGAAATTTTGTGGGATTATCGGTAATACCTTTCCATACCTGTGTACAAAAATTTAGGAGCGGATCCTAAAACATGCGTCCGGGGCACGCAATTTAGTTGCATTTTTTATCTAAAGGTAGGATTTTCGGACCCTTAGACTCTAATGCGGTTTATGAAATTTTGTGGGATTATTGGTAATACCTTTCCATACCTGTGTGCAAAAATTTAGGAGCGGATCCTAAAACATGCGTCCGGGGCACGCAATTTAGTTGCATTTTTTATCTAAAGGTAGGATTTTCGGACCCTTAGACTCTAATGCGGTTTATGAAATTTTGTGGGATTATCGGTAATACCTTTCCATACCTGTGTACAAAAATTTAGGAGCTGATCCTAAAACATGCGTCCGGGGCACGCAATTTAGTTGCATTTTTTATCTAAAGGTAGGATTTTCGGACCCTTAGACTCTAATGCGGTTTATGAAATTTTGTGGGATTATTGGTAATACCTTTCCATACCTGTGTGCAAAAATTTAGGAGCGGATCCTAAAACATGCGTCCGGGGCACGCAATTTAGTTGCATTTTTTATCTAAAGGTAGGATTTTCGGACCCTTAGACTCTAATGCGGTTTATGAAATTTTGTGGGATTATCGGTAATACCTTTCCATACCTGTGTACAAAAATTTAGGAGCGGATCCTAAAACATGCGTCCGGGGCACGCAATTTAGTTGCATTTTTTATCTAAAGGTAGGATTTTCGGACCCTTAGACTCTAATGCGGTTTATGAAATTTTGTGGGATTATTGGTAATACCTTTCCATACCTGTGTGCAAAAATTTAGGAGCGGATCCTAAAACATGCGTCCGGGGCACGCAATTTAGTTGCATTTTTTATCTAAAGGTAGGATTTTCGGACCCTTAGACTCTAATGCGGTTTATGAAATTTTGTGGGATTATCGGTAATACCTTTCCATACCTGTGTACAAAAATTTAGGAGCGGATCCTAAAACATGCGTCCGGGGCACGCAATTTAGTTGCATTTTTTATCTAAAGGTAGGATTTTCGGACCTTTAGACTCTAATGCGGTTTATGAAATTTTGTGGGATTATTGGTAATACCTTTCCATACCTGTGTGCAAAAATTTAGGAGCGGATCCTAAAACATGCGTCCGGGGCACGCAATTTAGTTGCATTTTATATCTAAAGGTAGGATTTTCGGACCCTTAGACTCTAATGCGGTTTATGAAATTTTGTGGGATTATCGGTAATACCTTTCCATACCTGTGTACAAAAATTTAGGAGCGGATCCTAAAACATGCGTCCGGGGCACGCAATTTAGTTGCATTTTTTATCTAAAGGTAGGATTTTCGGACCCTTCGACTCTAATGCGGTTTATGAAATTTTGTGGGATTATTGGTAATACCTTTCCATACCTGTGTGCAAAAATTTAGGAGCGGATCCTAAAACATGCGTCCGGGGCACGCAATTTAGTTGCATTTTATATCTAAAGGTAGGATTTTCGGACCCTTAGACTCTAATGCGGTTTATGAAATTTTGTGGGATTATTGGTAATACCTTTCCATACCTGTGTGCAAAAATTTAGGAGCGGATCCTAAAACATGCGTCCGGGGCACGCAATTTAGTTGCATTTTATATCTAAAGGTAGGATTTTCGGACCCTTAGACTCTAATGCGGTTTATGAAATTTTGTGGGATTATTGGTAATACCTTTCCATACCTGTGTGCAAAAATTTAGGAGCGGATCCTAAAACATGCGTCCGGGGCACGCGATTTAGTTGCATTTTATATTTAAAGGTAGGATTTTCGGACCCTTAGACTCTAATGCGGTTTATGAAATTTTGTGGGATTATTGGTAATACCTTTCCATACCTGTGTGCAAAAATTTAGGAGCGGATCCTAAAACATGCGTCCGGGGCACGCGATTTAGTTGCATTTTATATTTAAAGGTAGGATTTTCGGACCCTTAGACTCTAATGCGGTTTATGAAATTTTGTGGGATTATTGGTAATACCTTTCCATACCTGTGTGCAAAAATTTAGGAGCGGATCCTAAAACATGCGTCCGGGGCACGCGATTTAGTTGCATTTTATATTTAAAGGTAGGATTTTCGGACCCTTAGACTCTAATGCGGTTTATGAAATTTTGTGGGATTATTGGTAATACCTTTCCATACCTGTGTGCAAAAATTTAGGAGCGGATCCTAAAACATGCGTCCGGGGCACGCAATTTAGTTGCATTTTATATCTAAAGGTAGGATTTTCGGACCCTTAGACTCTAATGCGGTTTATGAAATTTTGTGGGATTATCGGTAATACCTTTCCATACCTGTGTACAAAAATTTAGGAGCGGATCCTAAAACATGCGTCCGGGGCACGCAATTTAGTTGCATTTTTTATCTAAAGGTAGGATTTTCGGACCCTTCGACTCTAATGCGGTTTATGAAATTTTGTGGGATTATTGGTAATACCTTTCCATACCTGTGTGCAAAAATTTAGGAGCGGATCCTAAAACATGCGTCCGGGGCACGCAATTTAGTTGCATTTTTTATCTAAAGGTAGGATTTTCGGACCCTTAGACTCTAATGCGGTTTATCAAATTTTGTGGGATTATCGGTAATACCTTTCCATACCTGTGTACAAAAATTTAGGAGCGGATCCTAAAACATGCGTCCGGGGCACGCAATTTAGTTGCATTTTTTATCTAAAGGTAGGATTTTCGGACCTTTAGACTCTAATGCGGTTTATGAAATTTTGTGGGATTATTGGTAATACCTTTCCATACCTGTGTGCAAAAATTTAGGAGCGGATCCTAAAACATGCGTCCGGGGCACGCAATTTAGTTGCATTTTATATCTAAAGGTAGGATTTTCGGACCCTTAGACTCTAATGCGGTTTATGAAATTTTGTGGGATTATCGGTAATACCTTTCCATACCTGTGTACAAAAATTTAGGAGCGGATCCTAAAACATGCGTCCGGGGCACGCAATTTAGTTGCATTTTTTATCTAAAGGTAGGATTTTCGGACCCTTCGACTCTAATGCGGTTTATGAAATTTTGTGGGATTATTGGTAATACCTTTCCATACCTGTGTGCAAAAATTTAGGAGCGGATCCTAAAACATGCGTCCGGGGCACGCAATTTAGTTGCATTTTTTATCTAAAGGTAGGATTTTCGGACCCTTAGACTCTAATGCGGTTTATCAAATTTTGTGGGATTATCGGTAATACCTTTCCATACCTGTGTACAAAAATTTAGGAGCGGATCCTAAAACATGCGTCCGGGGCACGCAATTTAGTTGCATTTTTTATCTAAAGGTAGGATTTTCGGACCTTTAGACTCTAATGCGGTTTATGAAATTTTGTGGGATTATTGGTAATACCTTTCCATACCTGTGTGCAAAAATTTAGGAGCGGATCCTAAAACATGCGTCCGGGGCACGCAATTTAGTTGCATTTTATATCTAAAGGTAGGATTTTCGGACCCTTAGACTCTAATGCGGTTTATGAAATTTTGTGGGATTATCGGTAATACCTTTCCATACCTGTGTACAAAAATTTAGGAGCGGATCCTAAAACATGCGTCCGGGGCACGCAATTTAGTTGCATTTTTTATCTAAAGGTAGGATTTTCGGACCCTTCGACTCTAATGCGGTTTATGAAATTTTGTGGGATTATTGGTAATACCTTTCCATACCTGTGTGCAAAAATTTAGGAGCGGATCCTAAAACATGCGTCCGGGGCACGCAATTTAGTTGCATTTTTTATCTAAAGGTAGGATTTTCGGACCCTTCGACTCTAATGCGGTTTATGAAATTTTGTGGGATTATTGGTAATACCTTTCCATACCTGTGTGCAAAAATTTAGGAGCGGATCCTAAAACATGCGTCCGGGGCACGCAATTTAGTTGCATTTTTTATCTAAAGGTAGGATTTTCGGACCCTTAGACTCTAATGCGGTTTATCAAATTTTGTGGGATTATCGGTAATACCTTTCCATACCTGTGTACAAAAATTTAGGAGCGGATCCTAAAACATGCGTCCGGGGCACGCAATTTAGTTGCATTTTTTATCTAAAGGTAGGATTTTCGGACCTTTAGACTCTAATGCGGTTTATGAAATTTTGTGGGATTATTGGTAATACCTTTCCATACCTGTGTGCAAAAATTTAGGAGCGGATCCTAAAACATGCGTCCGGGGCACGCAATTTAGTTGCATTTTATATCTAAAGGTAGGATTTTCGGACCCTTAGACTCTAATGCGGTTTATGAAATTTTGTGGGATTATCGGTAATACCTTTCCATACCTGTGTACAAAAATTTAGGAGCGGATCCTAAAACATGCGTCCGGGGCACGCAATTTAGTTGCATTTTTTATCTAAAGGTAGGATTTTCGGACCCTTAGACTTTAATGCGGTTTATGAAATTTTGTGGGATTATTGGTAATACCTTTCCATACCTGTGTGCAAAAATTTAGGAGCGGATCCTTAAACATGCGTCCGGGGCACGCGATTTAGTTGCATTTTATATTTAAAGGTAGGATTTTCGGACCCTTAGACTCTAATGCGGTTTATGAAATTTTGTGGGATTATTGGTAATACCTTTCCATAACTGTGTGCAAAAATTTAGGAGCGGATCCTAAAACATGCGTCCGGGGCACGCAATTTAGTTGCATTTTTTATCTAAAGGTAGGATTTTCGGACCCTTAGACTCTAATGCGGTTTATCAAATTTTGTGGGATTATTGGTAATACCTTTCCATACCTGTGTGCAAAAATTTAGGAGCGGATCCTAAAACATGCGTCCGGGGCACGCAATTTAGTTGCATTTTATATCTAAAGGTAGGATTTTCGGACCCTTAGACTCTAATGCGGTTTATGAAATTTTGTGGGATTATCGGTAATACCTTTCCATACCTGTGTACAAAAATTTAGGAGCGGATCCTAAAACATGCGTCCGGGGCACGCAATTTAGTTGCATTTTTTATCTAAAGGTAGGATTTTCGGACCCTTCGACTCTAATGCGGTTTATGAAATTTTGTGGGATTATTGGTAATACCTTTCCATACCTGTGTGCAAAAATTTAGGAGCGGATCCTAAAACATGCGTCCGGGGCACGCAATTTAGTTGCATTTTTTATCTAAAGGTAGGATTTTCGGACCCTTAGACTCTAATGCGGTTTATCAAATTTTGTGGGATTATCGGTAATACCTTTCCATACCTGTGTACAAAAATTTAGGAGCGGATCCTAAAACATGCGTCCGGGGCACGCAATTTAGTTGCATTTTTTATCTAAAGGTAGGATTTTCGGACCTTTAGACTCTAATGCGGTTTATGAAATTTTGTGGGATTATTGGTAATACCTTTCCATACCTGTGTGCAAAAATTTAGGAGCGGATCCTAAAACATGCGTCCGGGGCACGCAATTTAGTTGCATTTTATATCTAAAGGTAGGATTTTCGGACCCTTAGACTCTAATGCGGTTTATGAAATTTTGTGGGATTATCGGTAATACCTTTCCATACCTGTGTACAAAAATTTAGGAGCGGATCCTAAAACATGCGTCCGGGGCACGCAATTTAGTTGCATTTTTTATCTAAAGGTAGGATTTTCGGACCCTTCGACTCTAATGCGGTTTATGAAATTTTGTGGGATTATTGGTAATACCTTTCCATACCTGTGTGCAAAAATTTAGGAGCGGATCCTAAAACATGCGTCCGGGGCACGCAATTTAGTTGCATTTTTTATCTAAAGGTAGGATTTTCGGACCCTTCGACTCTAATGCGGTTTATGAAATTTTGTGGGATTATTGGTAATACCTTTCCATACCTGTGTGCAAAAATTTAGGAGCGGATCCTAAAACATGCGTCCGGGGCACGCAATTTAGTTGCATTTTTTATCTAAAGGTAGGATTTTCGGACCCTTAGACTCTAATGCGGTTTATCAAATTTTGTGGGATTATCGGTAATACCTTTCCATACCTGTGTACAAAAATTTAGGAGCGGATCCTAAAACATGCGTCCGGGGCACGCAATTTAGTTGCATTTTATATCTAAAGGTAGGATTTTCGGACCCTTAGACTCTAATGCGGTTTATGAAATTTTGTGGGATTATCGGTAATACCTTTCCATACCTGTGTACAAAAATTTAGGAGCGGATCCTAAAACATGCGTCCGGGGCACGCAATTTAGTTGCATTTTTTATCTAAAGGTAGGATTTTCGGACCCTTAGACTCTAATGCGGTTTATGAAATTTTGTGGGATTATTGGTAATACCTTTCCATACCTGTGTGCAAAAATTTAGGAGCGGATCCTAAAACATGCGTCCGGGGCACGCAATTTAGTTGCATTTTTTATCTAAAGGTAGGATTTTCGGACCCTTAGACTCTAATGCGGTTTATGAAATTTTGTGGGATTATCGGTAATACCTTTCCATACCTGTGTACAAAAATTTAGGAGCTGATCCTAAAACATGCGTCCGGGGCACGCAATTTAGTTGCATTTTTTATCTAAAGGTAGGATTTTCGGACCCTTAGACTCTAATGCGGTTTATGAAATTTTGTGGGATTATTGGTAATACCTTTCCATACCTGTGTGCAAAAATTTAGGAGCGGATCCTAAAACATGCGTCCGGGGCACGCAATTTAGTTGCATTTTTTATCTAAAGGTAGGATTTTCGGACCCTTAGACTCTAATGCGGTTTATGAAATTTTGTGGGATTATCGGTAATACCTTTCCATACCTGTGTACAAAAATTTAGGAGCGGATCCTAAAACATGCGTCCGGGGCACGCAATTTAGTTGCATTTTTTATCTAAAGGTAGGATTTTCGGACCCTTAGACTCTAATGCGGTTTATGAAATTTTGTGGGATTATTGGTAATACCTTTCCATACCTGTGTGCAAAAATTTAGGAGCGGATCCTAAAACATGCGTCCGGGGCACGCAATTTAGTTGCATTTTTTATCTAAAGGTAGGATTTTCGGACCCTTAGACTCTAATGCGGTTTATGAAATTTTGTGGGATTATCGGTAATACCTTTCCATACCTGTGTACAAAAATTTAGGAGCGGATCCTAAAACATGCGTCCGGGGCACGCAATTTAGTTGCATTTTTTATCTAAAGGTAGGATTTTCGGACCTTTAGACTCTAATGCGGTTTATGAAATTTTGTGGGATTATTGGTAATACCTTTCCATACCTGTGTGCAAAAATTTAGGAGCGGATCCTAAAACATGCGTCCGGGGCACGCAATTTAGTTGCATTTTATATCTAAAGGTAGGATTTTCGGACCCTTAGACTCTAATGCGGTTTATGAAATTTTGTGGGATTATCGGTAATACCTTTCCATACCTGTGTACAAAAATTTAGGAGCGGATCCTAAAACATGCGTCCGGGGCACGCAATTTAGTTGCATTTTTTATCTAAAGGTAGGATTTTCGGACCCTTCGACTCTAATGCGGTTTATGAAATTTTGTGGGATTATTGGTAATACCTTTCCATACCTGTGTGCAAAAATTTAGGAGCGGATCCTAAAACATGCGTCCGGGGCACGCAATTTAGTTGCATTTTATATCTAAAGGTAGGATTTTCGGACCCTTAGACTCTAATGCGGTTTATGAAATTTTGTGGGATTATTGGTAATACCTTTCCATACCTGTGTGCAAAAATTTAGGAGCGGATCCTAAAACATGCGTCCGGGGCACGCAATTTAGTTGCATTTTATATCTAAAGGTAGGATTTTCGGACCCTTAGACTCTAATGCGGTTTATGAAATTTTGTGGGATTATCGGTAATACCTTTCCATACCTGTGTACAAAAATTTAGGAGCGGATCCTAAAACATGCGTCCGGGGCACGCAATTTAGTTGCATTTTTTATCTAAAGGTAGGATTTTCGGACCCTTCGACTCTAATGCGGTTTATGAAATTTTGTGGGATTATTGGTAATACCTTTCCATACCTGTGTGCAAAAATTTAGGAGCGGATCCTAAAACATGCGTCCCGGGCACGCAATTTAGTTGCATTTTTTATCTAAAGGTAGGATTTTCGGACCCTTCGACTCTAATGCGGTTTATGAAATTTTGTGGGATTATTGGTAATACCTTTCCATACCTGTGTGCAAAAATTTAGGAGCGGATCCTAAAACATGCGTCCGGGGCACGCAATTTAGTTGCATTTTTTATCTAAAGGTAGGATTTTCGGACCCTTCGACTCTAATGCGGTTTATGAAATTTTGTGGGATTATTGGTAATACCTTTCCATACCTGTGTGCAAAAATTTAGGAGCGGATCCTAAAACATGCGTCCGGGGCACGCAATTTAGTTGCATTTTTTATCTAAAGGTAGGATTTTCGGACCCTTCGACTCTAATGCGGTTTATGAAATTTTGTGGGATTATTGGTAATACCTTTCCATACCTGTGTGCAAAAATTTAGGAGCGGATCCTAAAACATGCGTCCGGGGCACGCAATTTAGTTGCATTTTTTATCTAAAGGTAGGATTTTCGGACCCTTAGACTCTAATGCGGTTTATCAAATTTTGTGGGATTATCGGTAATACCTTTCCATACCTGTGTACAAAAATTTAGGAGCGGATCCTAAAACATGCGTCCGGGGCACGCAATTTAGTTGCATTTTTTATCTAAAGGTAGGATTTTCGGACCTTTAGACTCTAATGCGGTTTATGAAATTTTGTGGGATTATTGGTAATACCTTTCCATACCTGTGTGCAAAAATTTAGGAGCGGATCCTAAAACATGCGTCCGGGGCACGCAATTTAGTTGCATTTTATATCTAAAGGTAGGATTTTCGGACCCTTAGACTCTAATGCGGTTTATGAAATTTTGTGGGATTATCGGTAATACCTTTCCATACCTGTGTACAAAAATTTAGGAGCGGATCCTAAAACATGCGTCCGGGGCACGCAATTTAGTTGCATTTTTTATCTAAAGGTAGGATTTTCGGACCCTTCGACTCTAATGCGGTTTATGAAATTTTGTGGGATTATTGGTAATACCTTTCCATACCTGTGTGCAAAAATTTAGGAGCGGATCCTAAAACATGCGTCCAGGGCACGCAATTTAGTTGCATTTTTTATCTAAAGGTAGGATTTTCGGACCCTTCGACTCTAATGCGGTTTATGAAATTTTGTGGGATTATTGGTAATACCTTTCCATACCTGTGTGCAAAAATTTAGGAGCGGATCCTAAAACATGCGTCCGGGGCACGCAATTTAGTTGCATTTTTTATCTAAAGGTAGGATTTTCGGACCCTTCGACTCTAATGCGGTTTATGAAATTTTGTGGGATTATTGGTAATACCTTTCCATACCTGTGTGCAAAAATTTAGGAGCGGATCCTAAAACATGCGTCCGGGGCACGCAATTTAGTTGCATTTTTTATCTAAAGGTAGGATTTTCGGACCCTTCGACTCTAATGCGGTTTATGAAATTTTGTGGGATTATTGGTAATACCTTTCCATACCTGTGTGCAAAAATTTAGGAGCGGATCCTAAAACATGCGTCCGGGGCACGCAATTTAGTTGCATTTTTTATCTAAAGGTAGGATTTTCGGACCCTTCGACTCTAATGCGGTTTATGAAATTTTGTGGGATTATTGGTAATACCTTTCCATACCTGTGTGCAAAAATTTAGGAGCGGATCCTAAAACATGCGTCCGGGGCACGCAATTTAGTTGCATTTTTTATCTAAAGGTAGGATTTTCGGACCCTTCGACTCTAATGCGGTTTATGAAATTTTGTGGGATTATTGGTAATACCTTTCCATACCTGTGTGCAAAAATTTAGGAGCGGATCCTAAAACATGCGTCCGGGGCACGCAATTTAGTTGCATTTTTTATCTAAAGGTAGGATTTTCGGACCCTTCGACTCTAATGCGGTTTATGAAATTTTGTGGGATTATTGGTAATACCTTTCCATACCTGTGTGCAAAAATTTAGGAGCGGATCCTAAAACATGCGTCCGGGGCACGCAATTTAGTTGCATTTTTTATCTAAAGGTAGGATTTTCGGACCCTTCGACTCTAATGCGGTTTATGAAATTTTGTGGGATTACTGGTAATACCTTTCCATACCTGTGTGCAAAAATTTAGGAGCGGATCCTAAAACATGCGCCCGGGGCACGCAATTTAGTTGCATTTTTTATCTAAAGGTAGGATTTTCGGACCCTTCGACTCTAATGCGGTTTATGAAATTTTGTGGGATTATTGGTAATACCTTTCCATACCTGTGTGCAAAAATTTAGGAGCGGATCCTAAAACATGCGTCCGGGGCACGCGATTTAGTTGCATTTTATATTTAAAGGTAGGATTTTCGGACCCTTAGACTCTAATGCGGTTTATGAAATTTTGTGGGATTATTGGTAATACCTTTCCATACCTGTGTGCAAAAATTTAGGAGCGGATCCTAAAACATGCGTCCGGGGCACGCGATTTAGTTGCATTTTATATTTAAAGGTAGGATTTTCGGACCCTTAGACTCTAATGCGGTTTATGAAATTTTGTGGGATTATTGGTAATACCTTTCCATACCTGTGTGCAAAAATTTAGGAGCGGATCCTAAAACATGCGTCCGGGGCACGCGATTTAGTTGCATTTTATATTTAAAGGTAGGATTTTCGGACCCTTAGACTCTAATGCGGTTTATGAAATTTTGTGGGATTATTGGTAATACCTTTCCATACCTGTGTGCAAAAATTTAGGAGCGGATCCTAAAACATGCGTCCGGGGCACGCGATTTAGTTGCATTTTATATTTAAAGGTAGGATTTTCGGACCCTTAGACTCTAATGCGGTTTATGAAATTTTGTGAGATTATTGGTAATACCTTTCCATACCTGTGTGCAAAAATTTAGGAGCGGATCCTAAAACATGCGTCCGGGGCACGCAATTTAGTTGCATTTTTTATCTAAAGGTAGGATTTTCGGACCCTTAGACTCTAATGCGGTTTATCAAATTTTGTGGGATTATCGGTAATACCTTTCCATACCTGTGTACAAAAATTTAGGAGCGGATCCTAAAACATGCGTCCGGGGCACGCAATTTAGTTGCATTTTTTATCTAAAGGTAGGATTTTCGGACCCTTCGACTCTAATGCGGTTTATGAAATTTTGTGGGATTATTGGTAATACCTTTCCATACCTGTGTGCAAAAATTTAGGAGCGGATCCTAAAACATGCGTCCGGGGCACGCAATTTAGTTGCATTTTTTATCTAAAGGTAGGATTTTCGGACCCTTCGACTCTAATGCGGTTTATGAAATTTTGTGGGATTATTGGTAATACCTTTCCATACCTGTGTGCAAAAATTTAGGAGCGGATCCTAAAACATGCGTCCGGGGCACGCAATTTAGTTGCATTTTATATCTAAAGGTAGGATTTTCGGACCCTTAGACTTTAATGCGGTTTATGAAATTTTGTGGGATTATTGGTAATACCTTTCCATACCTGTGTGCAAAAATTTAGGAGCGGATCCTTAAACATGCGTCCGGGGCACGCGATTTAGTTGCATTTTATATTTAAAGGTAGGATTTTCGGACCCTTAGACTCTAATGCGGTTTATGAAATTTTGTGGGATTATTGGTAATACCTTTCCATAACTGTGTGCAAAAATTTAGGAGCGGATCCTAAAACATGCGTCCGGGGCACGCAATTTAGTTGCATTTTTTATCTAAAGGTAGGATTTTCGGACCCTTCGACTCTAATGCGGTTTATGAAATTTTGTGAGATTATTGGTAATACCTTTCCATACCTGTGTGCAAAAATTTAGGAGCGGATCCTAAAACATGCGTCCGGGGCACGCAATTTAGTTGCATTTTTTATCTAAAGGTAGGATTTTCGGACCCTTAGACTCTAATGCGGTTTATCAAATTTTGTGGGATTATCGGTAATACCTTTCCATACCTGTGTACAAAAATTTAGGAGCGGATCCTAAAACATGCGTCCGGGGCACGCAATTTAGTTGCATTTTTTATCTAAAGGTAGGATTTTCGGACCCTTCGACTCTAATGCGGTTTATGAAATTTTGTGGGATTATTGGTAATACCTTTCCATACCTGTGTGCAAAAATTTAGGAGCGGATCCTAAAACATGCGTCCGGGGCACGCAATTTAGTTGCATTTTTTATCTAAAGGTAGGATTTTCGGACCCTTCGACTCTAATGCGGTTTATGAAATTTTGTGGGATTATTGGTAATACCTTTCCATACCTGTGTGCAAAAATTTAGGAGCGGATCCTAAAACATGCGTCCGGGGCACGCAATTTAGTTGCATTTTTTATCTAAAGGTAGGATTTTCGGACCCTTAGACTCTAATGCGGTTTATCAAATTTTGTGGGATTATCGGTAATACCTTTCCATACCTGTGTACAAAAATTTAGGAGCGGATCCTAAAACATGCGTCCGGGGCACGCAATTTAGTTGCATTTTTTATCTAAAGGTAGGATTTTCGGACCTTTAGACTCTAATGCGGTTTATGAAATTTTGTGGGATTATTGGTAATACCTTTCCATACCTGTGTGCAAAAATTTAGGAGCGGATCCTAAAACATGCGTCCGGGGCACGCAATTTAGTTGCATTTTTTATCTAAAGGTAGGATTTTCGGACCCTTCGACTCTAATGCGGTTTATGAAATTTTGTGGGATTATTGGTAATACCTTTCCATACCTGTGTGCAAAAATTTAGGAGCGGATCCTAAAACATGCGTCCGGGGCACGCAATTTAGTTGCATTTTTTATCTAAAGGTAGGATTTTCGGACCCTTCGACTCTAATGCGGTTTATGAAATTTTGTGGGATTATTGGTAATACCTTTCCATACCTGTGTGCAAAAATTTAGGAGCGGATCCTAAAACATGCGTCCGGGGCACGCAATTTAGTTGCATTTTTTATCTAAAGGTAGGATTTTCGGACCCTTCGACTCTAATGCGGTTTATGAAATTTTGTGGGATTATTGGTAATACCTTTCCATACCTGTGTGCAAAAATTTAGGAGCGGATCCTAAAACATGCGTCCGGGGCACGCAATTTAGTTGCATTTTTTACCTAAAGGTAGGATTTTCGGACCCTTAGACTCTAATGCGGTTTATGAAATTTTGTGGGATTATCGGTAATACCTTTCCATACCTGTGTACAAAAATTTAGGAGCGGATCCTAAAACATGCGTCCGGGGCACGCAATTTAGTTGCATTTTTTATCTAAAGGTAGGATTTTCGGACCCTTAGACTCTAATGCGGTTTATGAAATTTTGTGGGATTATTGGTAATACCTTTCCATACCTGTGTGCAAAAATTTAGGAGCGGATCCTAAAACATGCGTCCGGGGCACGCAATTTAGTTGCATTTTTTATCTAAAGGTAGGAATTTCGGACCCTTAGACTCTAATGCGGTTTATGAAATTTTGTGGGATTATCGGTAATACCTTTCCATACCTGTGTACAAAAATTTAGGAGCGGATCCTAAAACATGCGTCCGGGGCACGCAATTTAGTTGCATTTTTTATCTAAAGGTAGGATTTTCGGACCCTTCGACTCTAATGCGGTTTATGAAATTTTGTGGGATTATTGGTAATACCTTTCCATACCTGTGTGCAAAAATTTAGGAGCGGATCCTAAAACATGCGTCCGGGGCACGCAATTTAGTTGCATTTTTTATCTAAAGGTAGGATTTTCGGACCCTTCGACTCTAATGCGGTTTATGAAATTTTGTGGGATTATTGGTAATACCTTTCCATACCTGTGTGCAAAAATTTAGGAGCGGATCCTAAAACATGCGTCCGGGGCACGCAATTTAGTTGCATTTTTTACCTAAAGGTAGGATTTTCGGACCCTTAGACTCTAATGCGGTTTATGAAATTTTGTGGGATTATCGGTAATACCTTTCCATACCTGTGTACAAAAATTTAGGAGCGGATCCTAAAACATGCGTCCGGGGCACGCAATTTAGTTGCATTTTTTATCTAAAGGTAGGATTTTCGGACCCTTAGACTCTAATGCGGTTTATGAAATTTTGTGGGATTATTGGTAATACCTTTCCATACCTGTGTGCAAAAATTTAGGAGCGGATCCTAAAACATGCGTCCGGGGCACGCAATTTAGTTGCATTTTTTATCTAAAGGTAGGATTTTCGGACCCTTCGACTCTAATGCGGTTTATGAAATTTTGTGGGATTATTGGTAATACCTTTCCATACCTGTGTGCAAAAATTTAGGAGCGGATCCTAAAACATGCGTCCGGGGCACGCAATTTAGTTGCATTTTTTACCTAAAGGTAGGATTTTCGGACCCTTAGACTCTAATGCGGTTTATGAAATTTTGTGGGATTATCGGTAATACCTTTCCATACCTGTGTACAAAAATTTAGGAGCGGATCCTAAAACATGCGTCCGGGGCACGCAATTTAGTTGCATTTTTTATCTAAAGGTAGGATTTTCGGACCCTTCGACTCTAATGCGGTTTATGAAATTTTGTGGGATTATTGGTAATACCTTTCCATACCTGTGTGCAAAAATTTAGGAGCGGATCCTAAAACATGCGTCCGGGGCACGCAATTTAGTTGCATTTTTTATCTAAAGGTAGGATTTTCGGACCCTTCGACTCTAATGCGGTTTATGAAATTTTGTGGGATTATTGGTAATACCTTTCCATACCTGTGTGCAAAAATTTAGGAGCGGATCCTAAAACATGCGTCCGGGGCACGCAATTTAGTTGCATTTTTTACCTAAAGGTAGGATTTTCGGACCCTTAGACTCTAATGCGGTTTATGAAATTTTGTGGGATTATCGGTAATACCTTTCCATACCTGTGTACAAAAATTTAGGAGCGGATCCTAAAACATGCGTCCGGGGCACGCAATTTAGTTGCATTTTTTATCTAAAGGTAGGATTTTCGGACCCTTAGACTCTAATGCGGTTTATGAAATTTTGTGGGATTATTGGTAATACCTTTCCATACCTGTGTGCAAAAATTTAGGAGCGGATCCTAAAACATGCGTCCGGGGCACGCAATTTAGTTGCATTTTTTATCTAAAGGTAGGATTTTCGGACCCTTCGACTCTAATGCGGTTTATGAAATTTTGTGGGATTATTGGTAATACCTTTCCATACCTGTGTGCAAAAATTTAGGAGCGGATCCTAAAACATGCGTCCGGGGCACGCAATTTAGTTGCATTTTTTACCTAAAGGTAGGATTTTCGGACCCTTAGACTCTAATGCGGTTTATGAAATTTTGTGGGATTATCGGTAATACCTTTCCATACCTGTGTACAAAAATTTAGGAGCGGATCCTAAAACATGCGTCCGGGGCACGCAATTTAGTTGCATTTTTTATCTAAAGGTAGGATTTTCGGACCCTTAGACTCTAATGCGGTTTATGAAATTTTGTGGGATTATTGGTAATACCTTTCCATACCTGTGTGCAAAAATTTAGGAGCGGATCCTAAAACATGCGTCCGGGGCACGCAATTTAGTTGCATTTTTTATCTAAAGGTAGGATTTTCGGACCCTTCGACTCTAATGCGGTTTATGAAATTTTGTGGGATTATTGGTAATACCTTTCCATACCTGTGTGCAAAAATTTAGGAGCGGATCCTAAAACATGCGTCCGGGGCACGCAATTTAGTTGCATTTTTTATCTAAAGGTAGGATTTTCGGACCCTTCGACTCTAATGCGGTTTATGAAATTTTGTGGGATTATTGGTAATACCTTTCCATACCTGTGTGCAAAAATTTAGGAGCGGATCCTAAAACATGCGTCCGGGGCACGCAATTTAGTTGCATTTTTTACCTAAAGGTAGGATTTTCGGACCCTTAGACTCTAATGCGGTTTATGAAATTTTGTGGGATTATCGGTAATACCTTTCCATACCTGTGTACAAAAATTTAGGAGCGGATCCTAAAACATGCGTCCGGGGCACGCAATTTAGTTGCATTTTTTATCTAAAGGTAGGATTTTCGGACCCTTAGACTCTAATGCGGTTTATGAAATTTTGTGGGATTATTGGTAATACCTTTCCATACCTGTGTGCAAAAATTTAGGAGCGGATCCTAAAACATGCGTCCGGGGCACGCAATTTAGTTGCATTTTTTATCTAAAGGTAGGATTTTCGGACCCTTAGACTCTAATGCGGTTTATGAAATTTTGTGGGATTATTGGTAATACCTTTCCATACCTGTGTGCAAAAATTTAGGAGCGGATCCTAAAACATGCGTCCGGGGCACGCAATTTAGTTGCATTTTTTATCTAAAGGTAGGATTTTCGGACCCTTAGACTCTAATGCGGTTTATGAAATTTTGTGGGATTATCGGTAATACCTTTCTATAGCTGTGTACAAAAATTTAGGAGCGGATCCTAAAACATGCGCACTGGACACGCAATTTAGTTTCAATATTCAATCAATATTTAAGAGAGGCTTGTAAACCCTTCTTAACTATAACCTAGCTTATTTTTGCTTGGTTTTCATAGCAAAAAATGTATGATATAGTCCTTGCCAAATATCTGTGCGTCTACGTCACTAATTTCTGATTAAGAAATGACGTACTGAATATAATGTAGGACGTCGTTCAGCTTTAGTAAAAAGAGTACAAAAACATTTGCATGTATTGTTAACCGAAACTAATAAAAGTCATACGTTACTAATATTGCACATTATAGAAACAAGCAATAAAAAATTAGTATGTCTGAGCTATTACTATAAATAATGGGTACAGATTTTTGATTTACATAGTTGTTACAGTGACATTTATATTATGACAAGTTGTGGTGAGAGAGAAAGTCACATTAAATTAAAAAGAAAAGATGCATTTTAAAAAGCACTCGTTTGATTCATGTTTTACAGCTTGATTCATACCATTTTCAACTATGACGTAGACGCACAGATATTTGGCAAGGACTATAACGCGTTTTATCGCATTTTGTTGTAATAATTATTATTATAATTCGTGTTGACCCCTCCGGCAAAATATTGTACGGACGCCTATGTCTTGATTCTTTATCGTCCATCGTCGTGTGTGGTCGTGTGAATTTTACGAACTTCGTCTTCTGTCACTTCAACGATGAACGATGAAATTATTGCTTGGTTTTTGATCTTGAAATAAAAATTAATAAATAATTGTTGTACAAATATTATGTTCCTGATGGGTTGCGGTAATCATTTAATGCTTTTATTTAATCTGAAAATGGCAATAAGTTGTGGTACGTGTAATTTTGTTTTAATTATTTTATAACCTCAAAATGACGTCGACGTATAAACAACTTGTTAATTTTTCATAATTATGTATTTGTTATCATAAAATTAGTTATGAGTTCCGAGTCCCACCTGACATAACCCTAAATTACCAAATTGTAATCGCGATTTAGGTAGTCCTTCTGTTACTCAAAGGAATCCACAATGCAACCTGCAAAACCAATTATGAACTTACCATTTTCCCTGTGATATTCTTAACCCCTCGCCAAGAAACCTGATCCTTTTCTTCATAAATAAGTTGGCCCATGTTTTAAGAACATTAATTTTTGTTTATCTATTACTGCAGTGCCTTTGTAACTCTGTTATGTGTTCTTGTTGTAGATTGACAGTAATGATGTTGTGCTTGAAGATCACCAGGTTTGGTTTCGGTCTCTTTTAAATATCGTCGATAATGATGGCAGACTGGCCAAAGTGGCGATGACAGGCACCCATCTCCAGAAGACTTTTGGGACGACTACCAAAAAGGTGGTACGAGAGTTGGACTTTGGGATCTCAAGATAATCCATGACACGGCATGACAAGAATTGGAAAATACAGGACCTAGTCCTAATTTACGAAGAAGAAGATAAAGATGGCAAATAGAGCTCGGTACAGTGCCACCTTCTTTTTCTAGTGGAGGAATTGGATACTTTTACGAGATGAAAAGTTGAAGGTAAGATTTTATTATTATTTTGGGTATCAATTGGTAGACGAGAACTTTTTAGTCTACACAATTTTAAGTAACTGTCATCTTCTGTTGGCATTCAATGGTATGTCTTATATCTTATCTTAAGGGTGGGGTAAAGTTAATTCGTGCAAAAAAAGGCACATTTTTGTGAATTTTTTTTTACGACACAGTTAAAATCGATTTATTAAAACCAATGGTACATAAAAGTATAACATTCGAAGAATATTGTGTAATATTTTCATGAAGAAATATTAAAATATACGGCAATGATTCGCAATCGTCTCGGAAAAAAGTAGAATTGCGGTGGTGCCCCTGTGGTGGTGGTGCTGGATCACCTGATATTAAAAAATCAAAGTTCTTTCGTTAACCCTCCCAGCATTACCTGGGGAAAGTGTTTATCTAACCTAACGAAAGTACTTTGATTTTTTGATTTCAGATGATCCAGCACCGAGTTATGAGAGGCACCGCAATTCTACTTTTTCCGAAACGCTTCCGAATAATTGCTGCCATTGCCGTATTTTTTAATATTATTTCATGAAAATATTACACAATATTCTTCGAATGTTATACTTTAATGTACCATTGGTGTTAATAAATAGATTTTAACTGTGTCGTCAAAAAAAAATTCAGAAAAATGTGCCTTTTTGCACGCATTAACTTTACCCCGCCTTTTAAGGTAATGTAAATGACAAAACTTTTCGAAAATCATTATCAATAATAATTTGTTTCAGTCTTCCGCCTACATAAAATATCGGATGTTACGTCAATACATAAAATTGGAGCAGTAATTGAAAATTATTCCAACCGAAGAACTGTCGAGGAACCAATGCTGTGCTTTGAGCTGACGGGCAGCTTTACTAAATTTATAACAGGTTAGTTGCATGATTATTTCAAAAAAGTTCCTCCCTGCAGTGCATTCATAAATCCTTTCTTGTATTATTTGATTTCGATCCTGTCGTTTTGTGAACTTTTGGTTTTGACAAGTTATTTACAGCGACACCATTTATAACTATCCATAACTACGTTTTTACCGATAGCTGCAGATTCCTGTAAATATGTCAGCAATTACAGATATCTACTAATCTAAAGATGTCAACGTTTAACTGTTGCCATCTACAGTGACTTCTTTCAACTATGCACTCTTGTACTTACCGACAATTACAGATTTCTATTACTTATCCACATCTACAGTTTACCTAATTTACCTACAGATTACCATATTATTTGTTCTGCGGACATCTATTGTTGTTTGATCACATTAATGACGGCAGTTTATTGTAGTTGATAAAAAATAATTACAGATATTTTTTTAAGATTGACATTAAAGTTGTCATTTGAAATACAATGCAATTTAGTACCAAATTTTTTATTAAATCTTTTATCTGAAACATTTTTTGGTAGATAGGTTTTCTAGTTATGCGGGCTATTATTAAGTTATAAATTTTTGAAAAGTTAAATTTAGAAAAAGGAACAATTTCAAATTCGCGCGTAATCGTCTCGTGGAAGTTCGTGTGGCTTGACAGCACACGAGCATAAAGTAAGAAAAGAAGCGGCTCGCCCAATTCAAGATTTTGTGCCGATCGCTAATTTAAAAACGAAAATTAATAAATAATAATTGTAAAACTGTGCTTCAGATTAGTGGTTGTAATCGTGAGAGTGCTTTTATTCAAAGGTAATTGATTGTTAAAACCAAAAATGCCATTATGTTGTGGTAGCAAGTGATTTCGTTTGAATTATTTTTATAACCTCACAAAATGGCGAAAGTGACGCTATTTTACAATTTCGATTATTAAATTTGTAAGCATCTGATTTTGCGTTTTCAAATTAACTAAATCATTTTGTGTTATTTACCTTAAAATACAATATAATTATTTATTACAGCTTTCACAATAATACAAGATTTGGTGGACAAGGTGGAGTGCCGAGTTCTACAGCGAAAAATGGAAGAGAAGAAGACTTGAACCGCAGCATTTCAAAATGAAAGGTTAGTGTAATTTAGTTTCTTTCTCTTAAAACCACATTATGAGGGAAGAAGGTTTTGGCACATGAATGATTCACCATTTTTTTGTGTTCTAGGCATGCAAAGCTATATATTCATTGTAATTTATATTTTATGCATCTTTTACGGTTACTTTAAAAGCGTGGAAAGTCTTATAATGGCTACATCGAATTTTTTTTTGTTATTATTTTATTAAAAGACGTTGGAGCATAACAGTCGAGCGAGTTGACTATGAACGTTAAATACCCGGTTTCTGGACCTCCAGGTTGGGGCTTCTTCGTAGAGCTGGCTCCTCATTGTTGGTTTTCTGTTGTTGGAATTCGTTTTTCATTATGAAAAATTGTCGGGTATTCTAGGGTCCTTTGAAGTAATTTCAAAGTTTTGAAAAAATCAAACGTTCCAAAACGAACAATTTAAACTCAGATTTTTTGAGCGGACTTTTTACATCACATTTGGCAAATACGTTTTTAGAAAATTGTTATCACATCATCCTAATTTATTGCAAAATATAATTTCAAAATTTTAAAAAAATTAAACTTTCCAAAACGAACAATTTAAACTCAGGGATTTTTTGAGCGGACTTTTTACATCACATTTGGCAAATAAGTTTTTAGAAAATCGTTATCGCATCATCTTAATTTCTTGTAAAATATGATTTCAAAATTTTGAAGTAATTGAACTTTCCAAAACGAACAATTTATGCACGGGTTTTTTTTGAGCGAACTATTTGCATCACCAATGGCAAAACCGGTTTTAGAAAATTGTTATTGTATCATCCTCATTTCTTCCAAGATATAATTTCAAAATGTAGAAAAAACAAACTTTGCAGAAACTTTTTGCATGGAATCTTTTTCAGCGTTCTCTTTCTACAACAAAATGCGAAAAAAGGACAAGGTAGTGTAATTTTACCTGCCTTAGCCCTCGTGGTGCCTGTGCGTCGCCTTTACCTTTTCGTTTTCTGGGGTGGCCAACATCTGCCACTTTTCTTATTTAATTCAATTGAAGGGAGGTAACTGCTTCCCGCTTTGGAACTCCACTTAGTTGCAATGCTAAAACAGCTCGAGGTAGCTGATATTTACTAAACTGAACTGCGAAGTTTCAAATGAGATGAACGAGGTAATGGGAGCTATGATCCCAACAAACTCAATGAAGAAAGTTACGCTATTATAGTGAACGACCGCCGCAGCAGTAATCTTACCTATGACGTCGTAGAGTTAACAGTGAACTAATATCACGGTTTGGGGTACTTTTGGAATTAATTTCACGATTTTTAAAGAGTTGGAACTGTCGCAGGGTTCATGGTTTTTCTAATATCCACATTTAGGTTATTTGTTGGCCCCGGGGCATATTTTTAATAAGTTGAAGAGTCTTCGTGGATTGGGGGGCCCAATTTTCCACAATCCACAAATTTTTGTTTATAATTCAAATATGGAGGTGGTTGACACGTCACTAGGGGTTGTGCGGGATATTATCATTAATTAATTTAATTAAGAAGTTCCTGATTTTAGTTTTTTAATTTGTTGCAGTTTTTCTAATAAATCAAATGGACATTCACCCACCCGACGAATGGTACGTCAATGCATAAAATTGGAGCAGAAATTGAAAATTATTCCAACCACTGTGAAGAAACCAATGCTGTGCTTTGAGCTGCACGGCAGCTTTACTAAATTTATAACAGGTTAGTAGCATGATCATTTCAAAAAAGTTTTAAAGTTCCTTCCTGCAGTAGATTCATAAATTCTTTCTAGTATTATTTGATTCCAATCCTGTCATTTTGTAAACTTTTGGTTTTGACAAGTTACTACAGCGACACCATTTATAACTACCCATAACTACGATCTTACCGATAGCTGCAGATTCCTATAGATATGTCGGCAATTACAGATATCTACTAATCCAACGATGGCACCGTTTAACTGCTGCCATCTACAGTGACTTCTTTCAACTATGCCCTCGTGTACTTACCGACAATTACAGATTTCTATTACTTATCCACATCTACAGATTACCTAATTTACCTACAGATTACCATATTATTTGTTCTGCGGACATCTAGTGTTGTTTGATCACATTAATGACTGCAGTTTATCGTAGTTGATAAATAATACTACAGATATTTTTTTATAAAATAAATTTGTTATTTGTTTTGGTAGTTTTTCAAATGCTTTCTTTTATTTTATAACCTCACAATAAACAACTTACTAATTTTTGTGATTAAAATACGTAATAATAATATTATGTATTTGTTATAGATTTTCGTTGCCAACAATATGAATGCTGAGGTGGAAAATTGAAGAAGCCTTTTCCTGCCGCATCATTCGACAGCGATGTCTTGAGCAGCTTTATTTGATTTATTCGAGGTTAGTTGCACGACTATTTCGTATAAATTTAAGTTCCCTCCCTGTAGTACATTTTTTTGAGATTTCTTCGGATGGTATAATAAATGTAAGATACGTGAACCTTGTCCTGTATCTTGGCGACGAAAAATTTAAATTCGCACCCTGTAATTTGTACGTGCGTGAGGTTAGCCCCCTTTTTTTTAAATTGTCGACTTTCTTGAAAGAATTTTTTAATTTTGCAAAAACAACCGAAAAAAGCGCAAAATTCCATGCTATCCTCCAATTTGTTGAAATTGTAATTTTTCTTAATGTTCTTGCAATAATTTTTTGATGTCGCACAAAAGCGAAAACCGCTACATAAGTTTTGCACCAGCTCTCCTTTTTGAAATTGCATTTTATTTTATTGGGCGATATGAATGAAACTGAGTATGAAGTTTATACTCAAAATTTTGAATTAAATACCTCGGAATATACAAATACAATTTTTAATTATTTAGTGCAAACAGAAAACCTTCTGGTATTTTATGTTGAACCGTTTGTAAATTTTTCAAAAATAATGAAATGTTGATTTACATCAAGTTCTATTAAAATCAGAAGGGTTTTTGTTTGCCCTAAATAATTCTGGCTATTGGGGATACGACGTTTTGCACTTTTGCCATTGATATGCATATTACTTAGATTCTTGCGAAGACGAATATTTGCCAAATTGGTTGGGGCCCGGTTGGTGTCCAACATTAGTGCCTAAATGAGCTTCCATATCTTTCGTTTTAACCTCAACCGTCTTCAGTAATTCGCGAAATCTTTGGGGTCGAAATATTTTTCTATTTTCACTGCCATTTGAAGTTTTTGTGTGAAATTAGTGTCACACGTTAGAGCCTTCGAAAATTTAAAATATCCGTAACTTTGTAGAAAATTAAATTACAATAATGGAAATAAAAGCTTTTTCGGGCTTTAACGAAGATGTGCGTGAAGTTCTTCTTCTTCTAATGCCATATCTTCTTTAGACGTAGGCGATCTTCCTGGCTAAGCCAGAACGATTTTACTAGAAAAATATTTAATGGGGTGGTTTCCCCATTTTTCGAAAATCCTAAGATTTTTATTGTATTGGATTGTGCTCGTCAGGTGCCGAAGTCATAAAGTTTTATTTTATTAAATAAAAAACATTTGGGCCAAAAACGAAACATTTAACGAGGCTGTAATTTTTGTCACCAATTGCACTCCAAAATTCGACTGAGGGGCAGCAACGTATCTACACCCCCTCCAAATATTTCGCGAATAACTCGGCGACGCGACGGTTGAAGCTCAATACAATGAAATTATAAGCTCATTTAGGCTCGAACGTTTGACACCTATTTCACTCCAAAATTTAACATCGGGCTTTGGGGGGGGGGTCAAGTTAAGTACTTTAAGAACAAATTGCGTTCTATACAGGAGAACAACAAAGAAAAATTGCAATATCTGAAAAGAGGGGCCAACACGGAATTTTATTTATGGTTTTTCGCGGTTGAATGTAGAAACCTTGGTTTCATTTTAAAATAGTAAAAAATCGGGAATCCTGTCCTGCATTTTGCGCGGAAAGTTAAATTTCATCCTTGTAATTCATAATTTTCCAGTTAGGACCGTAGTGTAATTTTAAAATAGTAAAAAATCGGGAATCCTGTCCTGTATTTTGCGCGGAAAGTTAAATTTCCTCCTTGTAATTCATAATTTTCCAGTTAGGACCGTGGTGTAATTTTAAAATAGTAAAAAATCGGGAATTTTGTCCTGTATTTTGCGCGGAAAGTTAAATTTCCTCCTTGTAATTCATAATTTTCCAGTTAGGGCCGTGGTTGCATTTTAAAATAGTAAAAAATCGTGAATCCTGTCCTGTATTTTGCGCGTAAAATTAAATTTCCTCCTTGTAATTCATAATTTTCCAGTTAGGACCGTGGTTTAATTTTAAAATAGTTAAAAATCGGGAATCCTGTCCTGTATTTTGCGCGTAAAGTAAAATTTCCTCCTTGTAATTCATAATTTTCCAGTTAGGACCGTGGTGTAATTTTAAAATAGTAAAAAATCGGGAATCCTGTCCTGTATTTTGCGCGTACAGTAAAATTTCCTCCTTGTAATTCATAATTTTCCAGTTAGGACCGTGGTTTAATTTTAATATAGTAAAAAATCGGGAATCCTGTCCTGTATTTTGCGCGGAAAGTTAAATGTCCTTGTAATTCATAATTTTCCAGTTAGGACCGTGGTTTAATTTTAAAATAGTAAAAAATCGGGAATCCTGTCCTGTATTTTGCGCGTAAAGTAAAATTTCCTCCTTGTAATTCATAATTTTCCAGTTAGGACCGTGGTTTAATTTTAAAATAGTAAAAAATCGGGAATCCTGTCCTGTAATTTGCGCGTAAAATTAAATTTCCTCGTAATTTATAATTTATTTCGGAGTGCCCGTATATTTGATTTAATAACAGTTAAAAACGTTAAAGCTCCCCTGTATGTATGTCACGAATTGCACCGGGTCACCTAATAGGTTTAATAATTCCCCCTACCCAGTTTGTATTTTTGCGCGGTCACTATTTCGGTTGTATTAAAGCGAAAACGCGATTCCGATCCGGCACTTCTACGAACTGCTAGTTAGAGCGCGTCATGTACAAATTATAATTCACCCCCCCCCCCCCGTAATTTATTTGATTGCGGTAACCGTTGAGGAGTCATGTTGAAAATTGAAAACGCGATTGCGATGTGGCAGTTCATAAAAAAGTTAACTGTAGTATCATCAGCACCATAATTGACCCCCCCCCTCTCCTCTGGTTGTTCCTTTGTGAAAAGTCCCGTAAACGCCAATCTCAACTTGTAATTCCATCACTTGTAATCACGACTCTGGTTGCTAGAGAGGGTAAGGAATGTTAACATACATACGGGAACGGGCTCTGGTAATTCCACTTATAATTTTCACTTTTTTCGGAGATTTTAGGCTTAAAATTGCCCAGAAAAGACTCGCAATCACGGTCCTGCTTGCGAGAGAGGGTAAGGAATGTTAATATGCACACGGGAACCGGCGCAATTTTAAAATAGTAAAAAATCGGGATTTTGCTCGTAAAATTAAATTCCCCCCACCCAGTTTGTATTTTTGCGCGGCCGCTGTTTCGGTTGTATTTCAGCGAAAACGCGATTCCGATGCGGCACTTCTACGAACTGTTTGAGCGCGTCATCGTCATGTAGAAATTATAATCCCCCCCCCTACCCCGTAATTTATTTGATTGCGGTAACGCGGAGTCATATTAAGTTGAAAATTGAAAACGCGATTGCAATGTGGCAGTTAATAAAAAAGTCAGCTGTAGTATCGTCAGCACCATAATTGACCCCCCCCCCTTCCTCTGGTTGTTCCTTTGTGAAAAGTCCCGTAAACGCCAATCTCATCTTGTAATTCCCTCAAGAGTAGTTTGGAGTTGCGCCAATACCGTGGCATCCGCGTTTGCTTGATGTCGAAAATGTCTACGTATTTTTGTAAAGTGTTAATAATTTTATAATTTGTATTTTGTACTTTGCAGATTCGAAATGATGGGCCCACTACAAGGAGGAGTCCACGGCAATGATGGCAGAGGTGATTCTCGGATGCAGTCGTTCCAAGTGTCGCGGTGTTTGTTATTTTTATATGATACAATACTTTGTAATAATTTTATATTGATGTGTTGAATAAATGAAAAGTAAAGTACAACAGAATTTTATTTGCAAGTCCCCTACTACAGAACTTAGAAAATTTTATAAAATAATTCGAGAAAAATTTGGCCAGCCTTTCGTTTTAAGCTTCTTGGGTAGGACCAACCAGTCCACCGTTGCGAGCTCCGCTACCGCTCGCTCGCACGGTCCCGACCACCCACCCCTAGACGATACGCTGCTTATATACCCAAATCCCCCACTTTACCAACACGAATGGTGGGGTCGGTTTCCGAATGCATACGGAACTCCCACTACCAGGCGCACATGAACGTCAAAAGATATTTTGACAGTTGGACTTAGCAAAAATTTTTCAACTTATGCCCTCCTAATACTTGACAAATTTTACCTCTTTCCATTCATGTACTCCTGATATTTTGACAGTTGGACTTAGCAAAAATTTTTCAACTTATGCCCTCCTAATACTTGACAAATTTTACCTCTTTCCATTCATGTACTCCTGATACTTGATAAAATTTTAAAAATTTGCACTTTGCTACCAGGATCACATAAGTTAAAGGAGGTATATTTTTAATGTAGTGCTCCTAATACTTCGAATTTAATTTGTAAATAATTTCGAAATTTTTAACTTAGCTACCAGGAGCGCATAAGTTGTAGGAGGTATAATTTTAATTTTGCTGCTCCTGATATATCGAATTTATTTGTAAATACTTTCAAATTTTTTAACTTTTCTAGCAGGAGATCATAAACGAGAAGAGGTAAATTTTTATTTTTGCGCTCCTAATACGCTGACTTTTCATATCGAAAATTTTTGCTTTTCATTCTAAGACTAAAAACTCAATAATACTAATATTTGTAACTTTAAATATTTTATTTTTATTTATTGGTAAAATAAGTACAAATTTTCGAACTAAAACTTCGTATGATGCCAGTGGTCCCAATGGCACTTGATGGGTATCTGAAATCAGAAACAAACATTAAATTGCAATCATTACAGGGCTACCAAATCTACTGACAAATCAAAGGGGGGGGGGGTTAAAGTACGTCATGTGACGCTACCTAACTCAAAGGGGAATTACCACAGTCGGTTCCCGTATGCAACATTCCTTACCCTCTCTCGCAAAATATTTCCAAGAAATTTAATTCCAAGAAAATAAATTTAATTCCCGTATGCATATTAACATTCCTTACCCTATCTCGCAACCAGGGTCGTGATTGCGATTCTTTTTTCGGCAATTTAAGTCTATAATACCCGTAAAAAGTGAAAATTATACAAGTGGAATTAACAGAGCCCGTTCCCGTATGCATATTAACATTCCTTACCCTCTCTCGCAACCAGGGCCGTAATTGCGAGTCTTTTCTGGGCAATTTTAAGCCTAAAATCCCCGAAAAAAGTGAAAATTATAAGTGCAATTACAAGAGCCCATTCCCGTATGCATATTAACATTCCTTACCCTATCTCGCAAACAGGGTCGTGATTGCGATTCTTTTTTAAGCAATTTTAAGCCTAAAATACCCGTAAAAAGTGAAAATTATACAAGTGGAATTTACAGAGCCCGTTCCCGTATGCATATTAACATTCCTTACCCTATCTCGTAACCAGTGTCGTGATCGCGACTCCTTTTTTCGGTGAATGTAAGCCAAAAATACGCCAAGTGAAATAATTAGGTGGATGTTAACTGTACGATGGTCCCCACTCTCCACGCTTTGACCTACTTGGAAGCACACAGACAATGATTTTCGGCCAATCACGACCCTGATTGCGAGAGAGGGTAAGGAATGTTAATATGCTTCCGCATTCGTTATTAAGTTCAAAGGGAGGGGGGACTTACAGTTTTACTGACACGCGAACTAGAACTTGGTGGAATTTTTAACAATCAATCAACCAGCCCGCAAACTATAAGTTACAAGCAGGAATTTACACGCTTGAAAATACAATTAAATTGAAGTTCTTCGCGAAATTACAGAATTGGGTTACCGCTTTTTGACAAGCAGTCGATGAACCTAACTACATGAGTGTACTTACAATTTTAATAATAATGGTAATTTTGAGACGTAGAATTGCGACTCTTCAACTCAAAATCTACTTTAAAAACCGAGAGGGGACTTACAGTTATCGCATTACGCGTCCTAACTCTTCCGAGAAGTATTCGAAACGAATTGGCAATTTTTCGTTTCCAGACAACATCCGATGGTCGCCCTAAAGCAGCGATAAGCAACCTTTATTTACAACGGACCAGCTACAAATTTAAAAAATGTTGTGTGGCCGAATGAAAGAAAACACAATTATCTCTTTATTAACAAAATAAACATAGGGATACTTTAGGAATTTTTAAAAGTCAAAATCTAAAATCTTTTAAATGTTAATTGGCGCAGCACTAGTCAAATAAGTAAAGTCTGTCCACCGCGAGGAGTTTTACACGCATGCCCCAAAGCAACTTACAAATCGTAGGGGGGACTTACAGTTTTCTCGTTCTCAACTTATTAGCAGCTAGCAAGTGAATCTATTCCGAATTTTCGATTCGAACCGACATCCGTAGGTCTGCTGTTCAGAGAAACTTTTGGGGGGATTATTACATCTGGTTGGAATCTTCAATATTTCAATTAATTGCCAAAAGACTTTGACTGAAACGAAAACTACAAATTACAGGAAGCAAATGAACTTTTCGCCGCGAATTACAGGAGGGATGCGTTTTTTTAAATTTACTAGATTAAAAATAAGGGCACTAACTGAACTTCGGGAAACTTCGCGTTTTTTACAACTATTAAACCATATTAAGGAGTTAGATGAAGACTGTGGTACAGGGAGGATCTTAATCGTTTTTGAAATAATCATGCAACTAACCTCGAATAAATTAAGTCAAGCTGCATTGCAACTCAAAACACATTTTTTCGTTTTATCTTCACAGTGCTGCGGTTGGAACTATTTTCAATTGCTGCTTTCCAGTTCTATGCGTTGAGGTACCATTAGATAATTTAGGAAGGCGGAAGACTGGAACAAATTATTATTATTGGTGATGATTTTCGAAAAATCGAGTCATTTACATAACTTTAAAAGAGAACAGAATAATTTGTTAATTTAGGACATAAGAAATGATAAGCTAAAATCCTATAAAGTAAATATTTCGTGGTCTGTAATTATTTCCATGCAAATAAAAAACAGCATGTGAAAGTAACTGCTTAAATTTTCATGCTCGCTCTCTGAATTGAAGTATTTATTGGTCACCGGCGATTTACAGTTAAAAAAGGTTGCTTAGAATGGAATATTCTTCGGTCACAAGCAATTCCGATTCATGTACATTTATCTTGAAATAATATTTACATTCCAAAATAAAGTTGTAATTAAAAAGTAACTCAAGGAAATTTGAATTTATGTAGATAAAAAAGTTCTCGTCTACAAGTTAATACTCGAAATAATAATAAAATCTTACCTGCAAGATAGAAAAGTTTTCCGCAAATGACTGTATCCAATTCCTCCACTTCGAAGAACAACGTAGCACTGGATTCTACTAGACGATGTTCTGGAGGGACCGAAACCAAACCTGGCGATCTACGTCCGTCCGACTCCATCAGCACCACATAATTTATTATTACTAGCCCTGCATCTGTAAAAAAGAACACATAAAATGATTACAAAATTATCTATATTATATAAAAGCTGTTCAACGGCTGGCAGTAGCGGTTAGTTCAATTCGCGGCTGGTAACTTGGTGTTTATGAGGAACGAAAACGCAAAAATTACATTTGCATTCTTACGTGGCAGTTTCATCCGATGTATGGCAAAAATTTGTTTGCAGCATAATAATATGGATTTATGTGAAGAAAACAGAATTGCACTAATGTAAAACTACAAAGGATGTAGTTGATTGAAAAAAGAATACTAAACTGACCTTTGATTTTCGAATCCTGCGAGGTTTCTTCAATTTTACAATTGTCGTTGTGAAATTTTGTACTCCTCCATTCGTTTTGTTCGCTACGAAAATCTAGAACAAATTCACAATATTACGTATTTTAATCACACAATATTATTATTATTATAGTATTGTGGTGATTTGAATTTAAAACAGGCAGGGCCGCC
The DNA here is from genome assembly GCA_958510855.1 of Rhagonycha lutea. Taxonomy (NCBI): domain Eukaryota; kingdom Metazoa; phylum Arthropoda; class Insecta; order Coleoptera; family Cantharidae; genus Rhagonycha; species Rhagonycha lutea. The sequence goes on from OY294038.1 coordinate 6,114,383, forward strand.
ACAGTATCTAATATTATACAAATTAGTAAGTTGCTTTTGAGGTTATAAAATAATTCGTAACTGTCATTAATGTGATGAAACAACAATAGATGTCAGCGGTACAAATAATATGATAACGGGGTAATCTGTAACTGTGGATACCTAATAGAAATCTGTAATTGTCGGTAAGTACATGAGTCCATAGTTGAACGAAGTCACTGTAGATGTCAGCAGACCAATGTTGGTATCGACATGTTAGTAGATATCTGTAATTGTCGATAGATGTATAGTTATCTACAGCTATCGGTAAGATGGTAGTTATCCGTAGTTATGAATGGTGTCGCTGTAACCAACTTTTCAAATCAAATCCTACACAAAATCAAATGACAGGATTGAGAACATGCTTTTACATTAATTTCTACGACAAATTGCTTATTTATGGGCAAGAAAATAAAACACTTACCTATCCTTCAAAAATAATACAACAGCGCAAAATTTATGTTTATCTTCATCTCGTTTTTAAACAAAATATTTCCTTCGACGTCAACAAACTAACTTTTGTTAGTTTCTTTTCAAACCAACTCTTTCCAGCCTCCGAGATCGTAGATCCACCTTGAACAGCTTTTGGATGTTTCAAATCTGCAAAGTGGAAAATATACACATTAGTCGAGATGACATTCATTCTGAACCAACTGCTAAGGAACTGAAGGATCTATGTGTTTGAGGGATTCAAATTAATGGCAGGAAGGAAACAAACAGTGACTCAAATATTGTCGAGATGCAACTAACCTGCAGGATCTCAATTGATGGGCACTCTTTCGCCTGGGTGAATGTCCAGTTGTGGTTGTCCAAATTTTGTTTGCTGCAGCATTTGATTTACTAGAAAAAGTGTAACAAATTAAAAATTTAAATTAATTTCGGTTATTGCGTCCATATTTAATAATTATTTTCTTGCTTTTTTTTTATTTGCGGGGTTGGTGGACAAATAATATTAAACTCTATATATTTTTTAAGGAAACACAACCCTCGAAACGTTATCTTAATTAAAAAATATATAGAGTTTAATATTATTTGTCCACCAACCCCGCAAATAAAAGAAAAGCAAGAAAATAATTAAAAATTTAAAATCAGGAACAACTTGACAATCAGGTCAAACTTTTTTAATTAAGTTCCACATCGGAATCGCGTTTTCGGAGTTATCATTATGACGAAAATTGTGGTCGCGCAAAAATACAAAGTGGTTGGGGGAATTATCATAGCTATGACGTAACGCGATATAATTCTTCACTGAAATACAGGACCTGGTTTCCAGCCTCTACGATTATAGATCCTCCTTGAATGTTTCAAATCTGCATAGTTGAAAATATATACATGTGTCCAATGTGATGACTGATGTCATCAATGTGTCGTATGCGGTTTTCTACTGCCGATTCAAAAGGGGGGGGGCTTGTTCGTACTGATTGACTCAAAGCAGCTCGATCGTATTGCCGTTCTTGTTGAAGTTCTCGATTAAATGCATCGTGCATGGGGCGATTCAGCGCTGGCATTCCTAATTCGTGCAACATCTTCGCGGACATCGTCAGTCACAAATACGCTTCGTTGTGGATCTCCGCGTTATATTCAAGTTTGGGATTCGCAGTTATTGTAATACCGAAATTGTAACGACGAACATTAAAATTTAATTTGCGTGTATCGAGCACTTTTTTCAAGATACCCTCCTAAATTTTTGTACACGAGTTTAAAATGACGTTATCAACAACCCTGCCAAATTTCATAAACAGCATTAGAGTCCAAGCGTCCGAAAACCCACCTTTAGATAAAAAAAGCAACTAATTTGCGTGTCCCGCGCGCATCTCTTAGGATCCCCTCCTGAATTTTTGTACACAGCTATAGAATGGTATTAATGATAATCCCACCAAATTTCAAAAACCGCATTATAGTGCAAGTGTCCGAAAATCCTACCATTAGATAAGAAAAGCAACTAAATTGCGTGTCCCGTGCGCATCTTTTAGGATCCCCTCCTGAATTTTTTTACACAGCTATAGAATGGTATTAATGATAATCCCACCAAATTTCAAAAACCGCATTATAGTGCAAGTGTCCGAAAATCCTACCATTAGATAAGAAAAGCAACTAAATTGCGTGTCCCGTGCGCATCTTTTAGGATCCCCTCCTGAATTTTTTTACACAGCTATAGAATGGTATTAATGATAATCCCACCAAATTTCAAAAACCGCATTTTAGTGCAAGGGTCCGAAAATCCTACCATTAGATAAGAAAAACAACTAAATTGCGTGTCCCGTGCGCATCTTTTAGGATCCCCTCCTGAATTTTTTTACACAGCTATAGAATGGTATTAATGATAATCCCACCAAATTTCAAAAACCGCATTTTAGTGCAAGGGTCCGAAAATCCTACCATTAGATAAGAAAAACAACTAAATTGCGTGTCCCGTGCGCATCTTTTAGGATCCCCTCCTGAATTTTTTTACACAGCTATAGAATGGTATTAATGATAATCCCACCAAATTTCAAAAACCGCATTTTAGTGCAAGGGTCCGAAAATCCTACCATTAGATAAGAAAAACAACTAAATTGCGTGTCCCGTGCGCATCTTTTAGGATCCCCTTCTGAATTTTTTTACACAGCTATAGAATGGTATTAATGATAATCCCACCAAATTTCAAAAACCGCATTTTAGTGCAAGGGTCCGAAAATCCTACCATTAGATAAGAAAAACAACTAAATTGCGTGTCCCGTGCGCATCTTTTAGGATCCCCTCCTGAATTTTTTTACACAGCTATAGAATGGTATTAATGATAATCCCACCAAATTTCAAAAACCGCATTTTAGTGCAAGGGTCCGAAAATCCTACCATTAGATAAGAAAAACAACTAAATTGCGTGTCCCGTGCGCATCTTTTAGGATCCCCTCCTGAATTTTTTTACACAGCTATAGAATGGTATTAATGATAATCCCACCAAATTTCAAAAACCGCATTTTAGTGCAAGGGTCCGAAAATCCTACCATTAGATAAGAAAAACAACTAAATTGCGTGTCCCGTGCGCATCTTTTAGGATCCCCTCCTGAATTTTTTTACACAGCTATAGAATGGTATTAATGATAATCCCACCAAATTTCAAAAACCGCATTTTAGTGCAAGGGTCCGAAAATCCTACCATTAGATAAGAAAAACAACTAAATTGCGTGTCCCGTGCGCATCTTTTAGGATCCCCTCCTGAATTTTTTTACACAGCTATAGAATGGTATTAATGATAATCCCACCAAATTTCAAAAACCGCATTTTAGTGCAAGGGTCCGAAAATCCTACCATTAGATAAGAAAAACAACTAAATTGCGTGTCCCGTGCGCATCTTTTAGGATCCCCTCCTGAATTTTTTTACACAGCTATAGAATGGTATTAATGATAATCCCACCAAATTTCAAAAACCGCATTTTAGTGCAAGGGTCCGAAAATCCTACCATTAGATAAGAAAAACAACTAAATTGCGTGTCCCGTGCGCATCTTTTAGGATCCCCTCCTGAATTTTTTTACACAGCTATAGAATGGTATTAATGATAATCCTACCAAATTTCAAAAACCGCATTTTAGTGCAAGGGTCCGAAAATCCTACCATTAGATAAGAAAAACAACTAAATTGCGTGTCCCGTGCGCATCTTTTAGGATCCCCTCCTGAATTTTTTTACACAGCTATAGAATGGTATTAATGATAATCCCACCAAATTTCAAAAACCGCATTTTAGTGCAAGGGTCCGAAAATCCTACCATTAGATAAGAAAAACAACTAAATTGCGTGTCCCGTGCGCATCTTTTAGGATCCCCTCCTGAATTTTTTTACACAGCTATAGAATGGTATTAATGATAATCCCACCAAATTTCAAAAACCGCATTTTAGTGCAAGGGTCCGAAAATCCTACCATTAGATAAGAAAAGCAACTAAATTGCGTGTCCCGTGCGCATCTTTTAGGATCCCCTCCTGAATTTTTTTACACAGCTATAGAATGTAGGCCAGTCAATAGGTATAAAAATTCAGGGTTTGCCAGAAAAAAATGTAACAGTATTCAAAATTGGCAAAGATGTACAATTTGACCTCCTAATCAACATACTAAAAGTCACCATTCCTATTGGTTCTGCTTTCGCCGCCATCTTGTTTCAAAGGTACGCGAAAGTGTTTTTCCGCAAATATCTGGTTTCCTTCAAGTCGGATCGTTAATTTACCTATTATGAATAATGTTCGCTGTAAAATTCTCTACAAAAACATACCTTCAATTTTTGTCGTAAGTCCACTGGTTCCATCGTGGCGGCCGTTAGAATTCGGTTAACATGGAAATTTCGCGCAATGCGACTACAAATCCATCATTTATTATTTATTAATCATGGTGACGCGTTGAATATTTTCTGTCCTACTACGAATTATCAATTAAAATCCGAATTACGTATGGCGGGCGAAGTGTGTTTGATTTGTGAGGAATTGTTAGCTGAAGGTGAAACCGTGGTCGTGAAAGAAAAAGGTCTGGTGAGGTTAAAAAAAGAATGTAGCTTGAAACGAAAGGATGGCAAATTTGATGAATTTCAAGATTTAAACTCTGTAACCGTTCATGTAGGATGTCGCAAAACGTACACATCAAGCACCTGTATAAGTGCTGCAATCAAGCAACGGATGAAAGATGAAAACGAGGAGATCCAAACCTCCAGATGCCGAAGATCCAACCCGTCTTTTGATTTTGCTCAGAAATGTCTGTTTTGTGCGGAAGAAATTCCTGCCGATTTTGAAGAAAGGGAAAAGAAAAAAGCTGTTAGTAGACGACGAGTTATTTTTTATGTCCGTAGCCTTCCATTGAGATAAAATATTTTGGAAGTTGCGGAAAATCGACAGGACAAGTGGGGTCTTGAAGTTGCCCTTCGCGTGCTAAATATTAACGATTTGGTTGCTGTGGAAGCTAAGTACCATCATCGATGCATGACCAAATTTTTTTCACCGGTTCGATCAACTACAAAAAGAGGTCGACACGAGGTCTGCTGCGATATTGCTGCGAGTATGGAAGAGATTTACAACTTCCTTGAACACAATCGCGACGAATGCCAATTTTCGCTTGATGAATTGATGAAGAATATTACAGGATATATGCCCGATCCGAAAACTGTGAAAGCAAAATTAATCAAAAAGTACGGTGATGATAATATAATATTTTCTCAAACTGCCAACAAATCTACGGTGATGTGCTGGCGCGATACGGGACATAAATTATTATTGCGTTCATGGTATGGAAATCAGAAACTGGACGAGCAAGAGGAATTATTAGAGAGGACATTCGATCGAAGCCCTATGAAATGGATTATTATCCCGCGCCTGATCAGTTTTTAGAAGACGTTGAAATCGTAATCCCCGAGAGTTTGAAAGTTCTACTGATAGAAATCGTCACGAAGAGTAAGCTCTCGTCTTCGGATAAGTATGGGATAAAAAATGTACGTCCATCGCCCATGCAGTAATATCAGCCACGAGGCCACGTTCTTTTTTATCACCACTGCAGATTGGGCTTGCAGCTTTTTTGAACAGGAAATATGGGTCCAAAAATCTACTAAATGTGCTTTTCGCAATGGGCTTCTGCAGTAATTACAACGAAGCAACGCTGTTCCAAGTTTCAACCATCATGTGTGAACCAGAAACAACCGTTCTACCAGATCACTTTTCGCAGTTTATATTTGATAATGCAGATGTGAACATATGCACTTTGGATGGCTTGAATACATTCCATGCAATGGGCGGTCTACAGTCTGTAACACCATATACTGCCGTTACCCAAATCGGAAAAATCAAAAGAATATGTGAAATTCCATCAGCCAGCGTCGTGGGTAAGTTTGGTCATGTTCCTCTGCAAGTATTTCATAAACCTAGCGAATTGGGATTGAAAAACGTAAAGATACTGGATCTTGAAGAAATAAACCCAATTTCGCAAAAGGTTGAACTATTTTTACTATTCGAACCGGATTCGAACAGAATTCTAACGGCCGCCACGATGAAACCAGTAGACTTACGACAAAAATTGAAGGAATGTTTTTGTAGAGAATTTTACAGTGAACATTATTCATAATAGGTAAATTAACGATCCGACTTGAAGGAAACCAGATATTTGCAGAAAAACACTTTCGCGTACCTTTGAAACAAGATGGCGGCGAAAGCAGAACCAATAGGAATGGTGACTTTTAGTATGTTGATTAGGAGGTCAAATTGTACATCTTTGCCAATTTTCAATACTGTTACATTTTTTTCCCGCGAGAAATACCCATTGACTGGCCTAATGGTATTAATGATAATCCCACCAAATTTCAAAAACCGCATTTTAGTGCAAGGGTCCGAAAATCCTACCATTAGATAAGAAAAGCAACTAAATTGCGTGTCCCGTGCGCATCTTTTAGGATCCCCTCCTGAATTTTTTTACACAGCTATAGAATGGTATTAATGATAATCCCACCAAATTTCAAAAACCGCATTTTAGTGCAAGGGTCCGAAAATCCTACCATTAGATAAGAAAAACAACTAAATTGCGTGTCCCGTGCGCATCTTTTAGGATCCCCTCCTGAATTTTTTTACACAGCTATAGAATGGTATTAATGATAATCCCACCAAATTTCAAAAACCGCATTTTAGTGCAAGGGTCCGAAAATCCTACCATTAGATAAGAAAAACAACTAAATTGCGTGTCCCGTGCGCATCTTTTAGGATCCCCTCCTGAATTTTTTTACACAGCTATAGAATGGTATTAATGATAATCCCACCAAATTTCAAAAACCGCATTTTAGTGCAAGGGTCCGAAAATCCTACCATTAGATAAGAAAAACAACTAAATTGCGTGTCCCGTGCGCATCTTTTAGGATCCCCTCCTGAATTTTTTTACACAGCTATAGAATGGTATTAATGATAATCCCACCAAATTTCAAAAACCGCATTTTAGTGCAAGGGTCCGAAAATCCTACCATTAGATAAGAAAAACAACTAAATTGCGTGTCCCGTGCGCATCTTTTAGGATCCCCTCCTGAATTTTTTTACACAGCTATAGAATGGTATTAATGATAATCCCACCAAATTTCAAAAACCGCATTTTAGTGCAAGGGTCCGAAAATCCTACCATTAGATAAGAAAAACAACTAAATTGCGTGTCCCGTGCGCATCTTTTAGGATCCCCTCCTGAATTTTTTTACACAGCTATAGAATGGTATTAATGATAATCCCACCAAATTTCAAAAACCGCATTTTAGTGCAAGGGTCCGAAAATCCTACCATTAGATAAGAAAAGCAACTAAATTGCGTGTCCCGTGCGCATCTTTTAGGATCCCCTCCTGAATTTTTTTACACAGCTATAGAATGGTATTAATGATAATCCCACCAAATTTCAAAAACCGCATTTTAGTGCAAGGGTCCGAAAATCCTACCATTAGATAAGAAAAGCAACTAAATTGCGTGTCCCGTGCGCATCTTTTAGGATCCCCTCCTGAATTTTTTTACACAGCTATAGAATGGTATTAATGATAATCCCACCAAATTTCAAAAACCGCATTTTAGTGCAAGGGTCCGAAAATCCTACCATTAGATAAGAAAAACAACTAAATTGCGTGTCCCGTGCGCATCTTTTAGGATCCCCTCCTGAATTTTTTTACACAGCTATAGAATGGTATTAATGATAATCCCACCAAATTTCAAAAACCGCATTTTAGTGCAAGGGTCCGAAAATCCTACCATTAGATAAGAAAAACAACTAAATTGCGTGTCCCGTGCGCATCTTTTAGGATCCCCTCCTGAATTTTTTTACACAGCTATAGAATGGTATTAATGATAATCCCACCAAATTTCAAAAACCGCATTTTAGTGCAAGGGTCCGAAAATCCTACCATTAGATAAGAAAAACAACTAAATTGCGTGTCCCGTGCGCATCTTTTAGGATCCCCTCCTGAATTTTTTTACACAGCTATAGAATGGTATTAATGATAATCCCACCAAATTTCAAAAACCGCATTTTAGTGCAAGGGTCCGAAAATCCTACCATTAGATAAGAAAAACAACTAAATTGCGTGTCCCGTGCGCATCTTTTAGGATCCCCTCCTGAATTTTTTTACACAGCTATAGAATGGTATTAATGATAATCCCACCAAATTTCAAAAACCGCATTTTAGTGCAAGGGTCCGAAAATCCTACCATTAGATAAGAAAAACAACTAAATTGCGTGTCCCGTGCGCATCTTTTAGGATCCCCTCCTGAATTTTTTTACACAGCTATAGAATGGTATTAATGATAATCCCACCAAATTTCAAAAACCGCATTTTAGTGCAAGGGTCCGAAAATCCTACCATTAGATAAGAAAAGCAACTAAATTGCGTGTCCCGTGCGCATCTTTTAGGATCCCCTCCTGAATTTTTTTACACAGCTATAGAATGGTATTAATGATAATCCCACCAAATTTCAAAAACCGCATTTTAGTGCAAGGGTCCGAAAATCCTACCATTAGATAAGAAAAACAACTAAATTGCGTGTCCCGTGCGCATCTTTTAGGATCCCCTCCTGAATTTTTTTACACAGCTATAGAATGGTATTAATGATAATCCCACCAAATTTCAAAAACCGCATTTTAGTGCAAGGGTCCGAAAATCCTACCATTAGATAAGAAAAACAACTAAATTGCGTGTCCCGTGCGCATCTTTTAGGATCCCCTCCTGAATTTTTTTACACAGCTATAGAATGGTATTAATGATAATCCCACCAAATTTCAAAAACCGCATTTTAGTGCAAGGGTCCGAAAATCCTACCATTAGATAAGAAAAACAACTAAATTGCGTGTCCCGTGCGCATCTTTTAGGATCCCCTCCTGAATTTTTTTACACAGCTATAGAATGGTATTAATGATAATCCCACCAAATTTCAAAAACCGCATTTTAGTGCAAGGGTCCGAAAATCCTACCATTAGATAAGAAAAGCAACTAAATTGCGTGTCCCGTGCGCATCTTTTAGGATCCCCTCCTGAATTTTTTTACACAGCTATAGAATGGTATTAATGATAATCCCACCAAATTTCAAAAACCGCATTTTAGTGCAAGGGTCCGAAAATCCTACCATTAGATAAGAAAAACAACTAAATTGCGTGTCCCGTGCGCATCTTTTAGGATCCCCTCCTGAATTTTTTTACACAGCTATAGAATGGTATTAATGATAATCCCACCAAATTTCAAAAACCGCATTTTAGTGCAAGGGTCCGAAAATCCTACCATTAGATAAGAAAAACAACTAAATTGCGTGTCCCGTGCGCATCTTTTAGGATCCCCTCCTGAATTTTTTTACACAGCTATAGAATGGTATTAATGATAATCCCACCAAATTTCAAAAACCGCATTTTAGTGCAAGGGTCCGAAAATCCTACCATTAGATAAGAAAAGCAACTAAATTGCGTGTCCCGTGCGCATCTTTTAGGATCCCCTCCTGAATTTTTTTACACAGCTATAGAATGGTATTAATGATAATCCCACCAAATTTCAAAAACCGCATTTTAGTGCAAGGGTCCGAAAATCCTACCATTAGATAAGAAAAACAACTAAATTGCGTGTCCCGTGCGCATCTTTTAGGATCCCCTCCTGAATTTTTTTACACAGCTATAGAATGGTATTAATGATAATCCCACCAAATTTCAAAAACCGCATTTTAGTGCAAGGGTCCGAAAATCCTACCATTAGATAAGAAAAACAACTAAATTGCGTGTCCCGTGCGCATCTTTTAGGATCCCCTCCTGAATTTTTTTACACAGCTATAGAATGGTATTAATGATAATCCCACCAAATTTCAAAAACCGCATTTTAGTGCAAGGGTCCGAAAATCCTACCATTAGATAAGAAAAACAACTAAATTGCGTGTCCCGTGCGCATCTTTTAGGATCCCCTCCTGAATTTTTTTACACAGCTATAGAATGGTATTAATGATAATCCCACCAAATTTCAAAAACCGCATTTTAGTGCAAGGGTCCGAAAATCCTACCATTAGATAAGAAAAGCAACTAAATTGCGTGTCCCGTGCGCATCTTTTAGGATCCCCTCCTGAATTTTTTTACACAGCTATAGAATGGTATTAATGATAATCCCACCAAATTTCAAAAACCGCATTTTAGTGCAAGGGTCCGAAAATCCTACCATTAGATAAGAAAAACAACTAAATTGCGTGTCCCGTGCGCATCTTTTAGGATCCCCTCCTGAATTTTTTTACACAGCTATAGAATGGTATTAATGATAATCCCACCAAATTTCAAAAACCGCATTTTAGTGCAAGGGTCCGAAAATCCTACCATTAGATAAGAAAAACAACTAAATTGCGTGTCCCGTGCGCATCTTTTAGGATCCCCTCCTGAATTTTTTTACACAGCTATAGAATGGTATTAATGATAATCCCACCAAATTTCAAAAACCGCATTTTAGTGCAAGGGTCCGAAAATCCTACCATTAGATAAGAAAAACAACTAAATTGCGTGTCCCGTGCGCATCTTTTAGGATCCCCTCCTGAATTTTTTTACACAGCTATAGAATGGTATTAATGATAATCCCACCAAATTTCAAAAACCGCATTTTAGTGCAAGGGTCCGAAAATCCTACCATTAGATAAGAAAAACAACTAAATTGCGTGTCCCGTGCGCATCTTTTAGGATCCCCTCCTGAATTTTTTTACACAGCTATAGAATGGTATTAATGATAATCCCACCAAATTTCAAAAACCGCATTTTAGTGCAAGGGTCCGAAAATCCTACCATTAGATAAGAAAAACAACTAAATTGCGTGTCCCGTGCGCATCTTTTAGGATCCCCTCCTGAATTATTTTACACAGCTATAGAATGGTATTAATGATAATCCCACCAAATTTCAAAAACCGCATTTTAGTGCAAGGGTCCGAAAATCCTACCATTAGATAAGAAAAACAACTAAATTGCGTGTCCCGTGCGCATCTTTTAGGATCCCCTCCTGAATTTTTTTACACAGCTATAGAATGGTATTAATGATAATCCCACCAAATTTCAAAAACCGCATTTTAGTGCAAGGGTCCGAAAATCCTACCATTAGATAAGAAAAACAACTAAATTGCGTGTCCCGTGCGCATCTTTTAGGATCCCCTCCTGAATTTTTTTACACAGCTATAGAATGGTATTAATGATAATCCCACCAAATTTCAAAAACCGCATTTTAGTGCAAGGGTCCGAAAATCCTACCATTAGATAAGAAAAACAACTAAATTGCGTGTCCCGTGCGCATCTTTTAGGATCCCCTCCTGAATTTTTTTACACAGCTATAGAATGGTATTAATGATAATCCCACCAAATTTCAAAAACCGCATTTTAGTGCAAGGGTCCGAAAATCCTACCATTAGATAAGAAAAACAACTAAATTGCGTGTCCCGTGCGCATCTTTTAGGATCCCCTCCTGAATTTTTTTACACAGCTATAGAATGGTATTAATGATAATCCCACCAAATTTCAAAAACCGCATTTTAGTGCAAGGGTCCGAAAATCCTACCATTAGATAAGAAAAGCAACTAAATTGCGTGTCCCGTGCGCATCTTTTAGGATCCCCTCCTGAATTTTTTTACACAGCTATAGAATGGTATTAATGATAATCCCACCAAATTTCAAAAACCGCATTTTAGTGCAAGGGTCCGAAAATCCTACCATTAGATAAGAAAAACAACTAAATTGCGTGTCCCGTGCGCATCTTTTAGGATCCCCTCCTGAATTTTTTTACACAGCTATAGAATGGTATTAATGATAATCCCACCAAATTTCAAAAACCGCATTTTAGTGCAAGGGTCCGAAAATCCTACCATTAGATAAGAAAAACAACTAAATTGCGTGTCCCGTGCGCATCTTTTAGGATCCCCTCCTGAATTTTTTTACACAGCTATAGAATGGTATTAATGATAATCCCACCAAATTTCAAAAACCGCATTTTAGTGCAAGGGTCCGAAAATCCTACCATTAGATAAGAAAAACAACTAAATTGCGTGTCCCGTGCGCATCTTTTAGGATCCCCTCCTGAATTTTTTTACACAGCTATAGAATGGTATTAATGATAATCCCACCAAATTTCAAAAACCGCATTTTAGTGCAAGGGTCCGAAAATCCTACCATTAGATAAGAAAAACAACTAAATTGCGTGTCCCGTGCGCATCTTTTAGGATCCCCTCCTGAATTTTTTTACACAGCTATAGAATGGTATTAATGATTATCCCACCAAATTTCAAAAACCGCATTATAGTGCAAGGGTCCGAAAATCCTACCATTAGATAAGAAAAGCAACTAAATCGCGTGTCCCGTGCGCATCTTTTAGGATCCCCTCCTGAATTTTTTTACACAGCTATAGAATGGTATTAGTGATAATCCCACCAAATTTCACATACCGCATTAGAGTCTTAAGATCCGAAAATCTGAAAATCCTACCTTTATATAAAATACGTAACTTAATTGCTTTTCTTATCTAAAGCTATATTATATAAAAATTATGAATGCGTCGCTTTCTTTTTGTTGGATACTGTATATAAAAATTTCTAGCATGCATGTTACAATTAAAAAATAAGAATATCTAGCGAAATCTAGCGATACTTTCCATAGAAAAAGAACAGAGGTTATAAATTTAACGATATCATTCATGGCTTTGCAAATTGTACACAAAGTTATAAAAGTACAAACAAATAAAACACTCACCTTTCCATTACAAATGAAACGGCATCCTTGCAGAACCCATTGCGACTTCATTTCGTAGTCTTGAAAAATTTTACTTGTGCACCATTTTTGTTTACTACCTTTGCTGCAAAATAATAAGAATTCAAAATTACAACCTTTACCAAAAGTTAATAATTTTATCTTAAAACCAACGAAATAGGCTCGTAAGTATTTTATATTTCTTAGAATTATTTAAGAAGTAAAATACAAACGCACGTCAAAAATTTTAAACTAGCATTTACCGACAGCTAGAGGAAGTTGTCATCAGAACTTATAAAACTTAAAAAATGAATTTTGTTGAAACTTAGTTTTTAATTTCGATCTCATTTAAAAAAAAACAATAATAAAACACTTACTTTTCATTTAGAAGTAATGCACAGCCATTCTGCTAAATCTTCCGTCATCTCGGAACCAAGAGTTCCATCCGAACATTTGATTTCTGACGCACGCTAGAAAATAATAAGTTTTAAATTACAACCAAATTTACCAAAAGTGAATCATTACATCTTTAAAAACACCAAAATTTGGTTCAAACTGCTTTTTATTTCTTAGACGCCGACTATCGCCATTTAATTATTTAAAAAACAAAAGCACGACAAAAATCTTAAAATGACATCCACCGATATGCTAGCAAAAGTTGTGGGAACTTATAAAAATTAACAAAAGAATCTTTTTGAAAATTTTATCTCAAGTTTTCATCTACGTCGACACAAAACTCTACATGCATGAAAAACAAAAGCAAAATAGTAATTTTTCACTTACAAATTCAACAGTTTCTTGCACAATCCAGAAGAAAATGATCCAACTCGATAAATTTTTCGACTGCAGCATTTCAATTTTGCGTACACTAGACAAGTTGATAAATTAAAATTAAACCAAACTAACAAAAAGTTAATTATTATTTATTAAAAGACGCCAAAAGAAGTTGTTTAGACGCGCGTCAATTCAAAAATCAAGTGACATAAAATATAAATGACATCTTACGACAACTACCGGAAGATGGCGCTTAAAAAAGTTTAAAAAAACTTTTCAAATTTAATTTTGTGACAAGTTTTTACTCAAATTTCAATCTCCTAATTATTTAAATTCGACATGCATACCGGCAATGAATGGTTGTACCTTCTGTAAGAAGTGAGTCGAAAGAAACACAACCCGTTCGTTTCAGCATTTGACTTATTAGAAACACTGAAACAAATTAAAAATCTAAAATCAGAAACAACTTTTCACAAATTCATGGTTAAATAATAAAATTAATTTATTTGTCCATATGCAAGAAATTGATTTTTATTAAAGAAATGTAATTATGAGAGGCTTTTGAATCTATCAAAATCAAAAGAGGAAATTTTTTAGTTTACCTTAATTTTTGGGATTTGATTCCGGTATCCCTGCAACAAGTGCCTGAAAGTAAATTACAAAAATTTAGGTTATTAAAATTTTTATATTGAAATCAATCAAATTACTTTGGTGCTGATGAGGATCGGAAATGGAAAACGCACAAACTTTGAAAAAAAATACATTTGAATCATTCTGAACATTTAAATCACAAAATAGATTTAAATTAGTGAAAGTTTTCTATTAACCTGCAAAAATGGAGTCGTTTAACGACGGTGGCCGAATGATTAGCCGAATATTTTGCTTCTTCAACGCGTAACCATGGAAACGGCGAAAATTTTGCAATCCAATTTGATTTTAAAAAAAGGAATATTTGAGAAAAACTTACGTTGCATTCATAAAAGACCTCGGATTGCAGAAAAATGCATCGCTGTTAATTTCTACCATGACGCCACAAAATCACTTAATATATACCATGAAAAACAATGACGAAGATTTCTTTTAAAACAACAAAATTGTAATTTGAGTGTTTATAAACATTTTTGAATATATAATTCAACATAAAATTACATTTTTTAAAGTAATAATTACCACCCCGGTGGTGAACTCACTGGAAAATCGCCGCAGCACATCAATAGCATCATGCGTTTATCATTTGTTTAAATATGTACCAATGAAATTAGCAGATTTCCGAGCGCAAATTTTAAATTGTACAATTTTACATTTAAGCTGATTTAAGTACATAATCATATTATTTATTATAAAAAAGTGCTTTTAATTATTGAATCGTTTGAAAATAGGTGGCCTTTTTCTAATTATTTAACTTTGCGTTCCAATATACTGTTTTTTTTACAGGAACAAATCGAAAACCCTTGCTGAATTTGTAGACCACTTGGAGAAGTTTCACCTATTCTTCCCAGATGAGGGAGGGTAAGATTTCTTGAATAATGCAAGCAATAAATACAAACCAAACTTTATTGATAACATTAATTTAGCAAAAATATAGTAAGTACACTTGGAACCTTTTCTAAACTAAAAGTAAAAACTAAAAGTATCAACGGACACATTAAGATAAAATATTAGACTTAATTTTAACCCTAGAACGTCACCGTGGGGTCTCAGAGACCCCAAGCGCCATATAGGAAAGTTAATGTAAATAAAATTGTCAGTGACGTTTCAGGGTTAACAAACAAAATTAAAATTTCTATTACAACTTGTATCAGACTTTTTTTCTTAAATATTAGGTTTTGACTAGGAAAGTTAATATTTAATATATTTTTTATTTTTTTAGGTACTTCTTTGTTTTAAAAAACCATTAATTTAATTAATAACAGATACCTAAACAATAAATAACCAACCAAGTTAGAATATTTGTCACAAAAACTAATAAATAATATTAACAATTATCTGAAGGACATAAAAACAAAACTGCAACAATAAATACATAAAAATTAAAATAGAGGAAACGAAAAACTTCACTCTTCCAAAAGTTTTTTTCCTTTTTCGATCGTCTCCAACTCCAAAGTGTCTTCGTTACCAATCAGCACAACATAATCATGTTTGGACATAGCTAAAAAAGTCGAGGATATTTTGGGAAGTTCTTAATAAAAACCAAACTTACTGAGAAGATCTCCAAAAGTGGCAGCCACATTAAACCGATTTAAAGGCTTCGGACAAACATCTTCCAGTGTAATTTTACCGTTCTTTTCGGAATTCCAATACTTGACAGTGTGTCTAATGTGTTTGTGTCTCTGATGACGCAACATTTTGCGCATCTCTTCATTTTCAGGTACGTTTCTGCAAAATACTAAATGTAGATTTTGTGAATTTCAAGAAAAATTCCCTTACACATCGAAAGGTAATTCTTCAGGAACGACGGGTTCGGCAGCGGAAAAAATAAATTCCGTTTGAGAAGGTAACGGTTCTCTTCTATAAAACAATTATTTTACTTTGAATTTACGAAACTGCGATGTTTACTCACCCATTCAAAGCAGAAATGTTGGTTTCGCCACAAGGGGGCGTGTGAACTTCCACAGGAACCGTAAACTGATGGGGTTGTAAATGTGGTACTTCCACTTCCAAGTCCTTCCTAAAAAAAATCATGTTGATTTGATACTACAAAAGTGCAAGTTTACGCACCCTTCCAAACCAGAAACGTTGGGATCGGCAAAATGGGAAGCGTGAACTTCCACTGGAACCGTAAACTGATGCGATTGCTCCTGTGGTGCTTCCACAATGGAAGGTAGATCTGTAACGTGAAGAGTCGTGTGCTTAGAAGCCAAATTTGGTCCAGGTAACGACTCCACATGTGAAGATGACTGCTGCTTGCGGTAAATGTGATCCTCAAAATGTGGATCGTCATGGAAAAGAAGTGCAAGTACGCTGGCGGCATCAATCGAAACGTGCTTTGGGAAGTGAGTGAAATTCTGAGGTATTTGTTCGCACTCTGGGATTATATTATGTTGAATTTCGTTCAACAACTACGAAAATAATGATTTAAATTTCAGTTTAATTTTAAAACTGGAAGAGAACTTACGCGGCGAGTAATTGATTTATATGACTTTTCGTTCATGCAAAAAGGTTGAAGGGACTTGGCTTTTCTTGGGGTCTTTTTTTTATTTTCCGTTGATTTCGGATCAATAAAATCTTCGGACTCTTGTTCCCAAGGTGGAGCGAGCGCCTTTTCCACGTTCGGAAGTGGGGTAGCCGGTTTGTCGGCCATCTGAAGCTGCAACATCGGTATTTCTGGATTCTCAAGTTGTGGGATTAAGTTTTCTACGTCATCGAACTGTGTTGCGAAGTTTTCTATCGTCCGTTTCTTCGTAGGAGTGGTAAGTATATCAGTGGGAGCGCGTTTCTTCGTTGGAGTGGTAAGCACGTCATCACTGGTGGGTAAACGTTTCTTCGCAAATTCAATTTCTTCTGCCCTGTTTACCAAATAAAATGCAAAATCGTCACTAAGTTATGTGAACAAAATACTATCTATTTTGAACCCCTTTTAAAAATTACCCTTAGCGATTAGAATTTTTTCACCATTTTTGGAGCCTTCACAAGTTTAATATTAATGTAATGAAGCAATTACAGATGTTTAAACAAAATTTTAATTTTTTAAAAATTATGAAGCAAAATTTACATTTTTAACCACTGCACCCCCCTTCAAAAATTACCCTAAAGCGATTGGAATTGTGGAATTTTTAGAGTATTCACACGTTTAATATCTATGGATGACGGTAAGAAGGACTTAAAAGGGCCCAATCTATCATTTGGACATATTTTCAATTTTAATTAACTGTGTGTTTTTGATACAAAATTGCTAATTAACATAATTAAATCAGTTATCAAAACCAATTAAAAATTATATCATGACCTTCGGAAAATTCTTCTCTTTCCATTAAAAAAAAATTCATCACTGTATCTTGGGGTGTCCCCGCACTCACTTTACATAACTTAGGTGGTGATAGAGGACACTTTTCTAAGAACAATATTTAACAACTAGCTGGAAGGCCCATCCACGGACGGGCAGTTCGCCGAGGTTTAAAACTCGATTGGTGTGCTACTCGATCCCAGGGGGAGGTGATTTTAACTTTTAAGTTGGTACTACCAACGACCAATCAGAATGCGTTGTGTGCCTTAAAAAATGACACGCTGGAGGAGGCGGAGGAGGCGCGTGCTGGTCTTTTATATGTTTGATAGATATTTTCGATACTAGTGCGGAAAAGTAACATTTTTCCATTCGAGGCGAAGTTGTACGAACGAGGCCGAAGACCGAGTTCGTAAACCGCAGCCGAGAATGGAAAAAGATACTTTTCCACGCGTATCGAACAATATTTTTTCTAATAGTTTTTGAAAAAGAACCAACAACATACTTTTTATACCTAATTTAAAATTTTTTTTCTAAATTCAAACCCTCGAGAGTTAGGCCGCTTTAAAGCATTTTTTTTAATTTCCACCTTGACGTGGCCATGGCTCCGAAAATAATGATTTTTCAGTAAATATGGTTTAGTGCTTTTTTAAAGAGCGTGAACTAATCTACAAACTAGGTTTACACCATTTATTGTCTAAAATCAACGACTTTCGAGTTAGGAATTAAAGTAAGCTAAAAAATGTCGAAAAATTTGAGCTGTTTTTTTTTTGTTTTTTTCAAAACCCTGTATCTTTTAAACGAAACATTTTACAAAAAATCTGACGCCCCATTCCGAATAGGAAATTTAACGGACTACAACTTTTGTCTAGTAAACATTTTTGAGAAACCAAGCCATTTCACAGAAAATCAGAAAATAATAAACAAGGCAGCCACAAAACAATAAATTAAATTCAAAATTTTTTTATTTTTTTTGAAAAATTATTTTATTAATTAATTTTAAACTATTAGATTATTTAAGTAAATATTGAAAATGACCACCCTCGTTTTCAATACACAGTCGTGCTCGTTTTAAAATATGCTTTTATAGTATTATTTATAAAATTTCATTATAGCAGGGGTGGTCAACAAGGTCGAGGGTTTGACCGGTCGATCACGAGGCCATTTTTAGGCAATCTGTGAGTGTGAAAAGTGTCAAAAATTTGAATTTCTGCGATTAAAAGTGTCGAAAAATCGACTTTTTTCGAATTTTTTCGACAAACATCTTTTAAAACAATCACGACTGTGTATTGAAAATGAGGGTGGTCATTTTCAACAATAACTTTATTAATGTAATAATTTAAAATTAATTAATAAAATAATTTTTCCAAAAAAATAAAAATTTTGTGAATTTATTTTTATGTTTTGTAGCTGCCTTGTTTGTTATTTTCTGATTTTCTGTGAAATGGATTGGTTTTTCAAAAATGTTAACTCGACAAAAGTTGTAGGCCGTTAAATTTCCTATCCGGAATAGGGAGTCAGATTTTTTGTAAAATGTTTCGTTTAAGAGATACAGGGTTTTGAAAAAAACCCAAAGAAAAGAAAGCTCAAATTTTTCGACATTTTTTAACTTACTTTAATTCCTAACTCGAAAGCCGTTGATTTTAGACAATAAAAGGTTTGAATCTAGTTTGTACATTATTTCACGCTCTTTAAAAAAGCTCTAAACCATTTTTACTGAAAAATCAATATTTTCGGGGCTATGGCCACGTCAATGTGGAAATTAAAAAAAATGCTTTAAAGAGGCCTTAAATCTCTAGGGTTTGAATTTAGAAAAAAAATTTTGTTAAATATTGTTCTTAGAAAAGTGTCCTCTATCACTAGAGAGCGGATTTATATGCGATAACAGGCGGGTCTTAAGGTAACGCCCTATAAACAATTGGTTAAGAAAAATTTATAACCAATATATTAAATTGTATAAATTTATAATAAATTTTTCTTAACCAATATAAATTGTTTAAATTTATAATAAATTTTTCTTAACCAATTGTTTATGGGGCGTTACCTTAAGACCCGTCTGTTATCGCATATAAATCCGCTCTCTATCTATCACCACCTAAGTTATGTAAAGTGAGTGCGGGGACACCCTGTATAACCAATTTTGAGATGTAAATTAAGTTTTGAAACAGTCTTTAAAATCCCACCCTTAAGTCAAAAAAATTGGAAAAACCTTTTAGCTATTGGAATTAAATAAAGTTTGTATGCTCAAGCTCTGCTTAAACAGTTTAATTAAACAGTTTCAAAAGTTTCAAACAAAATTGTAATTTTTATTCGCTTCAAAAATTACCAATTACTAATTATTCAAAAATTAAAAAATAATAGGGAATTATAATTTCTCTCCACTTTTGGAGCGCAGTACAGCATAGTACTATTGATGGCGCCACCATCACTAACATTACGTCCAATTTTTAGTTTAAAATTATTCCGTGTGGTGACGTTTTGTTAATATAAATCGCGATATTCGTGATTTTAATCACAATTTACAAGCAGGGTTGCCACAAAGTTCTAAGTGAGAGAAAAAAAGAGTATCAATTTTCAAAAAAAGTGAAGAAAAGTATATAGCAATTTTGAAAAATGTAAAATTAATATAAATTAACATAAATATAACTTAACGATCAGAAAGTTTTGCTTTCTTACTAAAAAAGTTTGTTATCATTTGAGTTGCCATCTACTAACTTGATCATCATTAGAAACGAGTCTTTCTAATCAATTTATCATTAATTTTAATATTTTAGAGACATTTTTGTATCAATTTTCTGTTCTTCTTTGTTGCTTTATTACACTTTTCAATTTTCACCTTTTAAATGACTTACATTTACTACTACATGAAAATTCAAGACTACGAAAAAAACCACACTCTTTTTTTAGAAAAGAGTAAAAATACAAAAGTACTGACGCGCATGAATTAATGAACGAGATTCCTTGGTATCTAAAGGTTTGTTCACATTGAGGTTCTTGTCTTGCTTTGCTTAGGTAGAATTTAGCAAGAACCGATCAAATTGCAGTATTATCTTCTATCCTTTTCCATGTTTAAAAAATACTTCAATCCTATTGGTACTTGCTAACTTCTACCTAAGCAAGGCAAGACAAGAACCTGGATGTGAACACCGCTTATCCCTTTCTTAATTTTTTCCTAAAAATTGTTTGAATTACTTTTTTTAACCCTATTCCGTAATTTAACTTGTCGATTCTCTCGCCTACATTTGCTCCGAGCAACATGCGTCGATTGTACAAGTCTTGATTGTCAAGAGCTCTATTTTTGATTAAAAAAATTATCTTATTTATTTGACGGTGGGAATCTCGGTAATCCACTCATGCACATCCTTATCAAAAACGTTAAATAATAAAAACTTTAATTTTTACAATATTTAGGGGGGGTCCAACTTTGTGAATTTTTTCTGAGAAAATTAATGTATTTAAATCAATTTAGATTTTGATGCATTATTGTACAAGTCTTTAAAAACATTTAAAAAAAATTTCAAGTCAAAATATTACAAAATGGCGGCATGGAAAAGGCAGCAGAACTACAAAAACTTTTCTTAAAATGCGGAGAAAAATCTCCCAATGGTGTCGTTAGACCTACAACATAAGAAATGAAAAAATTTAGTTTAATATATGTTTTTGTGCGCCTCAAGCCAGATTTTTTATATTTTAATTTTTTTTTTAGATATCAAGGTTCAAAGACGAAAAAATGTTTTTCGACCGAAACATCATTTAAAACGGGTTTAACAAATTTTTGAGACAAAAATTTAAAAATCTGGGTCGAGGCGGACAGAAAAAACATAATATTAAACTAAATATTTTCATTTCTTATGTTGTAGGTCTAGCGACACCATTAGGAGATTTTCCTCCGCATTTTAAGAGGTGTTTTTGGAGTTCAGCTGCCACGCCGCCATTTAGTAATATTTTGACTTGCAATTTTTTGTAAATGTTTTTAAAGACTTGTACAATAATGTGTCAAAATCTAAATTGATTTAAATACATTAATTTTCTCAGAAAAAATTCACAAAGTTGGACCCCCCCCCCTAAATATTATAAAAATTAAAGTTTTTATTATTTAACGTTTTTGATAAGGATGTGCATGAGTGGATTACCGAGATTCTCACCGTCAAATAAATAAGATAATTTTTTTAATCAAAAATAGAGCTCTTTATAAATCAATTGTTGAGAAATTCCTCATTTTTGCCCTATTTAAATTTAAAAAAACTCCCCAATTGGTGGGTGATTTTGTTGTTTTTCCCTTATGTTAAATACAAAATCAAAATAGGCATTTGTGCAAATACTGAGGAAAAATCACAAAATAAAATACTATGCTTTAAAACCATCAGCTTTTGAAATTTTTCAACTAACATTGAAATCATTAGCACCTGATAAATTTGTCAAGTCCAAGCATTTAATATTATAAAATTTCCTGACCCTGAGTTACTATCCCAAGGAACCCTAAGGAAGTTTAAAACAGCCTTAAAGCAGAAAATTACTTTTTCATAAGAAATTCATAAGTATAAAGTTAACTTTATGCAAATCAAGATAAAATATTTAAAAAGCATGCAAAATAATAGAAATAAAAAGAAAACTAACAAAGGAAATTCGACATCCCGAAGTGGCAAAGGACCAGGTTCTGCAAAATACCCAATATCTCCAAAATTTAGCTACAAGCAGAACAAAAGCCATTGTTAATAGAAAGAAGCACCGCCACCGACAAAATTAGTATAAAAATTTACAAACCAATTCAGATTGCATATTATCAATTTCGTTCACCGCTTCAAAATTCACTTCGACCAGTGTGATACTTGCCAACGGAGCTACATTTGCATAATCATCTTGTGCCGCTTGATCAACTCGAACATTCTGGATCGGTACTCGGCTTTCTGCTTTACCCTTACGCTTACGTTTCTTCGATACAATATCATCTTGCTTCTTCTTCGCGTCGCTGGAAAAGTACAACAAATAAGGTGACACACAGGAAACACTTCAATTTATACTTACGAAGGACTACGAAGTTCAGGAACCCTGCATTTGTACGAAAACTTGAGGATCTTGTCTAAAAATGAAAACACAAGGGTAAAATGATCAAAATTTACTTGTGTTGGTTCACCACTCCCAATGCAATATTATAGGTATCCTGTGAGGTTAGTCCTCTAATTTACATCCCAAGAGGGTAACAGTGGAGTTTATGGGACTCACCTAATAAGTTGTTAGCTCTCTGGTTGAACAAAAGAAACACACCGTGGACCAAACGCGAAGCGAGCATGAGTGACAAGCATTCCTCGGAAGGTCTTTCTCCATTATCAAGCATTTCTGCGATTGCCTTACTAAAACAGCCAGTTTAGACAGAAACAAAGACCGAAGTATGACTCGGTGACCCAAAACTTACCATATCTCCAGTATGTCGATTTTTACCACATCCTTCTTTTTTACGTACACGATTCCTCTCGAGTCTGCGATCCATGCTTCAGCAAACTTTCCACCCTCAAGAAGATCGGGACAAAAATTCATTTTCTTACTTTACACAAATTAACCTAAAATGATTTATTACAACTACTTTGGTCACTTTTTACCAAGTTTTTTGTTATAATTACGTTATAAATAAATTAATTTACAGCAAAAATCTGGAGATAGACTTGGAAAACTATAACCGTTTTTTGAATTTTGAATGCTCGTAACTGCTCTTAACCACGAATGACCGCGGATCGTCTCGAATTTTCTCGAAGCATCCAAAATGGCGGGAAGAACTTTTAACCAGTGCCGTAGAAACATACAAATTCGAAAGGTGCATTGCTATGTTGAAATTAATAGAATGATTATTTAAAAAATAGCGGATTTGCTTGTTCGGCCTCACTAAAAACAAGATTTTATTTTATTAATAATAATTATTACTAATTAAATACTCTTGTATTTTTTACCGTTTAAGAATTTGTGTATTGTTTTATGAAAGGAAGGGGGAAGAAGTCAAGATTAAATTTTTTCAAGGGGGACTTAGTAATATAAAGTTTGGAAACCATTGCGAAAAGTGGTGTTTCTTGAGTGCCAACATGTCAAAAGCAATATTGTTAACACAGGCGACCTAGGGAGAACTTTTGAGCTCCAAAAAACCTCCAAATTTTAGGACCTTTTTCTGTTTCTTGTCTGTAACTCCTAAACGGTGCATCAAGCAAAAAAGTTATTATATAACAAATTAAAGAGCATTAAATTCTGCGTAGAAAGAGTACCACAACTTAATAATTCAGTCCAGTGGTATAGCCGAAAACCAAGGTTAGAAAACGACGATTTTTTCAAACTTTGTCAAAAACTTATGAGTCTGCAGCTTGGAAATGAGTACTCTAAGAGAAAAACTCATAAAATAAAAGTTGTAGAGCATCAAATTGTGCGTCGACTGAGTGCCAAAGTTTTTAAATTCGGTCAAGTACATCTCTCCAAATTGGCAATCTCCCGATGTTCGGCAATTGCCATATGAAGGTAGATATGACATTTAAGAGGAATCCTCAGAGTTGGAAAATACACTTTCGTAATTCACTGATATTTTGCGTATTACTCAAAAAAATTGCACAAAGGTACTATATATTTTTTAAAAGAGGAATTGGTTATAATCTTGGTTATACCAGAACTTTATTTAGGTCTCATATCCAGGTTAAGCTCCATTCTTCTCGCAGTGACCAAACAGTCGACACGATGATATGCAATTCTGTGCAGGACTGGAGTATTGGGGGCAGAAGGATATGCCAGGGAAGAAGAGGAATATCAGGAAGTCCGAGTCTGAGCATGGGGGCAGATGTGGGAGGGACCACTTTCTTCAAAATTGTTTCGACAATTTTATCAGAGATTATTTCCATGTTATTTGAGCTAGGGTCAACATTCGAAGAGTTATTTACCGGAAGAGAGTTCCTAATGCTTTATTTTGGATTAATTTGGGATTCCAGGAGACGTGGAGGTCAGGCTTTTGCAAACGGCTTATTTAGGAAGCATAATATAATATCGATTAACAGGTGGGATAAATTTAGATCAATTACCACCTCCTCTAATTGATCAACGCCCAATTACGTCAACCCGGAATGCACCGCAATTGTGGTGGCCAACACCCAATCCACTTCAAGGGATGTAGCAAGGACCCAAACAGGATAATAGAATAGGGTCACGAGTCACGACAACGGGCAACAAAAGCCCGCTCCCCGAACAACGCAACAACCGAAAGCGATAATTCAAAGCAATAACCAAAGAAGACTAGGAAACCGAGAAAACACCAAAGAAAAAAAGATAAATGTGCCAATGTGGAAAAATAAGTTGAGCGAAGTCTCGCCAAGGGAACTCTGGACTTCATCTTATTGTTAGCTAGCTGGTTGATCCTATTTTTAAATTTTCGATTGTACAAATTTTAAAATAAAGAAGCGCAGGCAAGATAGCGATGGCAAAGCAGATGCAAATTCCCATAAAATGAAGCTCTTACGGTGCTTCACATCACGGTCCCTCGGAGCACGAATGTGAAGCCCCTGTGGGACTTCTCCCCCCCCTCTATTAGCGTCGAATGAATGAGTGAAGGAGACAAGCGAACACAGAAAAATTTGTACTTAAAAGTACAAAAATTTCTGTCTAGATTCTCTACAAGTACAAATTGTGTGAAAATTTAGTACAATTTGTGATGAAAATATCTGGTTAACAAAATTGTGCTAAAAAAAAGAACAATTATTGTAGTAAATTTTCACACAATGTTACTTGTAGACAATTTAGACACAAATTATTTTATTTTTAAGTAGGTACAAGTTTTTCTCTATGAACAATAACTCGCATCTGTTCCGCAGATGCTAAATCATCAACAGTAGAAACAGGATAGTTAGGCAAAAATAGATCGGGCTTAGGAGAAGTCCTCACATAACTCACCAATAGAGAAAGTTTATTACCAATTAAAACCTTTATTAGCGGTAACAAACTTTCTCTATTGGGGGGTTACGTTAGGGTCTCTTTCAAGTCAGATCTGTTTTTGCCTAACCATCAACGCCCAGCGACCCGACTCAAATATTCACACAGGACTGAAATCAGCCCAAAAATGTTATTTTTAATTGATTTAGCACCTTTTCTAAGGAATCTGGTTTAAAGCTTAGGTTATATGCACGTTTCTGTTATTTATTTAGTAATATATAGTCCTTGCCAAATATTTGTGCCTCTGCGTCATAGTTGAAAATGGTATGAATCAAGCTGGAAAACATGACTCAAACGAGTGCTTTTTAATAAGTATTTTATTACACAAAAATATTTTGCATTCATAATTTTCAGTTTGTTTTTTCTAATAATCGCTTATATTCAAAAACATTATTCAGTTTTCGTATAAATTTCATAAATTCTAACTGGAAAAACCTCAAAATTCACCATTGTGAACCAAATTTCAAAAAAATCTTCGGTGGAGTGCCCTCCCTCCCAGAATTAGAGATAAACACCACAAACCCCCTTTATATTTTTGTGTAATAAAGGGGCAGCAAATATTATTGAATCTACAGGCGGCAAATTGTATCTAACTGATGAGGATCGTAAACGAAAAACGCACAAACTTTGAAAAAAATAAATTTGAATCATTTTGAACATTTATTTGTAAAATAAAATTTTGTTCCTATATTTTGGAACTAGATTTATAATAAAGACAGTAAAAATAACTAAAACATTCTAAACCATATATTTTCTTAATTTTGAAATAATTTTTTGATTTTATTGCGATTTTTTTAATTTGAATTTATTTGTAAATAGTAAAATTTTGTTCAAATATTCTGAAACTTCATGAAACTATAAATACGTTCATAATAAAGACAGAAAAAATAACGGAAAAAATCTAAATTGTAATTTTAGGAAAAGCTGTTGACTTCAGTGCAATTTTTAATTTCGATTTTATTGGTAAAATTTAAAATGTTGTTCAAATATTCTGGAACTTTATGAAAATATAAACACTTTTATAATAAACACAGGAAAAATAGCGAAAAAAATCTAAACCTTACTATGATGTCTTAATTTTATAATCTTTTGATTTCAGTGCGATTTTTAATTTGAATTTGTTTGTAAAAAACTAAATGTTGTTCAAATATTCTGGAACATCATGAAAATATAAATACTTTTATAATAAAGACAGGAAAAATAATTTAAAAAATCTAAATCCTAAATTGTAAATTTAAGATAAGTTTTTGATTTCAGATTGATTTTAATTTGTTGGTAAAAAACTAATTTCAAATATTCTGGAACTTTATGAAAATATTAATAATATTATAATAAACACAGGAAAGGCTATTTTAAAATAAAGGTCTATTTTTAAGGGGAAGTAGTAAGAACCACTTAAAAAAAACAAATTTAATTCGTATTTGTATATTACACAAAATCTTAAAACCTCAATACAAAAGTATATTAAAAATAAGATAATTAATCATCATTTTGCCACAATTAGGTACAATTAATTCAAAAGTGGGGTGTAATAACGAAACGTGGACGTAAAAACATTGGCAAATATTGCAGTACAATTATTTTAAAAAATAGATCAATTCAAATTAAAGGAGGACGTAAATTAAGCATACAGTAAAAACTTTGTCTCAAGATTGTACTATTATAAACACCAACGCACACAAGTACTTTTTTATTTACTTTTCGTCATAATAATCACACATCCTGCTGTAAACACAGACCACAGTAAGATGCTCGCTTCCAAGCGTGTGCAGCCAAATCTGACAGTGTCCAAAATATTCTTCCAAATATCGTTCACTTCTTCTTTCGAAGTTACAGGTAACAAACTGCGTGCTTTGAGGTATTCCACTAAAGCAGGTGAGTCTTTCGAGTAGGCGGGGAAATACTCGGAAACTTTCTCCCTTTGCCACCACGTAGACTGCCATCTAAAAGAGATTTTAAAGAACACAGCTAAAAACATAGTTCAGGTTACCTTTTGCTCCACTGAGTATATTTGTATGAGTAAAGAACGCCTCGGATATATTTTGGGGGTTTATTTTGGAACGGCGAATGCTTGGCGTCTAAAAGGGCAGTCACTTCGGGCACTCCGACTAACAAACGATGAACCATCGACAGGAGCCAGGGTTCATCCTTGTAAGTGCTTCGGGCTGCAAATGCCATCTGCCAGTCAACTCGAGGTGAATGAGGAGCTGTAAAACGTCCGTTAAAATTCCGAGGATATTCAGAAATATGGTGGCAACTAACCGACAAACGGTAGAGAATGATTTACGTTTCCAGGCTTATAGAGGAATTGGTACTCCAGCCAAGGTCCTTCGATGTTATCGGAACCTTCCAGTATAATTTCAGACCTTGCATTAAATTTGTAGATATTTTCAAACAAGCCGTAGTAATCGTTGACCACATGTAGCTTTCCGAGTCGGTTGTACACAGTACGAAGGGTTGGATTGACCGTCGAGTTGGTTGCAGGATGTAATGACGATAGAGGAACCTAAACACAATACGTTAGAGAGAAAATCTAAACTGTAACTTGGAAACTTACAGTACTGGTAACAAAAAGCGCTAAAGCAGCAGCCGAATAGAAGACCGTTCCTAGGAAGTGTACCAACTTGGTAAAAGTACCAGGAGTCTCCACTAAAGAATTTTTTATTGCCCGTGTGATGTTCCAAGCTAAGGACAGCACCCCCACATACATGGCCACCAAAACACCATACTTGAGAGCTTCATCAAATTGTTCCTTGGTAAAGCCTAACAAATTTCACATTAAGACCACGAAGTGCGGGACTAAATCCTCAACTTACCAATTTTAGCGTCGATTTGTGATCCGTTAATTCTCAAGTTGAATAAAACTATGGAAAGGTAAACGATAGCGCCGTGCACCGCAAGATTGATGATTTGTCCAATGATGGTTGCAACTAATCCGCTTTTAAACGATGGTCGATTGAAGAAGAACTTATCATCCAATAGGGACAACAGCATTGCAACCAGCAGCAAATTGAGAGCGTTGTAATTTCCAGTTAAGACCATGAAGATTTGCATCAACAACTAAAGAATTTTCTCTTAGTTCTCAAGCAGGATCGAACAAAAAACTGGACTTACCTGAGTAGAGTAACCAAAAACGCGTATACTCCTGATTGGTGAGAAGAACAAGAAAGGTAAGGTCAATTCGCCTGCTATAGCGCCAACTGCGCCTAATCGTAACATCCATACTGGTGCATGATGAATATACCAGGACAAAGGAGTGGGTAGCAATGTAATTTCAAAAAAGTGACTCAAAGCTGAATTAAAAAAAAAAGTTAGATTTTAAAATAGCAGTTTTAAAATACTTACCACTCAAACCCCACCATTGAGGACAACCTTTTGAAAGCTTGATAACGCCAGCGCTCAAAATAAATCGGAATAGAGTCCATTTCACCAACCAGAAACTGATGGGAGTAGTCGGAAACTTTTTGGAACTCGATCGTCGACCAGGTAAGAGGGGAGCAATAAAGAGGCACAAAAATCCTACTTCAAGCAACAAATTGTCCCTAAAAATAAAATCAATTTCAATAGGATTTTCGAATCAATTGAAAGGATTTTGCATGTGTATTCTTTGTTTCTCTAATAACTCGAAAACGGTGCAAGATATCAAAAATTTTGGGCAGATCAAAAGTGTAAAGCGTAAAAGGGCGAAAGCGTTTTGTTTTAAGTAATTTTAATATTCTTCACTGTTTTCGAGTTATTGGAGAAAAACTAGGATGAGTCATATTGGCTTCTTCTTGAAATATTGTCTGTCTTTTAATAACTCGAAAAAGGTGAAAGATAACAAAAATGTTGAAAGTTAAGCGTAAAATCACGAATATTTTTTGTTGTAAATATTTTTAATTATCTTTCACAGTGAGTTATTAGAGAAGAACTGTCATGAGTCATAGTGACTTCACTTCGAAAAAATTTTTCTTCTTTTCTCTCCAATAGTTTTTCCCTAATAACTGGAAAACGGTGGAAGATATCAAAAATATTGAGAAGGCCAAAAGTGTTGAGCGTAAAAGCACGAATATTTTTTGTTTTAAATATTTTTAAGTATCTTTCACCGTTTTCGAGTTATTAGAGAAGAACTGTGTTGAATCATAATGGTTTCATTTCGAAAAAATGTATCTTGTTTTCCTCCGACAGTTTTTCCCTAATAATTCGAAAACGGTAGAAGATATCAAAAATGTTAAGAAGGGCAAAAGTGTTGAGGGTAAAAGCACGTTTTTAATAATCTTTTAAAAATTATTATTTTTGTTGAAATTATTGTTGCCATGGGCCGCCATAGCCAAGCATATCTCAGAATTATAATTTAAAAATAAGAGAAAATCTTAACTAGCCCAATAAACACAATAAAAATCAAATTATTTCATTAGGTTATTGCTTTCTTCAAAAGCTCCTAAGTTTTTTTTATGCAATGTGGTTTTAAAAATTCAACCTTGCTATTTCCAATAAAAATTATCAAAGTATTTTAATTAATCAATGTGATAATAATTAAATGTAAGCAGATATTTACAGCATTTGCTTGTAATGCGATTAACAACTAATTATTAGTCCTATCTATCCACTTTAAACAAGTAAATAAGTTTGCACTATCCCAATTACGTTAAAATGATAACAACTTTATCAAGTGCAGTACTATAAAGTCAAAAATTTATATAATTAATCACTTAATGAGGACAGGTAGAAATAAATCATTTAAAAATCTAGTTTCATGCCTCCCTCCCCAGTTTTAAGTTAATTATTTCAAGAATGTTCACAATTTGAACTTCAGTTTCTCAATGGTCATGTAGTGAGATTTGACCTAAAAACAGACACTTGGGAATTATTTATCACCTTATTTTTATAATAATGTAAATATTTAACTTGTAATAAGTACTACTTGACTTGAACTTATAAATAAATACGAAATATTATTTCTGTGCTATCCAGGAAAAAGGAAATGAGTCTATAATGTAAGTTAACAGGAGAGCGATATTTCAGTTTATCAATTTTATATTGTTTTCAAATTTTCTATGTTTTTATAATTTAGATTTTGGAAAATAACACAAAAACTACAGCAAAAAAAATCTGCTTATAATAGACTTCCCATCATATTCATCATAAGTGGAGTTCATTTTAACCTTATTTTAATACTGTTTAATTTTTCTTTTCTATATTTTCTTTTTTAATTTTCTATTCTATTTCAAAAGAAAAAATCATTCAGATTCGCAGAATTCTTCGAATACATCAGCGAGTTTCCACTACAAAGGAGTCTATTTATAGATGGAATAATTATACAATTTTAAGGAAGTTGAATTTTCTAATTACAAAAATTACACAATTAAAGGAATAAATTTTTACTTTAAACCTCATTAACTCAAATTTTTCTCATTGTTGGTTAGACAACTTTGGCACTGAACCACTCAAATTATACTTAATCATTTTTAACCATTTGATAGCTTGGATTTATTTGTATTACTTTTCGTTTTTGTTCTAAAGAAAATATAAAATTTACATTTTTCAAATTAGTAGCATTCATTTAGAGCGCCTTTTTTAGTTTTTCCGCTTTTTAACCCCCCCCCCCTTTAACTCAGTGAAACACCATATTAGCCATTTACAACTTTTTTTCAACAAAACAATTATTAATTCTATGTATAATAAAAGAACACTAACTACAAAAAAATCATAAATTATTAATGAGAAGGTGTGGCCGTATGTTTTATGTAACTATTGATTCAGTCTGTATATAATTTTAAAGAAGATGAACCATATTAGTAAAAAATAACTCATTGCAGAATTATATGAACCATGGACTTGCAGATGGGGGTGCCTTGGTGGTTTTCCACCTTTAAAAAACATTTTTTTTTATTAAAAAATTGAAACTGAGATTGACCTTGAATTTTGAGGGGAGGGGGAGCTATTTTTTCTAGTGCAAAAATGTTTTCAATTTTTATTTTGTCGCCCTATGAAAATTGTGTGGATTCGCCACTGAATATTAGGGCCGTATTAATTTCGAATTTAATTTTTTTAATATTCAAGATCAAACCGATTTCAATTAATAACTAAAAAATGTTGGTTACCTTATTGCCTCAAAAAAAAAAAGATTTCCTAGACTCATATTCGATTTCGTGATGTAAAATTAAAGTGAAGTTAATTTTTGAAATTTAATATAAAGTAATAATTTTTGAATAAAAACCTATTAAATAAAAGAAAGAAATTTTTGCTTTAGTGTAACATAGAATACAAAATCAAAATAGAATTGTAATTAAATTAATATAACTGAAATTTTATAATTTTAGATTACCTAATATAGTTTTGACTTCCTATTTGTTTCGCATCCGTGCTCAAGCGTTAACCCCACAATTTATTGTACTAATATGTTAATTGCGTTCATTCATTCAGAATATTAAAAATCTATGGTGCCAATTCATCAACCCAGAACATAAGAAACTTTGACTCCGCTATATTGATGCGCTAAATCAGAGTTCTACTGCATAAAAACGTCTAAAATCGTTCGTCACGCAATTATGATTAGTTCATTCATTTATCACTAATTTAAAAACACTTATAATGCGGCCTGCAGGCCGCACTGTTTAGTCGATCTGATATTAAAATAAATAATTATAAAAAAACTTACTTCAACAACGTATCAAATCCCATCCATCGATTCGCAAGATTTTCTGACCCCCTTCCCCACAAAACCTTACATTAGTGGTTTAGAAACTTTATGTTCCTACGACCCCCTTTGAAAAGAAATCTAATCTTGGCACCTCCCTCCTTTATTTCATAAAATAACACACATTTTTAAATGGTAAAAAAATTAAATAAAAAATTTAAAATTTTTAAAAAAAACCTTTTATTTAAAATTAAAAAAGTGCACTAAAAAATAAAAAATAATTTTAATAAGAATAAACAGAGCTTCTTGGAAACATCAATATAAAAGCGTGGCGCTATTTATTTAGAGGTAAGTAAGAAATTGATAGCCCCACGCTTTTATATTGATGTTTCCAAGAAGCTCTATTTATTCTTATTAAAATTATTTTTTATTTTTTAGTGCACTTTTTTAATTTTAAATAAAAGGTTTTTTTTTAAAATTTTTAATTTTTTAGTCGTGTTTGTCAAATACAGCTCCTGCTTCATCCTATCAGAATTCCTATTATGTATGTGTTTTTGATGTTTGATACTTCACTCTGTACACATCATTAAAACAAAAAATTTCACCCTGAATGCGGTCCTTAAAAATGCGAATGCGATTTAGTAATGTAACTTTTCACCCTGTATGGTAAAACTGTACAATGCGCAGCCACGCATGCGCTTTATTATTTTCAGTTATTTCCCAATTTATCGCTTATTTCGCGGAATTTTGGAACACAAAATTAATATATTATAAACATTCGCTGCAAGTGAAAGCTATATTCAAAATTTCAGCTCTCTAGGACTTCGGGAAGTTTCCATTTTCCATTCTTATCGGTGAACTTCAGCTTTGCCTCCTTCTACAAACGATTAACTTCTTGCTGGTAATTTGAGGGGGGGGGGTCGTGGTCTTGTTTTTCTATTTTCCCTCTTTATTTGAATTTTAGGGTGAAATTGGTGTCAAACGATAAAGCATCGTTAGTCTAACTGAGCTTCCATTTTTTCGTTTGAGCCTCAACCGTTGCGGAGTTATTCACAAAATCTTGGGGGGGGGGGGGTAGATGTGTTTTTCTATTTTCGTTATATTTTTGAAGTTTTTGGTGAAATTGGTGCCAGATCGTAAAATTTTTGTTTCGATTACAAAATGTAATCCTAAACCAATAATGAATGTTCCTTTAGGTTCTAACGTATGATAGCAATTACACCCCAAAATTCGACTTACAGAGGGGGCAACGTGTGTACGTCCTGTAAGTAATGAATAAATAATTTTTTAGTCATATTTGTCAAATACAGCTCCTGCTTCATCCTATCAGAATTCCTCTGGTATGTGTTTTTGATGTTTGATGCTTCACCCTGTATACATCATTAAAACAAAAAATTTCACCCTGAATGCGGTCCTTAAAAATGCGAATGCGATTTAGTAATGTAACTTTTCACCCTGTATGGTGAAATTGTACAATGCGCTGCCACGCATGCGCTTTAGTATTTCAGTTTTTTCCCGATTTTTCGCTTATTTCGCGGAATTTTGGGACACAAAATTAATATATGAAAATTCGCTGCAAGTGAAAGCTATGTTCCAAATTTCAGCTCTCTAGGACTTCGGGAAGTTGGTTAAAAACGGCCTCGAAAAAGTCCAAGGGACGGACGACGGACAACGGTCACACCAAGTTAAATAAAAGCTTTTAATAAAAATGCATCAATACAATAAATTAAAAACTTTTTTAACAACAAAATTTTGCACCTCAAAGTCGGCGCTTCGCCTTTACTTTTTTATTCACTATTTTTGTAGTGTTTGCGGGTTTAATGGTAAAATTTAAATAGCTTCAAAATTTTAAAACAAAATTTTTACTATTTTCCGTTCAAAAACGCCCCCCCCCCCCTTTCGTTTAGAATTTTTTCATTATTTTGGCAGTGTTCATAAATTAATTTAACAGTAATATAACCAAGTTTCAAATATTTTAAACAAAATTTTTATAGTTGACTCCAGTTTGACTCCCTCAAAAATTAACCCTTTGTGATGAGAATTTTTTCAATATTTTTGCGTTATTCACAGATATAGCATTAATAAATTTACATGGTTTCAAAAATTTAATAAATTAAAGACAAAATGTTACAATTTAACCCCCCGAAAGCTATCCCTTTCCTCCCCCTTTCCATTTAGAATTTTTTAACTATTTTTTGCAGTGTTCAAAAGTATGTAATAGTGATATATTTACTAAGTTTCAAGAAGTTTAAACAAAATGTTTGTTACAAACCCCACCCCCTTCCGACAAAAATTATCCATTAGGATTAGAATTTTTTTACTATTTTTGCAGTATTCACAGATATAACTTTACATGGTTTCACAAATTTTAGAAAAAATGTATTTTTCACAATCCCCACCCCCTGAGCGAGGCCAATGGCCGAACGACTTTCTAATATCAATGAAATACCAATAAATACTATTTTAAAGTTAGACTACTTTAACTGGGCTGAGCCCAAAAGATATCATAGTTGTTTACAAAAATTCAACAGGATCTGAGAGATCAAGAGTCGGAAACCCGCATGCTGCCCGCGAATGGTGTTGGTGCGGCCCGCGGACTAAACTAAATTACTTTTTTTTTTAAATCTCTTTCCAGTGGATTTGCTAAGAAGTGCGACCCGCACTAATCCCCACATAAAATATGATGATGTACATGAAACTTATAAACTTTATTTTGAATTGCACATCGTTAATTATAGCGGAATTTTAACCTAAACACCGACCACACAGATTCGTGGACTTAAATATCCCGGTTTTGGAATTGCCCTACAGGGATATTTTTATCAAGTGAGCGGGTTCAACTATCTCGGTTTTTTAAAAAAGCTTAAATATCCCGATTCTAAGAGAGTGGGCGGAGCTAAACTTATACCAACAGCCAATACAGTACCTACTAGCATATTATTTTTATGGTTTTGGCCCATTTCGCCCAAATTTTCGAATGATCCATAAAATTTTTAGTTTGTAATTGTAATTTACATCCTCAATTTCAATAGAAAAATTTTAAAATCGTTAAGTGTCCTCACCCCAACAAAAATTAAAACAAAATTTAAAGCCCCCCAACCCCTCAGAGCTAGGAATAATGAAACTCGGCTAAATTTGAACAAAAAAAAGCGAAAAAGGCAAAAAGCGTGAGAGCACTTTTTACATGCATTATTGATTTACCCTGTATATACCTAAAAGGAAGATGGCGCCCAATGTAGTTTTCAAATAACTCATCAGTAAAGCAATAATTTCATTTTTATAACTTTTTTCAACAAATAAATAATATTAATTTTAGGCAAAATAAAACAAATTAACACAGCATTCATAAATTATGAATGAAAAATTTAAAATATTTTATGACCACACTGTGGTCATATAATAAGAGAAAGTCACAACAAATTGGTCAAGTTCATTGCCAAAGAACCCAAAAATAAATTTATATTTTAATCTGAAAGTATCTAAAAAAAATTTCATAATAGTAAACTTAGCAACACAATTGATTAGGTATTTTGTTTACCACTCAAAGACACTGATAAATACAATCTCAACTTTCAACTTATCCAGTATCTCAAAAGGTCAAGTTCAAAAATGTAACTCGAATACAATAAATTACATAAATTTGATTACTTTTAACTTACCATTGTGATTGTACAAAAACTTGTCCGACTTGGTAGAGGGAGAAATAGAGAGACCATAACCCGGCAAATAGAGGAATGGTGCAGAATTTTTGAGAGACAAATCTAAAACATTTTTTTATGTTGAAACCTTCAAGGGTCTCTGGTTTTGAATACCCACCCTGTGAATGCTAAGAAGCTTCCGAGTAAGGCAAGCACATCCAAGGCATACTGAGTACTCAGACCCAAAAATGGGGCCAACCACAAAAGTGTGGGCTGATAGTGGACTTTGGCGGACCAAGTTTTATATTTATTATTTTCCAACACAGACTTTGCAGGTAAAATTCCATTATCACCGTACAATCCTAAAAAATTGGTTTTATTATTCAAGGTCAACGACCTGTGAAATTAAACGCCACATTTTGGTACCACCGAAGGTGGAAAGCAATTTATAAAAAAACTCACCAGGAATTTGAATGTAAAACGATAAGAACGAAAAGAGGTAAATTATGCACAGACCCCGCAGGAAAAGATTGCTGGTGTATCTAATTGGTATCATTATTTTTTCAATCGAATTTCACTTTTGATTAAAATTTTAAAAATTGAGGAATGAAACGATTAGAGCTGAATTATCGACAACCTTTTTCTAAACGCGTACTAACGTCGCTAACGTCTACCCATCACATTCACACCACACGAAGATACCGAATATTACCACGATCACCACTGGCGTTCCGCTTGGGTTATGAAAAATGCGCAGGAAAACAGTGAAGGTCGGACTACTTGCCGTTTATCAAGTTTTAAATAATTATGCAATCAATTATTGTATTTCTTTATTTATTCAAACATTAAAATTTTGAAAAAGCATTTTATTGTAAAGAAAATGATAGTAGATGCGCCCAGTGGCGTTCCTACGTGGGGGCTGATGAATAATCCCGAAGTGTAACGTTTTTGGTTCCGGTGACCAGTCGTACTTTGCATGCCCTCCCCACCCAAAATCAATCCTCGTTTTCTTCTTACGATTTTCCAAAAATAAGGTGAAGTGGAATATTATCCCAAAAACTGACAAAACCTTCGAAATTGAATCTTGTTGAGGGTTAAACGCTTTTGCAGTTATTAGGTCCTAAAAAACAAGGTACTTTTGTATTTTGAAAAAAAAATCTTATTCCCCTCCCCCTGTCAAATCATACGGACGAAACTGTTTCCTAACTTACGTTAAATTTAAAATAATTTCAGTACGATTTTTATTTAAATTTGTTGTATAAAATTAAATGTTGTTCTAAAACTTTGGAATTTCGTGAAAATAAAAGACAGGAAAAATAACTAAAAAATTAGTAGTATTTCCCCAAGTATTTCTCGAATAAATCCTCGACGGTTGAGGCTCAAACGAAAAATTTGGAAGCTCATTGATGCTCAAACATTTTAAACCAATTTCACCCCAAAATTCCACCTGGGATATTTGTAAGCACATTGATGCTTAAATGTTTGAGATAAATTTCACCCAAGAAATTCTATTTGGGGGGAGGGGGCACCGACATGCACTTGATATTTTTATTTAAGTTTTTTGAAAAAAAATTAAATGTTCAAAAATTCTGGAACTTCGTGAAAACATTAAAATATTAATCTTATTATAACAAAGACAAGAAAAATTTCGAAAAAATTCTAATCCCTAATTTACCTTGGTTTTCAGGTTATTTTGATTCCAGTGCGAGTTTTTTATTTAAATTTTTTGAAAAAAATTAATGTTAAAAAATTCTGAAACTTCATGAAAACACTAATTTTGTTATATTAAAGGCAGAAAAATAATGAAAAAATTTTAAATTCTAATTAATTAATATTGGTTGTACGGTTATTTTGATCAGTGCAATCTTTTATTTAAATTTTTTGAAAAAATTAAAAATTGCTTATTTATTTTTTAATTTCGTAAAAATACTAATACAATAAATTATTACAATAAATACCGAAAAAATTTTAAGCCCTAATTTATCTTGGCTGTAATGCTGTAAGGTTATTTTGATATCTGTGCGGTTTTTTATTTAAATTTTTTATAAAAATTAAAGAAAAGCGTAATACAATATTATTACAATAAATACAGGAAACATCACGGAAAAATTCTAAGCCCTAATTTATATACCTGGATTTATGTAGGTACTTTAATTTTTGAAAAAATTTAAATGTTGTTAACAAATTCTGGAACTTCGTGAAAATACTAATTCTATTATAATAGAGACAGGAAAAATTATGAAAAAATTTTAATCCCTAATTTATCTTGCTTTTCAGGTTAGTTTAATTTTAAAGCGATTTTTTACTTAAATTTTTTATGTTGTTAAATATTCTGCAATTTAGTGAAAATACTAATTCTATTATAATCAGACCCGTAGCCAGGATTTCATTTCGGGGGAGGGGGGGGCACTTGTAAAAAACCTTTTGTAAAATGTAAAATTTTCGGTTGTTCCCCTTCCATTTTCTTTGTCTTTTAAACATTTCGGGGGGGGGGCACGTGCCCCCCTGGCTACGGGCCTAATTATAAAAAGACAGCAAATTAGTGAAAAAATTCTAATTTACCTTGGCTGTAAGTTATTTTGATTTGATACGATATTTTATTTAAATTTTTTGAAAAAAATTAAATATTGTTAAAAAATTCTGGAATTTCCTGGAAATACTAATTCTGCTATAGTAAAGGCCGGAAAATAATAAAAAAATTGTAAGTCCTAATTTACCTTATCTGCAAATCTGTAAGGTTATTTTGATTAAAATTTTTAATAATAATAAAAATAAAATAAAATTTTTGATAAAAAAAAACAAAAGGTCTATGTGTCTAGGGCGGCATTTCAAAAACTTGTATCATGCTGAGAAACTCTACCGCACGGGGGTTCTGACCAAGAATTAAAAGGGCCCTTTAAATTTTGTTGCAAAAACATGTTTCAACAGATGGCGCACCCTTAAATATTAATCTTTTCTACTTATCTATTCACCAACACAGAATTCTAAATATTTATAAAACTTATATGAATAAACGATAACTAACTTAGGTAATGAGGAAGTTTGAGCTTCCAATGTTGAATATTTACAAGTATATTCCAAAAAGATTTTCGTATTTGAAAATATTGAATATTTTTAAAAATATTTAACTTTGAAAGTTCAAACTTCCTCATTACCTAAATTAGTTATTGTTTATTCATATGAATTTTATAAATTATTAGAATTCTGTATTGGTGAAAAGATAAGTAGAAAAGATTAATATTTTAGGGCACGCCACCTGTTGAAACATGTTTTTGCATCAACATTTAAAGGGCCCTCTTAAATAACAAGTTATACAACATTGTTTTATAACTTGTTATAAAATAGCAGAGACATCCAGACTATGTAACAAAACAAAACTAAACAAAATGAGTGTACATTACTAAATTCAAACGCCGAGACCAGTGTCGATAATTTTTGAAACCAAAAAAAATAATAGTAGGATGAAACCCATTGGAAAAGGAAGAGAATATAAGAAAAATGAAATTAAAAATAAATTACGGGCGATCTGAGGTCGGGAAGTGGAAGGGGGTGAGTTTTTAAGGGTAAAAAACTGTTTATCTCGATTTCCGGCAAAACTATAAGTCCTATGGGAAAAAGTTAAACGGAAAAGTTGTAGGTAATAAAAAGATCTACAATTTTTGTATTTATACTTTTTTCACATAACCTCAAAATTTATGTGAAAAATTCAAATAACCAAGTTTTTGGTTTTTTATTTTTATCTTTTAGAACAAAATTTTTTTTTCACGAAATTTGGTGTAAAGTTACCTTTTTATGTCCCAAACACACTGTAATTTTTTTTACTTAAAATATTTATTTTTTCACCTTATTTTGACTTAATATCGAAAAAGCATCCTAATTTTCACTTCCCGACCTTAGATCGTCCGTAATTTATTTTTCATTTCATTTTTCTTATATTCTCTTCCTTTTCCAATGGGTTTCATCCTACTATTATTTTTTTTCACTTTTTACCATTTTCAATTCTGAAATTTTGTGAAAATACTAATTCTATTATAATAAAGACAGCAAATTAGTGAAAAAATTCTAATTTACCTTGGCTGTAAGTTATTTTGATTTGATGCGATATTTTATTTAAATTTTTTGAAAAAAATTAAATATTGTTTAAAAATTCTGGAATTTCCTGGAAATACTAATTCTGTTATAGTAAAGGCCGGAAAATAACAAAAAATTCTAATCCCTAATTTACCTTATCTGTAAAGGTTATTTTGATTAAAATTTTTAATAATAATAAAAATAAAATAAAATTTTTGATAAAAAAAAACCAAAGATTCATGTGTCTAGGGCGGCATTTCAAAAACTTGTATCATGCTGAAAAACTCTACCGCACGGGGGTTCTGACCAAGAATTAAGATTTTTAAAACTGCTTCTCCACCACGTGAGGCCTAACAACCACATCCGATACCTTAAATTATATATCTGACACTGACACTCATAGGAGGCGAAGGCGGCCATAGGCCTCAGAACCACCTAGTTTTATAACAATCAAACATATAAAAGACCAGCACGCTTCGCCTCCAGCGTGTAATTTTTATTAAAAGCTTTTATTAAATGGGCGTAAAACAGGGGAGTCTCGGGGGTACGCTGTACCCTCCAGGACAAGATGAAAACAATCTACTTATGTCGTCTCATTGCTTACTTACAGCTGGGGGTATTCCATACCCCCCAGACCGCCCGGTTTCCCATCCATCTCTTCATATTTTACACTCGGCGCCGGCGCTCCAAAATAAAATGCATCAGTATCAGACATCCTCTAAAATGTGAAGAAACGGGCGTGAAATTGTGAGGTCGGGAGTACGGGGTACCCTCCAATGCAAGATGAAAACAATCTACATAATAATGTCGTCTGATTGCTGTCTTGCAGGGGGGGGGGGGGTATTCCATACCTATTAATAGTAACTATTAATACCTACCTATTAATTTTTATAAATAATTAAAGTGCGGCCTTCAGGCCGCACAGCCGGGGTAATCTAATAGGATAATATTTTTATTATTATTTTTTTTAGTTTTAGAATAACCCCCAGCACAAGGAAGTAACACCTTTTGAAAATTGATAAAGATGCAAATTTAATTCTTGAGAATACATCTCTTGCTTACTTGCGGTTGGGGGTATTCCATAATCCATAGCACCATGCTTTTCAATTGTTTATTTATAAATGTACCCTCCGCCACAGCTGAGGTGTTTATTCAATACCTCGGCACCGTCCGAGATCAGTCTCTTCAAGATCGCTGTAGAGTAGGGGAGTGGAATTAAATTGTCTTGCAAACCTACTTTTGGTTTGGTGTAAATTTACTATACTTTGTTTACCCAACATATGCACCCAAGCTCCTCCCAAAAAACAGAATAGAATTTTTCTATTGCTTGAATTTTGAAACTCCCGTTTACAATTTTGGCTTAAATACATTTTGGGGAGGAGCCTAGGTGCATATTATGTTGGGTAAACAGAGTATAGCAATTTTATTCAATCCTACGAAGGCTGATAACCGGCACTCGACTTCGTGCTATGCTAAAGTTCCATCCTCGCTAAGTATGTTCATACCATTAATCATCAATTGCGATGTTCTGAGATGTTAAAAGAGGTTACGTCAGTGGCGTAGCTAGAACTTTTGCCGCCCGGGGCGGTTCCAAAATTTACCGCCCCCTCCCCTGTCCGAAAATGTTTTTGAATGACCTTTTTTAATCCCATTTCCTAATTGATGAAATATCAAAAAAATTTCGGTCGCCGCCGCCGTCCGTAATGCCACCTTTAAAATTTTTAGAATGACCTTATTTAACTCTATTTCCTATTTAATGTCGCCCCTAAGAATGTGCCGCCCCCTCCGCTCATCGCTAGCTACGCTACTTGGTTACGTACCAAACTCTGTAAACAATGAGATGCTATGCGTAGGATCGCGAGAGCATCAATAGTATTTGCATCATGGTAGCGTTAACATCGAGCTAAAATCACTGTTTAGGGGTATTTTTGGCTTAAAAAGAAGAGAGATCGATCTTCTTCCCAATAACACACTTTGCCGAATTGGACCGCTCTCGGGGATATTTTTAATTAGTACAGCTTTAGTCAAAACGGCTCGGAGCATTCGACGCGCAAGGGACCGGAGCGGAGAGCTCGTAGAGTCAATTTTGACAACGCAACTACGTCCCATTTCGGATCCATCATCGTTAAATCAATTTAAACCCTTTCCAAGTAAAAAATTCGAAAATAAGTCAATTTATAACCAAACCACAACAACGACAGATATGTTTCGATCTTGTTAGATCTCATCAGTGACGTACAGTTATGGATTTGGTTATAATTTGACTTTAAGTTTTACCTATATAGCATTTTGTCGACAGGATTAATTGAAATTATTCGATAATCCAAAAAATGACATCAACAATTCACGCAATGCTAATAAGTATAAAACGACCCGTTTATATAATAAGTATTTCCAAATATTTTTGGATATTATATGAATAGGAATAGCAGATGTTGCCAAATTACAACTTATAGGGGAAATGTGCCTATGATGGCCCCCTAAAGAAATATCATTGTAAACCTTTTTTGTTTTGGAGTTAATAATTTTTTTTTAGTTTATTAAGTTTATTATAGATTATAGTATAGGGTGAATTTTTACCAATTAATTTCTTGTTTAATAGCATAAGACGCATAATAGGCTAGTCATTGTAGAAAAAAAGGTATGAAAAATTGCAAAAGTTTTCAAATTTTGAGACAACATTGAAGGAGGTAAAAAAATAATAAATCCGAATTTGCACCCTTTTCTGCCACACGGAACATTGTTAAATTAAAAAAACCCAAATTCCGAAATTTATGCAAATCTTGGAGAACATTTTAATAATTAAAACACATCTTCAATAAAGTTTGAACCCTGCTACAATGACCGAAACATTGCAAACAGTAGCTTATTAATTTTTGTTTGTTTATCCTGTCGAAAAAAATTGCAAAAGTCATGCAAATAATTCCGTAAAACAACCCTGTATGCAAATTAATAATCACAACTGTTTGCAATGTTCCGGTCATCGTAGGAGGGTGCAAACTTTATAGAAGATGTCTAATAATTATTAAACTTTTCTCCAAGATTTGCATAAATTTCGGAATTTTTTTCATCGAGTTATTGCAAATTTACACTCTTTTTCTAACAATTTAACAATATTCCGGGGAACAAAAAAGGGTGCAAAAATCGGATTAATAATTTTTTGACCTCTCACAATGTTGTCCCCAAATTTAAAAACTTTTGCAATTTTTCTCTAACTTTTCACTTTTTAAGTCCCCAAAGACTGGCCTATAATGCGAGGGACGCATTATTGGCGCATATGTACCCATATCGGCCCCCTATAAAATAAATTAATAAAAGTTTTTCTTTTCAGTTTTATTAGACAAAATATAGAACAAGCCAACACTTTTCTCTTGCACGTAAGTACGAGTATAATTCATTGCAGTAATGGCAACTAGCATCATCTGAGTTATCTTTTCCTTTCTTCAGAAATTCTTCCAAGGCGGATTCACCTTCATCAGAACTGTAATTTTCGATGACAAGTAGCTGTTGTACTGCTCTGCCTTGTTGTTTTCTCATCTTTGTTTGCTTTTCAATTATACACTTTCTCCTTAAATTCATAAATTTTTGGTGTTGAAGAATTCAAATGGCCCATTTTGTTCACATCTTCTGTCTTTGCTTTTATCAGCACCAATGGCTCTAGCTTGAGGGGGAGGCAAATTTTCTTTCACCACCGAAATGTCGAGAACTGACAATGAAGACTAGTTAAGACCATTGTCTTGATTGGTTTTTATTGTCTAATAATTCCATTTGATTTTCGATGATATCGCCTTGAACCTCGGGAATCTCCTTATCGGTTACCACAATCTGACTGCTCAAACAAAGATCAGAATGTTGCGTTGCTACGTCTTTCCGGTGCTGTTCTATGGGGCCGAATCCTGGACGCCGACAGAGTCCACGACGAAGAAACGTCGGACATTTGAGATATGGATTTATCGAAGAATCCTGAGAGTTTCATGGATGAACAAGGAACCGGAGGTGGTTGACACAGTTAAAGCCAGAAAATTGCAATATCTGGGTGGGATACATAATGCGCAATGAGAATAAATATTGGCTCCTTTAGTGCATCTTACAACGGGAAATAGCCGGAAAATAGAACTACAGAACTTTTCCGCACGGAAAACTAGCCAACATCCGAAACGGATAGGCACCAGAAGAAGAAGAATGATGGACACAATGATGTCCATCATAGACACATTTCCCCTATCCTAGTTTCTATTATTTCATAAAAATTCTTTTTCTACATATTTTGCAAGTTCATTTTGATCTTTTGTGGTGATCATTTAGGGTGGGTTGTACCACCGTCGGTTAAACCTCGTTCAACTTTGAAGTCAGTTCAAGAACGGTTCTACCAATCAACATGGCGAAATACGAGGTTTTTAACCATGCTGATTGGTTGAACCGAGTTCAAAGTTGAACGAGGTTTAACCGACGTTGGTACAACCCGCCCTGACTAACTTAAGTAAATAAAAACACAATGATGTCCATCATAGACACATTTCCCCTACCTAGTTTCTATTACTTCATAGACATTTACTAACTTAAGTATGATTTTTTTTTTTTGGTAATAATGTGAACATTTTTTTATCGTGATAATTGATAAAATAGACTCTAAAAAGTTGAATTTTACCGCGAGTAACTTGCCCGGAGTGATAGTTCCTGTAATTCACGG
This sequence comes from Rhagonycha lutea, assembly GCA_958510855.1. NCBI lineage: Eukaryota > Metazoa > Arthropoda > Insecta > Coleoptera > Cantharidae > Rhagonycha > Rhagonycha lutea. The sequence goes on from OY294038.1 coordinate 6,158,781, forward strand.
TATGGAAGTTTGATTTGTTCAGTTCATCTTAAAATTCTACGCGCGCTATAGTGTTGATAAAATAATCTTGGTGTTAATTTTTTTGGTGTGATTATTTAAAATACAGTGCTGGAAATTTATGGATCAGCTAAATATTGTCAACAATAAACAAAATTAACTTCTGGAAATCAAAGTTTCCATTTCAGAAAGTTCTAGTTTACCAGTTCAAAGTTTTCAACTATTTTATAACCTCTTCGTGTCCATGAATGTTTTAATTTAACTTTACAGTAAAAGAAAATTATAACATAATGTACGAAAGTAAAATGATTTTTTAGTACCTACATCGGGAATTATTTTCTATAAAAGTGAAACTGTGAATTTTTTGTTGTACAAGGATCGCAATCTGCAAGTGGTCTTTTTCGAGGTAAATCAATTTTAATTTAATATTTTCATTATCTTGGCATTTCTTCGGATTATTCATTTTACATTTTTAAATAAAGTTTTTCAAAACGGTTTTGAAATAACTAGATCAAATTCAAAATTGACATGAAAAATTGTTAATTTGCAGACAATTTTCATTAGAAAAGCCAAATTTTTTTTTGCGATTATTTCAATTTATTTAAAAATATGTGCATAGGCGGCCATTTGTACATTTTCAACCCTGAGGAACTGTTGTGACAAATTATGGCGTCGTCCAATCACAACGCTTCATTATATTAGCGAATTGGTGGGCAACAGGTAGAATTCTACCTGGCGGCATCAACAGCCATTGCATCTTTACATCTTCAAGACTTTGCATTGTATTATGACGCTCCCGTTATATTGAAGAAAATCTGTGAAAATCTTGATATTTCCTCTGAAATTTTTTGTAACTTGTTCGAAAGTAACGAAAGATCAAATTGAAATAAAATTTGATGCGGTGAGATATTCTTTTCTATTGTAATTTTGCTTCTTTAGGTAAAAAAATTTGCAACGTACAAGGGACGCGTTGGTATCCATCTTGTACTTCAGCTTGCATTTTTTTAATCAAACTTTTGGAGCATCATCCATCCTTATTTAAATATGATTTTAAGTGGTGGATAATTCTTTAATAATTTTATAATATTTTCTTATAAAATTAAATTTTTTATAGAGATGCGTGGGCGTTTATCTTTGTAATTTCTTGTGCTTGCATTTTAATGAAATTTTGACCCAAGTTTTTGAAGCATGCAAGCACTCTTTTTTAAATAAAAACTTTTTTAATGTACAATTTCCTTTTTCAAGGTTTGAAAATTTCCAGAGGAGCTTGAGAAAACGGAAAATGCCATCCTGCTGGATTTGATGATCATCATTTCTATACATCGATCGACCAAATCATCCAATACTTTCAATCAGCAGGTGGTGAGTAGTTTTTTAATACATTTTATTAGTTGCATGTTGTAAATTGCTTGTGCCCAAATCCATCTTTGAATATTTTAATGAAAATTTTCAAAGCGCTTTTCAAAATTTCCCTTCAAACTGAAAAATGGCCCGAACAATTCATAATTTGCGACAAGAATTTACCATAAAGCTGATTTTTCTTACACAATTTTTTTATTTTATAAAAAAATATTAAAAAATGACCCGCGCCATATTAGTACCATCTTATCCGCTTCAGGTGCGATATTGTGACGTATCATTGAATTGTCCAATCACATCGCATCTTCAGATTGGCGCGTATGCATCTGGCGGGCAAGACAAGAGCCCACTTGAATGCAATTTTCTCCAGCTCAAGATGCTGCTTGTATGACGCTCCTGTTATTTTAAAGAAAATCGGTGAAAACTTTGATATTTTCTCTGAAATTTTTTGTCTACTTGTTCTAAAGTGATGAAAGATCAAATTGAAATAAAATTTGATATGGTGAGATTTTCTATTCTATTGTAATTTTGCTCTTTTAGTTGAAAAAATTTGCAACGTACAAGGGACGCTTATTGGGTGTCCATTTTGTATTTGTACTTCAGCTTGCATTTTTTTAATCGAACTTTTGGAGCATCATCCATCCTCATTTAAATATGATTTTAAGTGGTGGATAATTCTTTAATCATTCTTTAATAATTTTATAATATTTTGTTATAAAATTAAATTTGTTAAAGAGATGCGTGGGCGTGCATCTTTGTAATTTCTTGTGTTTGCATTTTAATGAAATTTGACCCAAGTTTTTGAAGCATGCATGCACTCCTTTTTAAATAAAAACTTTTTTAATGTACAATTTCTTTTTCCAAGGTTTGAAAATTTCCAGAGGAGCTTGAGAAAACGGAAAATGCCATCCTGCTGGATTTGATGATCATCATTATTTCTACATCGATCGACCAAATCATCCAATACTTTCAATCAGCAGATCGTAAGTAGTTTCTTAACACATTTTATTGTTTGCATGTTGTAATTTCTTCGTCCAAATGCATCTTGTAGGAACTTTGAATATTTTAATGAAAATTTTCAAAGCGCTTTACAAAATTTCCCTTTAAACTGAAAAATGGCCAGAACAATTCATAATTTGCGACAAGAATTTACCATAAAGTTGATTTTTCTTACACAATTTTTTTATTTTATAAAAAAATATTAAAAAATGACCCGCGCCATATTAGTACCATCTTAATCCGCTTCAGATGCATTGTCCAATCACATCGCATCTTTAGATTGGCGCGTATGCATCTGGCGGGCAAGACAAGAGCCCACTTGAATGCAATTTTCTCCAGCTCAAGATGCTGCTTATATGACGCTCCTGTTATCTTAAAGAAAATCGGTGAAAACTTTGATATTTTCTCTGAAATTTTTTGTATGCTTGTTCTAAAGTGATGAAAGATCAAATTGAAATAAAATTTGATATGGTGAGATTTTCTATTCTATTGTAATTTTGCTCTTTTAGTTGAAAAAATTTGCAACGTACAAGGGACGCTTGGGTGTTCATCTTGTACTTGTACTTCAGCTTGCATTTTTTTAATCGAACTTTTGGAGCATCATCCATCCTTATTTAAATATGATTTTAAGTGGTGGATAATTCTTTAATCATTCTTTAATAATTTTATAATATTTTGTTATAAAATTAAATTTGTTAAAGAGATGCGTGGGCGTGCATCGTTGTAATTTCTTGTGTTTGCATTTTAATGAAGTTTTGACCCAAGTTTTTGAAGCATGCATGCACTCCTTTTTAAATAAAAACTTTTCTAATGTACAATTTCTTTTTCCAAGGTTTGAAAATTTCCAGAGGAGCTTGAGAAAACGGAAAATGCCATCCTGCTGAATTTGATGATCATCTTTTCTAATACATCGATCGACCAAATCATCCAATACTTTCAATCAGCAGATCGTAAGTAGTTTCTTAATACATTTTATTGTTTGCATGTTGTAAAATTTGCTTGCCCAAATTCATCTTGTAGGAACTTTGAATATTTTAATGAAAATTTTCAAAGCGCTTTCCAAAATTTCCCTTCAAACAGAAAAATGGCCCGAAAATTCATATTTTGCGACAAGAATTTACCATCATAAAGCTGATTTTTCTTACACAATTTTTTTATTTTATAAAAAAATATTAAATGATCCGCGCCATATTAGTACCATCTTTTCCGCTTCAGGTGCGATCTTGTGACGTATTATTGAATTGTCCAATCACACTGCTTCTTTAGATTGGCGCGTATGCATCTGGCGGGCAAGACAAGAGCCCACTTGAATGCAATTTTCTGCAGCTCAAGATGCTGCTTATATGACGCTCCTGTTATCTTAAAGAAAATCGGTGAAAACTTTGATATTTTCTCTGAAATATTTTGTATACTTGTTCTAAAGTGATGAAAGATCAAATTGAAATAAAATTTGATGTGGTGAGATTTTCTATTCTTTTGTAATTTTGCTCTTTTAGTTGAAAAAATTTGCGACGTACAAGGGACGCTTGATGGGTGTCCATCTTGTATTACTTGTACTTCAGCTTGCATTTTTTTAATCGAACTTTTGGAGCATCATCCACCCTTATTTAAATATGATTTTAAGTGGTGGATAATTCTTTAATAATCTTTTAATAATTTTATAATATTTTGTTATAAAATTAAATTTGTTAAAAAATTTCTCAATGCTTGGAGTGCGTGGGCGTCCATCTTGTAATTTCTTGTGCTTGTTTTTGAATCAATTTCTAGCATCTTTCTAAAATTTTCACCTTTTCTCATCAGCAATTTGTTGTAGATTTTGATTTATAATATTAGCTTTTCTTTTCTAGTGGCATTCCAACCTGGATTAGTAAAGAAGCGATTCAAAACATTGGAGCTTAACCATCAACCAAGCTACCATTGCATCAGTTGGATAACTTTATGATCAATTCATCATCATCATCAATAATTTTGTGGATTGCAAAATGGTAAGTAAATTTTCAGTTTCAATATCATCCAAATTACATAAAATAACTTCCTTATTGCATCTTTTCGTTTAATTTAAATTTTTTACTTAAAATTGAGGGTGGAATTGAAAAAGTGTAAACCCTGTTTTGATAATAAAAATTCTTTATTATGCTTGACCATGGAAAGCTTTTAACTAACTTTTAATAATAGGTATATAATTTCTTTTTCTTAGATTTGAAAATTGCCAAAGGAATCTGATAGCTGCGAAACTGTCAACCTGTTAGATTTGGTGACCATTCCTGCATTTAGTCATCATCACATGCAACATTAGTACTACTTCAAATTAGCAGATGGTGAGTAATAATTTTTAATTTGTTTGTTATAATTCTTGTTTGTGGGAATATATTTCTGTTTACTTTTATTCAATAATTTGAAACCTTTAAATCTTCTTAAAAGAATACCTTGTAAATAGTAATGGGACTATCGAATAAAAACTATCAAATTATTCGATAGTTAGTCGAAATATCAACTATCGATAGTTGGATACTTTTTAGTTACTAAAAACTATCGAATGAATTTTTAGTTACTAATAAAACTATTCGAATAACTTTTTAGTTAATAATTAGGTGCCGCTATAGTGTGCGGTCTACCATAAATTTTTGTGTGTTTATTCGATAGTTTTTATTTGATAATTTTATTCGATAGTTTCATTCGATAGTTTTTTATTCGGTAATTAAATTTTAGTAACTAAATTTTTAGTTACTAACTATCAATAGTAAAAAATATAATTAGTAACTAACTATCGATAGTCAAAAAAGTTTGATAGTTCCCATCACTACTTGTAAACAGGGACGTGCCCAGCCAATTTTTTTGAAAGGGGAATTTGCCAACTTAATTCAAAATTGCCAACTTTTTGTAATTGTTTATTTTGCCTCGGTTTAACGGTTTTTGCCAACTTGACCAAATTTTGAGTGAATTTCCCAACTTTCTAAAATATTGGGGGGAGGCTCCTCCCTCTTGGGCACGTCCCTGTTTATAAAACACATTTTTAATGATTTTGTTATTGGGAATGGGAGCAAGACCTTACTCTACTACAAAAGATTTGTTGTAGACACTTCACTAAAATTTATTATTTGCAAAAAATCACAATTAAAACAAATGAACAGAGAGATTCAAAATTATAATCAAGGGCATTTTTATTAAGTAATTTGTTCGATTTTTAATAACGTTTATTCAAAAATTTAGTCAATTTCAGAGGGTCACCAATTTTCTTCAAATTTGGAACATTAATGGCAGGTTTCAGCAACATTATGTTATAGTTAATCTCTGATTAAGTTAACCCAGATCAAATATGAATCAATAAAAATCAGTTTTATGACTTCTAATCGTTTTCCATTGGTAACTTAACTTAATCATAATTAACTATAGTATAATGTTGCTGAAATCGGCCATAAATGTTGGGACCATCAGTACCCAAAAAACCAAAGGAACAAAGTAAAATTGCATTTAAAGCAGGTGCATGTTGCTGCCCCCCCCCCGCCTTATATCGAATTTTGGGGTGAAATTGGTGTCAATCGTTAGAGTTAGAGCTTCATTGTAACCTAAACGAGCTTCCATTTTTTTTATTGAGCCTTAACTGTCATGGAGTTATTGCGGGGCTGTAGATACCTTGGCCCCCCCAAGTCGACTTTTGGGGTGAATTTGGTGTCAAACGTTTGAGCTTCGTTAGAGCCTACATGAGCTCTAATTTTTTTCATTTGAACCTCAACGGTCGCGCCACAATGTTGGTGCAAGTTGGGTTGTACCTATTGAATTGTAATTTTTAAAATAGTTTAGACTTTAGAGCAGGGGTCGGCAACCCGTGGCCCGCGCGCCGCATGCGGCCCGCGAAGGGTCTTGGTGCGGCCCGCGGACTAAGGCAGATGACCTTTAAAAAAAAGCTCGTTTTAATAGATTTATACTCTTTTTTTTTTTAATCAGCTCTTTTTAGTGAATTTGTCAAGAAGTGCGACCCGCACTAATTATCACGTAAAATATTTGGCCCTCGTACAACAAAAGGTTGCCGACCCCTCCTTTAGAGCTTTAGGGCATCAAAATAATTTTGCTACCATGCTCTTTGACCTTAAGAATTTATTTATTCTTTTTGTTAGATTTTTTATTTTCATGTCAAATATTGTGAAACGAAAGTAGGCAGTAGAGATTAGTAAATTTTATGCAGTAAATTACATCAGAAATTTTTGATGTAACCATGATTACATTTTCATAGATCTATAATCCCCATGAATAAAATCAATCTTTGTGTCAACTAATTTCGATTTATGAGATAATCTTCAGGACATTGCTAATTAGCATTTATATAACAAGTAAAATCTTACATTGATGTTTAAAAAAAAAGTTCAGAGTTCACCCTGTGACAACAGATGTAATTGGTCGCTAGGGTGTAACTATGGCATGCGGTAGGACCAATCCTCCCTTAGCACTCACAATAAGCCATTGTTGTGATTTCACCCCAATATTCGAGATTGGTGTTGAGTAAGGTAAATTTTTTCGTTAGTGGTTGGGAGTGGCTAATGTGCAGAAACGAATATTTGCAATTAGGTGTCACGAGTGTCTCCCTCCACATTTGCCGCGCAAGCCCAAGTCACGTGTCAACCACTAACGAAAAATTTACCTCTACCTAATAAACGATAGCTCATTTATAACAGTGCATGTTGAGGATTTTTTTCAAGATGCAAATGTTTAAGTTATTCAATACAAATTTAGTATTTGTTTTATACCAGTAATAAATACCTCTTAAGTTTCCAACTTCTGCTTCTCAATAATAAATTATTTCATTTGTATTAGGTTACAAACTTCAAATCAAATTAAGATGGAGACATGAGAATGGACATCATGGACTCCATATCTCCAAATTAAAAACGTTTAATAAGTTGCATTAGAAACAACACAATTAAGGAGGAAAACTAACATTTCCGATAGACGAAACAATGAAATAATTATGCCTTATTTGGATTTGTTGTGGAACTCCAATATTCAGATTCAGAATTCTGATAGATATCATTTAGGAAACTTAAGTACACAAGACAAATGGATCGCAGTTTTCTCAAAATTCAATGTTCAAAAAGGATCAGCTACCAGTAAGAAGCATATTTTTAAACTCTTTTTTAATGTATTCTAATTAATTTACTTTTCAGAACTTTACCAAATTAAGCTGATGAAAGTGTTCGCGCAAATCGGAGTGATTTGAAAGCTTAGTTAAGCTGTAATTAACGTTGATCAATTTTGCTATAATTCTTTTGTGAAAAAGTAGTGTCAAGTGTTCAATTAAAAATTTTTGTATTGTGGATCGTATAACGATATAACTGTGTAAGTGAAAATGGATTGGTGACGGGGTATGGTGAAGAACGCCTAAGGACTTCAGGAATAAAGGTATAGCAATTTTTCGTTTATTTTAATTTTCTAATTGGGTATAGATCTATTAAAATATTTTTAATTTCCCGACCTTGCGGGCCCTTTTATTGGCCCATTTTCAAAGCTATAATATAAATTATAAATAACATAATAACAATATTATAAGGGGGTTATTCTGCAAGATAAATATAGAGATACTACAATATCGACACCCCCCCAAGGAACAAAGCCGTAACTCACTTTCACCTATTTTTCATTTGAAATTTTCAAAATGTTAAAAAAATTCTCTAGGATAATTATTATAATAATATCTCCTTTTACAATAATTAATAATATAACACTGAACAACAACAAAAAAAGTAAAAAAAAATAAATTACATGTTTAGAGCACGTCTAAGCGACGCGACGACTTAAATCTCGTAAAAAAGCTTGTAAAAAAAGTCAACTTCAACCTTATTGGCAAGATTCTGTAGTCTTGTGACAGGCGACTGCATCCCATAGTTTGTTCTATGGAAATTGGTAAAAAACAGATCAGGCTTCCGAACGGAGCATGGGTGAGCCCAAAAATGATAGATTGTAGCAACGAAGAGAACAATCGATACTGTTGTTCAAGAGTTTGAATAAAAACAAGTCCAGGTAGTTTCTTCTAGTATCCAATCTTGATAAGCCAAGGTATCCCAGCAGCAAATCGTAATCAGTGTCGAAGCAGATGCCAAACTTGAAACAAATAAACTTCACGTATCTTCTTTGAAGTTTTTCTAATCGAGAGATGTGCGTCGAATGGTACGGATTCCAAATCACTGCTATGATATGCATATGCTGCTCAAGCTGCTAATTTCTTGAGCATGCCTTTTGATAAATCCCAACATTTTATTGCCTTTATTGACAATGTCGTTCAAATGCGATTTAAAACCAAAATTTGAATCCATAGTCACGCCCAGATCTTTAAAATTCGATACAGTATCAATAACATTTCCCACCAAGCTGTACGAGTGATCGAAACGTACTCACTTCTGTGAAAAATTCATGAATTTGCATTTAGCTATATTTAATTCTAAAAAATTCGATCTACACCACGATTCGAAAGAACGAAGATCTTCGCAAATCAATTCATAATCTTGGACAGAATTTACCACTCTAAAGATCTTGAGATCGTCAGCATACAGCAGAAATTTACAGAACTTGAAAACCGATTAACGTCGTTGATATACAAGATAAATAGCAACGGACCAAGATGGGAACCCTGTGAGATTCCCGATTTCACAAAGATATCGCGAGAAAAAGAGTTGTCAATCTTGACCTTTTGTAGTCGATTCGATAAGTATGATAAGAGCCAATTAAGTATGTTACTTCCAATCCACAACTTCAAGTCTGTGAATATACAGTCAACACAAGAGCCACATTCAAGGTTGTTTGTGATATATTCCGAAAACGTACATAAATTTGTTGTAGTTGGTCGGTATTGGAAGAAACCATGCTGTTCGTCAATAATAATGCTTTTAAGAGCCCAGTAAACGATCAATTAAAAAACCTTTGGAATTACCGATAGTATGCTAATCGGTCTATAGTTGCTAACATGAGAACGATCTTTCCCTTTAAAAATAGGTGTGATAGATGAAATCTTCCAAGCACCAGGAAAGCAGGACGTCTGTAAAAATTTATTACAGAGGAGAGTTAAAGGTTTAACAAGACTGTCACCACAATTTTTAATAAATATGGCAGGGATCCCATCTGAGCAGAGATTCGAAGAAATATTAAGTAGTGCCAGTTTATCGGTCACTTCCTGTTCGGTAATAACAATATCAATCAAATTAACGCTATCTACTATACAGGAATCCCATTTTGCATTGGCTACATTTCCAGGATGAGTACAATAAACATTCTCAAATGAACTTGCAAATAGATTTAATAACTAATAACTCATAATCCATAACTCTTCACAATGATTAATTATAGCCGGAACCTCGCTTGATGATAAAGATTTTAAAATCGCAATGAGAACTCCACCGCCGATCGCTTTATGGCTAGTATCACATGATCTATCCTTACGTAAACTTACGGTAAACTATGTATCTATTGTCAATAAACTTGTTATTATTGAAATTTGGTGATAGCCAAGTTTCAGTTAACACGATGATAGGAAATTTTCATTTAAAATGCTTGCATTGCAGACTCCGTTTGAAAATTTAGTGTGGTAGTTACTCTACTATTCCTTTCGAAGAATCTTTTTACAGCCATGCCAGCAGGCCAGAAAGAGGGTTCCAGTAATTTATTGGAGTATGTCGACGCAACTGTTATTTTGAAAGAGCTGTAATGTTCAGGATGCTTAGAATTAAGTTTTGTAAACTCAACTCTTGGCTCGATATTATCTAAAATGTCATTCAATTTACCTTTGATATAGTTTGCTACGTAAGATGAATTTTTGGAATTGTGTATCCTTCGGGTTACAGCAATAAAACCATCTCCTTCATGCTCCGTTGAGCCTATGGTTTCAGATTGACCTATTGACCAGATCCAATTATAAGAACACGTTTCTTAGGTCTATTACTACTACTACTTAATGTTCTTGTTCTTGAAAACTTGTACGAATTACATTGTTTTCCTTTTCAATCTTTTCAATAACCTCCATAACCTCACTTTGGATGTTAAATAAGGGTGCGTGTACACTATCATCACTTGCAATGCTAAGGTTCGGTGCATTGTATTGCGGTTAACTAAAGATTGTTAACTTTCTCAAGCAAAAATCCGTTATTTATCGATTTTTCAGCAAGAAGTTCATTCATAGTTCGAATTTGCTGCTTCAAACTATCAATCTGATAGATTCAATCAGATCGTTGTGTATTGTAGAAGTAGAAGAACCAACGGAGAACCAGTTATATAAAATAACATTATCCTTAAATTTATCAGACAACTTATTACATTAGTAATAATTATTTCTTCTTTCTTTATTTTCTGTAATTTTGAGTTATGTTGAGACGCCATAGTTAATATTACGACACAAAAATTAACGCGAAAAAATACACTATAACACGATATAAAACTTACAAAACTTGGTAATTACAAATAATCCAGCCAAAACTTGTTACTTCACGATATATTTGGGGTTGGTTCGTATATTTGGGGTCGTTTGTGCCTGTTTGTGCAACCATTATTTTCGTTTGTACCCAACCCAAATAGTTTTCGAGATATTTCAAAAATAAGCTGGGGGGGGGGGGGCTGGAGACATGCTTTTTTAAAATTCGAATTTTGACTCCAAAATAGTCTCAATCGTTTGTGCATCGTTTGTGCCTGTTTGTGCAAACATTTTTTTCGTTTGTACCCAAATAGTTTTCGAGATAATTCAATTTTAAGTTGGGGGGGGGCTGGAGACATGCTTTTTTTAAATTCGAATTTCGGATTCAAAATAGTCTCAATCGATAGCACTTCGTTTGTGCTTGTTTGTGCAAACATTTTTTTCGTTTGTACCCAAATAGTTTTTGAAATGTTCGAGATTTTCGGTAACACGTATTAGCACGTAGTAACATAACGGACATTGACGCGCATGAATGGATTAAAGAGATTCTGGGGAAAACTTACAGGATAAAGATGTAAATAGTCTCAATCGTTTGTACTTGTTTGTGCAAGTTTTATTTTCGTTTGTACCCAAATACTTTTCGAGATAATTCAATTTTAAATTGGGGGGGGGGGGGGCTGGAGACACACTTTATTGACATTCGAATTTTTTATGAACATATTTTTTTTAACAGACTTTGGATTTTGCTAATTGCTTTCATAAGAAAATTATTAAGATTTGTTTATTAGAAAAATGGATAATAAAAAAAGATTACTCGATTTTAACAATATTTATTAATAAAATGAATACAAAAATTATATGTGTGTTATGTACATTTGAAATTTGAACTAAAATTCTTACATTTTTTTAATTTTGATTTGTTGCTAAAAAATTTGTTAATCGACATTTTTATTTACAGTTGCACTATTCGAGTAAAACGGTAGCACGTCAAAACCTCGAAAAAAAAACGTCGAAGTCAAAACGTCGAAAACAAAAAACGTCGAAATCAAAAACGTCGAAAATGAAACATGATAGAATATTAAATATGTTACCTATGTATTACTAATTTATGTTTATGTAACTATTAATAGTTGACATATCAATCGATTGATTCGTTACACACAGGGGTGGGTAAAATGTATTTCAAATACAAATTTTAAAATACATGTTAGAATAAGCGAGAATTACCAAACCATATACAGCCTAAAGCCAGACCTGTACGTGACATTAGTGAAGTACGGCCCTGATTATTATGTGGGCTTTCCGATGAACGTATCCTTTTCTTTAGTAAAAAAAAAAATAAGATCAAATCTATAGTAGAGTCGTATGCTGAGCGTAGTCTGGATAACTATCTGATTTCGACGTTTTTGTTTTTCGACGTTATTGTTTTCGACGTTTTTGACTTTCGCCGTTTTTGCTTTCAAGGTTTTTGACTTTCGCTCTTTTTGTTTTCGACGTTTTGACATGGAATCGAGTAAAACACAATTCAACACATTTAAAAATATGTTTTTTATAAGTGACAAAATAGGCTAAATATTGTTTGTGCCTGCTTGTGTAAAAATTATTTTCGTTTTTACCTAAATAGTATTCGAGATAATCATAAAAAAAGAATAACCACACCGGCGACCGACGTCAGTCCTGTAGCCAGTGCCCCCCCCCCCGAAATGTTGAAAAGACAAAGAAAATGGAAGGGAAACAACCGAAAATTTTACATTTTACAAAAGGTTTTTTACAAGTGCCCCCCCCCGAAATGAAATCCTGGCTACGGGCCTGACCGACGTGCAAGATTTTGATACCGAAATTTACAACAAAATTAAAAAATTTAAATTTTTTAATTATTATTAAAATAAAATTAAAAACATAAAAGCATAGACAAGATTACATTTACATTGGTGATTATAACGAAATATCAGGAACCCACGATTTCTTCATATAATATGATCGGTTGCGGCGGAACCGCAGTTTGATCTGGCATGTTTACCGAGGTGCCTAGCCCCTTTGGAGGAAACGCCACGAACCCATTATCATATTGATGTAGCTCATAGAATACACCACAGATTTAAAAAATTCCACGAGGAGGCGAAAATCTTTTATTTAATCCATGTGATATTTTTGGAGTGGTTAAGACATTGGGAGCAGGGGTGGAGAAAGTTTTCACGAATTGGAGGTGTGTCTTCACTGAGTGAGAGTTTGTAAAGTGTTTATAAAGATATTGCTATAGGGCGCACGTGAGTTCAATAATCGGGCCACACTAGCCCCCCCCCCAACTTAAAATTGAATTATCTCGAGAACTATTTGGGTGCAAATGAAAAAAATGTTTGCACAAACAGGCACAAATGAAGTGCTATCGATTGAGACTATTTTGAATCCGAAATTCGAATTTCAAAAAAGCATTTCTCCAGCCCCCCCCCCCCAGCTTAAAATTGAATTATCTCGAAAACTATTTGGGTACAAACGAAAATAAAACTTGCACAAACAGGTACAAACGATTGAGACTATTTACGTCTTTATCATGTAAGTTTTCCACAGAATATCGTTAATCCATTCATGCGCGTCAATGTCCGTTATGTTACAACGTGTTACCGAAAATCTCGAATATTTCAAAAACTATTTGGTTAAAATGTTTGCACAAACAAGCACAAACGAAGTGCTATTGATTGAGACTATTTTGAATCCGAAATTCGAATTTTAAAAAAGCATGTCTCCAGCCCCCCCCCCCGCTTATTTTTGAAATATCTCGAAAACTATTTGGGTATAAACGAAAATAATGGTTGCACAAACAGGCACAAACGATTGAGACTATTTTGGAATAAAAATTCGAAATGGGGGGGGGCTGGGGACATGCACCTAAAATACTCTCACCACAAAAGTTAGATAGTGTTCTAAGTTCATGTTCGGTCATGAACTGAGCAGCCAAACGAACACAGTTCATTTGCACTAACTTGAACCGAGCAAGTTAGTTCATACAAACGAACAAACCTTATGAAAACTAAACTTCTGCCCAAGATAGATTATGAATTGATTTGCGAAGATCTTTGATCTTTCGAATCGTGGTGGATTTAACTTAACTCTAATATATTGTTTTAAATGGGATTATATATAATTTCTAGTCGGCTTTCTTATCGTAATTTTTATTTAGCTAAATTCAGTCTAGAACTACGAATTTTTTGAGTTACGCCTAACGTTAAATCAAATAATTCAAGAGAATAAAGACGTATCTCATAGATTGATCTCATTGGTTTTGCACAACATACCAAAGCCACCCATTGGCTAGGATGAGGTTCCAGCAAATACTATAGACCAGTGTTTCCCAAATGTCTCGAACTTGCGGACCCCCAAAATTAGACACTAGTATCACGGGGACCCTAGAAAGAATTTCGTTACAAAAATAAAAATTAAAGCAACTATTGCATTTTTTAAAATATGCAATTATTGAAATTAATAGTAATAATCATTGGCGCAACTAGGGTCAACAGTTTGGGGGGGCAAAAAAATGATCTCAAACAATTTTTTAAGGGGGGGGGGGTAAAAATTACGAACAATTGCCCCAGGCAAAAAAATTTAGATCTTTAATTAGTTAGAAATTATAAAAAGATGTTTTTGTACTAATTTTTGGGATTTCAGAGGCAGAAAACTATTTTTTGAAAAATAATAAACTTCTCGAAAGCCTGGCCTTCGACGCTAACCTCATCGTTTGCTAATCAATTCAAGTTTCTTTCCCCACTAAACTGAAATATCATATTAACAAAAATAATTTTTGCACATATTATAGCATATTCGGTAATTAAAATTTGTTAATATTTATGTTAGCGTTAGCCAAAAATTATAGTAAAATAAAATAAAACAAGCCTTTTTACTTACTTTTTCGTACTTACGATTTATTACCGTTATTACTTTATTTCTATCTTACTTGTTATTACATAATTATTCTCCGGTATAGTATACCTCAGTTGATTACCGCCCTCATAATACCAACTTAGGTTGGTATTACTTAATCAACACTTAATTTAAAATTATTAGTCAGGACCGTATTCATTACAGGTCCGTATTCAGGTGGTATGGCTTAGTAGTCCTCGCTTATTCTAACGTACAGGTCCGGACTCAGGTTGTATGGCTTAGTAATCCTTGCTTATGCTAACACGGCCTTCCTGCAATTGTCGCGTCCTCGTGACATAATCTTGCTCTCATCCCAAATTTTGTAAGGCCAATTTATCAATTTCTTGTCAATTAGTGCTTGTGAATCACCATTGTTGTCCTAGTCATTGCTCATTACCGTGTCACGATTTTACCGGCGATATAAGGAAAAATAATAATCAAAATTAATATTGCACAATAAATAATCAGTCATGCCGCCGAAATAATCAGTCTTGCAGTCGTAATAATAATCCTAATAATTCACCATAATAATCCTAATAATCCTGAAAAATAATCAAAGTTAATGTTATACAATAAATAATCAGTCGTACAGTCGTAATAATAATCCTAATAATCCTGAAAAATAATTAAAGTTAATGTTGCACAATAAATAATAAATTAGTCGTAAAGTCGTAATAATAAGTAGTTCGGCTTTGCCGATATAATAATAAGTAATCCGGCCTAACCGCCATAAAAATTTCGGCCTAACCGCCATAATAATTCCGGCCTAACCGCCATAATAATTCCGGCCTAACCGCCATAATAATTCCGGCCTAACCGCCATAATAATTCCGGCCTAACCGCCATAATAATTCCGGCCTAACCGCCATAATAATTCCGGCCTAACCGCCATAATAATTCCGGCCTAACCGCCATAATAATTCCGGCCTAACCGCCATAATAATTCCGGCCTAACCGCCATAATAATTCCGGCCTAACCGCCATAATAATTCCGCCATAATAATTCAATAATAATTTTTTATTATCTTTTAAAATTAAGAAGAAAAATAAAATTTACAACCTTTTTGTTTTTTCAACTCATAATACCAATGCCTGATCCGATGGCCAAGTTCTTAATTGTTCATGTGCCGCAACTTTCGTCACTTTTGTGTTTTTATTACATCGTTTCAGTACGTACCGTTCATTAGGCAAAATCTTTATAATTTCATAGGGTCCCAAAAATTTGTTGCCTAGTTTTCCCGATCCCGCTTTTTGCGTGTCCTGAACTACTACTTTATCACCAATTTTAAAAAGAATCGCATTAAGTCTTTTTGTATCAAATTCTTCTTGTTGTATGTGTCTTCCTTGTACTAATTTTTGGTTTGCCTTTAATCTCATTGTATCCATACTTTCCAAATTCTGTTCCTTAATTCCTTTCAAAAATAGCTCCTCCGCCGGTAATCGTTTTCTGGTTCCGAACATGAGTGCATTTGGCGAGAATCCTGTTGCCGAGCATACCATTTCATTTAATACTGCTTCAATTCGTGGTAATATCGTAATCCATTTGTGTTCATCTTCATTATTTAAAGAGCTCCGCATTAGATTGAACAATGTTCGCATTACTCTTTCTACCTGACCATTTCCTCGTGGTACTCCTGTTGCTATGAAGTGTAATTCGATGTCTTCTGTTTTTAAATAGTTCTGAAATGTAATTGACGTAAATGCACGTGCCCTATCCGCTATAATCCTTTTCGGTTTCCCAATCTTTCTGAATAATGACTTCAGCGCTATTACTGATTGCTCCGCAGTTTTGTTTTCAATCGGAGTAAGCATACAGAATTTTGCAAACGCATCGATGACAACCAAAATTTCAGTACAGTTATTAGATTTTACCAATGGTCCTGCATGATCAATATGCCATACCTGCATTGGTTCGGTTGCTTTTTCACCTTCTTGATATTTCCCACTTTTTGATCCTGTATGAGATTTTCCAAGGGTACACGACCTACAGTTTCTGATGTACTTTTTAAATGTTTGTCCCATTTTGGGCCAATATATCTCTTCTTTCATTCGTATGATGGCCTTGTCCCATCCTATGTGCGTAGCTTCATCATGATATATTTTCATTGCTTTTAATCGAGCTGATATCGGTACATAACATTTTAACATGACTTCCTTTCCTTTGATTTCTTGATGATAAACAATTTCATTTTTTATTACAAATTTGTCATTAGGACTTGTAATTAACTCTTGGCAAAATGGATCATTTGCTTGATGCTCTATTATCGTATCAGCTTTCGTAGTTCTTTGTATCCTCCGAATTAGTGGATTCCTGCTTAGATAGTCCACATGTCCCATTTTGCACCCAGGTCTGTATTCTATTTCAAAATCGAAATCTTGAAGCTTCATCCACCATCTAGCCACTCGCGGATGTAAATCTTTCTTTAATGCAGTTGCTCTTACGGAATTACAATCTGTATAGATAGTAAAATGCAATCCGTATAAATAGACTCGAAAGTGTTCCGTCCCTTCAACAATCGCTAGTGTTTCTAAATCATACGAGTGATATTTAGATTCACTTTCAGTCGTTTTTCGACTGAAGTATGCAACTGGTCTTATTACATTTTCTTCCTTTTGCATCAAAATCGCACCGATTCCAACAGAACTTGCATCAGTATGCAATTCAGTTGGTAGCTCTGGATTAAATATTCTTAACGTTGGTTGGTTTACCAAAATGTTGATAATTATCTGCCGGATCTCTTCATGCTTGACTGTCCATTTGAATTCCTCATTCTTTTTTAGCAATTGAGTGATAGGGGCAGTAATTAATGAAAAATCTTTAATAAAGCGTCTAAAATATCCAGCTAGACCCATGAATTGTCTAATCCCCTTAACGTCATTTGGTGGTTTAGTACCAGCTAACGCATCGATCTTCCTTAAACTCGGTTTTATAATGCCCTGCCCTACTATGGCACCAAGATATTCAGTTTCCTTTTTAAAAAATGTACATTTTTCTAGGTTAAGTAAAAATCCGCTTTTAGATAGCGCTTCCAACGTGTTTTTTAAATTTTCGAATCCTTGTTCGATTGTCTCGGAAGCTATCATAACATCATCTAAATAAACCTGTGCCACTGTGTCCTTTAAATTTCCCAGAGCCTTATTTATAGCTCGTTGGTAGCAAGATGGTGCATTTGCAAATCCAAACGGCATTCGGTTGTATTCATAGTGACCGTCAGGTGTAACGAAAACGGTGTATTTCTTGCTGTCTTCTTCAATCTCTATTTGATGAAACCCATCCTTCATGTCAAGAGTGGTAAAGTAGACTGCCTTTCCTAATGCATCGAGTTGATCTCTTAAATTTGGCAACGGGTAACGATCTCGAACAGTTTTTTTATTTACTTCCCTATAGTCAACACATAGCCGTAACGATCCATTTTTTTTTTTTAACTAGCACGATGGGGCTAGCATAAGGTGAGGAACTTTCTCTAATTATATTTTGGTCTAATAAGTCTTGAATTATTGTCTTCAGCTGTGTTCGTTCGCTGTATGCTAGTCTCCTAGGTTGAAATGCTACTGGCTTATCATCGGTTAAAGTTATTCTTAATTTTCCGGTGGTTACTGCTTGCGGTATTTGGTTGCGAGTAGAGTCCAAAAGTTTCTGAATTTGTTTTTTCCATTTCTCGTCCAGTCCTGACAATTCGTTATTATTTAGTACACTTCGAATTTGAGGTTTTACTATTGGTGAAAGTTTTAAATCCAAACCATACTTTCTCACGACCACTTGTAATCCCGGACGTTGAATCGTCTCCCACCCAATCAATGCGTCTACACCAGGAATGGTATTATCCGGTACAACTAGAAAATCAATTTCAAGAGTGACTTCTTGAAGCGCAATGTATAGTCGGCAAATTCCCAAGGTCTCTACATCTATTCCAAATCCAGACAGGATTTGAGAACATATGATCATTTTACCATTAATTTTTTTTACTACGCAATGATGGATTATAGACTGATCTGCTCCGGAATCTATCAAATAGCTAAATTCTTGCTTCGTGTTGTTAGTTGATACCGTAGCGGTTGGCGTGATCTCGCATCTATTATTTAAACAAAATATCTTGGGATGTCCATTCTTTTTAAAACAATCAGATTCAGCATGCCCCAATCGTTGACAAAAATTACATTGAGGAACGATGTTTTGGTTATTAATTTTTTTTGCATGAGTTTGCGGGCTAATCAAATCTGGGGCATTTTTACAATTTTTTCTTTCATGACCTTTTTCTCCACACTTATAACATCTGTCTTGTATTGGACTTCTTTGTGAGTACCTTGAGTTTGGTAAACTTCTACATGCGTCTTTGAGATGTCCTGGTTTACCACATTTGAAACATCGTTTTAATCTTTGAGATTCATTATCCCAATCAGGTCGCGTGGTGTTTATCGTGTTCATCCTAGGTCGTTTTGTTCTTCTCCTCTGATCATCTTGGTTTTCATTATCGCATTGGCGTAGCAAAAGCATTAGTTCTTGTTGGTCTTTTGGTCGATTTGTTCGCATTCTCTGTCGAATTGTATCATTTGTTATCCCACCAATCACAGGACATAAAACTTTCTCCCAGATCAATTGTGGCTCGTACTGATAAATGCTACGAATTTTTTTTATCGCATATTCGCATAAACTATCGAAATCAGCACTTTCCATAGTCGCGGCTTTAACTAACTTCGTGTGCCACGTTTCTTGATTTGGAAAATTTATACGCAGATCATACGCGAAATTATCCCAACTCCTGTTGAAAGGTTTCCAACCATCAAAAAATTTCTTACCGTTTCCTCGTAGAGCGTTTCCCGCTTTCAAGATCATTATATGATCGGGTACTTGAGACAGCTCCTTCAAACTGTTTATGTGGTCGATCCATTCGTCCGTTGAAAATTCGCTACTATCTGGATCATGATCCGGTAAGGTAACAGGGAATTGGTTATTTTCACTTGTTGACTTTTGTCGAAAATTAGCTATTTCTTTAAAAAATATTTGCATATTTTGTTCAAAATCCATCTGATTTCCACCAGGATTTTGGATTGTATTATTTGGAACATCCCCTGTATTTTGACCCATATTGAACGGGGGAAAAAAAAAATAAAACAACAAAACAAAATAAAATAAACACACACAAAATAAAATAAAACACAAAACAAAACACGAATATTTCGATCTGATTTAATCCAATCTGATCTCCTAAATCACCGTTTGTGGTTAAACGTATGCTCGAATCTCCACTTCTGATGTTAGCGTTAGCCAAAAATTATAGTAAAATAAAATAAAACAAGCCTTTTTACTTACTTTTTCGTACTTACGATTTATTACCGTTATTACTTTATTTCTATCTTACTTGTTATTACATAATTATTCTCCGGTATAGTATACCTCAGTTGATTACCGCCCTCATAATACCAACTTAGGTTGGTATTACTTAATCAACACTTAATTTAAAATTATTAGTCAGGACCGTATTCATTACAGGTCCGTATTCAGGTGGTATGGCTTAGTAGTCCTCGCTTATTCTAACGTACAGGTCCGGACTCAGGTTGTATGGCTTAGTAATCCTTGCTTATGCTAACATTTATTTATTTTCAAAAATTACCACACTATTACTTCAAAAATCAGTTTTAAGCATAGAAAAATAAAATTTCTGTGGAAATTCAGTGTTTACTAAGAGGGTAAGGGTTGCGAATATTAAGTTAATCCATTCTTCATAATATCGCCATTAAAAACTAATAATTTTTGGGATATTTGGGGGGGGGGGGCTAACTTGAATTCTAAACTTGAGTTCGCGGACCCCTGGGGTAGCTATTTAAATCCTGTGTGTTTAGCTATGTTTTATTTTCCGAAGAACAACGACGTAACTCAAGTTACGTATATTTTACCGCTCAACATGATCAGAAACGCTAAATTGGCAAGAATCGTAAATCGAATACCGGCTTTGTTACTGCTCAATTAGAAAAAAACTTTGAGATACAGCTTTGTTCCACTGATTATCTCTGGAATTATTGGTCGTAAAGTAAAAATTTTTTTATACCAAAAAAAGGTATTTTTCTAAGGATTACAGCGGTAGTCATAACTCGGGCGATTGTAACTTCCACTGCTGGGTCAAATTTTCATTAATCCGACCTGTAAGTTCCACCAGTCGGTTTTGGGTCACTTTTATTCCACATGTAAGTTCCACTGATGGCGAATTAGGTCGAGGCGGTCAAGAATATTATTAAGCTTTTAAGTATTTCTAATTCTTTAAGCTTTTATTGTGTTTCTGGCAGTTGATTTTCATTCAAGATATGCAAAATTCTTGTGATTCATGAATTATGACACAATTTTAACTCGGCTCTTGACAACTTATTTCTCTAAGATTTTAGCCCGATGGCTGCCTATTCCAGAACCGTATCTACCTTAGGTTAGGACGGTTAGTTAATAATAGATCGTTGGTGTAGTTTGCTCCAAATAAATTTGCCTCTACGTCACGAAATTCTTATTAAGAAATAATATTAGTGAATGTAATTTAGGATGTCGTTCAGCTTTATTTGAAAGAGTGCAAAAATATTTACATGTCTTGCAGACCGAAAGCAATAAAATTCGTACGTTACCAATATTACATTATAAAAACTTAAATTACAAATTTAAAAAAAACTCTAAAAAGTAAAATAATAAAATCGATCTAACCGTCGCCGTCGCGTCGTGTCGGGGGCTTACATTAATTACACAGAACGATTTGATATTGTTGTTAATATTTGCTTAACGGCCCCCGACGCGACGGACGGTTAAATCGATTTTATTATTTTACTTATTAGAGTTTTTCTTGTGTTGTTTTTTTTTTTTAATTTGTAATTTAAGTTTTATTTAATTAGCCAAATCTGTCCAGGGGTTCTCAAGTGATGCGACCACAAAGAACAATTTTTGACCACAAAGAACACACACACGTTAAACTTATAACTCCCCTCTTTTTGGGTCGGGAGTTAAAAACAGAATTAATAATTAATTAATAAATTTTGACGTGGAGGAAAATTTATTTGAAGCGAACTATACCTACAGACTGACAGGGGGGGGCATAAAATTAAACGGTTATACTGATTGGCGAGTAGAATATATTCAATTATTGATGGGTACAGTTCATTGTTTATCAATTATCAGTTATCATCAAGGTAGAAATGTAAAAATCGAAACGTGCGGCGTGAAATCGTTCTCGCGTCGCAACGACGCCATCAAACTCAACTACTTCCAACTTTTGAATTTTAATTGACAGGTTAATTATAAGCTCAATGTTAAAAAATCGCACTAGGGTTTTTATCCGATCGAGTGACATAGACAATTAAAGTATTGCGTGAATCAGATAATGTAACCGACGCGACGTGATTGCAATATTGAATATACCTATACAATATTCTGATTGGTATAATATTAATGTAAGAAGTTATCATTGCAATATTTTGACAAGTACTATAAGCGGCTTTGCGGGTCTTAGCCAGTAATCCTTTCAGTTAACATCAGTGGAACTTACATGTCTTGTTCGGTTACCTTTTCTGCCAGCAGTGGAACTTACAAGTGCACCTTCTGCAGCTTAGCAAAAAAGAGGATTTAAATATGACCATCGATGGAGGTTACCACCGTCCCATAACTCAAATACGATGTAACTCGAGTTACGGCTTTGTTCCTTGGGGGTGTCGATATTATTATACTAACGTTCTTGGAGAAAACTATAAGTTCTGACACCCCTTATTTTTACAACAATTAGAATTAGGTCTTATTTTTGAACAACAATTAGGTTTTTCGTATTGACTAAAATGAATTATGAATGTTCTATGAAAGAAACACATTTAAAAAACTTATTTGATATAAGTTTTTTTGCATCCACGACAAAATTTTGGTAAACCGACTAGTACGATAGCAAAATTAGAAAATCAAATTTTCTAAAATATACCAAAATTGTATCGTACAAGAAAAAAAGTTATATCAAATAACTTCTTTGAATTTTTCACTTTACATGTTATTATTCATATATACGGCCCAATTAGCAGAATGCTACGATCTGCTAATCGATTAAATGCTGATAAATAATTCGATTTGTCCATCCAATCGGTTGCGTCGTTTAAACGTGGTATCAAGTCCATGGACTTTTCAGCGCTCGATCCATGATTATTATTTGTTTTTGTTTTTTGTATGTTGATATTTGTGTTTTTTTTTGTTGTAAAATGGTTTATCCGTAAATAAATGTATTATTATTATTAACATTCATAATTCATTTTAGTCAATACCAAAAACCTAATCGAAGTTTAAAAAGAGGAGGTTTCAAAACTTATACAGTTTTCTCCAAGGGCTACTTTAATGGTATATTTATCTAATTATTGTAAGAATATTATATTGTTCATTAACGGTACTAATATTGTTATTTAGAATTTTTAGCATTGAAAATGGGCCAATAAATGGCGCCGAAACGCCGACAATTTAAAATTGTTTCGATAGACCTACTATTATACCTTTATAAATAATCAAAGTTACAATTTAGTAGCTAATTAAAATATTAATATAGAAAATTAAAATACAATTAAAACTTCACGGTCTCTAAAAAAATGTATTCTAAAAATTGTTTTTATTTCAGGTAGGCTCCATGCTCCATGGCCAGGGTTTTAACATCAAAATAAAGGTTGGTGAAAACTAATTAAACCCTTTTCCAGTGATGTAGGTTTAACATGTGCATTAGTGTATCAAGATGAATGGAAAATACATTTTTCTTAATAATATAAGTATTATGATATAAATTATTATTAGTAGGAAAAGCTTTATATTACTCAATCCGTTCTGAAATTTGAACAAATTTCATCAGAACACATAAAATGCAAATACATTTTTTACTTTTCAGTACTTTGTATTGGTTCTTCTCCAACTGATAAATCACATTAACGAAGATATTACACAATAGTTAGACTACCATGTCGAAGAAACAGACAAAACCTATTTTTTATGGGAATCACCGTAACGTCACGAAGCAGATGGCGGCAGACTTGAAACCGCATAAACCGTATCGCCTAATTTGTAGATGTTATATAAAATTGTTCTACGACATAACTCCACAGTTCAGGGGATAATTTGTAATTTCAATTGCATTTTATCTTCGTTGATGTGCAGACCATCCAAATGCTTGGTCTTAGACGACCTGAAGGTCGCCCTGTTTGCGGCCGTCAGAGGCGCCATCAGGAAAAAGTACCATCTGCGAATTAGCCGTGCGGCGAATTCGATATCGTCTCTTCCGCAAGTTCTTGGCTTCAATCTAATAAGTTCTATCTTTATAATGTTTTGTCCGCTGCGAGCTTCAGGTTTTCATGCGAATGCGAGGCACCGGGTTCAAACCTGGGGAGAGTCAAACTTTCTTATGGCTATATAGTCTCCGTGCTTCAGAAGGCACGTTAAGTCGTTGGTCCCGTGGGTTAGTGAATTGCCACCATTAAGATAAAAACCATGATACATGGCACAACTGAAGACAAGTCTATCAAGCTACCTAATGGATGTAAAATATGTTTATGCTCGCAGAACTAACACTGCCAAGGAAACGACGCAGATGTTGGTAATAACAAGCCGGGGATTGATTAACTGCAAGTGATAATTCACAATAATGAAGTAATTATTAATAATTGTTTGGGTGGTGTATAATTTTGGAATAATAGGTTTGGATGGTAAACACATATTTTGGGAAAGCTTTTCTGATGAAGTTTGTGCATTGGATGATATGTTAAAATATTGGATTCTTTGGATTCAGATGACATCGTAGTAGTTACCAAATTATTTGTGCAATACGCTAAATTATACGCACTTCATTGGCGGTGTTATATTATGAAAACGGAGATAGTGTTCCAATTAACTTTTACGATTTTCAAAGATCTATAATTATGCATATGACTTGTTCGCTGATCAAACGGGCGTTCCTGCCTATATCTATTTATAATTTTTATTGGGCAATATTAAAATACTTAAATACATTTCAGTACATATTACCTATAAAAGGGCGAAGGGTCAGAAAGGCTGTTTTTCATCTAAACCCTCAATATGGTCATCAACCATCACTTTGAACGAATCAACAATAATAATTATAGTCAGAGTTAAAAAAAATAATTTACAACGAAACTTAACTAATAAATAAATTTAAGAAATAATTTAATCTTGCAAATCTTTAATTCATTTATCCTGCTTCTCTGATTATTATTAACCCCAACTGACGATAACTCACAATAACGAAGAATTTATTAATATTGTGCACAAGGAGGTGCGCTTCGGACCGTAGTAGGGGAGTCACACGTTCAAATCTCATGAGTAAGTTATACCAATTTTAAATTATGTTATCGTCTTGGATTCTGCACGCTCTCCCAACGAATTATCTCAAAGCGCGGCTAAAATGTAAAGCATATTATATGTAACCTACAGAGCGAATCAACGTTTTTCTTTAATTCCCCGATAATTACCTTACCGTTCAAAGTAATAACATTTATATTCAAGCTAATGTAAAATAATTTTTGGTCGGAGTCTGCTTCTCGCCTGCAGATTTTGTTGCACGGTTACCGTACCAAATTCGTAAGGCTTTTTTTAGCCCAGAGTTTGCAGGGCCAAAGAACTCTCGTCAGGCTGCTCACGGAATTGGCCTCCGACTAATTTTGTACTTAAATTTTAAACCGTTACACGTTACTACATTGAACGACGAGGGAAACATCGAAGAAGTGTTTTTTTTTCGCCATCGTTGAATTCTATAACATGTCCGAATTTTTAAATTCGTTTAATAAACAGTTTTTTTTAAACACTTACGGCACTTATTTCACACGTACGAATGGAGAGAGAGAGAGATTTATGACTAATGGATATTTAATTAATGAAGAAAGAAGAAGAAATAATGATAAAGTATACATGGTGCACAATAATGAATTGCCCCCTCTCCCCCACCCGAAAATTAGAAATCTATAAAATTTTAGTTAAGTTTGATTTTAAATTATTAACAACAATAAAACTGAAGAGAGATATGTATATGACTAATGGATATTGAATTAACGAAGAAAAGAAGAAATAATGATAAAGTATACATGGTGCACAATAATGAATTGCCCCCTCCCCCCCCCACCCGAAAATTAGAAATCTTTAAAATTTTAGTTAAGTTTGGTTTTAAATTATTAACAACAATAAAACTGAACAAGTAATGTTTAAGGAATTTATCTTATACACGACAACAAAGTAACAGCTGATGGCTTCTTTAATTAATGCGCACCAAATTTATTGTTGTATTCGAATTATAATATTATGCCGATTTATTATTGGACGTATCCTACGCCGAAGTTTTTCAACGAACAGCAAATCATCCGAAAGTTTGCTCCTGATGTTAAACACCGTGGAGTGGCCCTCAAAGACGCGAGGACGCACTGCAAAAAATAATTGGTAATTTTATCAATGCGGAAATTGTCGATTATTTTTTTCAGTGTAAGTATAGTATGATAATAATTAAATGTGTTATAAATTTATGGCGTACCCAACATTTATAAAATTTGTTGCATAAATTAGCTCTAGTATTTCCATTGCTCGTGCATATTAGCAAGACACTTTTGGATGGTAAAAAATATGCATTGCGATAAATAAAGTAAAGAAGAAAATTAAAAAGTGATGATCGAATCATGAAGAAATTCCCACGCACGAGACTCTCCATTTTCGTAATATTATAACGCCAAGTATTTTAATTGTGTTATTTTGTCAACAACAAAATTTATTTTGAAATTTCACTTAACCGAAAATTTAACATGCCGTGCGACGGATGATGGTAAAAAAGAAATTCATTGTGCTCAAGTTGGCTGGATGAATGGTAAACAAATATTTTGGAAAAGCTTTTGCCAAATTTGTGTGACGGTCCAATACACCACATAATACAGTGTGTAACGAAAGTTGGTGGAAACATGCGTGCCAAATCTGGCACATGGAAAGAATTATAGTGTTATCGTCATGCCAGCTTTTAAGATAACAATCACGAGGGTTACGAGTAAGTTTTTAATTTTCATACACTTATTACAAATTTACTGACGAATTATATTGCTTTTCAGAAATCTTGTAAATGAATTACATTCACGCATAATATGACAATAGAATCAAGATGGTGCCTGACGAATATGGCATTTCTTGAGGATCTGTTTAGATGGTTTTGCTCATCATTTGAAAATTAACAACAATTATTAACAAAAAGTTTCTCAGTGTGTCCGCGAGTGGAGTGGAAAATACATTTTTCTTTAAATGAATTTTCGTAATAATAAACCGTAAATTACAGTAGTTGTAGTGGAACTTTCCTTTCACTCGATCTTTTCGGAAATTTATACTAACTTCATATCATAACACATAACGCGGAGGGGGGGGGGTCAAAATAATATATTTTTTATTCCTAATTTGGCATAAGAGAGGTGTCCCAATGTTACATATCGTTTATTATTTTAATTATTAATTATTTCATTCAAATTGGAAGGCGGTCATTGCCTTGCTGCCACCGCAGTTGGATGCGAATGCGAGGCACCGGGTTCAAACCTGGGGAGAGTCAAACTTTCTTATGGCTAGTCTCCGTGCTTCGGAAGGCACGTTAAGCCGTGGGTCCCCTGGGTTAGTGAATTGCCACCATTAACATAAAAACCAGGTTACATGGCACATCTGAAGGCATATCGAGCTACCTAATGGATGTAAAATATGTATATGCTCGCAGAACTAACACTGCCAAGGAAACGACGCAGATGTTGGTAATAACAAGCCGGGGATTGATTAACTGCAACTGAAAAATCACAATAGTGAAGTAATCATTAATAATTGTTCGGGTGGTGTATAATTTTGGAATAATAGGTTTGGATGGTAAACACATATTTTGGGAAAGCTTTTCTGATGAAGTTTGTGCATTGGATGATGAGTTAAAATATTGGATTCTTTGAATTCAGATGACATCGTAGTAGTTACCTAATTATTTGTGCAGTACGTTAAATTATACGCACTTCATTGGCCGTGTTATATTATGAAAACGGAGATAGTGTTCCAATTAACTTTTACGGTTTGCAAAGATCTATAATAATTATGCATATGATTTGTTCGCTGATCAAACGGGCGTTCCTGCCTATATCTATTTATAATTTTTATTGGGCAATATTAAAATACTTAAATACCTTTCCTACATACCTACATATAAAAGGGTGATGGGTCACCCAAGGCTGTTTTTCACCTAAACCCTCAATATGGTTTAACCATCAACCTCGCGTTTTGATCAAATCAACATTCCGAGACGCCCGAGTATATAATATGTCAATATATTTGTTAAAAATACACGACGCCAAATATTGGAATGAAACCTTAGTATTGGAACGAAACGTTGTATTGGAGCGCAACTTTATTAGTATTGGAACGGAACTTTGCATTGTAGCGAACCTTTGTATTGGAACAGAACTTTGTATTGGAGCGAACCTTTATTAGTATTGGAACGGAACTTTGCATTGGAGGGAACCTTTGTATTGGAACTGTACTTTGTATTGGAATGAACCTTTATTAGTATTGGAACGGAACTTTGCATTGGAGGGAACCTTTGTATTGGAACTGTACTTTGTATTGGAATGAACCTTTATTAGTATTGGAACGGAACTTTGCATTGGAGGGAACCTTTGTATTGGAACTGTACTTTGTATTGGAATGAACCTTTATTAGTATTGGAACGGAACTTTGCATTGGAGGGAACCTTTGTATTGGAACTGTACTTTGTATTGGAATGAACCTTTATTAGTATTGGAACGGAACTTTGCATTGGAGGGAACCTTTGTATTGGAACTGTACTTTGTATTGGAATGAACCTTTATTAGTATTGGAACGGAACTTTGCATTGGAGGGAACCTTTGTATTGGAACTGTACTTTGTATTGGAATGAACCTTTATTAGTATTGGAACGGAACTTTGCATTGGAGGGAACCTTTGTATTGGAACTGTACTTTGTATTGGAATGAACCTTTATTAGTATTGGAACGGAACTTTGCATTGGAGGGAACCTTTGTATTGGAACTGAACTTTGTATTGGAGTGAACCTTTATTAGTATTGGAACGGAACTTTGCATTGGAGGGAACCTTTGTATTGGAACTGAACTTTGTATTGGAGTGAACCTTTATTAGTATTGGAACGGAACTTTGCATTGGAGGGAACCTTTGTATTGGAACTGTACTTTGTATTGGAATGAACCTTTATTAGTATTGGAACGGAACTTTGCATTGGAGGGAACCTTTGTATTGGAACTGTACTTTGTATTGGAATGAACCTTTATTAGTATTGGAACGGAACTTTGCATTGGAGGGAACCTTTGTATTGGAACTGTACTTTGTATTGGAATGAACCTTTATTAGTATTGGAACGGAACTTTGCATTGGAGGGAACCTTTGTATTGGAACTGTACTTTGTATTGGAATGAACCTTTATTAGTATTGGAACGGAACTTTGCATTGGAGGGAACCTTTGTATTGGAACTGTACTTTGTATTGGAATGAACCTTTATTAGTATTGGAACGGAACTTTGCATTGGAGGGAACCTTTGTATTGGAACTGTACTTTGTATTGGAATGAACCTTTATTAGTATTGGAACGGAACTTTGCATTGGAGGGAACCTTTGTATTGGAACTGTACTTTGTATTGGAATGAACCTTTATTAGTATTGGAACGGAACTTTGCATTGGAGGGAACCTTTGTATTGGAACTGTACTTTGTATTGGAATGAACCTTTATTAGTATTGGAACGGAACTTTGCATTGGAGGGAACCTTTGTATTGGAACTGTACTTTGTATTGGAATGAACCTTTATTAGTATTGGAACGGAACTTTGCATTGGAGGGAACCTTTGTATTGGAACTGTACTTTGTATTGGAATGAACCTTTATTAGTATTGGAACGGAACTTTGCATTGGAGGGAACCTTTGTATTGGAACTGTACTTTGTATTGGAATGAACCTTTATTAGTATTGGAACGGAACTTTGCATTGGAGGGAACCTTTGTATTGGAACTGTACTTTGTATTGGAATGAACCTTTATTAGTATTGGAACGGAACTTTGCATTGGAGGGAACCTTTGTATTGGAACTGTACTTTGTATTGGAATGAACCTTTATTAGTATTGGAACGGAACTTTGCATTGGAGGGAACCTTTGTATTGGAACTGTACTTTGTATTGGAATGAACCTTTATTAGTATTGGAACGGAACTTTGCATTGGAGGGAACCTTTGTATTGGAACTGTACTTTGTATTGGAATGAACCTTTATTAGTATTGGAACGGAACTTTGCATTGGAGGGAACCTTTGTATTGGAACTGTACTTTGTATTGGAATGAACCTTTATTAGTATTGGAACGGAACTTTGCATTGGAGGGAACCTTTGTATTGGAACTGTACTTTGTATTGGAATGAACCTTTATTAGTATTGGAACGGAACTTTGCATTGGAGGGAACCTTTGTATTGGAACTGTACTTTGTATTGGAATGAACCTTTATTAGTATTGGAACGGAACTTTGCATTGGAGGGAACCTTTGTATTGGAACTGTACTTTGTATTGGAATGAACCTTTATTAGTATTGGAACGGAACTTTGCATTGGAGGGAACCTTTGTATTGGAACTGTACTTTGTATTGGAATGAACCTTTATTAGTATTGGAACGGAACTTTGCATTGGAGGGAACCTTTGTATTGGAACTGAACTTTGTATTGGAGTGAACCTTTATTAGTATTGGAACGGAACTTTGCATTGGAGGGAACCTTTGTATTGGAACTGAACTTTGTATTGGAGTGAACCTTTATTAGTATTGGAACGGAACTTTGCATTGGAGGGAACCTTTGTATTGGAACTGTACTTTGTATTGGAATGAACCTTTATTAGTATTGGAACGGAACTTTGCATTGGAGGGAACCTTTGTATTGGAACTGTACTTTGTATTGGAATGAACCTTTATTAGTATTGGAACGGAACTTTGCATTGGAGGGAACCTTTGTATTGGAACTGAACTTTGTATTGGAGTGAACCTTTATTAGTATTGGAACGGAACTTTGCATTGGAGGGAACCTTTGTACTGGAACTGTACTTTGTATTGGAGTGAACCTTTATTAGTATTGGAACGGAACTTTGCATTGGAGGGAACCTTTGTATTGGAACTGTACTTTGTATTGGAATGAACCTTTATTAGTATTGGAACGGAACTTTGCATTGGAGGGAACCTTTGTATTGGAACTGTACTTTGTATTGGAATGAACCTTTATTAGTATTGGAACGGAACTTTGCATTGGAGGGAACCTTTGTATTGGAACTGTACTTTGTATTGGAATGAACCTTTATTAGTATTGGAACGGAACTTTGCATTGGAGGGAACCTTTGTATTGGAACTGTACTTTGTATTGGAATGAACCTTTATTAGTATTGGAACGGAACTTTGCATTGGAGGGAACCTTTGTATTGGAACTGTACTTTGTATTGGAATGAACCTTTATTAGTATTGGAACGGAACTTTGCATTGGAGGGAACCTTTGTATTGGAACTGTACTTTGTATTGGAATGAACCTTTATTAGTATTGGAACGGAACTTTGCATTGGAGGGAACCTTTGTATTGGAACTGTACTTTGTATTGGAATGAACCTTTATTAGTATTGGAACGGAACTTTGCATTGGAGGGAACCTTTGTATTGGAACTGTACTTTGTATTGGAATGAACCTTTATTAGTATTGGAACGGAACTTTGCATTGGAGGGAACCTTTGTATTGGAACTGTACTTTGTATTGGAATGAACCTTTATTAGTATTGGAACGGAACTTTGCATTGGAGGGAACCTTTGTATTGGAACTGAACTTTGTATTGGAGTGAACCTTTATTAGTATTGGAACGGAACTTTGCATTGGAGGGAACCTTTGTATTGGAACTGAACTTTGTATTGGAGTGAACCTTTATTAGTATTGGAACGGAACTTTGCATTGGAGGGAACCTTTGTATTGGAACTGTACTTTGTATTGGAATGAACCTTTATTAGTATTGGAACGGAACTTTGCATTGGAGGGAACCTTTGTATTGGAACTGTACTTTGTATTGGAATGAACCTTTATTAGTATTGGAACGGAACTTTGCATTGGAGGGAACCTTTGTATTGGAACTGAACTTTGTATTGGAGTGAACCTTTATTAGTATTGGAACGGAACTTTGCATTGGAGGGAACCTTTGTACTGGAACTGTACTTTGTATTGGAGTGAACCTTTATTAGTATTGGAACGGAACTTTGCATTGGAGGGAACCTTTGTATTGGAACTGTACTTTGTATTGGAATGAACCTTTATTAGTATTGGAACGGAACTTTGCATTGGAGGGAACCTTTGTATTGGAACTGTACTTTGTATTGGAATGAACCTTTATTAGTATTGGAACGGAACTTTGCATTGGAGGGAACCTTTGTATTGGAACTGTACTTTGTATTGGAATGAACCTTTATTAGTATTGGAACGGAACTTTGCATTGGAGGGAACCTTTGTATTGGAACTGTACTTTGTATTGGAATGAACCTTTATTAGTATTGGAACGGAACTTTGCATTGGAGTGAACCTTTGTATTGGAACGGAACTTTGTGTTGGAACGAACCTTAGTATTATGGTTATAATCTCATACTTCATCTTGAGAATAAATTAATACTGTAAACATGTCGAATTTGACCAAAACCAATTTGCCAATCAATATAGTCAGTTGGAATTTAAAAAAAAAAATTCACAACAAAACTTAACTAAATAATTTTATCTTGCAAATATTTAATTCAGGTATCCTGCTTTTCTGATGATTAACCCCAACTGACGATAACTCACAATAACGAAGAATTTATTAATATTGTGCACATGGAGGTGCGCTTCGGACCGTAGTAGGGGGGTCACATGTTCAAATCTCATGAGTAGTTATACCAAATTCCGCGTTAAACTGTAGGTTCCTGTTTACGTTTATCGGTTCTGACAGTCCATAAGGAATTTTACAATTTTAATTTATGTTATCGTCTTGGATTCTGCACGCTCTCCCAACGAATTATCTCAAAGCGCGGCTAAAATGTAAACCATATTATATAAATTCGTAAGGCTTTTTTTAACCCAGAGTTTGCAGGGCCACATAACTCTCGTCAGACTGTTTACGGAATTGGCCTCCGAGTAATTTTGTACTTAAATTTTAAACCGTTAAACCACGTTAAAGGTTACATTGAACGACGAGGGAAACATCGAATAAGTGTTTTCTTTTTCGCCATCGTCGAATTCTATAACATGTCCGAATTTAAAATTCGTTTAATAACTAGTTTTTTAACACTCAAACGGCACTTATTTCACACGTATGAATGGAGAGATAGAGAGATATGACTAATGGATATTGAATTAATGAACTACTATAATATGTATGAGAAAGAAGAAGAAATAATAATAAAGTAAATGGTGCATAATAATTAATTACCCCTTCCCTCACCCGAAAATTACAAGTCTTTAAAATTTAAGTTAAGTTTGGTTTCAAATAATTAAATTAAATTATTAACAACAATAAAACTGAACAAATAATTTTTAAGGAAATTATCTTAAACACGACAACTAACAGCTGATGGATTCTTTAATTAATGCGCACCAAATTTATTTTGGTCTTCGAATTATAATATACCGATTTATTATTGGATGTATATCCTACGCTGAAGTTTTTCAACGAACAGCAAATCAGCCCAAAGTAATGCACCTGATGTTAAACACCGTGGAGTGGCCCTCAAAGACGCGAGGACGCACTGAAAAAAATAATTGGTAATTTTATCAAAGCGGAAATTGTCGATTATTTTTTTCAGTGTAAGTATAGTATGAAAATAATTAAATGTGCCATAAATTTATGGCGTACCCATCACATTTATAAAATGTGTTGCATAAATTAGATCTTGTATATCCGTCGTTGCTTGTGCATATTAACAAGAAACTTTTGGGTGGTAAAAAATATGCATTGCGATAAATAAAGTAAAGAAGAAATTTAAAAATTGATGATCGAATCATGAAGAAATTCCCACGCACGAGACTCTCCATTTTCGTAATATTATAACGCCAAGTATTTTCATTGTTAGTTTTTCAACAAACAAAATTTATTTTGAAATTTCACATAACCGAAAATTCATCCCGTGATATTAGATCTCCGGGGTAGCATGTACGACGGATGATGGTAAAAATGAAACTCGTCGTGCTTCAGTTGGCTGGATGAATGGTAAACAAATATTTTGGGAAAGCTTTTGCCAAATTTGTGTGACGGTCCAAATCACCACATAAAACAGTGTGTAAAAAAAGTTGGTGGAAACATGATGCGTGCCGTGTCGGTGGTGTCGGTTTTTTTTGCGTTATGCTCCCTTAAACTCCTTAACGTGCATAAAGAAGGTTTTGATACCTTTTAAATGAAGTGTAGATTTCTTAATTATATGTTTCAGCTTCGAGATAATATTATTATTATAATATATGAAAATTTGGTACATGGAAAGATTTATAGTTTTATCGTCATGCCAGCTTTTAAGATAACAATCACGAGGGTTACGAGTAAGTTTTTAATTTTCATATACTTTATTACAAATTTACTTACGAATTATATTCCTTTTCAGAGATCTTGTAAATGAATTACATTCACGCATATTATGACAATGGAATCAAATGGTGCCTGACGAATGTGGCATTTTTTGAGGATCTGTTTAGATGGTTTAGCTTATCAATTGAAAGATAACAACAATTATTAACAAAAAGTTTCTCCAGTGATGTAGGTCTATTGTAGGTGAATCAGTGTGTCCGCGAGTGAAGTGGAAAATACATTTTTCTTTAAATGAATTTTCGTAATAATATACCGTAAATTACGACAGTAGTTGTAGTGAAACTTTCCTTTCACTCGATCCTTTCGGAAATTTATACTAACTTCATATCATAACTAGAGACCGGATCTATAAGCACGTAATTTTGAAAAAATAAGGGCTTAAAAAAGCACGAAATAATCTAAAAAAGCACCAACTTGATCAAGAAAAGCACAAACTTTATTTAAAAAAAGCATGCAAAATAGCACTTTATTGTTTTTCAAATTATTTAAAAGCTTTTTCCAAGTTTTCAAAAAAAAAAATTAGTTAATTTATTGCTGAAAAGAGCTTATGATTAAATATTGTTCCAAATGTTGCATTGTCAAATTGTGTATCCTATCGTTTAAAATATGTTGAAAAATAAAAATTATATTTTACATCCAGCAGTTTAACAGGTATTAATTGAAATAATATTAAGAAATTATGATAATTCATAAAATAAGTCCTAAACAAACACTAAAATAAAAAAAAAGCATAAAAAAACCAAATAAGCAAAAATTTAAGAAAAAAGCAAAAAAAAGCATAAAAAAGTATATTATGTCAAATTACTTCTTTTTATGTAATTCGTATAGATTTCAAAGAACTGCTTATAAAATTGAACATAATCAAAAATGCTTAAAATCCGGTCTCTAATTCAAAACACATAACGCGGAGGGGGGGGCAAAATAATATATCTTTTATTCCTAATTTGGCATAAGAGAGGTGCCCTAATGTTACGTATCATTTATTTTTTTAATTATTAATTATCTCTTATATAAATTTAATTATTATTTATGGTAAATCACCCAGTATAGGCACGAAGCAGATGGCGGCAGACCTGAAACCGCCTAAACCGTATCGCCTAATTCGTAGTTGTTACAAAAAATTGTTCTTCGACATCAATCCACAGTTCGGGGGATAATTTGTAATTATTAATTTCAATTGCATTTTATCTTCGTTGATGTGCAGACCATCCAAATGCTTGGTCTTAGACGACCTGAAGGTCGCCCTGTTTGCGGCCATCAGAGGCGCCATCAGGAAAAAGTACCATCTGCGAATTAGCCGTGCGGCGGATTCGATATCAGCTCTTCCGCAAGTTCTTTGCATCGAAGTTGAATCTTAATTTTTTTTTGACCGACCTACGACGTCTCCGCACGAAGGTCATACTGCGTCTTTTTAACACTTTGACTGCCAAGCTGGGACTTGGTCCAAATTTTATATTTCTTGATAAATCTGGCATAAGAGAGGTGCCCTAATGTTACGTATCGTTTATTTTTTTAATTATTAATTATTTATTATATAAATTTAATTATTATTTATGGTAAATCACCCAGTATAGTCACGAAGCAGATGGCGGCAGACCTGAAACCGCCTAAACCGCATCGCCTAATTCGTAGTTGTTACATAAAATTGTTCTACGTCATAAATCCACAGTTCGGGGGATAATTTGTAATTTCAATTGCATTTTATCTTGGTTGATGTGCAGACCATCCAAATGCTTGGTCTTAGACGACCTGAAGGTCGCCCTGTTTGCGGCCATCAGAGGCGCCATCAGGAAAAAGTACCATCTGCGAATTAGCCGTGCGGCGGATTCGATATCAGCTCTTCCGCAAGTTCTTTGCATCGAAGTTGAATCTTAAT
The DNA here is from genome assembly GCA_958510855.1 of Rhagonycha lutea. Lineage (NCBI taxonomy): Eukaryota > Metazoa > Arthropoda > Insecta > Coleoptera > Cantharidae > Rhagonycha > Rhagonycha lutea. The sequence goes on from OY294038.1 coordinate 6,194,953, forward strand.
TTTTTTTTGACCGACCTACGACGTCTCCGCACGAAGGTCATACTGCGTCTTTTTAACACTTTGACTGCCAAGCTGGGACTTGGTCCAAATTTTATATTTCTTGATAAATCTGGCATAAGAGAGGTGCCCTAATGCTACGTATCGTTTTAATTTTTAATTATTAATTATTTATTATATAAATTTAATTATTATTTATGGTAAATCACCCAGTATAGTCACGAAGCAGATGGCGGCAGACCTGAAACCGCCTAAACCGTATCGCCTAATTCGTAGTTGTTACATAAAATTGTTCTACGTCATAAATCCACAGTTCGGGGGATAATTTGTAATTTCAATTGCATTTTATCTTGGTTGATGTGCAGACCATCCAAATGCTTGGTCTTAGACGACCTGAAGGTCGCCCTGTTTGCGGCCATCAGAGGCGCCATCAGGAAAAAGTACCATCTGCGAATTAGCCGTGCGGCGGATTCGATATCAGCTCTTCCGCAAGTTCTTTGCATCGAAGTTGAATCTTAATTTTTTTTTGACCGACCTACGACGTCTCCGCACGAAGGTCATACTGCGTCTTTTTAACACTTTGACTGCCAAGCTGGGACTTGGTCCAAATTTTATATTTCTTGATAAATCTGGCATAAGAGAGGTGCCCTAATGCTACGTATCGTTTTAATTTTTAATTATTAATTATTTATTATATAAATTTAATTATTATTTATGGTAAATCACCCAGTATAGTCACGAAGCAGATGGCTGCAGACCTGAAACCGCCTAAACCGTATCGCCTAATTCGTAGTTGTTACATAAAATTGTTCTACGTCATAAATCCACAGTTCGGGGGATAATTTGTAATTTCAATTGCATTTTATCTTGGTTGATGTGCAGACCATCCAAATGCTTGGTCTTAGACGACCTGAAGGTCGCCCTGTTTGCGGCCATCAGAGGCGCCATCAGGAAAAAGTACCATCTGCGAATTAGCCGTGCGGCGGATTCGATATCAGCTCTTCCGCAAGTTCTTTGCATCGAAGTTGAATCTTAATTTTTTTTTGACCGACCTACGACGTCTCCGCACGAAGGTCATACTGCGTCTTTTTAACACTTTGACTGCCAAGCTGGGACTTGGTCCAAATTTTATATTTCTTGATAAATCTGGCATAAGAGAGGTGCCTTAATGCTACGTATCGTTTTAATTTTTAATTATTAATTATTTCTTATATAAATTTAATTATTATTTATGGTAAATCACCCAGTATAGTCACGAAGCAGATGGCGGCAGACCTGAACCCGCCTAAACCGTATCGCCTAATTCGTAGTTGTTACATAAAATTGTTCTACGACATAAATCCACAGTTCGGCGGATAATTTGTAATTTCAATTGCATTTTATCTTGGTTGATGTGCAGACCATCCAAATGCTTGGTCTTAGACGACCTGAAGGTCGCCCTGTTTGCGGCCATCAGAGGCGCCATCAGGAAAAAGTACCATCTGCGAATTAGCCGTGCGGCGGATTCGATATCAGCTCTTCCGCAAGTTCTTTGCATCGAAGTTGAATCTTAATTTTTTTTTGACCGACCTACGACGTCTCCGCACGAAGGTCATACTGCGTCTTTTTAACACTTTGACTGCCAAGCTGGGACTTGGTCCAAATTTTATATTTCTTGATAAATCTGGCATAAGAGAGGTGCCCTAATGTTACGTATCGTTTATTTTTTTAATTATTAATTATTTATTATATAAATTTAATTATTATTTATGGTAAATCACCCAGTATAGTCACGAAGCAGATGGCGGCAGACCTGAAACCGCCTAAACCGCATCGCCTAATTCGTAGTTGTTACATAAAATTGTTCTACGTCATAAATCCACAGTTCGGGGGATAATTTGTAATTTCAATTGCATTTTATCTTGGTTGATGTGCAGACCATCCAAATGCTTGGTCTTAGACGACCTGAAGGTCGCCCTGTTTGCGGCCATCAGAGGCGCCATCAGGAAAAAGTACCATCTGCGAATTAGCCGTGCGGCGGATTCGATATCAGCTCTTCCGCAAGTTCTTTGCATCGAAGTTGAATCTTAATTTTTTTTTGACCGACCTACGACGTCTCCGCACGAAGGTCATACTGCGTCTTTTTAACACTTTGACTGCCAAGCTGGGACTTGGTCCAAATTTTATATTTCTTGATAAATCTGGCATAAGAGAGGTGCCCTAATGCTACGTATCGTTTTAATTTTTAATTATTAATTATTTATTATATAAATTTAATTATTATTTATGGTAAATCACCCAGTATAGTCACGAAGCAGATGGCGGCAGACCTGAAACCGCCTAAACCGTATCGCCTAATTCGTAGTTGTTACATAAAATTGTTCTACGTCATAAATCCACAGTTCGGGGGATAATTTGTAATTTCAATTGCATTTTATCTTGGTTGATGTGCAGACCATCCAAATGCTTGGTCTTAGACGACCTGAAGGTCGCCCTGTTTGCGGCCATCAGAGGCGCCATCAGGAAAAAGTACCATCTGCGAATTAGCCGTGCGGCGGATTCGATATCAGCTCTTCCGCAAGTTCTTTGCATCGAAGTTGAATCTTAATTTTTTTTTGACCGACCTACGACGTCTCCGCACGAAGGTCATACTGCGTCTTTTTAACACTTTGACTGCCAAGCTGGGACTTGGTCCAAATTTTATATTTCTTGATAAATCTGGCATAAGAGAGGTGCCCTAATGCTACGTATCGTTTTAATTTTTAATTATTAATTATTTATTATATAAATTTAATTATTATTTATGGTAAATCACCCAGTATAGTCACGAAGCAGATGGCTGCAGACCTGAAACCGCCTAAACCGTATCGCCTAATTCGTAGTTGTTACATAAAATTGTTCTACGTCATAAATCCACAGTTCGGGGGATAATTTGTAATTTCAATTGCATTTTATCTTGGTTGATGTGCAGACCATCCAAATGCTTGGTCTTAGACGACCTGAAGGTCGCCCTGTTTGCGGCCATCAGAGGCGCCATCAGGAAAAAGTACCATCTGCGAATTAGCCGTGCGGCGGATTCGATATCAGCTCTTCCGCAAGTTCTTTGCATCGAAGTTGAATCTTAATTTTTTTTTGACCGACCTACGACGTCTCCGCACGAAGGTCATACTGCGTCTTTTTAACACTTTGACTGCCAAGCTGGGACTTGGTCCAAATTTTATATTTCTTGATAAATCTGGCATAAGAGAGGTGCCTTAATGCTACGTATCGTTTTAATTTTTAATTATTAATTATTTCTTATATAAATTTAATTATTATTTATGGTAAATCACCCAGTATAGTCACGAAGCAGATGGCGGCAGACCTGAACCCGCCTAAACCGTATCGCCTAATTCGTAGTTGTTACATAAAATTGTTCTACGACATAAATCCACAGTTCGGCGGATAATTTGTAATTTCAATTGCATTTTATCTTGGTTGATGTGCAGACCATCCAAATGCTTGGTCTTAGACGACCTGAAGGTCGCCCTGTTTGCGGCCATCAGAGGCGCCATCAGGAAAAAGTACCATCTGCGAATTAGCCGTGCGGCGGATTCGATATCAGCTCTTCCGCAAGTTCTTTGCATCGAAGTTGAATCTTAATTTTTTTTTGACCGACCTACGACGTCTCCGCACGAAGGTCATACTGCGTCTTTTTAACACTTTGACTGCCAAGCTGGGACTTGGTCCAAATTTTATATTTCTTGATAAATCTGGCATAAGAGAGGTGCCCTAATGTTACGTATCGTTTATTTTTTTAATTATTAATTATTTATTATATAAATTTAATTATTATTTATGGTAAATCACCCAGTATAGTCACGAAGCAGATGGCGGCAGACCTGAAACCGCCTAAACCGCATCGCCTAATTCGTAGTTGTTACATAAAATTGTTCTACGTCATAAATCCACAGTTCGGGGGATAATTTGTAATTTCAATTGCATTTTATCTTGGTTGATGTGCAGACCATCCAAATGCTTGGTCTTAGACGACCTGAAGGTCGCCCTGTTTGCGGCCATCAGAGGCGCCATCAGGAAAAAGTACCATCTGCGAATTAGCCGTGCGGCGGATTCGATATCAGCTCTTCCGCAAGTTCTTTGCATCGAAGTTGAATCTTAATTTTTTTTTGACCGACCTACGACGTCTCCGCACGAAGGTCATACTGCGTCTTTTTAACACTTTGACTGCCAAGCTGGGACTTGGTCCAAATTTTATATTTCTTGATAAATCTGGCATAAGAGAGGTGCCCTAATGCTACGTATCGTTTTAATTTTTAATTATTAATTATTTATTATATAAATTTAATTATTATTTATGGTAAATCACCCAGTATAGTCACGAAGCAGATGGCGGCAGACCTGAAACCGCCTAAACCGTATCGCCTAATTCGTAGTTGTTACATAAAATTGTTCTACGTCATAAATCCACAGTTCGGGGGATAATTTGTAATTTCAATTGCATTTTATCTTGGTTGATGTGCAGACCATCCAAATGCTTGGTCTTAGACGACCTGAAGGTCGCCCTGTTTGCGGCCATCAGAGGCGCCATCAGGAAAAAGTACCATCTGCGAATTAGCCGTGCGGCGGATTCGATATCAGCTCTTCCGCAAGTTCTTTGCATCGAAGTTGAATCTTAATTTTTTTTTGACCGACCTACGACGTCTCCGCACGAAGGTCATACTGCGTCTTTTTAACACTTTGACTGCCAAGCTGGGACTTGGTCCAAATTTTATATTTCTTGATAAATCTGGCATAAGAGAGGTGCCCTAATGCTACGTATCGTTTTAATTTTTAATTATTAATTATTTATTATATAAATTTAATTATTATTTATGGTAAATCACCCAGTATAGTCACGAAGCAGATGGCTGCAGACCTGAAACCGCCTAAACCGTATCGCCTAATTCGTAGTTGTTACATAAAATTGTTCTACGTCATAAATCCACAGTTCGGGGGATAATTTGTAATTTCAATTGCATTTTATCTTGGTTGATGTGCAGACCATCCAAATGCTTGGTCTTAGACGACCTGAAGGTCGCCCTGTTTGCGGCCATCAGAGGCGCCATCAGGAAAAAGTACCATCTGCGAATTAGCCGTGCGGCGGATTCGATATCAGCTCTTCCGCAAGTTCTTTGCATCGAAGTTGAATCTTAATTTTTTTTTGATCGACCTACGACGTCTCCGCACGAAGGTCATACTGCGTCTTTTTAACACTTTGACTGCCAAGCTGGGACTTGGTCCAAATTTTATATTTCTTGATAAATCTGGCATAAGAGAGGTGCCCTAATGCTACGTATCGTTTATTTTTTTAATTATTAATTATTTCTTATATAAATTTAATTATTATTTATGGTAAATCACCCAGTATAGTCACGAAGCAGATGTCGGCAGATATTTTTTCGAATTTTATGCACCTAAAGGAAGTGAAAGAATTCGATAGCGACAAAGAATATGATCTGGTTATGCCGCAGTGCGTTCTCAATAAATAAAATTACTCATGTTTAGGGTGGGTTAATTTTTGTTTCTCAATAATTATTGTATGTAGTAACTTTCTAACTATTATCTGTTCTTGTTGTAGAAACACCTACAGTAACAATGTCTTGCTTGAAGGAGTCGACGTAGATCATCAAGTTTATTTTCGAGTTGTTCAGAATATCTTTAATGAAAATTGGGAATATAGTGGTGTGCAATGGTATTACCGGGGTATATCAACCTTCGTACATACTTTTAGTAGAGGAGCTGGATTTACTAGAGGAATTCGTGAGGCAAAGAATTTTCTATCTTGCAGGTAAGATTTTGTTATAATTTTAATGTGGATTTATTTGTAGATAAGAACTTAGTTGTAAAGATATAATTAATTAGTAGGTACTCTGTACACTGTACAGGGTGGCTCAAATTATTATTATTATTATTATTAATTTTATTAGGCAATATTAAAATACATAAAATACATTTTAGTACATATTACCTAAAAGGGTGAAGGGTCAGCAAGGTTGTTTTTCACCTAAACCCTCAATATAGTTTGACTATCAACCTCGCTTTGAATGACTCAACATTCCGAGACGCCGAGTATATGTCAGCATATTTGTTAAAAGTATGTGACGCTAAGAATTGGAATGAACCTTCGAATTTGGAACCATGGTGTTGTGGAACCGACAGAAGCGAATTGGAGCGAAGATCTCGGTTATGTACTTCCGACCTTCTGATGAGGAGATCCTTCAGATATCCTGGTTGACCAAACTTTAATATTTTGAAAATCAGCACTGCAAAGCGGAATTTGTAACGATTATCCAGTTTCATTATTCCTTGGGCGGAATAATGAGGGGTAACATGGTCCCTATACCCGACGTCATAAGCAAAGCGGAGAAAAGCATTTTGCAGGACTTGGAGCTTATTTCTAAGTTCGTCCGACAGATTTCCATAGTATACAGTGATACAGTAATCGACATGGCATAGTACCAGACTCTCGACAATTCTCCATTTTACCACGGGCGACAGGAAGTTCTTGTATCTATAGATAGTCTTAAGCTTGAAATAGCATGTCCTGACGATCTTCTTGACATGAGCAGAAAAAGACAAATATCTATCCCATATCACTCCAAGGTTTTTTACTTCGGTGCACCACTTCACTACGCACCCGTTAACATGTACGTCGGTATGTTTAGCTTCCTCTGCTGTCTGGCAGTGATGAGGACCGCCCATACACATTGTAAAAGTTTTGGACGGGTTTAGCAGTAGCCCATTTTTTATACACCAACGTAGTATCAATGACAAGACAAAGTTCATTTCGTTGATAATACGATTTATGTCGAATGGTGAGCCAGATATGTAAATCTGTATATCATCGGCATACATATGGAAGAAGCAGAAATCAGGTAAAATTTTCGGAAGATCCGCAGTGAAGATTATAAATAATAATGGCCCAAGGAGGCTACCTTGAGGATCTCCACGTCTGTTTTTCCTTTCATCGGATACCTTACCATTCAGCTTGACCCTGTGGGTACGGTTTTTAAGGTAATAATATAGCAGATTTAAAGCCATGTCGCTAAGGCCGTAATATTTGAGCTTAGCAAAAAGTAGGTCAGGGTCAATGACATCAAAGGCTTTGCTGAAGTCCAAAAACGTGATTAGCGTTATTTTGGAGGCATCTATATTAGCAAGGACATCTCCGGCCACTTTCAATAAGGCAGTTGTGGTGCTAAATCTTGAACGAAAACCTGATTGAGCGTTAGGTATCACGTGATTCAGTTCAATATGATCGAGAAGTTGTTTTCGAATAAAATATTCCAGTACTTTGGATAAAGCCGGAAGAATGTTTATTGGCCGCATCTCGCCAAAGCTGCAGGCAGTACTAGATTTTTGAATTGGCCAAATAATCGATTTTTTCCATAAGTCAGGCACCGTCGAGTTTACCAGACAAGAATTTATGAGATCAGTTAAACTGGGCAAGCAATATGGCAGAATAAGCTTCAACATTCTGGAGTTGATTCCATCGATACCTGTGGCATTAGACTTCAGCCTACAAATGGCGTTAGCTACATCTTCCCAACTCACAGGGCAGAAAATCAAGGTCCCAGTCCGTAACGGATGGTTGCTACGCGAAAAATCATCCAATGTGGCATCGTCAATAGCTGTGTTAGGGACAGCATTTATGAAAAATTCGTTCAAATCATTCGCATCATCTTCTTCTAGGGTTATTACCTTCTTGGGTTTAGAGTGTATATTAGTACGATCAAAAAATTTCCAGAGTTTCTGTGGGTTGTGAAGGTTACTTTCCACTTCGTATTGAAAGTAGGTTTGTTTTTCCTTCTTAATACTTTGAGTCACCAAGTTACGGAGTTCTTTAAAATAGTTGAAATCCACATTTAATTTAGACTTGGAATACTTTTTGTAAGCTTCCTCACGTAGCTTTATCATACTTTTTTCGCTTTTTCGCTTATTATGGGGAAATCGGTAACTATAGGAGATATCGAAAAATGGATGGCGCATCCTCGATCTCTTTTTTTGAGAAAAGCTCAATGGCGAAAACCGGAATTCGCTATCTTATTTTGTTTTCGAGTTATAGTCAAAAGTTCGATTATTGGACTTTTCGATAAATGTCGATATCTCGGTGGTTTTTGAAGTTGCCAAAAATGTGTTGACACTTTCTTTAGACACTTTTTTAAGGGCAACAAAATAAGCTAAATAGATTTTAAATATTTAAGTGAGTTTCCGAGTTACAATACAAAGTTGTTTTTTTTTAAATGGAAACCATAGTTGAATATGACATTTTTTATTTACATGTAAATAATTGCAAACCACGAAACATTTACTTTATAGGATTCTCGCTTATCTTGTGTGTGGCTTATGTCTAACAAGGGGCCAGTCTCGATGACTAGTCACTGATTTGCACAGGTTTTAACATACCTTTAGGCAATAATTTTTTATACAAGATGAAAATTTCAGGACCCAAAATTGAGGCAATTTGGAGTAAATCGATTTTGAAAATCCAATAAATTTAATTATAAATTAGGTCAAATGCGAATAATGCATCCAAGATTCTCCTTTAGATATTTGACAGCTGACTGGTTGAGTACATATTCATAACTTATGAATATTGACCATATTTGACGCATTTGACCTATTTTATAATTCAATTTATTGGATTTTCAAAATCGATATACTCCAAATAATTGTCTCAATTTTGCGTGCCGCAATTTTCACCTTAAGTATACAAAATTATTGCCTAAAGGTATGTTAAAACTTGTGCAAATCAGTGACTAGTCATCGAGACTGGCCCCTTGTAAGATCAGCTAATTATTCTGTTGAAAGAGTTCCGTTTTCAAGTTTTGTTAGGTGAAGCCATATATCTTATATTACATTGGATAAGACATAGCTATGTACATAGCTAAGAGACCAGGCTATATTGTAAAAGATAGCATTCACATGTAAGACAGCTAAAAGAAAAGTAATAAATTTTGCGAAATAAAATAAAATGCAAGCACTTGCCAAAAATAAAATTTGAATTTGACGGAAATGTTCTGGCGACATCAATAAATCCTATGGATTCCCAAGCAATCGAGTGGATATTATAAGTGGAATTGCAATAAGTTGGTTACAATAAAATTTGTCCTTATAAAGACTATAAGTAATGGTTATAATGAAATAGATCTTTCAGTTCCTCACAGAGTTATGTAGCGCCACGCGAAAGTTGTGCGTTCCCCCCCCCGGGTTTATAAGTTTGAGTTAGCAGCCAAGATCGGTTGAACGTTCCATCTCCTGCATATTATGCAACTTGAGTTGGATCAATATCAATGTCATCTCGACTAATGTGTATATTTTCTACTTTGCAGATTGAAGCATTCAAGAGCCATTCAAGGAGGATCTACGATCTCAGAGACTGGATGGAGTTAGTTTAAGAAGATGTTCGTCGACGTCGAATGAAAAATTTGATGGCAATCTTGGTCTAACGAGATGAAGGAAGATATAAATCGAGGCATAATTCTGCAAAAGCGTCTTTGAATTATTTTTAAAGGAAAGGTAAGCGTTTTATTTACTTGCCTATAAATAAGCAATTTTCCGTTGAAACCGAAATTACAAAGCATCATGATTTCAATCTTGTTGGCGACGGCCACACACATTTCTGTTTCGACTTGCCAGGGTGCAAAATGTGCTTGGGCCGCTTTTAAACCGTATCAATTTTTTATTTAAATAAAAAAATATTGTTTGAACATTACAAACAATTTTATGATTGACTCCCAATTACCCTTAATTTTTCCCTCCTGTCGTATATTGAAAGGCACCGTGAAGGGTGGTCACCGTCGAGGTGCTGGAACTTATCTCCCCCTTTGTATGTGTTGCTTGTTGCACCTCCACAAAGGCGGTTATTATTTCACGTTAACTTTTGTGATTTGTCCAAAATTACAATGTGGTAGAGGTAAATTTTTCGTTAGTGGTTGGCACGTGACTTGGGCTTGCGCGTCAAATGTGGAGGGAGACACCTGTGACACTTAATTCCACCAATTGACACAAACATAGAACCGAAATAACGTATATTCGTTTCTGCACATTAGACACTCCCTTAAAGATAATGTGACCAACTCTCCCTCTGCAAAGGAAAATCAGAACACCAAAAGTAGCTAAAAATGAAGGTGGTCACTTTAAAGCCCTAGCAAAAAGGTTTTTGGATTCGAAACCACATTTAAGAATGTAAAAAGAATATTTGTATATTGTAGGCATCAAAACATAACATTTACTGTCTTCGATTTACTACCAGAATTGAGTTTCCTAAAAACAGCAGTTCTGGTTAAATCAAACGGTTGGTTACCTTATATAAAGACAATCTCCTTTGCATAAATACGAGCGGGAAAGTAATTTTAATTTAAGTTAAGAATTTAATAGATTATTAACTAACCAAAATCATTTCTGATTATATTGTTAATTTATTGTTTTGTTGTAATTATTATTAATCCTTTTTATAATAAATTATTTAAAAAATTATATTGACCCCGCTGGTAAAATATTGTACGGACGCCCATGTCTGAAATCTTAATCGTCAATCGTCGTGTGTGGTCGTGGGAATTTTACAAATCTGTCACTTCAGCGATGCAAATTATTTACTACTTAGTTTTTCATCGTAACACTTTAAAACTGAAAATTAATAAATAATTGTTGTACAAATATGTTCCTCATGAGTTGCGGTAATCATTTATTGCTTTTATTTATTCTGAAAATGGCAATAAGTTGAGGTACGTGTCATTTTGTTTCAATTATTTTATAACCTCAAAATGACATCGACGTATAAACAACTTGTTTATTTTTCATAATTATGTATTTGTTATCATAAAATTAGTTATGAGTGTCGAGTCCCACCTGACATAACCCTAAATTACCAAATTGTAATCGCGATTTAGGTAGTCCTTCTGTTACTCAATACTGCAGTGCTTTTGTAACTCTGTTATGTGTTCTTGTTGTAGATGGACAGTAATGATGTGCTTGAAGATCACCAGGTTTGGTTTCGGTCTCTATTAAATATCGTCCATAAAGATGGCAGATTGGCCAAAGTGGCGATGACAGGCACACCCATCTGCAGAAGACTTCCGGGACGACTACCAAAAAGGTGGTACGAGAGTTGGACTTTGCGATCTCAAGATAATACATGACACGGAAGGACAAGAATTGGAAAATACAGGACCTAGTCCTAATTTACGAAGAAGAAGAAGATAAAGATGGCAAATAGAGCTCGGTACAGTGCCACCTTCTTCTATTGGAGGAATTGGATATACTTTTATGAGATGAAAAGTTGGAGGTAAGATTTTATTATTATTTTGGTTTTTAATTGGTAGACGAGAGCTTTTTAGGCGACAAAATTTCAAGTAACTGTCACCTTCTGTTGGCATTCAAGTGTATGTCTTACAAGGAGAAGGCGTGATATTCGGGAAACAGATTTTTTTTATATTAATCGTACTTAAACATCAGTACCCCGACTTTATTTTGTGAAAGTAGTAAATAGCAATATTCAGCCATTTTCGAGAAAGAAGCGTTTCAAGTTCACGGGTTGTGGTAATAAACAGTACATAATTACACACTCACCCACTGCGGTTATTGCTTAATGAGTAGTTTTGTACTGTTCTTATAGCCACACCTGAAAATGGTTGAATATTGCTATTTACTACTTTCACAAAATAAAGTCGGGATACTGATGTTTAAGTACGATTAATATAAAAAAAATCTGTTTCCCAAATATCACGCCTTCTCCTTGTTAGTGATGTAACGAGTCTTAATACTTTTCACACTTAAATAAATTGTATTCGAAATTTTCGAGTTCGCTCTGCGCTCTGTTGAATCGGTTGAATGAATTTAGTGATCACAATACGAGTTACTGGAGTTTTTAAAGTATTCGACTCGTCACATTTCTAATCTTTCCGATTCCGTTACGTGCGCATTTAAAACTCGCCAACTTGAGTTGCACAAATGATTACTCGAGTTACTCGACTCGTCACACCACTAATATGTCTTGTATTATCTTAAGGTTATGTAAATGACAAAACTTTTCGAAAATCATTATCAATAATAATTTGTTTCAGTTTTCCGCCTACATAAAATTTCGGATGGTACGTCAATGCTTAAAATTGGAGCAGAAAATGAAAATTATTCCAACCGAAGAACTGTGAAAAAACCAATGCTGTGCTTTGAGTTGCAGGGCGGCTTTACTAAATTTATAACAGGTTAGTTGCATGATCATTTCAAAAAAGTTTAAAAGTTCCTCCCTGCAGTACATTCATAATTCCTTTCTTGTGTTATTTCATCTCAATCCCGTCATTTTATGAACTTTTGGTTTTGACAAGTTACTTACAGCGACACCATTTATAACTACCCAAACTATGATCTTATCGATAGCTGCAGATTCCTATAGATATGCCGGCAATTACAGATATCTGCTAATCTAACGATGTCAACGTTGACCTGCTGACATCTACGGTGACTTCGTGTAACTAGGGACCCATTTACTTACCGACAATTACAGATTTCTATTACTTATCCACATCTACAGATTACCTAATTTACCTACATATTACCATATTATTCGTACTGCGGACATCTAGTGTTGTTTGATCACATTAATGACTGCAGTTTATTTTAGTTGATAAAAAATAATTACAGATATTTTTTTAAGATTGACATTGAACTTGTCATTTGAAATACAATGCAAATTATTACCAAATTTTTAGCGATTTTCATTTTGAAAATGAATAATAGTAATAAATTATTGTTGTATAAAAGTGGCTGTAATTATGTAATGTTATCTGAAAATGCCAATAAGTTTTTGTAAGTTTTCAAATGGTTTGAATTATTGTATAACCTCACAATCAACAACTTACTAATTTTTAAGTTAGATATAAATCATTGTGTGATTATAATACGTAATATTATGTATTTGTTATAGATTTTCGTAGCCAACAAGGTGCAAAATTTCACAACGACGCGACCATTGGAAAATTGAAGAAGCCTTTTCCTGCCGCATCATTCGACAGCGATGTCTTGAGCAGCTTTATTTGATTTATTCGAGGTTAGTTGCACGACTATTTCGTATACATTTAAGTTTACTCCCTGTGGTACATTTTTTTGAGATTTCTTCGGATGGTATAATAAATGTTAGATTATGTGAACCTTGTCCTGTATCTTGGCGACGAAAAATTTAAATTCGTACCCTGTAATTTGTACGTGCGTGAAGTTAACCTCCGTTTTTTTTAAATTGTAATATAGTTTTATTGTTCTGGACGTTCTTGAAAGAATTTTTTTATTTTGCAAAACATTACCGAAAAAAGCGCAAAAAGGATTCCATGCTATCCTCCAATTTGTTGAAATTGCAATTTTTCTTTTTCTTAATGTTCTTGCAATAATATTTTGATTTCGCACAAAAATAAGCGCGAAAACCTCCACATAAGTTTTGCACCAGCTCTCCTTTTTGAAATTGCATTTTATTTTATTGGGCGATATGAATGAAACTGAGTATCGTGGGCTTACTGCGAAAACGCACTAACAAGGAGGCCTTATCAACTCCCCCTCACCGATTTGCACAATTTTTAACACACCTTTAGGCCATATTTAGTTATACATAAATTTAAAATCTTAGCTCCCCCAATTCAGGCAACTCGGAGAAAATCGATTTTCAAAATCCAATAAATTCGTATTATAAATTAGGTCTAATGAGAACTTTCAAACACGTCGTAGTTTCATTTGACATAAGAACATAACTTACAGCATTTCGTAATGACATATTAATTAATTTAAAGAAATTTTAAAGATACAAACAATCAATTAAACTACGATGAGCAAATTACCCACGGTAAGATAACTAATGTAGTTAAGTTTATGTAGATTCATTTAGATAATTTTTATATAGATTTTATTGGCGTTAATTTCAACAACTGTCCATTGCACTTCATTCCGAACATCAAGAATTATCAAATTCTCAACAATATTTGTATAGTAATTAATTGATTATAATATAATTTAATAAATAATTAATAGTAGATATAACAATTTATTGTTGTATCTGTTGTAGTTGTACATAAATACATATTTCAATAAAAATTATTATAATAATTCCTTTGTCGACACCAACGAACAGTAAGTACTAGGTAACTCTAGTTGCACGTAGACTTTAATTTGCATTATGAAGATACGATTTAATTGTGTCGTTTAACACATTGCATGCCACGTCCTACACATGAATGACAATTGTACTGCAGTATTTATTGTCCTCTTCAATGAGAGCAGTGTCATCTGCATATACTGTTAGGCCTTTCATATTTGCTAGGAGGTCGTTGATGTAAACCACACCGATTAATCGCTCTACTAATATAACATTGTAAATCGTTTCTAACTTTGTTACTGTTCAGTGCTAACTGCAATGAGAAGATCCATGTTGAAATGGCTGGAATCGGGGAGCAGCTGAAAAAAGTAGCACAATGACCTATATAAAAATTATCTAAATGAATCTACATAAACTTAACTACATTAGTTATCTTACCGTGGGTAATTTGCTCATCGTAGTTTAATTGATTGTTTGTATCTTTAAAATTTCTTTAAATTAATTAATATGTCATTACGAAATGCTGTAAGGTTATGTTCTTATGTCAAATGAAACTACGACGTGTTTGAAAGTTCTCATTAGACCTAATTTATAATACGAATTTATTGGATTTTGAAAATCGATTTTCTCCGAGTTGCCTGAATTGGGGGAGCTAAGATTTTAAATTTATGTATAACTAAATATGGCCTAAAGGTGTGTTAAAAATTGTGCAAATCGGTGAGGGCGAGTTGATAAGGCCTCCTTGTAAGTCAATATTAGGACCTACGTGGACTGCACTGCATGGTCAGTATTTAATTCTCATTTATTAAATAAACTTTCAGTAAAAACTTTAAAGCTTAATGGGATATAGTTGTTCGGCTTTTGGCCCCACTGGTAAGTGATTACTATATAATTTTTAACTAGAATTTTATCCAAAAAATGAGAATTAAATACTGACCATGCAGTGCAGTCCTCATAGGTCCTAATATTGACTTAGTGCGTTTTCGCAGTAAGCCCACGGTATGAAGCTTATACTCAAAATTTGAATTTAATACCTCGGATTATACGAATAAAATGTTTAATTATTTAGAGCAAAGAGAAAACGTTTTGGTTTTAATAGAACTTGATGTAAATCAACATTTCATTATTTTTGAAAAATTTACAAACGGTTCAACATAAAATAATGAAATGTTGATTTACATATAGTTCTATTACAACCAGAAGGGTTTTTGTTTGCCCTAAATAATTGTGGTTATTGGGGATACGACGTTTTGCACTTTTGCCAAATGAGCTTCCATATCTTTCGTTTTAACCTCAACCGTCTCTAGTTATTCGCGAAATCTTTGGGGTCGAGATGTTTTTCTATTTTCACTTCCATTTGGAGTTTTTGTGTGAAATTAGTGTCGCACGTTATTGCACTCCAAAATTCGACTGAGGGGGAGCAACGTATCTACGCCCCCCTCCTAATAGTTTGCGAATAACTCTGCGACCGAAGGTTGAAGCTCAAACAATGAAATTAGAAGCTCATTTAGGCTCTTACGTTTGACACCTATTTCAATCCAAAATTTAACATTGGGCTTTGGGGGGGGGTCAATTGTTAATTGCGTTCTATCGAGAACAATAAAGAAAAATTGCAATTTCTGAAAAAAGCGGCTATAGCACGGAATTTTACTTCCGGTTTTCCGCGGCTTTTTTTTTCTGCAAAATCAGATATCTTTTTATTAAGAACATTCTTAAGAATATGTGGAAATCAACAAAAATTATAAATTCCAAAAAGGGAAACTAGAGCGGAAACTAATTTCCCGCTTTCCTCGGTTACTATTTTGTAATATTAAAAAAAAAGCAGGGGTAAAAATAAGTAGAGGGATTAACCGCACTGCAGATGGAGAGCACCGCTTTAGGACGACTACGCCTTATATTTCGCCCCTTTTCGCCTTCAATTTCATCCCAACATTTATTAGGTGTTTGATGCACGGGCTCTTGTAATTCCACTTATAATTTTCACTTTTTACGTGTATTTTAGGCTTAAAATTGGCGAAAAAAAAAATAGCAATCGCGACCCTGGTTGCGAGAGAGGGTAAGGAATGTTAATAAGCACACGGGAACGGGCTCTGTTAATTACACTTGTAATTTCCATTTTTTCGCGGTATTTTTGGCTTAAATTTCCCGAACAAAGAGAGTCGCAATCACGACCCTGGTTGCGAGAGCGGGTAAAGAATGTTAATATGCATACGGGAACGGGTTCTGTTAATTCCACTTGTAATTTTTTACGGGTATTTTAGGCTTAAAATTGCCGAAAAAAGAATCGCAATCACGACCCTGGTTGCGAAAGAGGGTAAGGAATGTTAATATACATACGGGAACGGGCTCTGGTAATTCCATTTAAATAAATTTTCACTTTTTACGGGTATTTTTTGATTTGTCTGTAAATTTGGTAGCCCTGTAATGATTGCAATTTAATGTTTGTTTCTAATTTCAGATATACATCCATCCATCAAGTATCAAGTGCGATTGGGACCACTGGAATAAATAGGAAGTTTTAGATAATTTGTACTTATTTTTGCAATAAATTAAAAATAAAATATGAAAGTTACAAATATTAGTATTATTGAGTTATGAGAGCTGTGTAAACGGCGGATATTTTGTGCAGAGTTATTTTTTTAGTCCTGGAATGAAAAGCAAAGATTTCGATATGAAAAGTATTAGGAGCGCAAAAACAAAAATTTACCTCCTCTCATTTATGATCTGGTAGAACAGTTAAAAAATTTGAAAGTATTTACAAATATAAATTCGATATATCAGGAGCAGCAAAATTTAAAATATACTTCCTTCAACTTATGCGCTCCTGGTAGCTAAGTTAAAAGTTTCGAAATTATTTACAAATTAAATTCGAAGTATTAGGAGCACTAAAATAAAAATATACCTCCTTTAGTTTATGTGATCCTGGTAGCAAAGTGAAAATTTTAAAAATTTTATTAAGTATCAGGAGCGCATGAGTTGAAAGAGATTAATTTAACACTTGTAAAAATTTGTTAAGTATTAGGAGCGAAAAAATAAAAATATACCTCCTTTAACTTATGTGATCCTGGTAGCAAAGTATAAATTTTTAAAATTTTATCAACTATTAGGAGGGCATAAGTTGAAAAATTTTTGCTAAGTCCAACTGTCAAAATATCTTTTGACGTTGATGTGCGCCTGGTAGTGGGAGTTCCGTATGCATTCGGAAACCGACCCCACCATTCGTGTCGGTAAAGTGGGGGATTTGGGTATATAAGCAGCGCATCGTATAGGGGTGGGTGGTCGGGACCGTGCGAGCGAGCGGCAGCGGAGCTCGCAACGGTGGACTGGTTGGTCCTACCCAAGAAGCTTAAAACGAAAGGCTGGCCAAATTTTTCTCGAATTATTTTATAAAATTTTCTAAGTTCTGTAGTAGGGGACTTGCAAATAAAATTCTGTTGTACTTTACTTTTCATTTATTCAACACATCAATATAAAATTATTACAAAGTATTGGATCATATAAAATTAACAAACACCGCGGCACTTGATTGCTGACGAGTGGATCCGGCGACGCACCTCTGGCTCTGCCATCATTGCCGTGGACGGTGGACTCCTCCTTGTAGTGGGCCCATCATTTCGAATCTGCAAAGTACAAAATACAAATTATAAAATTATTAACACTTTACAAAAATACGTAGACATTTTCGACTTCAAGCAAACGCGGATGCGTTTTGGCGCAACGCCAACTACTCTTGATGGAATTACAAGATGAGATTGGCGTTTACGGGACTTTTCACAAAGGAACAACCAGAGGAAAGGGGGGGGGTCAATTATGGTGCTGATGATACTACAGCTAACTTTTTTATTAACTGCCACATCGCAATCGCGTTTTCAATTTTCAACATATGACTCCTCAACGGTTACCGTAGTCAAATAAATTACGGGGGGGGGTGAATTATAATTTGTACATGACGCGCTCTAACTAACAGTTCGTAGAAGTGCCGGATCGGAATCGCGTTTTCGCTTTAATACAACCGAAATAGTGACCGCGCAAAAATACAAACTGGGTAGGGGGAATTATCAAACCTATTAGGTGACCCGGTGCAATTCGTGACATACATACAGGGGAGCTTTAACGTTTTTAACTATTATTAAATCAAATATACGGGCACTCCGAAATAAATTATAAATTACGAGGAAATTTAATTTTACGCGCAAATTACAGGACAGGATTCCCGATTGTTTACTATTTTAAAATTAAACCACGGTCCTAATTGGAAAATTATGAATTACAAGGACGAAATTTAATTTTACGCGCGAAATACAGGACAGGTTTACCGATTTTTTACTATTTTAAAATGACACCACGGTACTGACTGGAAAATTATGAATTACAAGGAGGAAATTTAATTTTACGCGCAAAATACAGGACAGGATTCCCGATTTTTTACTATTTTAAAATTACACCACGGTCCTAACTGGAAAATTATGAATTACAAGGAGGAAATTTTACTTTACGCGCAAAATGCAGGACAGGATTCCCGATTTTTTACTATTTTAAAATTAAACCACGGTCCTAACTGGAAAATTATGAATTACAAGGAGGAAATTTTACTTTACGCGCAAAATGCAGGACAGGATTCCCGATTTTTTACTATTTTAAAATTAAAAACCACGGTCCTAACTGGAAAATTATGAATTACAAGGAGGAAATTTTACTTTACGCGCAAAATGCAGGACAGGATTCCCGATTTTTTACTATTTTAAAATTAAACCACGGTCCTAACTGGAAAATTATGAATTACAAGGAGGAAATTTTACTTTACGCGCTAAATGCAGGACAGGATTCCCGATTTTTTATTATTTTAAAATTAAACCACGGTCCTAACTGGAAAATTATGAATTACGAGGAAATTTTACTTTACGCGCAAAATGCAGGACAGGATTCCCGATTTTTTACTATTTTAAAATTAAACCACGGTCCTAACGGGAAAATTATGAATTACAAGGAGGAAATTTTACTTTACGCGCAAAATGCAGGACAGGATTCCCGATTTTTTACTATTTTAAAATTAAACCACGGTCCTAACTGGAAAATTATGAATTACAAGGAGGAAATTTTACTTTACGCGCTAAATGCAGGACAGGATTCCCGATTTTTTACTATTTTAAAATTAAACCACGGTCCTAACTGGAAAATTATGAATTACAAGGAGGAAATTTTACTTTATGCGCTAAATGCAGGACAGGATTCCCGATTTTTTACTATTTTAAAATTAAACCACGGTCCTAACTGGAAAATTATGAATTACGAGGAAATTTTACTTTACGCGCAAAATGCAGGACAGGATTCCCGATTTTTTACTATTTTAAAATTAAACCACGGTCCTAACTGGAAAATTATGAATTACGAGGAAATTTTACTTTACGCGCAAAATGCAGGACAGGATTCCCGATTTTTTACTATTTGAAAATTAAACCACGGTCCTAACTGGAAAATTATGAATTACTAGGAAATTTTACTTTACGCGCAAAATGCAGGACAGGATTCCCGATTTTTTACTATTTTAAAATTAAACCACGGTCCTAACTGGAAAATTATGAATTACAAGGAGGAAATTTTACTTTACGCGCAAAATGCAGGACAGGATTCCCGATTTTTTACTATTTTAAAATTAAACCACGGTCCTAACTGGAAAATTATGAATTACAAGGAGGAAATTTTACTTTACGCGCTAAATGCAGGACAGGATTCCCGATTTTTTACTATTTTAAAATTAAACCACGGTCCTAACTGGAAAATTATGAATTACAAGGAGGAAATTTTACTTTATGCGCTAAATGCAGGACAGGATTCCCGATTTTTTACTATTTTAAAATTAAACCACGGTCCTAACTGGAAAATTATGAATTACGAGGAAATTTTACTTTACGCGCAAAATGCAGGACAGGATTCCCGATTTTTTACTATTTTAAAATTAAACCACGGTCCTAACTGGAAAATTATGAATTACGAGGAAATTTTACTTTACGCGCAAAATGCAGGACAGGATTCCCGATTTTTTACTATTTGAAAATTAAACCACGGTCCTAACTGGAAAATTATGAATTACGAGGAAATTTTACTTTACGCGCACAATGCAGGACAGGATTCCCGATTTTTTACTATTTTAAAATTAAACCACGGTCCTAACTGGAAAATTATGAATTACGAGGAAATTTTACTTTACGCGCAAAATGCAGGACAGGATTCCCGATTTTTTACTATTTGAAAATTAAACCACGGTCCTAACTGGAAAATTATGAATTACGAGGAAATTTTACTTTACGCGCAAAATGCAGGACAGGATTCCCGATTTTTTACTATTTGAAAATTAAACCACGGTCCTAACTGGAAAATTATGAATTACAAGGAGGAAATTTTACTTTACGCGCAAAATGCAGGACAGGAAAGGAGCACGTTGAAATCTATAAAAATACTAATTTTCAAAGCGCCCGGAAAGCTTTCCAGGCAGAACTACCAAAAGACTGGACTAATGGAGCAAATTCCCCAGGACAGGATTCCCCATTCAAAAATTAAACCAAGGTTTCTACAGTCAGCCGTGGAAAACTGGAAATAAAATTCCGTGCTAGCCGCTCTTTTTCAGAAATTGCAATATTTCTTTGTTGTTCTGAATAGAACGCAATTTGTTCTTACAGCACTTAACTTGATCCTCCAAAGCCCAAAGCTTAGAGTGCAATAACGGCGACACTAATTTCACACAAAGATTCCAAAAGGTAGTGAAAATAGAAAAACATCTCGACCCCAAAGATTTCGCGAATAACTAGGAGACGGTTAAGGTTAAAACGACAGATATGGAAACTCAATTAGGTTATTACGTTTGACCCCAATTATTCGAATTTGAGCAAAATTTACGGTAAACAAATGCATTATAAGAAAAAATACCTTCTGAATTCTGATCTCACGTGTCTACAGACCCCCCCCCCCAAGCGATTTCGCAAATTTTCGTCTTGGCCAGAATCTAATAGTCCGGGAATCAGCAACATTTTAGGTGTTGTATTTGCGCAGAGTTGATTCACTTTCTTTCTACTCTTTTGTGCCTTACATTCATAAAATGAGTTGCTGCCAGCGCACTAGCGGGACAAAACTTGACAGGGAGGATTTTGAAGATGTTAAAAAAAAACCAAATGACAATGTTGTGTGCTAACAATTGACACGAAAAGGTGATGAAAAATAATATCTTGCCACAAGGACAAGGACCCGCGGAATAGCATACTCCTGCCACCCATATTAACATGTTAATAAAACTAAGTTGAGTGTTGCAAAGGCTCATGACTGAAACTTGTTTGACTAGTAGTTTCCGATATGAAAATACCTGTCCTGACAGTAATCTGACGGAACAAAACCCTGGAAGGAGACAATATTCTATTTTCTTTTACCAGATTTTCTGCAGGGCACCTTAGCTTTGGCTCCTGCCAGGGTCTTGTTCCGTCACATTACTAACAGGACAACTTTTTTCATATCGAAAACCACACAAGTTGCAGTCGTGAGCATTTACAATACTCGACTTAATTTTATTTACATGTTCATATTCATAATATAGGTTGCACGAGTATGCCGTTCCGCGGATGAGATGGCAGGATATTATTTTTCATCACTTTTTCGTGCCAATTATTAGTACATAAAGTTTCAACTTTGAGCACATACAACATTTGTTTTTTGAACACCTTCAAAATGCTCCTGACAAGCGTTAGTGCGCTAGTAGCAACTCATTAGGTTTGTTCGTTTGTATGAACTAACTTGAACTGGGTTATCTTTCGAGATCAAAATACTCCCACCACAAAAGTTAGATAGTGTTCTAACTTGCACTGCCTACTCCTCCTATGGAGGTCGGGCAAGAAGTTCATGTTCGGGCATAAACTGAGCAGCCAAACGAACACAGTTCATTTGCACTAACTTGAACCGAGCAAGTTAGTTCATACAAACGAACAAACCTATTTTGTGTATTAAGGCACAAATAGAGTAGAAAAAAAGTGAACCAACTCTGCGCAAATACAATACCTAAAAATGTTGTTTGCTCCCGGCTATCAGTAAAATGCATAAGTGCAAAACATCGTATCCCCGATAACCATAATTATTTAGGGCAAACAAAAAACTTTCTGGTTGTAATAGAAGTTTGCATAAATCAACATTTCATTATTTTATGTTCATGCTGAACTGTTTGTAAATTTTTCAAAAATAATGAAATGTTAATTTACTATTAAAACCAGAAGGTTTTCTGTTTGCCCTAAATAATTAAACATATTATTCGTATAATCCGAGGTATTTAATTACCCAATCGGCCAATAAAATAAAATGCAATTTTAAAAAAGAGAGCTGGTGCAAAACTTATGTGGAGGTGTTCGCGCTTATTTTTGTGCGAAATCAAAATATTATTGCAAGAACATTAAGAAAAAGAAAAATTGCAATTTCAACAAATTGGAGGATAGCATGGAATCCTTTTTGCGCTTTTTTCGGTTATGTTTTGCAAAATAAAAAAATTCTTTCAAGAACGTCGAGAACAATAAAAATATATTACTATTTAAAAAAAAAGGAGGGTAACTTCACGCACGTACAAATTACAGGGTCAGGGTCGCCAAGATACAGGACAAGGTTCACATAATGTTACATTATATTATACCATCCGAAGAAATCTCAAAAAAATGTACTACTGGGAGGGAACTTAAATTTATATGAAAGAGTCGTGCAACTAACCTCGAATAAATCAAATAAAGCTGCTCAAGACATCGCTGTCGAATGATGCGGCAGGAAAAGGCTTCTTCAATTTTCCAATTGTCGCGTCGTTGTGAAATTTTGCACCTTGTTGGCTACGAAAATCTATAACAAAAACATAATATTACGTATTATAATCACACAATGATTTATATCTAACTTAAAAATTAGTAAGTTGTTGATTGTGAGGTTATACAATAATTCAAACCATTTGAAAACTTACAAAAACTTATTGGCATTTTCAGATAACATTACATAATTACAGCCACTTTTATACACATTTATACAACAATAATTTATTACTATTATTCATTTTCAAAATGAAAATCGCTAAAAATTTGGTAATAATTTGCATTGTATTTCAAATGACAAGTTCAATGTCAATCTTAAAAAAATATCTGTAATTATTTTTTATCAACTACAATAAACTGCAGTCATTAATGTGATCAAACAACACTAGATGTCCGCAGTACGAATAATATGGTAATCTGTAGGTAAATTAGGTATTCTGTAGATGTGGATAAGTAATAGAAATCTGTAATTATCGGTAAGTAGATGGGTCCGTAGTTACACGAAGTCACCGTAGATGTCAGCAGTTCCAAGTTGACATCGTTAGATTAGTAGATATCTGTAATTGCCGGCATATCTATAGGAATCTGCAGCTATCGGTAAGATCATAGTTATGGGTAGTTATAAATGGTGTCGCTGTAAGTAACTTGTCAAAACCAAAAGTTCATAAAATGACGGGATTGAGATGAAATAATACAAGAAAGGAATTATGAATGTACTGCAGGGAGGAACTTTTAAACTTTTTTGAAATGATCATGCAACTAACCTGTTATAAATTTAGTAAAGTCGCCCTGCAACTCAAAGCACAGCATTGGTTTTTTCACAGTTCTTCGGTTGGAATAATTTTCATTTTCTGCTCCAATTTTATGCATTGACGTACCATCCGAAATCTTACGTAGGCGGAAAACTGAAACAAATTATTATTGATAATGATTTTCGAAAAGTTTTGTCATTTACATAACCTTAAGATAATATAAGACATATTAGTGGTGTGACGAGTCGAGTAACTCGAGTAATCATTTGTGCAACTCAAGTTGGCGAGTTTTAAATGCGCACGTAACGGAATCGGAATGATTAGAAATGTGACAAGTCGAATGCGAAGTAAAAAGGAAATTATGACGCCACCTTATTATGTTTAATGCTGAATAGTTCGTGCAAAGAGCAATGAAATTAAACAAATGAGTTTAATTTTAAATTCTGTTTTAATGTATTATTAATATTTGAGCGCAGAGCGAACTCGAAAATTTCGAATACAATTTATTTCGGTGAGAAAAGTATTAAGACTCGTCACATCACTTACAAGGAGAAGGCGTGATATTTGGGAAACAGATTTTTTTTATATTAATCGTACTTAAACATCAGTACCCCGACTTTATTTTGTGAAAGTAGTAAATAGCAATATTCAACCATTTTCAGGTGTGGCTATAAGAACAGTACAAAACGACTCATTAAGCAATAACCGCAGTGGGTGAGTGTGTAATTATGTACTGTTTATTACCACAACCCGTGAACTTGAAACGCTTCTTTCTCGAAAATGGCTGAATATTGCTATTTACTACTTTCACAAAATAAAGTCGGGGTACTGATGTTTAAGTACGATTAATATAAAAAAAAATCTGTTTCCCGAATATCACGCCTTCTCCTTGTAAGACATACATTTGAATGCCAACAGAAGGTGACAGTTACTTGAAATTTTGTCGCCTAAAAAGCTCCCGTCTACCAATTAAAAACCAAAATAATAATAAAATCTTACCTCCAACTTTTCATCTCATAAAAGTATATCCAATTCCTCCAATAGAAGAAGGTGGCACTGTACCGAGCTCTATTTGCCATCTTTATCTTCTTCTTCGTAAATTAGGACTAGGTTCTGTATTTTCCAATTCTTGTCCTGCCGTGTCATGGATTATCTTGAGATCGCAAAGTCCAACTCTCGTACCACCTTTTTGGTAGTCGTCCCGGAAGTCTTCTAGAGATGGGTGTGCCTGTCATCGCCACTTTGGCCAATCTGCCATCTTTATGGACGATATTTAATAGAGACCGAAACCAAACCTGGTGATCTTCAAGCACATCATTACTGTCCATCTACAACAAGAACACATAACAGAGTTACAAAAGCACTGCAGTATTGAGTAACAGAAGGACTACCTAAATCGCGATTACAATTTGGTAATTTAGGGTTATGTCAGGTGGGACTCGGCACTCATAACTAATTTTATGATAACAAATACATAATTATGAAAAATTAACAAGTAGTTTATACGTCGACGTCATTTTGAGGTTATAAAATAATTGAAACAAAATGACACGTACCTCAACTTATTGCCATTTTCAGAATAAATAAAAGCAATAAATAATTACCGCAACTCATGAGAAACATATTTGTACAACAATTATTTATTAATTTTCAGTTTTAAAGTGTTACGATGAAAAACTAAGAAGTAAATAATTTGCATCGCCGAAGTGACAGATTTGTAAAATTCCCACGACCACACACGACGATTGACGATTAAGATTTCAGACATGAGCGTCCGTACAATATTTTGCCAGCGGGGCAATATAATTTTTTAATTAATTTATTATAAAAAGGATTAATAATAATTACAACAAAACAATAAATTAATGTAAGACTGTAATATCGTTGTCGATTATTTCTGTTAGTCTTAACTTGCTTTTAATATTCAATAAATCATAAGTCGATTTAATTATCATGTTTATTTTCAACCCTCTGTCAACTCACTGTTTTTTACTAAAACCCCTTGATTCATATTATCGATATAAATGATGTGCGTAGGGGTTGTTTAACAATCAACTTAGTAACAATCAACCCTACAGTACCCCCCTTCTAATGAATTTGAAAAGTAAAAATTCTAGAAATGGTAAGTAGTAGTACGGCACTGGAGTTTTGTGTACGCCATTGGACCAAAGTATTGTCATAAAAGTGAAACTTAACCTAAAAATATGTACATGCGGTAATTTAAATATTTACAAGTTTTAAATTATACAAATTAAAAATTGGCAGTGCAAAGTTATAGAAGGTGAATTGTAACCATGTCACTATATTTGAGAGGGAATTTCACGGTACGTCCTGCTCTAGTTGTCTTTGGTTCACTAACACTGTTTGTTTTAGGTTCACTCACGGTTTTACTAGCACTTGGGTTAATATTGTTGTTTGCACTAGGAATTGTACGACGATGAACGGTTAAATTGTTTTGCACTTGCACAGAGTCACTTGGTGGTGTTGGATTTTCCAGGTACGCTGGTTTGAGTCGATCGATTGTGATTGTCTGATTTTTGTTGTTTACTCGGAGTTCAAAGTACTTTTCGAACCTTCGGAGTACCTTGTACGGTCCGTTGTAAGGATTTTGCAGAGGTGTCTTCACCGTATCAACTCGAACGAATACATAGTCAGCTGTTTTCAGGTCCTTCGGGATGTAAAAGTTGGCTTGCTGGTTTCGTGGGTTCGTGTAGTTGACTGCATGCATCATTTCCCGTAAATTGTTCGCGAAAGTTGACGATGCTTCTGGGTGATTTGGAGTTGTGACGTCTTCAATCATATCAGCAGGCATTCGTAAGGTAGTCCCGTAGACTAGCTCGGCTGCTGTTGCTTGTAAATCCTCTTTGACGGTGTTTCTGATTCCTAAAAGCACTAAAGGTAATATTTGTGTCCAGTTGTCGTGGCACTTCAGGGCTGCTTTTAGCTGTCTGTGGAATCGTTCGACGAGGCCGTTGCTCTGTGGATGGAAGGAAGTTGTTCTGTTGCGATACATGCCTGTTAGTTTCTGCAGTTCGCCGAATAGAACTGATTCAAACTGAGTGCCTCGATCTGTGGTTATGGTGGCTGGAATTCCGAAACGTGAAATCCACATGTTGCAGAAAGTTCTTGCGCATGTTTCTGCTGTAATATCTGAGATCGGCACGGCTTCTGGCCACCTGGTAAATCGGTCAACCGCAGTCAGTAAGTAGGTTTTACCCTCACTGGATGGCAGGGGTCCTACGATGTCCATATGCACGTGGGAAAATCGGGCGTCAGGTTGTGTAAAAGTTCCGAGAGGAGCTTTTGTGTGCCTGTTAATTTTCGCTCTTTGGCATGGGATGCAGTTCTTGGTCCAAGTGGTGATGTTTTTCCTCATGTTAGGCCAAAAGTATTTGTTTGTGATGAGTTTGTTGGTACCTTTAACTCCCGGGTGGGAAATGTTATGCGCTGTTTCGAAAATGTTTTTCCGATGTTGCAAAGGGACATATATTCTATTTTTTCCGCCGGTTGTTTCGTAAAACAATTCAGTGTCGGAGTTAATAATAGGTAATAAAATGAACTTAAACTTATCGTTTGCTTGTAATGTTTTCAGCTCTTCGTCTGTGTTTTGGGCTTTTGCGAAGGATTCAATGTCGAAGTCGCATTTGGTGATGCTGTCGATTCGTGACATGAGATCAGCTGTAATGTTGTCTGTGCCCTTGATGAATTTGATGTCGGTGGTAAACTGAGAAATGAAGTCCAACTGTCGACATTGGCGTGGATTGCATTTTTCTGGCTTTTGTTGGAAGGCAAATGTCAACGGTTTATGGTCTGTGAGTACCGTAAAGTCGCGACCTTCTAAAAAATGCCTGAAATGTTGGATACCTTTGTAGATGGCAAGTAGCTCTCTATCATAGGTACTATACTTCTTTTCAGCAGATGAAAGTTTGATTGAGAAAAATGAAATTGGTTTCATGAAGTTTTCCTGTACTTGTTGGAGAACTCCACCGATGCATTTGTCGGATGCGTCGACCGCAAGTGTAAGTTTCGAGGATGCATCAGGATATGCCAAAGCCGTAGCATTGAGGAGATCTTGCTTACATTTCTCGAAGGAGTGTTTTGCGATGTCGTTCCATTCCAATGGAGCATCTTTTCGGTTAATTCCTTTTAGCAGTTGATAAAGTGGAATTTGTGTGTTTGCGGCATTTGGCATCCATCGTCGATAGTAGTTTACCATTCCGAGGAAGTGCTGTAATGCCTTGCTTGTTTGTGGCAAGGGTAAGTCCTGGATTGCTTGGACTTTAGTTGCTAGCGGTTTTATTCCATCCTTGGTAATACTGGAACCTAGAAAATCTAGTTGTTCACTACCGAAAACACATTTGTTTAGATTGATGATGATCCCGTATTTGCTTAATCGTTCGAAGATTGTCTCGATGTGTTTTAAATGTTCGTCTTCTGTTGTTGAAGCGATGAGAATGTCATCGATGTAAGCGTACGAAAATTCGTCTAATCCTAGCAGTACCTCGTTTAAAAATCGCTGGAATGTTTGTGCGGCATTTCTGAGTCCCATCGAAGTTTTCGTCCACTCGAATAGACCAAACGGGGTAGTAATTGCTGTTTTCGGAATGTCGTCAGGATGGACCGGTATTTGGTAATAGGCTTTTACCAAATCTATTTTACTAAAAATTGTTTTACCTTTTAAATTGTGATTGAAGTCATGGATATGTGGTATCGGGTAACGGTCTGGAACTGTTACAAAATTTAATCTACGATAGTCACCACAGGGTCTCCACGTATGATCGGTTTTGGGCACCATGTGTAGTGGACTGGCCCAAGGGGATGATGAGGGTCTGATTACACCAGCTTTCATGAGCTTCTCGAATTCGTCGCGAGCAATTTTAAGCTTGTCGGCTGCTAAACGTCGAAACTTAGAGTAAACTGGTGGACCGGTTGTTACGATGTGATGTACTACTTGATGTTTAGGCTTGTCAAAGTTTGGAGTCGGACGAACTAAATTAGAATACTTCTCTAACAATCGGTGATAAGCGGTTTCTCCGTAAATTGCACGTAATTCGCTGTAGGGAGAGGTCCTAGTTTGGCACTGCACTTTAATATTAGTGTGATTGTCTACTAAGGTTTTGTTTTTTAGGTCTACACTTAAATTATAAAAATGTAAAAAGTCTGCACCAATGATAGCGTCTGTCACGTTTGCAATAATAAATGTCCACGTATAACATCGTCTCAAACCTACACTAATTGTTAATGTTTTTTGTCCAAGTACACTGATATTTGCACCATTCGCGGATTTTAGGATAAAGTTACCACTCACTGTTTTTTGGTCTTTGGATGTTGCTGGTAAGATGCTTAGATCGGCACCGGTGTCGACTAAAAACTGTTGGGTGGTTGTGATATCCTTAACAAATAGGCGACGGGAACAGTTATGGAGTGCAGTAGCCGTTGCTACTGCTGCGTCTGCTCGTTTTTTGAAGTAAATGCACATGGTGGAACACATTTCTTTGCCTTGTCTCTGTATGATCTGTGATACCAACAGTGCTTGCTGTTGCGGTTTTGACTATGGGATCTGTCGCGCTGTGCTGAGTTCCTGCGGGATCTGTCACGCTGTGCTGAGTTGCTGCGGGATTTGGTATCGGATCGTCTTAAGTAGTCTCGTACTGCATCAAGAACTTTGTTCATCGTTTGAATGAGTGTGGCCATGCGGTCAGATTGGTTGAAAGTTGATGGAGCGTATGTTGTAGCTTCTTCGTTCGTCATTATTGCAATTAAATGTTCAGTAACACGCTCACTTTGTCGGGGTCACCACTGTAAGACTGTAATATCGTTGTCGATTATTTCTGTTAGTCTTAACTTGCTTTTAATATTCAATAAATCATAAGTCGATTTAATTATCATGTTTATTTTCAACCCTCTGTCAACTCACTGTTTTTTACTAAAACCCCTTGATTCATATTATCGATATAAATGATGTGCGTAGGGGTTGTTTAACAATCAACTTAGTAACAATCAACCCTACATTAACAATAATAAGAAATGATTTTAGTTAAGTAATAATCTAATAATCTATTAAACTCTTAATTTAAATTAAGTTTACTTTCTCCTTCGTATTTATGCTAATGAGATCGTCTTTATTTAAGGTAATCAACCGTTTGATTAAACCAGAACTGTTGTTTTCAGGAAACTCAATTCTGGTAATAAATCGAAGACAGTAATGTCCGTTTTTTGTTTTGATGCCTACAATATACAAATATTACATCACACGGCCGTAAAATGAGAATTTACAACCGAGGGGCGGGTTTTCGTAGACGAGGCGAAAAATAATATTATTCAATTTGATCATAGGACTTTTTTTTAAAGCTAAAGTTGCAGAGAGGAATTACCCATTGGATTGGTAGTCTTGATTTTATTGAAGGGGTTATCCTACCGTGATATTTTTATAAATTGAAATTTATATAAAGAAGTTCCCGAATTTTGGAAACGCACAGGTTCAAGTGGTTCAATTCATTTCACTAATCGCCACCTTGCATCATTTCGTTTAGGAATTAAAAAATCAAGTAACATGAATAATTGCAAACAAAATATTAACTTTGTTTTAATCCAAATTTCGATGTACAAAAATATAACAGAATTATTTTTCACTTACAAGTGCAACAGCTTCTTGCAGATTTGAGCCGCAACTGGTTCGTCTAGGTCTAGATAACTTTTTCCACTGCAGGATTTCAAGTTTCCCTTCACTAGAAAAAGTTGAAAGTTCAAAATTAAAACCAAGTTAACCTGATGTGATTTATTTTTTGTTCAAAAACTCCAAAATAAGTGACTAAAATGTTTTTATTTCAAGAGACGCCGCCTGCGTCACTTCGTTTCGAAATTCAAAAATCGAGTGACATTTGATAAAAAATGACATCCCGCGCCATCTATGAATGTTAGCGATTACTGAGCGATGTTATAAAAATTATTTAATTTATTTTATTTGGATTGCAAACAATACACAAACTATGATTTTAACCCGAAATTCGATCCAAAAAATATAAAATACTTTTTTTTTACTTACAAGTGCAACAGCTTCTTGCAGAATTGAGCCGCATCTGCATCATCTCGATAAATCTTTCCACCGTAGCACTTCAAGTTTTCAC